>JAQFVV010000075.1:4077966-4709232 GCA_028023455.1 Epiperipatus broadwayi
CTATCCTGGCTCATACCATTTTCCCTTTCTATTTCTTCTGTACTGCTGTTGTACTCATTAATCTCTCTTCCTGATCTCAACACGATACCTCCACCTTTCATCTCCATTCCTACTTCTATCTCTTCCCCACTGCTCATTACTTCTGTTTCTTTGTTCATTCTGTATACTATATAATCCTTTCAAAATTTATTTATTTATTTTTCGCACCTAATAAATATTTGATTTTTAAAACTTCTATACTTTTACTATGGCTGTTTGCTGCTCTCCCCCTTCAAGAACAACTAGCTCACTTCCATCCCAACTCTATGCCTAACTCCATAATATATCTATAAGCCTACACCTTCATCTCGATGCCCGTCCAACATATAATGAATTTTAAAAAAAAATTTTCGTCTCCCTACTTTTTATTTTATAAAACATATGAAATTCTTTTTTTATTTAAAAAAAATCCCTTCTTTTTTTTCTAGCTTTAATAAAATATACGAAAAATTTAAAAAAAAAAATCCTTTTTTTTTTCGTCTATATATCTAAAGTATAACACATATTTTAATATTAAAAATGACTCAATAAAAACTCAACTCACCCCCGGTCTCTTCTTCCAGCTGTTTTTTTTATTTTATTATTATATATATACTTACATGGTTCATGCTTATGACCTAATTTCGTTTACCCGTCTGCACCAATTTCAAACCTTTTAGCTTTTGGTTAATTTGACGTTACTTTTATATATATATTTCTTACTCATTTTAAACCACTCCAATTCATAAAATACTTTGATAAAACAACGAGACCCCCCTTTTCTTTTAATCTAAATTTCTTTTCTCTGCTCCCTAATGACAAATTTATAAGAGGATGACATAACTTGATCAATCATCCTCGGGCACCAGTCACTAGTGAACAGGAAAGACACAAAATAAATTTAATAAATTTTTTTGCTATATACACACAAAAGTCCATAACTCAGAGTATGTGGGTGTTTACATCGAAGCCTCACTTGGTCATCCAAATGCAGAAAAAAAAAATCTTACATATATACATTATTCAAAAAAAATTTGACTCAAAATCATTAATTTTGACCAAAAGAATTATATACTCCATAGTCTCTTCAGGGGTGGAAATGAGTTACAAGCCCCACGATTTGGGCATCCAAACGCGGAAAAAAAAAAACCTATGTGCCAGTCAAAACATGCTTATCCATCTAACATGAGCTGGAAGTCACAAAATGTACTTCAAACCCAGTCAAGCCCGAGATTTAGGTCAGGGACCAGCCTGGATTCGAACCCACTCTCCAAGCACCAGATCTAACACCCAATGGATAACATAACAATGGTAGCACACGAGATTTAATTCTTCATCCGGCCCATTAGCAAATCGGAGAAAACAATAAGACTCATGGACTTAAACATATATATATAAACCACTTAAATACTAGACATTCCACAGATAAAATCTAACATATTTAAATAATAGGGGCTTTACTAATGAATACTTATGGGCAATTAGTGAATTGGATTGATTTAATAATGAGACAGAAACTGATATATGATGAATTAAAATATATTTATTGACAATTGTTGTTGGCAAAATAGGTTTGTGGCTATGATTCAATGGAGCCAAATATCCTGCTATACAACTAATCACTACATTAACTTATTTGTTATGTCCTTTTATAATCAGTTCAAGTGGCTCTTTTATGTAAAATCAAACCAAGTCTGGAGTGAAACTTAATACATCTGACTATAATCAATTTATATATTAACTATGGGATTATAAAGCATCCCAGATAGCTTAAGATCGAACGGGTTTTCAAGAATGCTTCGGTTCAATGCCAAAGATTGCATATTAGGGAGGAAAGAGTTGGCTATAACGATTTTACTAATATGCTAGGCACAAGTAAAGTATAATAATAAAGTGGCTCTGCGGATGGAAGAATAGTTTTAGGGTTTTTGTGACAAACAACGGTTTACCCAAGAACCGGTCGTCATGCTGCAAAAGGGAACCTTTATTTGGTTCAAAGCGGCGGACTTATGTGCTAATCTGGCCCGTAGCTCAGACTTCGCTACTGCCCTACTCTATAAGAGAAGATGTGCTGGCAACGCCGTGGCTCCATCTTATATATAAAACAGCACAACGAGAAAAATATTAATAAGTTTCACATCCGCCAAGCCGAAGGATATTATAAATTAAAGATCATATATTAAATGAACACTAGATCATCAGCTTGATCAAAAGAGCCAACTCTTCTGTAGCATGAGAAACACAATATGCTACTGACAGGAATATATAGATACAAACTTTACTTTATCCCGTTCAATCTCTTTAGTTATCTATAACTAATAAATTTTTAAAAAGGAGGAAAGGTATATTTAATAAGGGACTTACGAATACTTTACTAAAAAATATACTTATGATTGCACTCCAGGCTAGTTTAATCTTTAGTAATATAATAATTAAAGGTTGAAAAGCCACATTTTATATTTATATTAATTAATTTATTAAATGACAAAATATGAATTTGGGTTTCGAAAGAGCGTCGTGAAATGACGCTATATAAATAATAATACGGAGATTTTAAATTCATATCTTTAAAAACATTTTAATAATTAAATGCACGCCGTTTCGAAACATAGGCATAACTAATAATAAATAAAATAAGCAAAAGAAAAGCAAAATATAATTGCAGTGATTAAATTATATAGCAAAACATTAATTACAGAGAAATTTACAAAAGTATTTCATATTATAGAATTTAAAATATTTTAGGAAACAATTTAGACAGTTTACACTATTGTATTAGCAAAAAGTATTTCATTTAAATATTATTTCGAAAACAATTTAGATAGAAATTTCAATAATATGATTAGCTAACCTGTTTTTGAAGAAATAATGAATGTTTTTGAAATGCACACAGAGCTCTGCGATTTTAAATAATACTAAAATAGTTCTGTAGCTAAGGAGAGATTCGAGCTGGAAACGAAGGTGACTTCTTTGGCGGCTTATGGCATCTTCAATTTAGTTGGGAGACGATTTTTTAAAATAGTGTTTCTTTAGCTGGATTGAAATCGGAATGAGGGCAAATTATTTTTACGGCTTATGGCATCTTCAAATTTAGTTGGTGTAAGTTTGGTTGTTCCTTTGGCATTTGATGGATTGAACTAGGCGTTCCATCACGGGAAAGCAGCAAAATTTTGCCTGACTTTAACCAGACATGTTAAGGTTGAACAATAATAAAACTTCTCCTGTTGACTCTCTTCAAAAGTAAGATGGATTCTCCCTTCCTGCTTAAAATAAGGCCTATTTATATCCTTCTACTAAACTTTAACACCTTTCTGGAATTTCGTAAACCTTGGGACCAATTGACTTTTAATTAAAGCAAAATAATATAATTCAATTTCTACAACAACTGATAAAATCTCCGAGGTGTTATATTTAATTTCCTTAAAAAAATGTATCAAAATATATAAACTATATAATTTGATTCATTTTCATTAATTAAATTTCTTTTCAGGTGTTATTACCTAGCAGAAGGAACGGTATTCTGATTTAATGAAAAAATCTTTTGTTGCAAACAAAAATCAATCAGAAAACAGATTTTACTTTTTTACCCGGGTGTGTCACTAATTGATATCTTGTTTACAAAAATTCTCATTTTTAATTGCGAACAGATAATTCTTATTTTATAAAACTAAATAACTTTTAACATATTTGTTTATTAAAAAAAAAACAAATTTAAAGAAAATACTTGTTTCAACTATATATGTAAAACATTAAATCAGAAAACCGTTAAATAAATTAAAGAAAACATTTACATTACTTTTATTTAAACTTAAATATATATGAATCATTTTGCCGTTATTCCAAGGTTTAAATTATCCATCCACATACGAATATAATAGCGAAATATAATTTAGAATTGACCGAAAATTAATAAAACATTTTATAATAAATTATGAGCATTTCTCCGCTATAATTTTATCAAACCTGTCTAATTATAGCGTGTTTCGTATGTAAATGGATGATGCAACTCAAGCGGCCATTATAGCAAAGTTTTCCCGCTCGACTTATATATAACATTTTTACATATAAGATAGGTTCGAAACTAGTTCAGACGAGTAGGTCATTAGGTTGATGGTGAAACGGAAAGGGATTGGAGGTTTCCGTTTCAATATATATATAATATTATAATTCGACATCTGTATTTCTTCAAAGCAATATACGTAATTATATAATTGAATATTTATAAGTACAATAATTAGATATATTTTTAAAATTTTATCCACTTATAGGCGCTTTCGACTATCCTCTAAGTGGATAAAATTTTTAAATATATCTGATTATTGTATTTATAAATATTCAATTATATACTTATACACACACACACATATATATATATATATAATTAAGTTAATAAATCTTACAATAACTATTTTAAAATACAAAATTATCTTAAATTATTTCCATAACTATTTTCAACAGGAAACAGTATTATATAATATCCCAAGATTCAAGAATTTTAACTTATCAAAAAAATATTGAATTTTATGTAAATGCAAAGCTTTGCTCATAGGTGGATTGAGGTATAGTATTAAGAAATGGTTAAAAGAACCTTAATTTTTATATAAACATTTTTCAAATAAGAGTAGTATTGATTTAATAACAGCAACTATTTGCTTTGATCATGCAAAGAATGTGATTTTACTTTCAATTTCAATGTGGAAAATACTAAAATTTTTCATGTAGAACAATTATAATAAAAGAAAAAACAAAGAGGGAATTTTGATTGATGAAAATAAGTAATTCTTAATTTTTCATAAATCTTGGGATATTATATGATGATATTTTTCTCATCAAAATAAAAAAGTTTCCAATTGAAAATGGTTATGAAAATAACTGAAAGTATCTCTGCATTTTATAATAATTTGCATAAGATTGATTATCATTGTTAAACTGTTACAACAATTAATTTATAATAGATATTTTTATTTGGTTTATATATATATTAAATTAAATATTTTTATGGATTGTTATTATAATAAATAATAGAAATAAAGAGATTATATCTATATAAACAGAGATAACTATGGAGCTTTTGAAGTTGTCATAAAACTATCAATTACTACTAATTAACAATCCTTGAGGCTAAACAAATTTTCTCATTAACCTATAATAGCTCTTTTGCTGGAGTTGTTTTGATGAAGTAATATATATATATATAAGGGATTTGAACTCAAACTTACAAGCTTCTTACAGCCATTCACTCCATCTTATACAACCAATACACATGACCACATACATGTGAAAAAGATAAATGATCTCCAATGTGTGCATTTCATGCTGACCCAGAACTCATCAGTTGGTCCAGATCATAATCTCTCTCTCTCTCACACACACACATATATATATATAATCAGTGCTCAGTTTATATTAACTTAAAAATCTTTAAACTTTGATGGACAAGCTTCAATCTTCTTCACTCTCTAGTCATCCATATCATTGAAAATCTAATTACATTATTGGTCAGTATAGACAATATACATGTATTTAAACATTATATATATATATGTCAAAGTACTTTATATAGATTGATAGACACTCTGAGAAATAGATGGATTTTTAAAAAATATATACTCAAACACACACATACTCACATTGACAACTTAACAGAATACTGTACATTATTTTCACCATAACTATCCTTGGTAGATCAACAAGAAAATACACAATAATCATATATTATTGCAGCCTCAAATATATATAGAGAGAGAGCAAAGAAAGATAGCAAATTTAGCAAGCAGTTAATATCGTCATATAAAATATTTTCTAGATATTTTATCTCTACATATAGATCTGAGATGGCAAATGCAAATTATTACTTTACATTTATTTGGTGGTCTAGCAAAGTAGGGATATTCAAAATGATTTAACAGTATTCAGTTAAATATTAATTCTTATTGAAATTGTAAATATTAATTCTTGTTAAGCGCATTGTCAGCCCGTTATATTTATATAAGGCTATAACCTAAGTAATCCAAATCAGAAATAACATATATAATGTTTAATAATATATATTTAGTAACTATATATATATAATATTTATTTCCCAGTTGAGGGCTTGTGTGATCAAATCGAAACATTGGAATATCTATTTAAAATCTTACACGGATGAACGCGCAAAATATGTCTTTTATATTTGTAACCCTCTTATATATATAATTACATTTCGTCAGACATTACTCTATGTTGATTTCTAAATTTTCATTACAGATCTAATTTTACAGAAATACTCTTAATTTGTTTGAATGTTTTTTTATATAAAATATACATTTTATCTTTTGTATTAAACACCCCTTAATTATTTTTCAATTAAACGCTCTGACATTAATAATTCTAAAGAACAAATACTAACAAATGATAAAATAATTAAAAAATAATTGCGTGAGGAAAAAAGAGCAACAATAATTATTATATAAATAAAATATATCATTATTTTTTAAAAAAAATTTATTTGTATTAAAACAAGTCACTCATTAAAAATGTAGTAATATTTATAAAATCTATAATATTAATAGAGATAAAGATGGAGATAATGATAATCATAAAGCTTCTTTTATTTTTTTAATATATATACATATATGCAACTTTATTTGATTCAAACTCTTCAAAACGTTAAAGAAGGACAGCTTTTGTAGTAAGAAACTATCAAGATTAAAGATTGGTAAAATTGTTTTTATTAAAACTTGTCTTCCACTTGAAAAAAATATTAATTGAACAGGTGGATACATATAAAGTTTATTTACCTTTTTTTAAAAAAACAAAAAAATGGATCATTAACTGAAAGAAGATTGCATGTTGTTTGGAATTGCTGTGAGATCAAATTTGATATCTTTTTTTTTAATTTTTGACGTCACACTGTAAAGCTAATTGCATTAAAACTTTAGATAATTGTGTGATCTTCCATCGGTGTTATGTTCCAAGACAAAATCTGAAAGTTCAGAAAAAAAATGTATAATTTATTGTTACATAATGCATTGATATCATTAAACGATTGGGTTTTTTTTCCTGGAGATTTTAATGTAAGTGTTCTAGAAGTAATGGAAGCTAAGATATTAACCAAAAGTTGCAAAAAATAATTATTTGCCAGTTAGGAATAGTTGCATTCATCAATGATCTGGATTACTTTGCTTCATTAGAAGAATCTTTATAAAGGCAATTTACATTTATTAGGGGCATTCAAAACAATAGCATCTAATAGACTACATTATAGTTTAACATATAATAACATTCTTCTCTTCTTACACTTTAAAGCAAAATATATTTATTAATTGTACAGTTTCAAGTGGAATATTGTTATTATATGTTATATAAAAAAGCAAAAATAAAGAAGGAAAGGGGAAGAGAAAGTATTGAAGATTATATTGCATTATAGTTAGGATTAAAAAAAAAGAAGTCTATATTACAAGATTTTATTAGTGCAGATTGTTGAATAAAATCTAATCTAGTAGTAAATTTCTAAGTAATTTAACAAAATAATTCTGAATCTCATTGTAAGAAGTTTGATTTTATTGAAATTACAAATTTGTACTTTAAAGTTTATCATCTTAATGAAGTATGCAGTGCCCTTACAGAATGAAAATGAATCTTGATTGGTTTAATAACGATGATTTTATTACTTGTAATTTATTAATATATATTTAAATGTTGCCCTTTTTTGTGAATGTTGAGCTTCATAAGCAAAAAAAAGAATAAAATTCAATAACTGATTAAGTTTGACAATGAGGAGTGGATTAAAACTCCAAACAAAATGTGGACATTCCATGGATAATGATCATTTACATTTTTTTTGTTCTTTGGAAAAGTGAAATTGAAATATTGATCTAAAAAACAATATAATTTTAGTAATGTTATATTTAGTTCATTTAGATTTGGACAAAATTATTTAACTTGATGAAATTTAAATCCCCAACTCAAAATCCCAGTAAAATAAATTCCCGAAAATGTAAAAGGTCGACAAACCAAACCTTTGACAGTATCAGTTTCATTATGCAACTATTTGCATACAATTTATTTTTTTAATTAACTTCAATAAATTTTAAAATATTTGTTTTAAAATATTGTTTTCAAATATAAAGTTTGTTTTGTATGTATTAAGATCAGAGCAGGCCCAAAAAATGTTTGATGTTATATATATATATATATATTCTAACCTAGTAAACGACGACTTCTATTATTATAAAAGAGAATTCGGAAATCCTAAACTTTTCGGAAGCCTAAACGCTTCCGTATAGGACGGGAACGAACCATCTTTTTTTTAAAATCCTAATCACTTCGGTATTTGATTCTTATTAAATCAATTCGGAACGCCTAATCGCTTCCGTATAGCACGGGTAACAAACCCGTATTTATTACCTAATAGCTCGACATTAGGTTAGTTATAATAATTCAGCTACAGCGATATGCAGTTCAGACAGAGATAGAATTAAAAAAAAATTATCATTAATAAAATAAATTTAAAAAAAAATAAACTAACATTCTTTCTCTATCTAAAACACATTCTCTGAGCTGTAAGTACTTGCACTGTTCGACAATGATGATGATGATTTCTTGTCATTGTTAATATTACTGACTAAAACAAAACATTTATTAATTTGCCCATATGATCTCAATATTTTTGTTATTATACAATCAGAAGTTTCAATCTCTTAAGCCATGCCACGCTTGTAATATTGATCATAATTAATCAATACCTAATTTAAGAGCACTTATAATAATGACACTAATCTCAGGGTTCTCTGTTATATTTAATAAAAATGCTCGGCAGTATTGTGTTGTTGCATATGACTGACATTCTGGTCGGCTATAGGAAACATTTAACTTATTTAAATTCCAGGTGTCTTCATCCACATATCAACTATTATTATATTTAACGAGATGATAACTATATTCAATAATAACGCACAATTTTGAATAATACAGCCCTTTTTCCAGAATCTCAGTCGGAATGATGAAAAGACAAGGGTGCTTTTGTGTCCTTCCATTATCCATGACAACACAATAATTTAACTAAGATTTATTACTCAGACAGTTCACTTAAATGTGTACGAAATAATGTGCAACAAAAAGCTACTAGTTTGGGAATAAAGTGATTTTACACACATATAAAATAAAATGTCTTGGTCTGAAGTTTTCAATCCCATAATTAATTCTTATTAAATTAAAATATACTAAAATATTCGGATCTGCTTACAATTGTCTATCTGGTGTATTGAATTTAAGATTTCATAAATGATTTTGGACTCAAGAAAGTATTGCAAGTATTATGCAAATACACTTTTATTTAGCACACAAGAAAAATGACTCAAAACAACTTGTAACAAGACTATAATTTATTATTAAATTTTAACAAGATTATCCTTTATGATTAACATAATAAACAAACATATACAATTTATTCGATCCCATATGGATAAAACAAAATATAACTAACATTAATTCGTCTATACTTTTAGACCTGGATTCGAACTACTTCTTCATCTTCTTTTTACATTTATGCAAATTGAATATAACAAAATAAATATTATTATCGATACATCAACTCATCCATTTAGTGTATCTTATATGAACGGCTGCTTAACTTTATTAACTAACTATTTGTTTTAAAATAAAAATAATCTGATTCTAGGTAATGCGTACAAACGATTTTTATTATCATATCTTTAGTTAAATGATAGTTTTTATTTAGATAACTTATTATAATTTATGGGTTATTCATCAGAAGTTACACTTATTATTTTAATATTTACCTTAATAACAACTGAAGTTGTTATACACACTGTATCGCTCCGTATAAGTTATATTGTGAGTGCTACTTAATCATTAACCCAAATTAAACCTAATATTTGAATCCTCCATTGGCAAATAAAATTTTTAAATCACGCAATTTTAAACTTACTCTCTCCATTGACTTACGTGTGGATTACCAGCACTATTCCACCGCACAATCCAGACATTGATCATATATACTAGCACGTTATTTTTACTAAATGGATCTTGAGGAATTAACCTCCAATATACCCGTTATCTTGCCATAACTTTCTAAACAAAACACAATATTCAACACCTTCCATGGTGGAATTATCTCTATTTTCTCATGAGAAATATGGAATAACACCGAAGGTCTGTAGAGTTAACTACTACATTAAAATAGTTTGGTGGGTCCTTGCCTCTTACTTGGGCATAATAGGAACACACACCAAATATAATCCTCTCCTGGGATTTTAACGAATGAAATACACTAAATACAATATAAATTACTGATCGTCCTAACTCTGAGAAGTGATCACTTGGGTTATAAACATACCCGAATACTAGTTTTATCTATTCCCCTCATGGAAAATAAAGCTTTTGCGGAGATCATTTTCCATCCCACAAAATAAAGACATTACAATTATTACTTATGCGAATCTTAAGCATATACCAATGCTATATCGGGGCAAGACAAGCAAATACACTAATTACACTAAATTTATGTTCCGGGGTATACTTAGATCAACGTCTGAAATCAATGGATATCACAGAATTAACCATAATAATTTTCACCTTTGCCAAAGAAACATTCAACAAGTAATTGGTATTATAGTATCTTGAACTAAATCAAGTGAATGCGTTAATAAAGAATAATTGGGAATAAGTTCCTCAATTAACATAGTATAAATTTGTTTCAAACTTTAAATAAGTAATATTTTGTATAGCACTTCTCTTTAATTACTTCTGATAATTTTAACTAGATATTTTACCTATTAAGTATCTAAATTTTTCTTCTTTTACGCATCTAACATATAAATTTATACCCATAATTGCATATCATAAGTAAACACATTTTATAAAAAAAAAATTTTTTTTTTCCATGTCAAATATAAATTTAACCTAGAATAATTACATGAAAACATACCTTTATGATTACAAGGTCATTTATATATTACTTGACTATACAGCCTTTCACCTGTTGATATAAAAAAAAATACACATATTTTTACAAATTAGTAAAAAAAATCATTACTTAACAAGTGCTTATTATCTCACTAGAAAAATGTTTTTCCGTTGGGCAATTTATCTAGATGAAGAACTTGATCCATTCGTAGTTCACGAAGCAAATTTAAAATAAGAAACACATTTTATTATTTCATTTATATAAAAGTTGCCTCCATTCTGGTGCAATTAATAAATTAAGCAAAGAAAAACATAGCGTTGGATGTTAATTCTTCTTTGAATTAACTGCTATAATATGGGATCCAAGAAAACCATACATATTTTAACATGACGAATATTTGACGATAGATGATCACATATACAATTCTTTTCTTTTTACTATTGGCGATACGTATCATTTTTAGCTAGCTGGCTTAGGAATAAAACTAATGTGTGAATTTTCCAAAATACCATTATTATAAGGACTGCAGCTGACTTACATGGATATAAAGTTTTAACGACTCAAATTGATGTATAATATAACATATTATATTATGGTTATAATTAAGTCACTAATGTTTGTAGTTTTTATTCCTACTCTAGGAATTGTAATTTGTCTTTAATAAGGAATTCTCAGTAAAATGCACACATACAAATTTTCTGATATTTGCCTTGAGAAAATTTATATTTTTTTTAAAAAAAATATACAGGTGCATAAGTAAATATCCTTGATCATTAATATTATTTTTAGATAATTTTCAGTGAATAAAACATATTTTAACGTGGGGAACTTACATTATTTTCAAAGCAGACAATTTCTTTTAGAAAGAGCGCGAAATTTTCTAGTTAACTTTCCTTGGCTTTTATAATATGTCTTTTTAATTATAATTTTTCTTTTATACCACAAAAAGATTATTAAATAAGGTAAAGTTAACAAATAATTGATTATTTCCTGGAAATTATTTATACTACTTATTTTAAATATAATGACACTTTCTGTGATTGCTGTAGTCAATACGGTCATTTTTAACTTTATCAGAAGATAGTATATTTTTGCATATAAAAAGCTTTAAAATAGGTAGATGGCAACAGAAAACAGAATATCTTATCAAATAGGATTAGCCATGCATGATATTATTAAAAATTTACTTGACTTATATTTATTTCTGCGATAAAAATATAAAAAAAATTTGTTACCGAATTTCAGTACTGCTTCCTCCTTGTAAAACTAATGTCAGACTAAACTTTCTTCAAAATTTGGCGGTCTTCTTTTAGTGACCTCTAACAGAAAAATAATCATTTAATTATACATAAACAAAGGAAAGGAAAAAAAACTTATTACAGTCATATAGTTTTCCGTATGATTTAAATGGATTACAAAGTAATTTGACAAATAATGAAAAATAATTAATATATTTAATTAACAATGCTTATTAGTGATGTATAATTCTGTATACATTATTATCTAAAATAATTTAAAAATTACCAGAAGTTATTGTGCTTTATGATAAGATACTCATCTACTCTCCCTCTCCCCCATCCAAAATCAATTACTGTTTATGATAGGTGCTTTTATACTATATTAAATTGCTCTTATAGTTAATATTTTAATTAAATTATTCATGCTCTTCTTCAAAATGACATCAAATTACTAAATTTATTAGTTATTTGCTTAAAACATGTTAAAGTGAGTAAATAGCATATTTTATTAATCACTTAATATTATTATTATTTTACTTTTTTATTTCCTAGAAAAGGATAGCATTGTTTTCCTGTGGAAACAATGCCAAATAAACCGAGTGTCAATAACACTAGGTTACAATTCTCCCACCGTTATGAAAAATAAAAATAAAATAATATATGCCTTATTAATATTTCTTATTGTATTGCTAGGTCTATATCATATTTCTCTTAGAAGTTAATAAATTCAATCTTACAGATTTAATTTTGTTTAGGATATGGTAGTAAGCTTTGGGCATTATAGGTACCTCTTGTTCCATCAGGGGTTGAGACCAAAAAGGCAGGCATTCTCACCCACTTGTTTCACAATTTCATAGGGGTCCTTTTTAATTTAATGCCCCGCTATTTTTACTACCTTAGTTATTTTTCTTTGGCATCATTGGGATACCACTAGTAGAAGGTTGATTCTCATTTAGAATCCTTCTCTTCACTGTCGGCCTACTGAGGTGGCTATTTGGTTTACTATAGGGATTTGTCCTATAATACCCCTTTTCTCTACTTAACCTCCTCTTTCCCTCATAGGACCTATCTGTGAAATTAATATTGTTTACCATAGGATGGGTGTCCCTATTTACCTTACTCCTATTATCCATATTCCTATCACTGGTTTCTAGCAAATCTAAAATTTCGACTACCTCTTCTATTGTATGTCGGTCAGCAGCAATCAAGACCTGCTCGATATGCCTCGGTAAATTATGTGAATTATTCGAACAATTTGGGTCTCAGATAAAGGATAGGCTGTCAATGTTTTCAGTTTGATGGCCTGACTCCTGAAAAACTGAGTGTAACTGCCCTTATTTACCTGGTACCTTTCCTGAGATATTTGATACCTGAGGTTGTCTTGGCGGTCTTCCCCCCAAAAACTGGCTAACAGAAGATATTTAAAGTCCCCATATGTTTCCGGTTTTATAAATAACGATTGCCACCAATCTTTAGATGCCGCACATAAATGGTTTGTGGCAATGGCAATCTTCTCTACCTCAGACAAATGACATAAGGTGAACAATTCGTCTAAATTTTGGAGATATTCATGTGGATTCTCCAGGTATTCTCCTTTAAAGAATTTTATTTTGAGGAATTTCAAAGTCATGGAGCTATTACTTTCGGGCTCTAACATGACTTTATGTTTGGCCTCATTCAATGGATTGTACATTGATTCAAGTGGACTAATCATTGTATGTAACTCAGAGATTACAGGTTTATTATGATCATTATTGATTTCCTTAACCTGAGTTTCAGATACATTTTTACTATGAACAACTTTATCCATATTAAGGTCCATAGCTTGCATACGACTTTCTAATCCTAATTTACAATTTTGCCATTCATAGTCTATTCTTGTAGAACTGTCCTTAAGGCCTACATTTAAATGTTGAATTTGTTGCTTTAACTGGTTAATAGTTTCATCTTTCTCTAACTCAAGTTTATCTTCTAGTCTTTGATATATTGTACCCTCACACTGAGTCATATATTCCCCTATTTCCTCTTTGAGATCATTTTGTAATATTTCTGAATTCTTCTTTAATATCTCATTAAAATGTTCTACCTTTCCTAGAACTTGAATTAGCTCACTTTCTATATTTTTATTAATTTCACATTGGGTTACCTCTTGAGTTTCTAACTTAGCTATTCTGCTAGTAATCTGGCTCTGACATCCTTTTACTACATTGTCAGGTTCAAGAGTTATATTTTGGACTTCTTCTTTTAAGTTTCTAAACTCACTCCTAGCACTATCTAATTCTCCCTTAATACATTCTATTTTATCCTGAACTTCACTGTTTAATTCTACATATTGAATTCTGAAGTCCTGCTGAATAGCCTCGATCATATTTTTAGCCCTTTCCGACTTTATTTCTATTTCTTTCTTAATTTTTATTTCTAGTTTTTCGGAGGCCAATTTTGACTCTTCTATATGGTTCTTTAACTCTTCCCTTAGGTCTTTGATTTCCTGTACGTGATTGTCTAATTTACTGTCCAAATTTTGAATTTGATTCTTTAATTCAGTTTTTAATTCAACATTTGAATTTTTTATTTGACTTTCTATTTTACTTTCTGAGTTTCGGATCTGTGCAGACAAATTTTGTAATATTGCAAATATTTGGACTTGCTCATCCCCAGGTAGATCTTTATCTACTTTAGCTTTTTTCAGACTAACTTCATCCAAAGATTCTTGTTCCTCCCTTACTTCTACATGAAAATATGGTGTTTGTGTATCCAGGGATTGGAGCTCTTGGGATTCTCCCAAATCCTCTGAAATATCCTGACTATCTTGGTTTTCACTCATATTTAAAATTTCACTCTTTCTGTTATTTGACAGTACTGAAATTAGTAATGAACTATTAATAATATTGATAAGCAATTATTGACAAGACATCCTGCCTCCATGCCTCTTTTATCAAAACAATCTACACCCAAAAACTATGCTCTGATATTTAATATAACCAAAATCCTAATATTAACTACCGAATATTCTTTTCTCATATGCTACTTGGTCCATAGAAATCTCACCAAATCATTATGTAATATGGTATAAGTGCCAATCACACCACCAGACAAGCAGATCAACATAAATGATAAAATCATTATAATATTTTATGGAATTACTTACAGACCATAACATTATAAACTAACAAATTTATTTATTCAGTGGCAAAAGATTATGTCATAAAATAGACATTCATATATTTTATGGCTAAAGAAACAATTTATCATTGGCAAATATTTTCAATCAATGAACAATTAATTCATTCATGGGCAAATAATATTTATATTCATTTCAAGAAAATTTTACTAAATTTATTGTGGCTAATCATAGCTATCGATAGCCCCAAGTTGGGCGCCATTTCTAACCTAGTAAACGATGACTTCTATTATTATAAAAGAGAATTCGGGAATCCTAAACTTTTTGGAAGCCTAAACACTTCCGTATAGGACAGGAACGAACCATCTTTTTTTTAAAATCCTAATCACTTCGGTATTTGATTCTTATTAAATCGATTCGGAACGCCTAATCGCTTCCGTATAGCACGGGTAACAAACCCGTATTTATTACCTAATAGCTTGACGTTAGGTTAGTTATAATAATTCAGCTACAGCGATATGCAGTTCAGACAGAGATAGAATTAAAAAAAATTATCATTAATAAAATAAATTTTAAAAAAAATAAACTAACATTCTTTCTCTATCTAAAACACATTCTCTGAGCTGTAAGTACTTGCACTGTTCGACAATGATGATGATGATTTCTTGTCATTGTTAATATTACTGACTAAAACAAAACATTTATTAATTTTCCCATATGATCTCAATATTTTTGTTATTTTGCAATCAGAAGTTTCAATCTCTTAAGCCATGCCATGCTTGTAATATTGATCATAATTAATCAATACCTAATTTAAGAGCACTTATAATAATGACACTAATCTCAGGGTTCTCTGTTATATTTAATAAAAATGCTCGGCAGTATTGTGTTGTTGCATATGACTGACATTCTGGTCGGCTATAGGAAACATTTACCTTATTTAAATTCCAGGTGTCTTCATCCACATATCAACTATTATAATATTTAATGAGATGATAACTATATTCAATAACAACGCACAATTTTGAATAATACAGCCCTTTTTCCAGAATCTCAGTCGGAATGATGAAAAGACAAGGGTGCTTTTGTGTCCTTCCATTATCCATGACAACACAATAATTTAACTAAGATTTATTACTCAGACACTTCACTTAAATGTGTACGAAATAATGTGCAACAAAAAGCTACTAGTTTGGGAATAAAGTGATTTTACACACATATAAAATAAAATGTCTTGGTCTGAAGTTTTCAATCCCATAATTAATTCTTATTAAATTAAAATATACTAAAATATTCGGATCTGCTTACAATTGTCTATCTGGTGTATTGAATTTAAGATTTCATAAATGATTTTGGACTCAAGAAAGTATTGCAAGTATTATGCAAATACACTTTTATTTAGCACACAAGAAAAATGACTCAAAACAACTTGTAACAAGACTATAATTTATTATTAAATTTTAACAAGATTATCCTTTATGATTAGCATAATAAACAAACATATACAATTTATTCAATCCCATATGGATAAAACAAAATATAACTAACATTAATTCGTCTATACTTTTAGACCTGGATTCGAACTACTTCTTCATCTTCTTTTTACATTTATGCAAATTGAATATAACAAAATAAATATTATTATCGATACATCAACTCATCCATTTAGTGTATCTTATATGAACGGCTGCTTAACTTTATTAACTAACTATTTGTTTTAAAATAAAAATAATCTGATTCTAGGTAATGCGTACAAACGATTTTTATTATCATATCTTTAATTAAATGATAGTTTTTATTTAGATAACTTATTATAATTTATGGGTTATTCATCAGAAGTTACACTTATTATTTTAATATTTACCTTAATAACAACTGAAGTTGTTATACACACTGTATCCCTCCGTATAAGTTATATTGTGAGTGCTACTTAATCATTAACCCGAATTAAACCTAGTATTTGAATCCTCCATTGGCAAATAAAGTTTTTAAATCACACAATTTTAAACTTATTCTCTCCATTGACTTACGTGTGGATTACCAGCACTATTCCGCCACACAATCCAGACATTGATCATATATACTAGCACGTTATTTTTACTAAATTGATCTTGAGGAATTAACTTCCAATATACCCATTATCTTGCCATAACTTTCTAAACAAAACACAATATTCAACACCTTCCATGGTGGAATTATCTCTATTTTCTCATGAGGAATATGGAATAACACCAAAGGTCTGTAGAGTTAACTACTACATTAAAATAGTTTGGTGGGTCCTTGCCTCTTACTTGGGCATAATAGGAACACACACCAAATATAATCCTCTCCTGGGATTTTAACGAATGAAATACACTAAATACAATATAAATTACTGATCGTCCTAACTCTGAGAAGCGATCATTTGGGTTATAAACATACCCGAATACTAGTTTTATCTATTCCCCTCATGGAAAATAAAGCTTTTGGGGAGATCATTTTCCATCCCACAAAATAAAGACATTACAATTATTACTTATGCGAATCTTAAGCATATACCAATGCTATATCAGGGCAAGACAAGCAAATACACTAATTACACTAAATTTATGTTCCGGGGTATACTTAGATCAACGTCTGAAATCAATGGATATCACAGAATTAACCATAATAATTTTCACCTTTGCCAAAGAAACATTCAACAAGTAATTGGTATTATAGTATCTTGAACTAAATCAAGTGAATGCGTTAATAAAGAATAATTGGGAATACGTTCCTCAATTAACATAGTATAAATTTGTTTCAAACTTTAAATAAGTAATATTTTGTATAGCACTTCTCTTTAATTACTTCTGATAATTTTAACTAGATATTTTACCTATTAAGTATCTAAATTTTTCTTCTTTTACGCATCTAACATATAAATTTATACCCATACTTGCATATCATAAGTAAACACATTTTATAAAAAAAAAAATTTTTTTTCCCATGTCAAATATAAATTTAACCTAGAATAATTACATGAAAACATACCTTTATGATTACAAGGTCATTTAAATATTACTTGACTATACAGCCTTTCACCTGTTGATATAAAAAAAAATACACATAATTTTACAAATTAGTAAAAAAAAATCATTACTTAACAAGTGCTTATTATCTCACTAGAAAAATGTTTTTCCGTTGGGCAATTTATCTAGATGAAGAACTTGATCCATTCATAGTTCACGAAGCAAATTTAAAATAAGAAACACATTTTATTATTTCATTTATATAAAAGTTGCCTCCATTCTGGTGCACTTAATAAATTAAGCAAAGAAAAACATAGCAGCGTTGGATGTTAATTCTTCTTTGAATTAACTGCTATAATATGGGATCCAAGAAAACCATACATATTTTAACATGATGAATATTTGACGATAGACTATCACATATACAATTCTTTTCTTTTTACTATTGGCGATACATATCATTTTTAGCTAGCTGGCTTAGGAATAAAACTGATGCGTGAATTTTCCAAAATACTATTATTATAAGGACTGCAGCTGACTTACATGGATATAAAGTTTTAACGACTCAAATTGATGTATAATATAACATATTATATTATGGTTATAATTAAGTCACTAATGTTTGTAGTTTTTATTCCTACTCTAGAAATTGTAATTTGTCTTTAATAAGGAATTCTTCGTAAAATGCACACATACAAATTTTCTGATATTTGCCTTGAGAAAATTTATATTTTCTTTTAAAAAAATATACAGGTGCATAAGTAAATATCCTTGATCATTAATATTATTTTTAGATAATTTTCAGTGAATAAAACATATTTTAATGTGGGGAACTTACATTATTTTCAAAGCAGACAATTTCTTTTAGAAAGAGCGCGAAATTTTTTAGTTAACTTTCCTTGGCTTTTATAATATGTCTTTTTAATTATAATTTTTCTTTTATACCATGAAAAGATTATTAAATAAGGTAAAGTTAACAAATAATTGATTATTTCCTGGAAATTATTTATACTACTTATTTTAAATATAATGACACTTTCCATGATTGCTGTAGTCAATATGGTCATTTTTAACTTTAGCAGAAGATAGTATATTTTTGCGATAGGTAGATGGCAACAGAAAACAGAATATCTTATCAAATAGGATTAGCCACGCATGATATTATTAAAAATTTACTTGACTTATATTTATTTCTGCGATAAAAATATAAAAAAAATTTGTTACCGAATTTCAGTACTGCTTCCTCCTTGTAAAACTAATGTCAGACTAAGCTTTCTTTAAAATTTGGCGGTCTTCTTTTAGCGACCTCTTACAGAAAAATAATCATTTAATTATATATAAACAAAGGAAAGGAAAAAAAAAACTTATTACAGTCATATAGTTTTCCGTATGATTTAAATGGATTACAAAGTAATTTGACAAATAATGAAAAATAATTAATATATTTAATTAACAATGCTTATTAGTGATGTATAATTCTGTATACATTATTATCTAAAATAATTTAAAAATTACCAGAAGTTATTGTGCTTTATGATAAGATACTCATCTACTCTCCCTCTCCCCCATCCAAAATCAATTACTGTTTATGATAGGTGCTTTTATACTATATTAAATTGCTCTTATAGTTAATATTTTAATTAAATTATTCATGCTCTTCTTCAAAATGACATCAAATTACTAAATTTATTAGTTATTTGCTTAAAACACGTTAAAGTGAGTAAATAGCATATTTTATTAATCACTTAATATTATTATTATTTTACTTTTTTATTTCCTAGAAAAGGATAGCATTGTTTTCCTGTGGAAACAATGCCAAATAAACCGAGTGTCAATAACACTAGGTTACAATATATATATATATATATTGCAATGGTTATTTGAATGAACCAAAGGTATTTAAATATGTAGCAATAAATTTTTGATTCCAAATATTTACATTAAATGAAAGTTAAATGGTAAATAAAGTTTTAAAAAAGACTTTCAATTCATATATATATATATATATATATTGCAATGATCAGGTTCAAGTTCTTTTCATTGCACATTTTAGTTTAACTACCAAACCTATCTGTGCTGGGTTCAAATCCTATTAAAATATTTATTTTAATAAATAAACATATAAACCTTTCTATCACAGCATGGTGTGCAGCATTATATGTGCATATATGAATAAACGCTGTACATACATAGGCTAGTAGATGTTACAGCGAATATAATGTTTTAAATTTTATATTTTATAAAGAAATGATTTGTTATAATTTTAAATAGTAAAAATGTAAATTTATTAAATTTAGTAAATATAAATTCGTATGTGGATTTTTGATTCACTTTATATAATAATATATTAAGAATGGTGAGATTTAATTTTGTAAAAGAGCAAAAAGTTTTTAATTAAAAATAAAAAGTTAGCCATAAACAGATTTGGATTTAAGTCCACTGCACCTGTGGTTAAATCAAAGTTAGAAAGTTGATCATTGCTATACTCAAATTTGTTTATGGCAAAAGTATATTTGTTAAAATCGTGGTAGCAAAATTATTTGACACCTGGAAGAGGATTTGCAATGTCATGGAAGCCTAAACAAAAGTATTTTTGATCAAATTGAGAAATCTTACAATTTAGTGTGATATTTTAGAGTTAATGGGTTTCCAGGTGAAACAAGTTTTTTTCTAGTCAAGTACTTTGAAATAAAAGTATAAATAGGGTACATTTTAAGCTTGAGTTAGGGGAGTCATTAATTTTAAAACAGCATCACTATCCCTAACCCATGTCAGATTGATCTTTGAAAGATCTGACTGGGGAAAGGCAACTGCTGCTTCTAAACCCATGGAAAGAATGATGTGCCACTGCCAGCAGATGCTTCAACTACTGGAGCTGCCACAAGAAATCTCCAACAACAGCCTGCTCAAGAAGACCACCATGATACCTGGACAACACCTTATCCAGTCCAGCACGTAATTGGTAATGCCAATCTATAACTGCAGAGCTCTGTGTTAACGAACTATTTCTAAATCCAAAATTTCTACTTAAAAGTTTAAAGCTAGCAAACTATAAACTAATATAATTTTCTAAATCCTATAAATGTTTCATTATAAATTCTTGTTAAAGTAAATATTATATCATTTGTATAACTTGCCTATATCTTTACAAAAGTCTTAATTAAACAAAATGTAACCTCTGCTAATTTCTTTGTCTATCACTGCAGTTGTGCCTATATATCTTTACTGTTATTTTATTTATATGCCAATGCCTCGAAGCAGCGAACAGTTAAATGTAATAATAATATCTGGAGATATAATTGCAAATATCTTCCCATAATTATTTTCTTAAATGACATTCTTGATGCTCACTGGTTCGAATTCCTATAATTTTTATTTAATTTAAAATGTATTAGTGGCTTACTATTAAATTCCATCTTATCGAGGTTTCTGAAAAGAGTAATGTACTAGTCTTAGTAATATGAAAGTATATTCAGTAATTATTTGGCCAGTCAATCAAATATACTTTCCCCTTTCTCATAATAATTTTTATGTATAGATTGAAACCTATAAACCAGTTTTATTATATTTTATTTATCCCCCTAATGTCACTTGATTATATAGTGTTGTTAGAATTGGCTCATAATAGTAATACTGACAGGTCTACTGTCCCATATTTTTGTAATAATTAAGGTCATACTTTCGCTTGGCGGATTAGATATATTAAATTCACGTTCAATGTTTAACATTTTGTTGCATGTTCTCCTTAAGATGGCACCACGGGAAAGACATCCCATCTTACCTTCTTTTGGGGCACACACCAGTAAGACCTGACATATAATTCCAGGCAGTCATGTTAGCCACCCCAATCTTTTAGCAGCATGACGCTCGGTGCCAGGTTACCGGTGTTGGTCATGAAAACCCTTGACTCTAATCTATCCACAGGGCACTCTGTTATTGTAATTTACCAGTGCTGTAGCATGTCAGTGATCTCATATAACCAATTCTGAGTCCCATAATTTAATCATTCAGTATTAAACTGAAATTTATATCTTTGGTTTCTGGGTTCAATCTCTACTCTGAGCTGAGTTATACGCTCATACTTTATTAAAGCAATAATGTTGCAATAAATATTTTGCCTAAAATATTTATTTAAATTTTTAAATAAAATATTTAAAAAAGAAAATATAGTAAATATTTTGCCTAAGATTGGTACAGCATTGTTTATAATAGTAGCTACCACTTTCAATAGAAATAGACAAAACCTAATGTAGGCACTGCTTAGTGATTCTTTAAATGTATCTATCTATTTATATTAATAATTAAAGATTTAATGAGAAGTCATGCTAAATTCCCATATTATAAAACCTGCATGCTTTTCCCACAATAATTTATGTTGTATTTATTTAACAAATATATGTTAAATTTATTCTGGTTTAGTGTGATTTCTCGTTCCTATTTCAATCTAATTCAGTCTTAGTTAATTATGTATATGTGATATAACTATCTGCATTAATTACCATTTATAAATGTTTTCTTTAGTTTCGCGCTGGTAGCAATTGAATTAGTTAATATATACATTTAAATTCCCAGGTCTCCTGTTTCTCCCTGCCCTATGCCAGCTGCGAAAAATAGGTATACTATGTGTAACTTCAGGTGTGGTCGTTCATAGGGTCTTGAGTTTTGGAGTACTGACAGATAAGATGTGTGGTCGGATTTGAGATGTCACAATCCTAGTCTCATCAGCTTTGGTCTCTTTGCCTGGATTCTAGATTTTGTTATGCGGATGTATGAAACTTGACAGTTACAATATATATATATATATATATATATATATATATATAATGTTAATCAGTATGATAGTAATAATAATGGTTTATAGAATAATTTAATCCTCTCAAAAATATTTTATTTGTTTTTCAGTTTTAATAAAATTTAAAAAAATGAAATTCTGGTGCCAAATCTTTTAATTAAAAAATTTACTTTTAGAAAATTTATTACCTCCTGATCATCATCATTTAGAAAATATTACTGCCATTTTTGCATATCTCCAGTGGATTGCTTGATTTCTCAGGTTGTGGATATTACTAACATATTGGATTCTAAAAGCATAATTTTTGGATTGAGTTCGATAAGCAAATGCAAAGTAAATGGATTAATAAAAAAATAAGAATATATTGAAAAAGAAAGACTTTAACCTTTTTTACATGTGCCTTAAATATTTGTATAGTAGTTAAACAATGTAGTTTTGGACTGAAGAGGAACCTCTCAAACCTTAGCACAAGATAGGAACTTTATAAAGATAAGAGTGGCCAAGGTTATCTTTAGCCTAAATTCTTATTTATATAGGCCAATCTGAAGCATCTTGATTTGAGAGCATGAAGATATTACTCTCATCATATTTAAATCCACTATTTCCTTTCACAAATTAATCTACATGAAATCTTACAATTTATGAGTTAACATTAAGATCTTTTTAATGAAAATATAAAAACTAATGTAATGTTCATATTATTTATCACACACAAAGAATCTTACATTAGTTTCGATATTGCCATTAAAAAGATATCAATATTAACTCACTGTATATTGCAAGATGCTTCAGATTGGTCTATATAAATAAAAATTTAGATTAAAAATAAGATGGCCACTCTTTTCTTTATAAATTCCCTATCTTATATTGAGGTTTTCAAGATCCCTCTATAGTCAAAAACTATATCATTTGGCTATTATACAAATGTTTAAGGTGCATGTGAAAAAGGTTAAAGCCTTTCTTTTTTTAGTTACAGACTTTGATAAATGTTCAGAATGTAACAATAAATAAGTAAAGAAGAATAAGAAGAAGAAGAATAAGAAGAAGAAAAAGAAGAAGAAGAAGAAGAAGAGATATTTTTAATTTAAGGTCTTATAATATCTATAATGATAATATCTTACTAAGTGAAATATTTAAACCATTTCAAACGATGGTTTTCAGCAGATATTGTTCTTTTAATATATTTAAGGATGTTTTCATTAGTTTATTCAAGATGATAGTTATTTTTGAGCCCTGTTGATGTTAGATAGGAACTACAGTAGCATTAGCGGCATTAGATTGAGTATAGTATCAGTAGATCTTGGGTAGTTCTTAAGGTTCTGATCATTTATTTCTTCACAGCATGATTTAAGCAGGCAATGATTGATTTTGACAAACTCTAGCATTAGTTTCTGGATCTGACTGTGTATTCTGGATTTTTTGACTGGTGTGGTTTTTTATTGCCTAGTCATACATAGTAAATAGTATTTTCCTAGCTAAAGACATCATATTTGCTGTTATGACTGGAGTATTGAAAAATACTTTAAAACAATCAGCAAGATATGGCTATCTAAGTTACAATGGAAAAGTTTTAACCAGCAGTTTTTTCCCTCAACATTGAATCAATGCAACATTGACACTTGACTAATAAATTCTCTTAGTTGCTTATTTCAGAGCTATTTATTCCTATTTGATGTTATTCAACAAAATGTTCTTCTAACAACTGATTTGTCACCAATTAGTTACAAGATTTTACCACTGTTTCTTTACAACATTAACATGTTTTTTGGAAAATATTTTTTTATCCCCTTCTCAGGTCATGGAAACAAATTTACAGATAGATATCATGATTTGATATATAAATGAATAAAAGAAAAAAAAAATTTTCTTTCCCTTTCTTTATTTACATTAAATTTGAACTCAGACTTTCAAGCGGCCTTCAACTATCCACACTATTTATTCCACTGATATACATGACCTCATACTTGCAGAAAAGATAAATAATCACCAATATATATAATTTATGCTGAACCAGCACACTCATCAGTTGGTTCAGATTATCATCTCTCATATATATATATATATATTATAACAGTTGGGGATGATGATTAAGTATAGTAATCTTACCGCATCTGCCGACAGAGAACAACTAGGCTACTTTGAACCTAGAAAATTTATAAAGTCGACAGATACGTGCTGTTAAGACCGCGACCGCCAGCCCAAGTCACTAGCTCAAGTAGACGACACAGAAACTTATATATTTATTAAAATATATTTTTAACAATAAAGAATAATAAAGCAATCACTGTCAGTATTAATAACACAAAAAATTTTTATTTACGTGTATATATGTGACGACACAAACTTTAAAATTATTATATAAGAAAAATTATATTTTATGTTTCATTAGTTATTATTTTATTTGTTTTTAACTTTAATTTTTAATCTTAGAAATGTTGAGTATAAATGAGCTACATAGACGCATTCACAAATTTTCAAATCACTTGACTCCAGACTAAAAATCCGCAGCCACACCAATACTCGCTTCCAGATATATATCAGCAACCAATGCAATGTGAACATGTTAGCATAGAATCACATCGACAGGAATGTGCATCTGAACAGCATGATATTATTGGAGAAAACATGGCCTTCATCCCGCAGGAATGTGCATCTGTCAGGCGAAGGAAACATGCATATAAAATAATAAAAAGAAACACTACGTATGGATGGGAGAGCGTCTTATCTTGCCGGCTTATCATCCAAAATCCATAGAGCTGGAAGGGGTCAATGGCGCAGGAAATATGTCTGCATCCATTTCAACGATATGACTACCTCTTTGGGGTCATGCATTCAGTTGGACTCGTCGCCCTAGGTGCTAACACACTTCACATTACATTGATATAAACGTCCATATATCTCTCCACCAGCATTGACACTACTACAAACAAATAGTCTGAAATCAAATCCCCTTTAAAACTAACATATATTTAAACCAGTCTAGCAGCCATCTACACTCAAGTAGCATTTAAATCATTTTATTAATTTATTTCTTAAAAAAAATCTTTAGTTTACGGTTTTAAATCATTTTAAAAGGACACATTATATTTAACTTATTATTTTTTTTCACAAATACTATTTTAACCTATTTTTTAAATTTAATAATGCACAAATAACAATATACATTTCTATTTTTAAATTTAAGTTTGCAATCGCAAATCCCTACCCTATTACAAACAGATATTAATTAAACATGAATAAACAAAAATAAAATACAATACATTTTTTTTAAAAGATTACGTTGAAAACTTTAGCTAAGAGTTTAAAATCGCAAAGTTTATAGAAAGATAAAAGTTTAGGTTTGCTCAGAAAGAAAGTCTATAGTTCATTTTAAAAAACAATTAAAGTTTGAAGATTTTAAACTTAAGAGAGTTTATGTTTCATTTATAAATTTATACTTTCCTTTGTTCATGCTCGTTCCTTTGTGAGGAAGATCCAAATTTATACAAGATCCATTTCTTGTGGGCAATGACGATTTATGAAGACACATTTATGATGTTTTCTGAAGACGGTACCAGTGGTTTGATCCTGGGATCCGTGGAGATGAAAGCTGCCTTCGGCTGGCCACACCGAAGGAAGCACGATGAAGCTAATTTTTTTTTTTGGTGACGGCGATAACTTTTAAAATTATTTTTTACAGATTAATTCAAAACTTTAATTTTCCAATTCTCCCACCCTAATTATTGTTTTGGATTTTCCTTTTATAGTCCCTAAGCACCTTATCTCTGGAATGCAGGATTCATCAAACATACTTCATGTCTGTATTTTATTGGTTTATTCTTTGTGTCCAAGTTAAGATTTTGGGTTTTCCACTGAGGTCTGTGTCTCTATCTCTGGGCAGGAACTCATCTATTTCATAATCATTTCTTTAATTGTGATTTTGCCTTAAAGATCTGTTTGTAATTTTTTTATAATTAAAAAAATCTTCACTATTATTAAAAAGGTTTTTATTTTATACTTTATTTAAAGATTAGAATCTTTGTTTCGATTCTATAATTTTTTTAAAGCTTATTTTAATATTTAAATCAAACATAATAAATTAATAATTCGTTATTTGTGCATTTTGAAAGTTTGTGCATTTAATTCAGTATTAGGTATTTACAAAAAAAGTTAGTATTAAAATTTAAATGTAACACATATATATATATATATATATATATCCCATTACATATCACTGAACTTATTTTAAAAAAATGATAAAAAAAAAGACTTTAGTTAGAGTTTGTACTAATTAATAATAGTAATGCGTTAAAGTTCTTTTTTTTTTTTTTCGTGGATGTATTTTTTTTTTTTGCACAATATTCAAACTATAAGTTTATGTTAATACCAAAAATATATATACTTATTTAAAAAAAAATATTACTGGCTTAATTTTCAAGGCATTCGTGAGTTTATTAAACATCGGATGATAACTTTACGTTAATACAAAAAAATATTTACTCATTTCAGAAAAAATATTACTGCCTTAATTTTCAAAGTATTCATATTTTTTTAAGTTACTAAATCATTCCTTTTCTTTTTTAAATATTAAAGTTACTTAATGATCATTTTTATACCTGACAGTGCCATCTTATCCTAACTTATTCTTACTATAACTATTCTGATGTTCAGGGTGCTATTCGCACTATTTCCTAAACTTACTTTTTTAATATTATATTTCATAAGTTTTCTTTCTTATGTGAATGCATGCATATGTGTGCAATATACATTCTAACAGTACTTTTACATCTACATTATATTCTACAGCTTTAAAATATAAACAAAAATTCATTTAAAAAAAACTTTTTTTTTTGTTTTTGTTACTGGCATAACCTTTTTTTTTTTTTAATTTTCAGGGTACTCGTGGTTAATGAGTATCATGCTCCCTGTTGGGCGCCATTTATAATGGTTGGGGATGATGATTAAGTATAGTAGTCTTACCGCATCTGCCAACAGAGCACCACTAGGCTACTCTGAACCTAGAAAATTTATAAAGTCGACAGATACGTGCTGTTAAGACCGCAACCGCCAGCCCAAGTCACTAGCTCAAGTAGACACAGAAACTTATATATTTATTAAAATATATTTTTAACAATAAAGAATAATAAAGCAATCACTGTCAGTATTAATAACACAAAAAAGATTTTATTTATGTATATATATGTGACGACACAGACTTTAAAATTATTATATAAGAAAAATTATATTTTATGTTTCATTAGTTATTGTTTTATTTGTTTTTAACTTTAATTTTTAATCTTGGAAATGTTGAGTATAAATGAGCTACATAGACGCATTCACAAATTTTCAAATCACTTGACTCCAGACTAAAAATCTGCAGCCACACCAATACTCGCTTCCAGATATATATCAGCAACCAATGCAATGTGAACATGTTAGCATAGAATCACATCGACAGGAATGTGCATCTGAGCAGCATGATATTATTGGAGAAAACATGGCCTTTGTCCCGCAGGAATGTGCATCTGTCAGGCGAAGGAAACATGCATATAAAATAATAAAAAGAAACACTACGTATGGATGGGAGAGCGTCTTATCTTGCCGGCTTATCATCCAAAATCCATAGAGCTGGAAGGGGTCAATGGCGCAGGAAATATGTCTGCATCCATTTCAATATGACTACCTCTTTGGGGTCATGCATTTAGTTGGACTCGTCGCCCTAGGTGCGAACACACTTCACATTACATTGATATAAACATCCATATATCTCTCCACCAGCATTGACACTACTACAAACAAATAGTCTGAAATGAAATCCCCTTTAAAACTAACATATATTTAAACCAGTCTAGCAGCCATCTACACTCAACTAACATTTAAATGATTTTATTAATTTATTTCTTTAAAAAAATCTTTAGTTTACAGTTTTAAATAATTTTAAAAGGACAAATTATATTTAACTTTTTTTTTTTTTCACAAATACTATTTTAATCTATTTTTAAAATTTAATAATGCACAAATAACAATATACATTTCTATTTTTAAATTTAAGTTTGCAATCACAAATCCCTACCCTATTACAAACAGATATTAATTAAACATGAATAAACAAAAATAAAATACAATACTTTTTTTTTTTAAAAGATTACATTGAAAACTTTAGCTAAGAGTTTAAAATCGCAAAGTTTATAGAAAGATAAAAGTTCAGGTTTGCTCAGAAAGAAAGTCTATAGTTCATTTTAAAAAACACATAAAGTTTGAAGATTTTAAACTTAAGAGAGTTTATGTTTCATTTATAAATTTATACTTTCCTTTGTTCATGCTTGTTCCTTCATGAGGAAGATCCAAATTTATACAAGATCCATTTCTTGTGGGCGATGACGATTTATGAAGACACATTTACGATGTTTTCTGAAGACGGTACCAGTGGTTTGATCCTGGGATCCATGGAGATGAAAGCTGCCTTTGGCTGGCCGCACCGAAGGAAGCACAATGAAGCTAATTAAATTTTTTTTTTGGTGACGGTGATAACTTTTAAAATTATTTTTTACAGATGAATTCAAAACTTTAATTTTCTGATTCTCCCACCCTAATTATTGTTTTGGATTTTCCTTTTATAGTCCCTAGGCACCTTATCTCTGGAATGCAGGATTCATCAAACATACTTCATGTCTGTATTTTATTGGTTTATTCTTTGTGTCCAAGGTAAGATTTTGGGTTTTCCACTGAGGTCCGTGTCTCTATCTCTGGGCGGGAACTCATTTATTTCGTAATCATTTCTTTAATTGTGATTTTGCCTTAAGGATCTGTTTGTAATTTTTTTATAATTAAAAAAATCTTCGCTATTATTAAAAAGTTTTTATTTTATACTTTATTTAAAGATTAGAATCTTTGTTTCGATTCTATAATTTTTTTAAAGCTTATTTTAATATTTAAATCAAACATAATAAATTAATAATTCGTTATTTGTGCATTTTGAAAGTTTGTGCATTTAATTCAGTATTAGGTAATTACAAAAAAAAGTTAGTATTAAAATTTAAATGGAACGCATATATATATATATATATATATATATCCCGTTACAATATATATATATATATAATCACTGCTCAGTTTATATTAATATAGCAAATTTTCACACTCTAATGGACAGGCTTCAATGGGATTTGGGCTTTCCATTATTAGATTTTCAATGGTATGGATGGCTGAAGAGTTGGAGGTTGAGTAGATTGAAGCCTTTCCATTGAAGTATAAAGATTTGCTATCTTAATATAAACTGAGCACTGATTATATATATATATTGTACCTATATTGATATAGGCACATATAATTTTTATCTAAAATTATTATTAAAGTAATCTTTCATAAAAGAAAAACATAAAATTAAATGTCGGAGAGTTTATTGCAGTTTGTTTTGAAAAAAAGATAGGAATTAAATAGTTTTCTAGCGTTAGTTTTTGAAATAAAAAAGCTACAATTAATTAGTCAAAAGGGGGGAGGGGGAGTCTTGGTTTGAGAACTGAAACTAAGGTTATAAAAGGAAGTAAAGAGTTTTTATTAGTATTCGTAAAAATATAATTTAAAAAGTTAAAACGTACAAATCTCTTTCCATTCAATTTTAATTAAAAAAAAATAAATAAATAATGTTAAAACTAAATAGTAAATTGTATTAAAAATATATGTACGTATATATGTACATTTGTAAATATATAAAATGTGTGTGAAAGTTAAAGAAGATTATCATTAAAAACACGGCAATGGCTATTAGATATTAATTAATATAAAACAATACATTTTTGCATGGCTATTACTAATTAAGAAATCTTTCAAAACACGTTTATCAAATGATTATCAATTTGACAACAGATCTTTTCCAGAGATATGAGAAAGACAACAAGGCGCAGGTATAAATAGACCTTTTTTTAATCGGACAGTTCAGTTCCACAAATTAATTGAGTGAGTTCAGTTCACAAAGTTATTCAGAGAGTGCAGTTCGGAAATTAATTGAGTCAGTTAAGAAACAAAATGCAGTGCTGAGAATATTTTGGAACGCACGTTCACCTCCAGCCCAGATGTCCGAGAAAACAGCAGATCTGCCCGTGAAATAATGTCAGCTTAACATCTTAGAAAATCTCCATCAGTATCTATTTGTCTCCGATAGTAATAATCGTGAAAATCAGGAAACTCAGTGAGGAAACATCCCAGCTGGCTGGTAAGCATTTATAATGGAAATATCCTCACTGAAAGCAGCCTCCAAAGAACAAAATTCTATGTCAACATTCAAAATCCTAGGTAAAACATTTGCTTATTTTTGTTTATACTGTAATAGCCATTGCATTTCATTAATTCGTGCGAATCCTCCAAGAGTCTAATTATATGAACTCGATATCATACATAAATGAACTATTGATGTGTGTGATTAAATTTCAAATGCTATGTAGTCCTTTATTATCATTATTATGTGTGTGTATGAGTTAATATGTGCGTGGTCGTTATATCAATATTTATTAGTTAAATCAGAGTGTTTTGTTATTACATCTATAGGAATGTTTAAACTATTTAGAAATGTTAATTTAAAATATGCGTGTGTTTTATTAGAATTATAAATGTTTAAATTTAGTAAATAAATGTAAGTTAATAAATTATCTTTAAAATTAAACTATATTTGTCGGTCAATTCTTTTTATCAATTGTTTTACCAAATCCTTTTATCAATTCTTTTTATCAATTCCCTTTTATCAAGTCTTTTAACCACTAATTAAGTATAATCTATTAGTGATTACAAACAACTGAGCTAGTCGTGGATTTAGGCGTTGAGTTAGTGGCCATTGCTTAAAGTGCGTTATTTATTCATCCTTGAATAGATAGCTGGCGCCCGTGTTTATACACAAACAAAAATAAAGTGCTTTGAACTTGGTGTTGAACTCAACAGTTGAGAAGAAGTTATGTCCTGGAAATGTAATGTTAGTTATATACTTTATAGCTATCGTTTGGGCATACATACTCTCCGAGTATGTTCTTCTCTGCCTAAGAGGCCGGTGTTTCGAATACTCATATTCGAACACGGTTCAAATGGCTAGACCCAACTTGGGGCTGAACCTAAGAAACAATAGTAAAGAAATACTTTGTTCTTGTTGAAAATAAAAATCTAAAAAGTTAAATTACATATGTAAAAGTATTTTAATTTTAAAAAAAAGAATTGACCGAAAACTTTTTTTTTTCGAAATTAAAAGAGATTTTGGCATTTATGCTATCAAATCAGAGACAGCTGATATTTGGGCGGAGTTAAAGCATTAGATCGGGTAGAAAAATGGACAAAAGGGGTGGTCAGCGTGTGTTTCCGTTTTACTCAGAAATAAATAAATAAGCCATATATTAAATTTAGTGAAATAAAATATTGTTTTAAAAATGGAAAGAGAAAGAGATAAAATGGATTTTAATCAAGAAATAGAAGTGACCGCCTGACATAGCTTAAAAGTTAGTAATTGGGCAGAATAGTAAAGGAAATAAACAAAAAGGACCGGAAATGGACTATGAGTCTAATATAATTATTTTGATGTAGGTGAAAAGCCTGAATTAGAATTTCACTATTTCAAATGATGGATTGTTTTGTCAAATAATAATAATGGAGGCTTCGCAAAATAAAAGACTTTTTTTCTCCATGCACATATTAATTAAGGAAATGTTCGTAAATAAACAGTTCAAATAAATAAAAAATCAAGTTAAATAAATGGGTCAAATTAATGATATAAAAGTAAAAGTTGTAGATTTAAATAAATGAATAAAATAACGGAAATACATAAAATAAAAACAAGTTAAATAAATATGTAAATTGATGTCTGTGGTAGTTTAGAATAGTATTGTAAGTTAAATAAATATGTAAGATAATGTTCGTAATAGTTCAGAATAATATAAATAAATATGTTAAAGTAATGTTCATGTGTATTTAAAATAATATTGTAGGATTAGTGATAAATAATATAAAATCAATCTAAGTTATATTAGGAGTGTATAAGGGTTTGAATCTAAAGGGATGAGGGTAGTATTGAAATAAGATAGATAAGGATTAAGTTTAAAGCTCTCGACTGGATAAATTCTAGTACCCACAACGGATTGGCCGGGATCATTCCTCTTTTAAAAAGCACACTGGCAACAACCAGAGTAAGTCGTACCTCATTTTCCAAAGCGTAAGTCGGAAATGGACAGTTGAAAATTCCTGCCATTGCAGCTGCTTAGTCAAAGTCCGATCAAGAGAATCGGCAATCGTTTTCCAGGATGTAAGTCGAAAATGGACAGTTGAAATTCCTGCCATTTGCAGCCACCTTTTCTTAGTCAAAGTCTGATCAAGAGAATCGGCAACCGAAGCTTCGTTTACAAAAGATCCCTGTGCCACAAATTTAGTTTGTCCTTGTGGTCATTATCCAGGACGAACATTGTAAGCAATGTTACCAGCATAGAAAGAAGAAAAGCATAATTGGAGATTGCCCTTAGTATGGAAAGGAAAAGATACCAAAAAGCAAACTTATAAAGAATAATAAATTAAGATTTAATGTTGTCAGAGATAAAATGGTCAAAAATGACGCAGTTTACTCTCAAAAGGAAGGGCGGTGTAATGTACCTATATTGATATAGGCACATATAATTTTTATCTAAAATTATTATTAAAGTAATCTTTCATAAAAGAAAAACATAAAATTAAATGTTGGAGAGTTTATTGTGGTTTGTTTTGAAAAAAAGATAGGAAGTAAATAGTTTTCTAGCGTTAGTTTTTGAAATAAAAAAGCTACAATTAATTAGTCAAAAGGGGGGAGGGGGAGTCTTGGTTTGAGAACTGAAACTAAGGTTATAAAAGGAAGTAAAGAGTTTTTATTAGTATTCGTAAAAATATAATTTAAAAAGTTAAAACGTACAAATCTCTTTCCATTCAATTTTAATTAAAAATAAATAAATAAATAATGTTAAAACTAAATAGTAAATTGTATTAAAAATATATGTGCATATATATGTACATTTGTAAATATATAAAATGTATGTGAAAGTTAAAGAAGATTATCATTAAAAACACAGCAATGGCTATTAGATATTAATTAATATAAAACAATACGTTTTTGCATGGCTATTACTAATTAAGCAATCTTTCAAAACACGTTTATCAAATGATTATCAATTCGACAACAGATCTTTGCTGGAGATATGAGAAAGACAACAAGGCGCAGGTATAAATAGACCTTTTTTTTATCGGACAGTTCAGTTCCACAAATTAATTGAGTGAGTTCAGTTCACAAAGTTATTGAGAGAGTGCAGTTCGGAAATTAATTGAGTCAGTTAAGAAACAAAATGCAGTGCTGAGAATATTTTGGAACGCACATTCACCTCCAGCCCAGATGTCCGAGAAAACAGCAGATCTGCCCATGAAATAATGTCAGCTTAACATCTTAGAAAATCTCCATCAGTATCTGTCTCAGATAGTAATAATCGTGAAAATCAGGAAACTCAGCAAGAAAACGTCCCAGCCAGCTGGTAAACATTTATAATGGAAATATCCTCACCGAAAGCAGCCTCCAAAGAACAAAATTCTACGTCAACATTCAAAATCCTAGGTAAAACATTTGCTTATTTTCGTTTATACTGTAATATAGCCATTGCATTTCATTAATTTGTGAGAATCCTCCAAGAGTCTAATTATATGAACTCGATATCATACATAAATGAACTATTGATGTGTGTGATTAAATTTCAAATGCTATGTAGTCCTTTATTATCATTATTATGTGTGTGTATGAGTTAATATGTGCGTGGTCATTATATCAAGATTTATTAGTTAAATCAGAGTGTTTTGTTATTACATCTATAGGAATGTTTAAACTATTTAGAAATGTTAATTTAAAATATGCGTGTGTTTTATTAGAATTATAAATGTTTAAATTTAGTAAATAAATATTAGTTAATAAATTATCTTTAAAATTAAACTATATTTGTCGGTCAATTCTTTTTATCAATTCTTTTACCAAATTCTTTTATCAATTCTTTTTATCAATTCCCTTTTATCAAGTCTTTTAACCACTAATTAAGTATAATCTATTAGTGATTACAAACAACTGAGCTAGTCGTGGGTTTAGGCGTTGAGTTAGTGGCCATTGCTTAAAGTGCGTTATTTATTCATCCTTGAATAGATAGCTGGCGCCCGTGTTTATACACAAACAAAAAAAAAGTGCTTTGAACTTGGTGTTGAACTCAACAGTCGAGAAGAAGTTATGTCCTGGAAATGTAACGTTAGTTATATACTTTATAGCTATCGTTTGGGCATACATACTCTCCGAGTATGTTCTTCTCTGCCTATGAGGCCGGTGTTTCGAATACTCATATTCGAACATGGTTCAATATATATATATATATGTGGGTGATGATAATCTGGACTAACTGATGAATTCTGGTGCAGCACAAAATACATATATTGGTGATTATTTATCTTTTCTACATGTGTGTGGTCATGTGTATCAGTGATATGAGATCGTGTGGATAGTTGAAGGGTGCTTGAAAATCTGAGTTCAAATCCTCTATATTCACAATTAAGCTTCTGGTATATGAAGAATATCTGTATTTCAAATATTTATTTACATTAGTTAACAATAGGAAGAAAGTAAAAATTGTTGCTAATTTTTAAAATGTGATTGATAAATTTCTTGTTTTTATTAACTCATTATTTTAAATAACATTTTTAGATTTACCATCAAATTTACTTTAAGAATTGACTTTTTTTTTTAAACTTCCATTTAGAAGACAGATCGGTCATGGTTCAAAATACTTTATATTTTTATAAACTACATAAAAATTCTTTCATGTATCAAAACAATTTTCTTTTCTTTATTTGCAGTGCAATTTATCATTTTATTGTTTTTTCCTATATTCAAAATACCTTTATAAAATATTTAATAATATGATTAAATACATAAACTAACTTTTCTTTTAATTTATTTTAGGCAGTTTAAATATTTATTACTCAATTTCAATGAGTTATTAATTAAACAATTTTTAATGCAGCTTTCTAATATAACTAATTGAAGCTGCTGTTGTATTTGTTTTAATTACAATTTATATATATAAACAAAGGGAATAAATCACTCCAAAATATGATCTACACTCTAAATCTTGAACAAAAGATCAAGAATAGAATGAATTCACCTATTCTTGGGAGCTCTGGTGTTTATAAGCATACCTTTGTCAACACTGATGGTAATTCAGAATGAAGTTAATTTATCATCCAGATGAAATATGGCACTTAAGAGTTAATAAACTCATAATCAATTATGCAAGACTGGAGACAACATCTCTTTACTAATATCTTGATTGTGATAATTAAATAAGATTTAATATGTAATATATATATATATGATAAACAAAACAAGTTATAAATTTTTAACTTGCTCTTAGCTTGCATTTTATGATCATTAGATGGAGCTTTACCAATAGCTCCTAACAAGCTTGTTTACATAAACACCAAGAGAGATAGAATTTAATATCTCCTTCATAGAAACTAGATCTAGTCTTCCAAACCTTCACTGACATGAGCCAATTAGCTTGAAACCATGATCTGGAGGTGGTAGACAATGAAGGAGATATTGAATTCTATCTCTCTCGGCGTTTATGTAAACAAGTTTGTTAGGAGCTATTGGTAAAGCTCCATCTAGTAATATATATATATAATATTGTTTCTCTGTGTGTACTTTTCTGCTTCTAATATAAAAATCATTATTTTTTATATAGTTTTTGTTATTAAATTTTAAACTTTAAACTTTTTCTTACATAGGTCATTTTCAGGATTTTAAAATACATACATTTGAAATTATATAATCCTATAAATTGAACCAATAAATTAAAAGTGGCAATATTAAAATTAAATTGTACTCATTTCAATTACAAAGATCACCACGTACATTCATATTTTTAATCTCTTTCAAGTATGGAATTTGTACTATTACTAATATTATTCTTATTATTAATTTTATATCTAATTTGTTTCAACATTTCTCTTTCTATTCATAAGTAACAATAATATTTTCTTTCTGTCTTATTTTTAATGATAAAATAAAACAAAATAAAGCAATCACTAACCTTGTTTAAAACAACTTAGTTGTTAAATATTCAAAATATGATGAGTTATTATTATTTCTGTTCAATCCATATGGATATTTTATTTCAACAATTTGCAGCATTATCTTTTTATAAATCTATTTTTGTAAAGTATTATTTAAATAAATATAAATCATTTTTTCTGTTAACTTTGAGCAAGAACTATATTTACTATAATGTTTTTATGTAATAGTAATATTAGCGATTAAGCCAATGCACATGCGCATTAAAGATAAATTATAAATGAATACTCAATTTATCTTTAAAGCGCATGTGCATTGGCTTAATTGCTAATATTACTATTACATAAAAAACATAGCGCTATATAAAATAATATCTCATTATAACGTTTTTAATGGCTTTTTCTTTGTAATTCTTTGTAAATTCCAACAATATTTTTGTGAAATTATATTGTTTGTTTCTATTTTTATAAATAACTGATTCTTTGTCATTTAAATGTTTATAGTTTAGTCTCTGTACTTCTATATAATTAGTTATTTCTTTATTTTATAGCTTTTTTAAATTTTTATGTCATAAAATGTTCCTTCTGTATTTTCAACAACTTTATTTTCATTTAATTTATTTTTATATATTTAAATTTGAATTTCATATCTTGTTTTTATTTAATTTTTGTTGTTGTTGTATATGCACGTTAGTTAATTTTCAATTCTATTTATAATGATAACATGGATTAAACAAAAAAGATAACATTTCACTATATTTTGAAAATGTCACAGCTAAGATGTTTTAAACAACGTTAGTGACTGCTTTATTTTGTTTTATGTTATCAGTAAAAATAAGCAAAAATAAAATATTATTATTCCCTATTTGTGTAAAAACAAATGTGATAAAATTGAAAATAATAATAATAATGTATATTTACAATGTAAAAGAAATATAAACGTATAGATTGATATTTAAATTGATAAAAAATCAAGTCATATGACCTAATTTTAATAAAGCTCCTATTTACAAATGTTATATATAGAGTAAGTTAAAAACAAACTCTTATTAAGCTTCAAAAATACCCTCAACCTCAGACCGCGGTTTCTGCCTCTAGCGTCATCAGTGAGGTGCTAGGGAATAAAAATACTAGAACTAGTCCAGCATTTTATCAATGCCTAACTATTGAGAAGAAAATCTGAAACTTTCAGACATTTAAATGTCCAAAAATCCAGCTATCTAACTCAAATAGCCATATGGGACTGAACTAAGTTCAGATACACCATATATTAATAGCTCTAGCAATATAAAATCGCCAAAGCATTAATAGCAAAAAACCAAAATTAAATTGATAAAAAATCAAGTCATATGACCTAATTTTAATAAAGCTCCTATTTACAAATGTTATATATAGAGTAAGTTAAAAACAAACTCTTATGAAGCTTCAAAAACACCCTCAACCTCAGACTGCGGTTTCTGCCTCTAGCGTCATCAGAAACCGTGGTCTGAGGTTGAGGGTATTTTTGAAGCTTCATAAGGGTTTGTTTTTAACTTACTCTATATATAACATTTGTAAATAGGAGCTTTATTAAAATTAGGTCATATGACTTGATTTTTTATCAATTTAATTTTGGTTTTTTGCTATTAATGCTTTGGCGATTTTATATTGCTAGAGCTATTAATATATGGTGTATCTGAACTTAGTTCAGTCCCATATGGCTATTTGAGTTAAGCTGGATTTTTGGACATTTAAATGTCTGAAAGTTTCAGATTTTCTTCTCAATAGTTAGGCATTGATAAAATGCTGGACTAGTTCTAGTATTTTTATTCCCTAGCACCTCACTGATGACGCTAGAGGCAGAAACCGTGGTCTGAGGTTGAGGGTATTTTTGAAGCTTCATAAGAGTTTGTTTTTAACTTACTCTATATATAACATTGATATTTGTAGAAGTAATGATGAAAACGTAATTATAATATTTTCATTAATTAATTTAGAATATCTTTTCCAGCTAAAAACATGTTCCATAGATGATAAATAATATAAAGACTTCTATGAGGATTAACTGTGAATAACATAACAAGAATACTTCCTGCTGTCTTATGGAATTGTCAAAGACTATGTGTTAGTGCAATCTTTAACTACATATATAGCCTTGTGATTCCAATTTCTTGTCCCAACTTTTTTTGGCCTTACGCCCTTGCAATTAAGAAAGCAATGTCAAATACAGACTTTGAAGGCTGACAGGCTGTAGTTATGATATTTTCTTGAAGCATTATAATCACTCATAAGGAGATCAAAGTTTCAGCTAGAAACAATTGTATGTTTAGAATATCCTATTTAAGAATTCATTGTTCTGTCACTGAAATAAAAAAAACCTAGAAAATGTGATCAAAAATAGCTTGTTTCACACATCTGGCTAGGATGATGTGTCTTGTAGAGAGACAGCAGGAGTTAGAGATAGAGATAAATTTTATAAAACTATTTTTTCTAATTATGGCTATATGTTAATGTATAAATTTTACTTGATACAAACATTTTTAAAAACAGAATGAAAGACAACATTGCCAGCTAAGATGATACCAAGAACATCATAGTTGAACTTAGTAAAGTTTTATTTCTCAGGGAAGCAAGTTTAGTAGAAGAGATAGATGGTTATAAATTTTTAGTAAACAGCAGATCAATCAGTGAAAAGAGAATGCATCATATTGGATTTAATATGTTTTTTTCTTGCAATTTTCTTTATATTGATGAAAGAGTAACTGTGTTGAATCTTGGCCTGTTATAAATACCAGCATTCATTTTATTAGAATATTTGCCCCAACTTTAAATTAAGAGAACTCATAGAAAGGAAACTTTTATTCTTTACTGAATAGTATTATTACAGAAATACCATTATAAGATCAAATATTTTTGGTGACTTTAATGCACATATTGAAACATATATCAGATTTTAGCCAAAAGTTGTTGGATATAATGAAATCATTGCTATAGATTCAAAGAATATGTTGTTTGCATAACATATGGATTGATTCTCACAATCATTTCATTTGGGTATAAAGTTACTACAAAAATATGAATGGGCCACTCTCAAAACAATGGCATTTAATAGATTGCATTACAGTTAGAAAGTATAACACAAAAGAAATTCGTACTATATCTGCTGAACTTACAAAAAGATTTGTTGGATAGATTTTTAATCAGTATCTCTCAAATAAAAGTCATTGTTGCATTAAAAAATACTCTTATTCCAGTCATATTGTCAAGAAATTTGATGTTTCTTCTTTAAAAGTATTCATTTTATACACACATTTTCACCAGCTATTAAATAGTGCTAATTTGGATCTCCAAGATTTTCATATTACTAAGTTAAAGACTTGAAAATGATTGATGAATTAAAATTGCGAAGAGTAAAACACTATATTTGCTAGACTTTGACTTTTTAGATCTGCTTTTGATGCACCGAAAGTAATAGATACACCAGAGAAGTGATGTCACAATGCAATTAAATACAGCAATTATATTTGCATAGTGATGATAATGACATTTTAAAGAAGGGGAAGAAATATTTTTAATATTTTTGAATAATATATAAGAATTGAAATGATGAATTTTAATGATATATCCATTTTATCTATTCACTTATATTTGGGCAAATATATCCCGTTTAGTGAAATAAAAAACCTTCAGTGAAATCTTAAAAATGGAACCGCTGAAATACCTCATGATATTACTGGAGAAGCTTTTAAATATAGTGGGAGTGTTAGCTTTAAAAATTAGGAATGTATGGATTTCAGACATTGTACTTCCTAATCTTAAAACATGTTTTTATTGTTTCAATTTTTAAAGTAAAAAAAAAAAAAATTTGCTGCAATTATCATGGAATAATTTAAGGCTTTTATTGAATACATTGTAAACCATAGATGAATGATTACCAATGACTCTGTGTGGTTTTAGAGAGTCAAGAAGTAGAATAGACAATTTTTATTTTCAGGAAAATGCAAGGAAAAGTGTTGGGAATCAAGAGTGATTTATATATTGTTCTTATTGATTTGATCAAAGCAATTGATTCAGGTAATAAAATAGGTCTATGGCATTGTTTGTCCACTAAAATTTATATTATACAAATTTTACACAATGGAATGAGAGGAAATATTATTACTACATGTGGAAAGTCAGGTCGAAATGAAAACTGTGTTAACAAGTATGTGTATTTGCTCCAACAACGTTTTCAATTTTTATGACAGCAGTTCTTGGAATTGCTTATATGAGACTTATTCACATAAGAACTAAAATACATACAAGTTTGATGGTAAACGTTTTTAATTTGAATTAAGTGAAAGCAAAAGCAAAACTTCTTAGATTATTGATTTATTATACTATGCTGAAGATTGTGTTAGCTTTATATATATATATGTCAAAGCATTGACCGGGAAGTGAACCTGGGCTGGCTGCTTGGAAGGCAGCTATGCTAACCACTAGGCCACCAACGCTTGACAAGATTGTGTTACTTTTGCTAGTTAAAATACTGAATGCAACAAATAAAGTCTTTGGTTCAATAATGTTCAAAAATTAAAACTTTTTATCAGCCAGTAATGGAAAAAAATTCTCAGTAAATATTTTAATGATTTTATAAATAGAAATTGGATTTGGATGTTGGGGTATAACTCATACTCAAAATATATAGATGTTTTTAAACAAATTAAAAAATTGGATATTTTATGATAAAGATATAACTCTGTAACGAACTAGTTATATATAGAGCCATTGCTTAACCTAATTTATTGTAAGAAAGTTAAATATAGATCCAATACTGACAATCCAAATAAAAGCATTGAAAAAAATTCATTTTAAATATTGTAACAGTCAAGTTTGTACATTCGCGTAACAGAATTCAGAATCCAAGCAAAAGAGACTGAAGCTGACCAGACTAGGACTGTGACATCCCAAGTCCGACCACACTTCAACTCGTAAGCCAGGATTCCAAGACTCAAGACCCTACGAATGACCACCTTGAAATTACATGTAGTATACCTCTTTCCACACGGCCGACATAGGTCACGGAGAAGCAATAAGACTCTGATAATTAAAAGAGAGGTTCTTAATTGACTAAAATATATCACTAATCGAATTTAACTTAATGCATAGTTTTCACATATATAGACTATAAATAATAATTAGAATTGGATTGAATTAGATCAATAACGAGACAGAGAACGAAATACATTAAACTAATTATATATTTATTTACAACGCATATCTTTATATCACTTATTTACAATAGCATTCAGCGTAGAATGTACGCAAACATTTGGTAATTCAAAATCACTTTACATAAGTAATCATTAAATTTCATAGAGGGGTTTAACATATGCCCATCTTATGAATTGTTTACAATTAATACCTAATTAATCACTACGTTATGTCTATAAATCTATTTAAGCCAAATCCTATTATATTGGTGGCTGTTATATAAATAATTATATTGAACTTTGATCAGGAATTCATTTACTAATATATATATGACTTAATAACGAGCGCATAAACCAGCTCAAGTAAGATCGATCGAACATGGCTTCCGAGAGAAAATTTCAGAATGCTGAAAGTGTTATGTTAAGGTGGAAGAGTTGGCTGCATAAGATTTTACCAATGCGCTATGGCACAGGTAAACAATAATAGGAAAAGTTGCTCTGTGGATGGATGAAATAACTTCAGGCTTCTTGCGATAAATGCCAGTACCCTGTAACCGATCGCAATGCTGCATAAAAAGGAACATTGTGTTCATGAATGGCGGGGGACTTACGTGCTAACCTGGCCTTGGCTCAGGATTCGCTACTGCTCTACCCTATAAGAGAAGATGTGCTGGCAATGCCGTGGCTCCATCTTGAGATACATATATTACGTATAGCAGCAAAACGAGAATATTTTTATAAAATAATATCACATCCGCCAAGCAGAGAATAGTATATTTCATACTATGAAATACGAGTTAATAGCATATTATTAGCTCTATCAAATTGGGACCAACTCTTGTGTAGCCTGATAATAAATGTCTATACTATTAAAGGGAATATTAATACATCTGTACTTTGACATGCTCGATCTATTAAGTTACTTATAGATAATAAATATTTAAGGAGGGAAAGTATATTTCTATGGACTTAAGAATTTAAATGTCAAATATACTTATATGATCAAGGCTAAATTTAATTCTAAATAAAACTATAAGGTTAAGTTTTTAACTGGTTGATCAAAAGAGCCACATTTCACATATTAAATCATTTAAATAATAAAAAAATATAGGATTTCGAAACAGCGCAGAGTTGACGCAATAAACAATTTACACGAAGATTTTCAAATATCTTCTTAAAACATGAAATTAAGTGCCCACTGTTTCGAAATATTGGCATATAAAATATAAGCATTTAAAATAAGCAAAAAAATATAGACACAACCGCAGTGATATAACTTTAAATTAGACACTTATAATGTACTTTAAATGAAAGGAAAATATAAATAAGTCAGATTATTTAAACTTTAACACATTAAATTTTGATAGCAATTGACATATTTAAAATATTAAATGGATTCTAAGTTTTGATTACATTTAGCTTTATCATTATTTTAAAAAGAGAGTTAGCTAACTTATATAGATATTATTTACATTTACACAAAATTACACAGAGCTCTGCGGTTTGAAAAATAAAACGGTACCGGTATTATTTATCTGGACTGCAAGTTCTTGGCTGTAGTTTTGGTGAATTTTACTCAGCGGCTGATGGCATCATCTTTCCCATTCTGTTAGGCTTATCTCTTCTATCAGCATGATGGTGGTTTAGGCATTTCGACGAGAGAAACCCCGTTCTCCCGTGGAGTAACAGCAACAAGATGCCCGCTTTTAGCCAGACATGTTAAACATTAACAATTGTGAATACTGGTTGCAATTCTCACTAACAATATGGCTGTCCTCTCTTGTTAAAAAAATACAGAGTATTTATATCTTTTCCTTATCGGAATCTATCGCCTCAAGACTCACTAAACTCAGGAATTTAATTAAATATTTTTCAATTTTACAATCCAGATTTTTAAAATCTTAGATAACTTATGTTAGAAACATTCCATAAGCTATTATTATAATTAAGATTTTTCATTGCAAACAATTGTCCAATTTAGATTTTAAAATAACTTACTCTTATCTAAGGAGATTTTAATTAGTAAATTTTGAACTAGTTTTACTTTTTACGAATTCCAGGTGTGGTCGTTAATGACACTTGTTTACAATCAAAAATCTTTTTAATTACTTGACCAGCTTTTATTTTTATCTTACATTAAAAACAACCTTTTAACATTTTTTTAAAACGAAAACATTTTTAACATATTTATTTAAAATAATTTACAAACATATTTTGATATAGCTTTTAAATATATTTTTGAGAAACTTTTCCCTGAAATATATTTAAAACAAGAAATCTTTTAACAATTTTTAAAGACATTTAATATTATTTTTAGATAATGGCTTTTACATATTTTAAAATCATGTCTTTCTTCTATATAGCACAGATTATATATCCACATACGAAATTACAATATTAACAAACAAAATTAATAATTTACTTCTAACTTAAATAATAGAATAAAAATTTTTAGAAATATTAAATCAATTTAGTACGCTATAATTTTCCTAATCCTATCTAATTATAGCGTTGGTTTGCACACAAATATATAATACTGTTTATAGACTGAGCTCATTTTAAATTTATTAACATGTAAATAGGTTCGAACTTAGCACAGATGAGTGTGTCATTAGGTTTGACAGTGAAACGATAGGGGCTTGGAAAGTTATCGTTTCAATATACAATAGTATGGTCATAAAATCTTTAATTTGGTGACTTTAGTTCTATAAAATCCACCATTGTAAAATCACTTCTTCATTGGATTAGATAGATATACGAATGTATTGAACAATGTAAGACTTCTTAAAATAATGTTTTATCTTAACGTGGAGCCTGTTTATTTATGAATGAGATAACTCCCATTTACGTTAAAAAATTATAAGTGATTGTTTCTATTGGGAAAATATGACAAAAAATATAATATATTGAAGAATTACAATTGGATGTATTGTAATTCAAACCTAATTCAAAAACTTTGCGTACAAAAATATATTTGTAAAATAATATAGGCGCTATTGCACCTGACCACAAAGCTACTTTTTACTTACAAAGTGAAGTAATTATATGCAAATTATGCAAAGTTCAAAGGTTATGGGGAAACCAAGGCAGCAATAGAAAAATACGCATATATTAAAGCTCAGTCAGATCCATCACATTATTCCATTTTTGCACTTTATCAGAAACTAACAGGACACCAAATGTGAACCTCAAGATGTCAACCTGGTCTGCAAAGAAAGGCATGATGTAAAAAGAAAAGTTAAGGAGGCCTTCTTCATTGTGATGGATTGCAGCGCCATCAACCGCAAAGACACATGCTTCACGATCTCAAAGAAATGGAGCAATTAACCTTTGAACTTTGCATAATTTGCATATAATTACTTCACTTAGAGCTATGAAGATGTTTAAGTAAAAAGTAGCTTTGCGGTCAGGTGCAATAGCGCCTATATTACTTTACAAATTGGATGTATTCAGCATTTCAGAAAGAAAAGGTTTCTGCAAATGAAGTTAAAAGACAGCACCACAAATTATCAAATAAACAGAATGGATCACATGTTCTATATATGGATTACTTGTGTTTCACATATTTGTTTGTATAGTCTTGGCAAAACTCATATCTAGATTAGATTTTTTTATATCATTTTTTTATTGGAATTGAAATGACCTTACTCATAGATCAAAACTTGAATAATAAAATTTTTAAAAATCAGTGTTTTTGAAAATAGAAATAAATTGTACAGAAATAACACATCATTATACTTATATCACTGAGATAGAAACAAATCAATAGTCTGAAATAAATGTGAGAGTAGTGCAATTAATAAATTGATATATGTTATAAATCAATGTCTGTATTTCTTCAAAGCAATATACATAATCTTATAATTAAATATTAGTAAATAAAGTAATCAAAAATTTTGAAAAGTACAAAAAATATAATTGTCACTTAGGAGCGCTTTTGACTATCCTCGACTATCCTCAGAATTTTTATCAACTAATATTTTGAAAGGTTTACCTTCCCATAATTCCGTGATCTTAATGTTTGCTGCCTGCCAGCAAGATTTAATCAATAGGCAGGCAGCAAATGTTAAGATAATGGAATTATGGGAAGGTTAAGCTTTCAAAGTATTATCAACAAAGACTACGATGATAGTCAAAAGCCTCCTAAGTGACTATTATATTTTTTGTACTTTTCAAAATTTTTGATTACTGTATTTACTAATATTTAATTATAAGATTATATATATATATAAATCAAGAAAATAAATGATTAATAAAGTCATTAAACTAGGTAAAACAAATTTAACTCCATTGTAAAGCAAGCATATTAATGTTACAATAGTCAATAGCCTAAAGACTTGATACCTAAACTAATTCTTTCTGTCAGAACATTTTTAGATATTCCGGAAGTCTAACATTAGAAACTTAGTGAATATGCATATACAATAGCAGAATACTTTCAAATTATGCCGCATTATTAAAATATATCATATAATAACGCATACATTTATAATATTTAATAAATAAGTAATTATAAAAAAACGTGTAAAATACATTTATTCTTAATACAAAACACAAATATTACTATTAATTTCCTTAAAAATATTTGTTCAGAGATTTTTGCATATGATTTTCGATTGTGAAACTCCAGTGTATGACAAAACCATTTTGTTAAGTAATAATATCTGGTGAAGGGTATTTTGGTTTGCAGTATTATTTTTTTATTGTCTACTTGAAACCGTCTACAAACTTTTCTTATCAATAACATGACTAATTCTATGTGAGTGTGGCATAATAATAAAAAGCTTTTACATCTCTCATGTCAGTGCAAAATCTTCTCTAACCCTCTTCAATAAAAAATAACAGAGAAGACATTACTCATCAGGCAGTAAAGATTCAAAATATTTCCTTCCCAGTTTTATATATATGCATTTAAAAATAATTAAACACATTTTAATAAATAATAACTTGATGCTTAGTAGTGAGTATAAGGCACTTACATAAATGAATATCTATATGTCTGCTTATAATATGTATATAATTCTGCACACATTTTTACTTTATAAATCTACTTTTATTTTATGAACTAAACAACATATTTATCTGTTTTGATCATTTCTCTGGTTATTTTCAAAATTTATTCCTATAAATAAATGCAGATGTACATTTTCAAGATATAAACTATATTTCAAAAATCAATAATAGCAATAACACAAAGTCATTTAAAAAGTCGTAGGTCGTATAATGTTTGTAAAACCACAATTATTTTTTTACAAATATATATATAATTTTATCATGATAGTGAGTTGGTTTTCTACATATTTTTATTTGTATATTCATTATGTTTAATATTTTGAGATTTTAACATTAAGTTATAAGTTCCTGGGAATCTCTCATTAATTAATGCTGCAATTTGCATAAAGAAGTTTCAATGATTGGAATTTATTTAATTTTTTAATGATAATTTTTTCATTGAAAATTGCATTGTTTTTTTTTTTTTTTAAATATTATTTTTAAAAAAATATATTTATTGACATTATAAAATTGTACAGATGCATAATAAAAACACTTTGTTAATGTTGGCTCATCCATTGCTGGCGTTGGTCTGGAAAAAGTATGCAAGAGCCATTCTCCGCACTAGCAGGTTATAAAATGAGCAGATACGTACTATTTAGTTGGCATTGCCCACCCCTGCCAGTGCAAAGAATGACCCAATAATGCTAACTTATCAGCTGGGATAGATGTAGTATGAAATCAATGCCCCTCTAGAAGAATCTGACATGTTGCAACACAGACTACTTCTTCTACAATACACTACAATGTGGATATATCGGGTCCAAAATTCATGTAGAGTCTGTAGGCCATACTAGTAGGCTCCATGTATTGTTAAACAAAAATCTAGAGATCCGAAGTATCTTATCCGTCTTGAAGAGCTTTGAGCTTATCGCAAAATATAGCATTGGGATCCGGTGTTGGTTGTGTGAACTTTGTCCTGCACCTTGTGTACCAAAAAGCATATGTCAGGAAGATTGATAACCTGATTACTGTAAAGTCTCCAGAGAAGAGACAACCCCTGATGTCCAGGATTTTATCCACTGCTATAATGCAGTGTTGAGAGATAATTCTTCGAATACTGTTATAGCCTGGACATACATTTAAAAGGTGATTAAAGGACTCCTCTCCTCTAGAACAGGCAGACAAATAGGGTCTATTTTATTTAGAAACCGTTTGTAGTATAAGAATGTATTAGTTGGCATGGAATCCATATTCACCTTAATCAGATAATCCAAAAGTTGGGCTCCAGTAGCAGATATTTAAATATTGAGGTGATTTTATGATTGCTGCACCCTAGGTGAGCATAAATAACGTATTAACAGGATTCAGCAGGCAATGTGCCTGCCAGATGTTGATTTTATTATTAAACCCGTTATTGAGTGCCCGATGTATAGAGATTGTTGTTTAATAATGGTGTCAAGCCATGTGTGTTTACTGGGGGGAGGTCTGTCAGTAGGTATTACAGTCTCTATAATATTTGATAGAGGGTTTTTTTCCCCAGATTTACTAAAAGTGAATGCCCTTTTTGGAAATTGATTGTCTGTATTGAATGGAGACCCATACCGTTCTGTTTCCTGTGAAACGAAGTCTGCGGATGCTAATTGCAGTGGTCCGACCTCTCCATAAGAGCTGACCACAGAGCCTCTGAATCTGTAAGGTGAATAATTTGGTAACGACATTATTGGCAGGTAGTAATTTATGCTCGCCATAATCTTCATATTGATAAGAGCAATCTTCCCTTGTAGGGACAGGTATGTCCTTGACAGTGACTGAACCACCTTAGTAGCATTGCTATGATGGATTTTTGTAGGCAGACAGACATAGCAGTCTGTGACTTGAAGATAGGAAACCCCAGAAAACACTGAGGTTCCGCTAAAAAATTGGATAGTATTTTCCTACCAGTGTTGATGCACCAGGATGACGACTTGTGAGGATTGATGGATAATTTATAATCTTTAGTATAATTGGTAATTATGGAATGAAGTGTCTTCAGATATTTACGAGATGGAAGAATCACAAGTATGTCATCCATGTATGCAAAAACCTTGATGTTTTTCTTAAGCCGGGGCACATATATACCTGGAAGCTGATCTAGCTCTTTAATCAGAGGGTCGATGTACTTTATGAACAAAAGACCACTCAAGGTGAACCTTGTGGTATGGATCTTGAAGGCCCAAACCATCTGAGTAATGTCCATTTATGGAAATATGAATATGCCTATTATTCAGGAGATTGTCCAATATCTGAATTATCTGTTTTGATATGTCCAACTGAGATAGCAATTCAAGAAGAATGTTGACATCTACTGTATCAAAAGCATTGGACACATCCAGCTGGACTGCCACAGGCGGGATTTTCTGTTAGATCTAATGCGATCAAGCAGAATTTTCACTTGCCAATTGCAGTCAGCGCCGATGATCCCCTCCTGCATATTGAGAGGCCGATATATCCTGTAAAATGGCATTCTGAATTTTTTCTTTTATTATACCCTCCATGACTTTGAACAAAATTGGTGTCATCGATATTGGTCTGATACTGCTAAGAGAGGTAGGATCCCGGTTCTTTTAATGAATGGAACCATGGCGATTGGATATAGGTTAGGAATTACTCTCCTTCAATGGTGAGGTAGGTTAACATGTTTAATATAATCCTCGCAGTAAAAAAAATTAAGTGAGTGAACACAAACTTCGGGATAGATGCATCCAGGATGAACACTGTCAGGGAGACCCTGCAACCTACTGGTGATGTCTTGGAGTGTAATACCATGATCTGCCTCTCCGGTTGTCCCACCCACTCCAAGGCAGGGTTTGTGCGGTGACCTAAGAGAAGGTTTTGAAAGTGGTTCTCTATGTGTAAAATCATATTCGCACCAGTAAGGCTGCCACCATTGATGAGCAATGAAGTAGGAACCTCCTGTTTCTTTCTGGCCCCCAGAGCCCACCTGAGATAGTCCCGGGTCCAGCAATGTTGAGCTGGCAGGTAATTCTTTGCATTTTTTGTAGCTATTATCTCTGCTACTGCTGATTGTTTTGATCTGTATGAAGCTTTTAACTCAAGTAAGTATTCAATGTTGTGATCCTGACCATTGAAGTTTTTAATTTTCCAATTCAGGCTGTCTAATTCATGCATCAGTGTGGTTGTTCCCTTAAGCTTGAAGGTGTATTGAGTAATCAGTGACTGAATAATGCCTATAAATGTAGTCCAGGCCTCGACCGGGTGTAGGTATATGAGGTTCACCTTGTGAAAAAGAATAATGCACCTACCATTCTGCTCGGTGTCTTTAACATCTCCTATGAATCCTTCACAAAGAAATATTTACCCCTACTCAACAAAGTATTTCTCAATGGGAGGGGATTCTTTCCATCTGATGCATTTTCATTCTATACAAAAAACAGTCGTGCACTCATTGATCTAATGTTCTACTCGGCCGAATTGCACTATGGGATAGAGGCTAAACTGCAACCGACAGCCTTTTCGGATCATTTTGCGATTATGGCATCCATAGAGCTGAACAACTTTCAACAAATTAAAGTCAACTGGAGTCTCAGAATGTTCACTAAAACCAACGCCATTGAAAATTGCATTGTTTAGCAAGTTTTTTGCCTGAAATCACATATTTAACATTCAAGACTTTAATTGCAACAATTTTTCATAGATGACAGACACAATAAGTATATTAAGGGAAAAAATACATTTCTTGTTAAGAGAAAATGTACTTCTATGCTTAGTTAACTTTTTTAGTGTTTAGTGAAAAATAATTATTTTTATTGCTATGAATTTCTTTTTTAATCTAAAATTATTTAATATTTATTTTTTAATAAGTTTGTGATGTTTACATGTAGCTTGATTTTTTTAAAAAATTAACTTGTCAGAAATGTAGTCATTTTTATTGTTTTTTAATTGGCAAGTTGAATTTTAATATTCCTAAAATTATGTTTGATTTTTAGTCTTAGATAATTTTAATGAAGTGTAGCTAATACAAAAAGATTTAAGAAACTTTGTTTTCATTAAATACATTCTTTTAAATTGAAAGTTGAAATGAATTTCTTTGTTTTAATAATATTCTTATTATTTATTTGCCAAGATATTTTATTGTTAAGATTAATTTCATCATTTAAACTTATGTCTTTAATGAAATTTAATTAAACATAAAGATCTGATCATGAATAAATTTCCCCCCTTAAAATAAAACATAGAAAAATATTAAAAAATGAACATAAACAATAAAAGCTCAAATAATCTAAGATATGCTTTAGATGTTTAATAAACCAATTTAGGCAGAGCTTATAAAATTAGAAGATAATAATTTAACTTATAATTTTAGCTAAGATTTATGCATTTACTTATATATATATATTTTTTAAATATATATATATATATATATATATATTGTAACCTACTAGAATTAGAGGGGGGTGGGAGAAAGAGGAAGAGAGAAGAAAAAGAAATAAAAGAGAGGAAGAGAGGATAGAGGGAGAAAATTATGAAATGGAAGTAAAAAAAATGATGATGATGAAAGGTAAGTGGAGAGGAAAAGAAATAGAAATGATATATATAATGGAGAGAGAAAAGAAATGAGATGATTGAAAAGATATGAAATAGAGAGATGTAAGAAGAAGATGAAATAAAGGAGAGAGAAATGAAATGAGATGATAGAAGAAACTCTTAATGAATGTTTTAAATGGCTAAGATGATAGAAGGATATGAGGAATGACATGAAAAGAAATGAAATAGAATTGAAATGAGAAGAAATGAAATATAAATATGAGACTCTAAATGATTTGGCTCAGTGGGGTTACAATAAATTCAAAGGAAAGACATGATGATCCAGAGATGTATAATCAAATAAAGCTCAAATCCAACACTGCTGAACTATAACGACTACAGTATATTAAGAATAATCTAATACTAAACCATACCAAGGATTATTTAAAAATCACTAATCCATAATTCCATATTAATCCTACCAATCAATCATACACTCTCTGAATAAGACTAATGATACTTTGCTTTAAAAAATTATCTTACAGAATTATATTTACTAAAACAACAAGAGTAAATAACCTCAGGGATTTTAAAACTAAAACTCTTGTGCAAAATTAATGTTTAAGTTAAGTTGCCTAATAAAGAATTACTGTGATTAATAAATAAATAAGTGACATCTTAGCTGACCATAAAATAATTATAATATGTTCAATCTTAAAAGAATAAACAAAACAAATATTAATTCACAAAATTTAGTGAATCAATTAAAATTTAAACTAATAATGGCCTATTATCTAAGATATTACTCGAGCAAAGAAAAGAGCAAGGGTACTTTTAATGCCTTTCCATACTCACAGACAACCACTAAAGACCTCAAATGCAAATGGATTAGAATTCTTTAAATATATAAGATTTAAGATGATGATCGATGATGTGCAGTGAATATAAGATAATGTGCAGCTTTTAAAATAATATTAATTAAAATATTCTTCTGAAGTAATAATATTGTTAATCTGATATTGCATAATCTTTAGTCTGAAAAGATATACTGATAATTTAAAAATAAACTTTTAACTAAGTATTTAATTATGTATCTGCTATAATGCAATTATCTGTATATGTGATTCAATATGAGAATCATTTACTTTAACATAGCTTTTTAATTTTCAAGACAATATCAACTATATTTAATTAACTTAGAATATATTTGTGACTTTCTGAATTGAAGATTCAATAACTTTAAAATTTTAAGATTTTGTGAACTTGGAACCCAAGACAATAATATATTTTCATATAAAAGTAAAACAAACAAAACAAAACTTTTGAAATAATAATAATTTGGTTTATTAATAATGAGAAGAAATGTTTACAAATGTAGTAGAATACAAACATTGCCAATACCGCACTAAGATTTAATATAAGTATTTGGACTCTTAACAGTTTTATTTAACTTACATTAATACACTTAATAACAGACCAAGGTTATTCAATGTTACTTTCTTTTAATAATTAGACTTTTCTCAAAAAATACTTAAAACTTTAATTATCATATGTACTTAATAAGCACACTACTATTCTTTTTTATTAGAATAATTTATAACATTATTGTGTTATCTAATAATCAGAATAACACACAGAACTAGGTTTATATTGAAAACCCTAAACTTAATTTTATATTCCTAAACTTAACAAACGCTAAGTTGGAATAAGCATATTCAGCAATACTTTTGAAAAATATCATCACTAGTTTCACGGATATAACTAATATCATAGCTAGATATATGTTTAAATCAGATTAAGCTAATATTAAAATTAAACTAAATTATGTGTATGGGACATTCATTCATCAGAGATCAGTTATATTTTTTTTAAAATAACTTTAGTCCACATAAAATTATTCCCTCAATGTTCTAAAGATAATGATGTAACAGACTTACAAATCCAGCGGCGAAATTCTGGATGAAAATATTAAATTAGTATGTGTGAATTGCCACTTATACCATATGCATATTTAACATACTTTAAAATAAATATAACTTATTGTTGGTTAGCTTGTGCATGATAAAACTATCATAGCAACACAATTCAAACATTGATATACCTATGAGCCATAAATTAGCTACAACTACCTGAAGAAATAAATTTCCTCAAACAAGTATATCTTGTCATCACAAATCTAAAACAAATGCAACATCACCTACTGTGGTGAAATTAGCATTAAGTCATCATGAATGATAGGCAAAAAAAATACAAAATACTAGGCTCCTCAGAGCTGGAAAAGAATGTGGTGTCTTTCAAAAATACCTAACCTTGAGGCAAAAAAACGAAGATACCTGGAACTTATCTACAGTGTATCTGGGAACAGAAAAGATGCACCAGGAAAGCACAATCCTCTCATGGTATTTCCAATGCTTATAAATGTGATCATCATCACTGAAAAATACAATACAATAAACCTCTTTTGGGAATAAGCACTATCAAATCATGGAAGTACAATGCAATAAGGATGGAGGATTTTATCTACTCCATAAGCATATTCAAAAATTATTAACTAAGCCTAACTCTATGAGGCTAACAAATACTAACTAATAGCAAGATATATACTTCACCTGAACTAACTAAATTATTTCTAAGAAATTTATAAAAATAATACAAAATGTATACCCAATGTTTGAACCAACAAAATACACTGTCAAGTGACTACTGTAGAAAATGCTTTAAAATTAAATGCATATAAAATTCTAGGCAAGGCACAATGCACACATAACAAAATATTAAATGCTAAAATATAGTGACTAGTGGACTTTTAAAATTGTAAATTAAATGCAAGAATATTTACTTCTCGATGAATATAAAATATTTGTAGTTATTATTAATATAACATTCATAAAACAAATGAATGGATACTCTCTGATAAACTTCTTTGGTAAATTTAAAATAAAATTGAGTAAAACATCCCATTTATATGAAAATAAAACTGTGATATTTAAATCTCTATAACTGAAATTATTAAATAGAAACTAGCTGGTGTAATGCTTAATAAATAAACTAAATCTACTTAAGAATGGCCAAAAACATTTGCTCATTCTAATAAACCTATTTCATTTTAAAATTATAACCCTAGTTTACCTGTATATTTATGCAAAAAGTGTTACAAAAAAATAATAGCATAAATATTTTTATGGTTTCATTCTTTTTTTTAAACCAATAAAACAGACCATAAAAAAATAATACTACATTAACTCAAGTTCATATTTCAGCTCCGTAATGGTTTTTCCATTTAACAATGTGTAGACAATTTATCCAGGTTAAGATATCTATCCGAATTTGAAGCTTCAATTAATACATTTATAAACATGGCAATGATTTTCAAACGAAAATGTTCAATAGTTCCTTAATAATACTTTTTTTTTTTTAAAACAATTTTTAAAAAAATATTTAAATAATAAGATTAAGCCGGCATAAAACTAAACTAAATTCTTCAGCTGAACACACTTTAATTTATTTATAGGATCCCGATTTCAAAAATGTATATAATAATAATATATATCTCTTTATCTGAATTTCTTTATCCTCTTTTAGGAAAACGCTTCTTTTAAAATATAGTTTTTTTTAAAAAATAGTTTCCTAATAATATTCCAAGACATGTTTTATTTTTAAAAACAATTGCCTTTGATTACTTTTAAATACGAGAGTAGAATTTTTTTTATCATTCAAGACATTTCTCAGTTTATAAGCTAGAATTAATGCCATAAAGTTATTTATAAATACTGGCAAGTATGACCATTTATAATGTACTCAATAACTATAAATTCATTATTAATCATTGCAGATTGCTTTAAAGTTTTATTTCCAAATACTTGTCCTTTTTTACTGTGTAAATAAGAGTTATCCTTTAAAATATATATACTTTATTTGTTTGCATTTAGCTAAACAAATCATTTTCACTTATGTCAAGATATAAGTAATAACTTTTTTTTAAAAAAAAAATCATTCTTTATAGTTTCACTGTAATCGAACGTAGTAGCTTCCTTATAATGTTCTTTTTTTTTAAACTTAAAATTTTTTCTCTTGTTTTTTTTTTTACATATACTTTTAATCTAACAGGAAAAACAATTAGTATTTTACTTTCAAAATAGTTTAATGCAACCGAACACATATCTATGGAAATGGTTAATAATTTGTCCCTTAACCTTACTTCCAAGTAAAGAAAAATAAACAAATTAAAGTTATATAATATGTGAGATGCTTCATTTATTCTAGACATTTTTTTTACTATAATTTCTATGCCTCGACTGAAATTCAAATTGTCAGAAAAATGGATTACCTTTTCTTTTTAGCCCTCCATCATTACAAGATGATTTTAAATATTTTAAACGTACTTGTATTTTTTTTTAGAAAAATCAAGCTTTTTAAAAAATTACTTTTATTAACAAAATTTTAAGATCTAGCACCAGTTGAATCAAAACAAGATCAGCCCCTGAATGACCCCTCGATCTCCGTTTTATCTCACAATTTTTCATCCACCTACAATTCATTTAAAAACCAATAAAAACTATTTTTATTAAATTTTAATATTCTGACAAACCAGCTGTGGAATCAATCTACTGATGTAATCAATATAATTTTCCCATACCACGTGACCCTCAGCTGCAAAGTCAAAATTCTATTATTAACAAATATTATGCAACATTTTTTTAATGATATTTTATACAACACAATAGTAATAAATATAAAATTTAAAGTTATACCTTTTGTTAAACCCTTAAATATTTCATTGAAATAATTTTATCCACACATTTGTTTTATTTACTTATTTTAAACAATATTGAAATTAAATTATTTTTTTATTCTTATGTTTCCATGTCTATGCATGCACATATTCTCAGATACATCTGGGCTTTACATTAATTGTTTAAAATTATTTTTAAAATTACAACAATAGAATGTTAATGAATATTTAATCTAAATAATTTTTATAACTGGAATGTTAAACTACAAAATTAATAACAAATATTCTTATTATTTTAATAAAAACTTACATATCATTTTTTTTAAATTTATTACTTAATTATTCCAACTTATTTATAATATCTAATTATTATTCTTTAGTCATTAAAATGGATTATACAATAGTTATTTTAGAATACATTTAATACTATTTATCAATTCACAATTATTTTTTAACAGTTGCTTATGTTAAATTTGTACCTAACATCACTTATCAAACCAACTGACACTATTAAAATATTTAGATTATCCTATTTTAATAATTAACTAAGTTAATTTCCATTTTTATCATCATTATTTTTTTTAAATCCGAAATTTTAAACAAAAGGTTAAGCTAAGATAACCTTGATTACCTCTTGGAACTAAGTGACACTTCAGTTAGGTACAATATATATATATATATAATTTTAACAGATGTTATTGTTGAAATATTTTAAAATATGGGCATATATTTTATATTTTCATGTCATAAAAATCATAGACAAGTATTAATAACTAATGATCAATAAAAATAGTAAACTATAAATATTTACACTTTATTATTTTCAATATTCATTTTCTATTAATATGTGATTGTGATTTTTAAATATGAACAGATATATTTCCAAATATTAAAATATTTCAGTATATATATGGTGGAAGTTTACATACTGATTGGTTTAGGGATTTTTTCCTTAGTTTTCTATTTGATTGATCTATATTTATCCGAATGCTAAATTTTCTTATTCACAAAATTTAATTTTGCCATTATTTGTTTATATGCGATTTTAATTTTAAAGTTGTAAGCTTGTGGTTAAGACCTGTAGAGGTCCCTACTTTCGCATTTTCACCCACATATTCTTGAGGTTTACAGCCTTAGTAAATATTAATTTTAATTTTATTAAAACAGGCAAAACTCTCTATATAGTATTGCGACTCAGTGCAAGCCAGAGTAATCAATGGATGAAGTGTATTAAATCTCATTGTTTTACTCATTAAATTAACTTTATCATGCATTTTAATAATAAAAAAAAAATCCCTTAGCTTTTTATCTTAACATTAAGAATTTGATTTGAATATTAAGCAATATAATTTGCATTAAAATTTGCATTTCTTTGCATTTGATTTATATATTAAATATTCTTCACACTAAAATATTATTTTGTTACTTTGGATTTTAATTTTTCTATAGTTTTATATATTTTTAAGTTTAGGTATTACATTTTGTTCCAAGAATTTTAATTAATTTTTCCAGAAAATACAATTTATCACCCATAAATTTTATTTAAATAGTTCTTACCATATTATTGATGAAGTTATATGGAAAAGATATCCCAAGCATATTTGATCTATTCCTCTTGTCCAAGTTGAAACATTGTGATGGAGTGTTTTTTTTTATATTTGCATTGATATGTGTCTAACATTAAGGTTTAGGATTTTAGTAATCATAATTGATAGTTACATATTAACATCTGACTTAAAAAGTAAATTTACTCTCAAATTTCAAGATAGTTGGTAAAACTAAGTTACCATCAAAAGCTCAAGAGATAGATGGTTAACATGAAGAATTGTTATGTCTTAAGCAACAACAAGATTGAGCATGAAGAATAAAATATTCCAGCCTTGTGAAAATCACTTATTTATTTCTTTTTTCTAAAATTAATTTGAAATCAATTAATTGTAAAACTGAAGAAAGTATTTTTTTTTTGTAAATCCACCTATTCTAAATGATCAACCATCAAATATATATAAGAAGGGTTGTTCTTTACTTCATGCTCAGTCTCATTATTACTTAATACACAACAATTCTTCATTAAGAACTTAACTTTGACAATGATGAATAATATTTTATCGAAATGTTGGAAATTAATACAAAATAATACATTATATAATCTAAATAAAACTTTATCTTCTTCATATAACCATGAAAATATTATAATATATGTATATACCATAGATAATATGCAATAAAATAAATTTTTCAAAAATATATGGATAATTATCAACTATTACTGTAATAAATGTTGGTCTAAAACAATATTTATTACTTTGCTAAGCCAGACTTTCAATACAGGATATCTTTGTCAAATCACAACTACAGTGAATATTAGCAAATACATTAGCATATCTTCATGTATGTAAACATACATCAAACTAGTCACTGATTATAATAGATTTGCTTATTTGTATGTGTAAATTGACCTAGCCATTGGCTACATCATTGGATTAAATGATCAGGGTTTGCCAAAAAGAATGCCATTGGCTCCTATATTTATGGGGTTTTTAGAGTTAATTATGTACCATGCTTCTTTTACATTTTGTTTTTTTATTATTATTTTCTAGGCAAGTAATTTTAGCATCAGATACTATGGAGAGATCTGTGCAAACTTAAAATCGAGAATCACTCATCATGCTCATTTATATAACCAAGCTTGATGCAACAGCTTTTGTAGCTAAGTCTTTGTAGACCATAAGAAAAAATCAGGTTATTTCTTTAAACTTGCTGATGCTAAAATTACTTGCCTAGAAAATAATAATAAAAAACGAAAAGAAAAAGAAGCATGGCACATAATTAACTCTAAGAATTTCATAAATATAGGAGCCAATAGCATTCTTCTCAGCAAGGACTGATCATTTAATTCAATGACATGGCCAACTGCTAGGTCAATTTACACATAAAAATACACAAATGTATTATAATTAGTGACTAGTTTAATGTAAATTTATACGCATGAGAATATGCCAATATATTTGCTAATATCCTCTTTAGTCATGCTTTAATAAAGATACACTGTATTAAAAGCCTGGCTTAGCAAAGTAATAAATATTATTTTAAACCAAAATTTATTACTATAATAGTTGATAATTATCTACATACTCTTGTAGAATTTATTTTATTATAATATATACATATAAACATATTTTGCGGGTTCATCTATGTTAAAAAATTTAAATATTGATATACTGACGTTTTGACTTGATCACACAAGTCATCCACTGGGTGATTTGTGTGATCAAGTCGAGACATCGGTATATCAATATTTAAATTTTTTAACATGGATGAACCCGCAAAATATGTTTTTTATATATGCAACCTGTGAAAATCTTTATATCAACATATATATATATAAATATTTCACAATGATGGCATTACAAAATCGATTAGATATTAATAAATTTATTATTTATATATTTTAAGTATTTTTTTGTTGTCTATAAATTGAATATATTTCATTTTAAAGAAAATATATATATATATATTGTAACGGTCGCAAGCGAATGGTTACAATATATATATATAAAGAATAAGTAATATTTAGTTGATATATTATATGCTAATACAAATATGGTAATCTAAAATAAATTAAGTTTATTTGCAATATACTTACATCAATTCTTCAGTTTCATCAATTACATATCATATTAATCTCAATCTTAAAAACTAGTAGTAATTTTTCCATCATCCACAAATGCATTTACATTAATATTTCGCAGTGCAAAAGATAAGTGCAGCAGAGGGAAGTAGAAAATTTAATTTCATTGTTTAATTTTTACACATGAAGTAAAATTAAAATTATAAAACAAATAATTAATATGCAAAAAATAATGTGTATTAATCATTTTATTGTATTATATTTTCTGCAGATTTTTTAATTCTATTGAAATATTACTTTTAGTTTAGGAATAAATTAAAAATGGAATTAAATGTTTTATCTCGATTAGTTGTATGCATTTTGACCTTCCTTTGTGATTTATTTTATTGTTCTTATTCTCAAACCAATATATACTAATTCACAATTAAATTACAAATTAACTGTAAATTCAAAAATTCATTATCATTAGTCAAAAATAACACAAAATAGTATAAAGTATATTACCTTTCTACAATTTAAAGTATTAAAAAATATTAAACTACTAAACATCACATGATCACCGTTTCTTATGCTTGCTCATAACTGTTATTAAAACAGGAAAAATTCTGGCTTGCACTGAGTGGCACTACTCTGGAGAGTTTTGCCAGTTTTAAAAAATGTTTTGAGTAAATTAGAAGTTTCAAATACATGAATATTTATTAAAAGATATTGTTTTACTTTTTTTATTATTTTGAAAAAAGACAGAAGTTTCAAAATACCTTTTAATATTAATGGTAATTAACTGAAATACTGGCTTATTATATACCTGTATCAATATATGTAATCTATAGGGTATATGAGCACAGACTTTCACATGACCCAGTACTCTCTACACTATCTCATAACACTGATACACTTGAACATATATATGTCAAAAAGATAAATAATCACCAATATAAGTATTTCATGCTAACCAGCAATCATCAGTTGGTCCAGATTATCATCTCCACACATATATGCAATAAGTGCTCAGATATATATTAAGATAGCCAATCTTCATACTTTAATGGACTGGCTTCAATCCACTCCACACTCCAACTCTTCAACCATCCATCCAATTGGTAATAGTAAATTTAGTTTAAACTATAAAAACATATATATTAGTATAATTTTGCATTATTTTTGCATTTGAAAAGTCTGTCTTACCCGAAAATCATTCGTAGTAAATTTTTGAATTTGATGTCGGTTATTGCTTTAATTTATAAATTTATGTAATTGTTTTATTATATTGGCTAATTTCGATTTTGAAATTTGTAAGATTAAGATTGATTTGAATAAAATATATTATAAATAAATCTGATCTTAATCTTGACATTGGTAAAATTTATTGCGTTTGATTCTCAGATCATTATATATGTTTGTGTTTAAATGTATGTTTTAAATTCTTTAATATAACTGCAATGGTGTTTAAATTAAAATATCTGCAATTAAAAAATGGCATGTGCAATAAAACCAAGACAGGACCATCAAGAGGATTATTAAGTGCTGAAACAAGACTATTATTCTCCCTCCCCCCACTACACCTGGACACACAGATCAATAATCTCATAATTGTACATTTATTAATTACATTCAAACATTGCAAATATATTAAAAAGAGGACAGATGCTTCTGTAAAAGATAATAAAAACAATAATATAACATTACTATATAAACAATAATGAAGCAATATACCCAAACAATGGATTCAATACTACATTGATTACAAGCTCATAACAGTTACTATAGTTGAGATATAAAGGCATTTATAATATGCTAAACAATGGTGCTTTACTAGTCTTATTCCTGGAAAAACTGCAAATCACATTATCAAAATCAATCATTTTTGTAAAATCAGACTCAACACTGAGCCTTTCCAAATCTACCAGTCATCCCTGTGACATAGTTGATCTTAGATAATTTTTTATCAGCTTTAGTTTGCTGAATAATTGCTCTGCAGAGGTGACAGTGGCAGGAATTGTTAACAGAATGACACATATATTTGGAAAGAATCTTTACAGATTGTATCTTTTCAAGCAATTCAGTAGCTCTAATGGACTCAAATAGCCCTCTCCAAAATTTGCTCGATGAACAGATGGCAAATGACTTATCTCCATTACAAAAGCTTCACTGATATCAGTGTGATATTGATTTGCCAGTAATTTTGATTTTTCTTTCAGTTCATCTTGAGGAATTGATAGGTGCTTTCCAGTGAAAACTGAACTTCTCAAAAATGTTCATTGCAGAATTGAAACAAACAATCAATCCACCAATAACTTTATTCAATATTACATAGAAGACAGACTTTCTGAAATATGTTTCTTCAAATAATTTATCAATTTCATCATTTTTTGACAAATCTGCTCTTTCTATAGCACCTTCATCATGGAATCTTTTGTTCCACATTATACTTCACCCTATGCACAAATTGGAAGCAACATTTTTAGCTTTGCTGCACATACTTCTCCAGATTTGTCAATTCTGAAATCAAGCTTTTTAAATTGGATATTTCAATATCCATTGTTGTATTTTTGGACTAAATAACCATGTTACAGATAATAACTGAAATTAAAATCTGTACCATATAATAGACATTATGACACAAATGAAGGATGTGACATATGGCAAAGCTCCATTAATCTCTGTTATTGTTTTGGCAGTTAGGTTCAAAGAGGTTTTCTAATGCTAATTTGCTGCTTGGTAAGTAAGTTACAAAGGGCTTTATACTTTCAACACAGTCTGATCACCATGTGATGACATGAAAGGAAAATCCAGTACACTTGTGAAAGATTTTCCTTTACTGTGGTCTGGAATTGAACAAGTTGTAAGCAGTTTGTACAGTTCTAAAGTATGATACAGCTTCAGGAATGCAATTCAGGAATGCATTATGTGTCATAATTTCCCCACAAGTTAAGTGTGTGACATCACATGGTGAAAATAAAACTTTCACATTGCTTAAGTATTCTCACTTGTGCACTTTCATATTTTCCTCCCATGTTGGCTACATTGTCATAACCTGTGCATGATAATCTGAAAGTGATATTTCATGTTCTTTCAATGTTTCTACTATCATCTGTGCTATGTAATATCCTGTTTTATAACAAACTGTAAAAAATTTTTTACAATGTCATACTGTTTTTCATATGATATTACATTGTGCAAAAGACATGATGTTTGTTTGACAAAGGATGAATCTGGTGTTAAATCAACAATAACACCAAAGTAGTTTGCAATTGTCCTGTCTCCCAATATGAGTTGCTTAACAAGTGAGGAACATTAAGCAATTAACTCATTTTGGGAATCAGCACTGATATAATATACTTGAAGTCATTCTTCTTTTCTTGTTACTCTTTAATTTGCAACATATGTTTTTTTAGAATTGGATCTCAATGAAACAACTCTATGACTCCCACAAAAAATTCATTATCTTTTTATCAATGTGTTGGAAACTGCCAAGCAAAGTAAGCCCCCTTCACTAAGGAATAGTGCAACAGCAATGATTCATTTAATAATGTTGTACCACTTGACAAATTCTATTTCAATTAATGCTGCCAATAGACTGTCAATGTTCTTGTCAGATGACAGACATCTTTTTAGTTCTCACCAAACCTGATAGAACTGATATGACTATTGCATCTCTCATGTTCTGGGATGCAAATACATAAATTTTCACCACTTTTTAACTGCTGACCATGCCTTTTCTTGATTCAAGCATAGACTTAGATCCTGAGCTCATGCTATAACAAATACTGTTCCAAAATAGTTGACAAAAAAGGGAAAATAATGCTTGTTTTACTTCATTCCATACAAGCCAATCTTAGTCATGTTTTCCCCATTTAAACTTTAAAATGTTAGAATACTTTTGGGAAAAACCCAGTTATCTATATCTTTGGAAAATGTTTTTAGGAAAGCCAGTATAACTTTTAATAACATAGTTTTCTATATCCAATAAAGAAGACACTTCTATTATAAGAAGTCCAATATCAATTTCAGTATCACTATGTCTGCCTCACTCAGATTCTGTAGACAGTGAAATACTCTCATCACTAATATTCAATTGTTTCTATAAATCTTTAGATTGAGCATTTACTTGATCTTATGTTTCTTGAAAAACCACACTGGCTTCATGATATTCTGATCTTTGTTTTAGTTCTGCACTTGTCTCACATTGTTCTGAATTTAAAATTTAATTTTGTTTAGTTTCACTTATGCATTTAATGCCAAATTGAAAAAGTACTTGTCACCCCTTTTTATTAATCAGATAATGTTTCTGTTTTTTCTTGCAATTTTGTGTTCCAGATTTTTGAGATAACATTTCATAACCATTCATAAACTGAAATGAAATATAAAATATATTTGTAAATGAAATAAAACTATGCTTGAAAACTTAAATAAATAAGTAATGAAATTAAAATTCAATAAATTACATAAATAACTGTTTATGGAATGTTCAGATTAATAAAGGTTATGTCAAACAAGGTTTCAAGGTGATTTTGCTATACATACAAAGTATAGAGTTTATATATATATATATATACGTGTGTGTGTGTGTGCATATATATTTATATAAAGTTTTAAAAAATGGAAATTAAAATTAGTTTGTTGGGACCAATTGTAATGGAAAGTATACATATAAAGGGAAATAACATTCCCCCAATTGTTGGGAGCCAATTGTAATGGAATATATATATATATATATATATATATATATATAATGTCCATTAATTAAAACAAAATTGTAATTATATACAAATTTTAACGGTAACAAACTATAATAAACAATCCTTAAATCCGCAGAAGTACTTTCGGTTAATTTCTTAAACCTGCCTCAACTGCCATTAAATTCAAAAAAACAAAGCAGAAGCAAACATCATCAATTCAAATTCCACGAATCTCATATTTTAATGTTAGCAGCTTGTCTATTTATTAAACGCATTTTATTCCTATTTATAAAAATTGCCTTCTTAATTTTTCTTTTATTATGGTTTCTCTCTTCATGAAGAATTTTCACATTTTCAAAATCAAATTTAAATTTATATTTACATGTTTTTTTCATGATCAAAGAAAACTGAAGGAGACATTAAAGGACCATTATTTTTACTTTTTACATGCTTATATAACAATTCATGCTCCCTCAATCTTTTCTCAATACTGTACCTAGATTCATCTATATATGATAGCATACAATCACAAAAAAATTGATATATGACATTACTTTTCTGCTTTACAGGTATGACATCCTTAGAATTATTGAATAATTTATTAATATTGTTTGGCACATAGAATAAAACATTAAACACATTTTTATGGATATCCTTAAAAAATTTCATTTGTGGATTTGAAATAAATGGAATAGATATCCATTGTTTACTATTAATCTTCATTTCATTTAAATCATTATAACTTTTTTTAAATTGACATAAAGTATTGCTTATTTGTTCTATTTTATAACCAACATCAAGCAATTCCTGGGAAAATATCTCAATATTTTTCAGTTTATAACTTTGGTAATGACATAATTTTTCATTCTGAAACAAAAAAGATGTAAAACTTGCCATCTTATGCATCATTGGTACTTTTGATTTACAATTTATATATGCCCTTTTTTGTAGTGGCTTAATTATTAATTTATAATTTATAATTTGTAACAGTTTGCTACCTGTGCGTAACATGAATATAGGTGGTATATGTTTATTCCATATTTAAAATCTAAGTTTCTTTTTGTTGTTTTTAAGAAAATTATGATGTGAATATACATATATAGTTAGTTCAGCACTATACTCTATCACTCTCCCAGCATATTTATGGACGTCAATTTGACTCCAAGTGCCAATCTTATTCACAAGTAAATAAGAATTATGCTGGGAGAGAACGAGTATCAATTTATAATAGATAGAACTTATACCTCTGGCTATCTCACTCAGGGGTAGTGGTCATTGACCATGGGAAAGAGGTGGGAGAACAGATTAAGTGTGCACAGAATGCATAAATGATTCATTTTACTTTCTTACTTTTACTCTTACTACTACTCTCTAATTATACTCTGTAATCTAGGCTTTTAAAGAAATTAACATTGAACACACACAATTATACTTAAAACACTAATTTAATATTTATTAATAAAAAATAATAAAACAAAATAGAATCCTGCAACTGGGTATTGGTTTGTGCTCGAATACTTGAATAATATGCATGCAAATATACACCCACATAAGTTCATAAATGTAACAAAAAACATATATATCATAGCATATAAAGTAAATGCAATCAGTCATTATCCAGTCTATTTATTCATATAGTTATATAGGGTGTTATTTCAGATATTTCTTTATTTTCTATTAGCCCTATTGCATTATTATTTTACTGAAATATATTCTTATTCAAGAGTGACTGGTATTTACAAAAATATTTGAGTTATCTTGTTTTATCTCACCCGGGTGTAGATGAATAGTAACTTTCGCTGGCTTCATGCTGCGATGTAGTGAATAAGTGATTTCTTTATTTTTTTGTAGTCCTCCAGGGATTCCGTAAGGCACAATCAATGGCATTCGGTGAATGTTGTTCTTTCTGTAATTTAGGAAGGGCTTCACTCCTACATGGACAGCAACAATAGTACCTCCGCAGGATGGATGGCAGAGCCTGGTCCATTCTTGTCCTTTACCCCAGCCTGTTCATGGTTACCAAGATATATAATTTTTAACTAATTTTTCTTCGATCCTGCTCATGGCAGTAACAGTTCTAGAATCCCCTTCAAAGTTCAGCTTTCAAACTCTAATTAAAAATGGTATTGTTCCCTCTCTTCTTTTTAATGAAACCACATGGTTTTCCCACAGAAAACCTTTCAATAACTTTTCTTTTTTTCTTTCTATATGTTCAGGAATTTCAATTATACCTTGAGATCCACATTCATTGTCTTTTATTTATAACATTTTCTTTTATTTATAACATTTTCATTTTTATTTATAACATTTTTTTTTATTTATAACATTTTCTTTTCTAATTAAAACGACTTTGTCTCGAGATAGCGATCTACACATTTTTGAATTCTTTATTTTCAATTAACATATCTTTTGGAATTTGTGCCTTTCATCGTCCATCTTGGAAACAATTTCCTTTCAATTAAAATAGCTTTATTTCTTAAGATAGCAATCTATAACTTTCCTAATTCTTTCTTTGCAATTAACTTGTTTTCTTTTTTATAAATTCTTCCCTTAGTCGTCCATCTTGGAATTAAAGCTTGGCCATGTAAATTTTCTTATTTTTATGAATCTATTACATTTACTCACCCATGCAGCAATATAAATACACATGCCTCTAAACAAAATACAAAAGCACAAACCATATAACCCCCTGTCCCTCTTATGTTTCAATCTATTTTTATTTACCCGTTTACAATATATACACACATGCATACAAAACAACAATGAAAAAAAAATATTTTAACTTAATATTACTTTTGATTGAGTATATATATATGCTCGCTGGTATCGTCCTATGCCTTAGAACAGGGTTTGAACCCAGCTCTGTTATAATACCCCCTCTTTGAAATCCTTTAAATGCCATTTTAGTATTTAAATGGCTCACTCCTAAACCACAAAATAATTCTAAATAGTGAGTAACCTGAAAAAAAATACACACATATAAAAATAAAATACGCATCTTTCTGAATCGACTTCTTTGCCTTTCCCCCCTGTAACTTCAGAACCAAAGAGTAAAACGACCAACAACCCAGTGATACACAATGAATCCGACCACCACTCACGCACACACTGCCTGCGATGCACAACATATAGCTAACTCCCATTCTGACTGGCTTCGATTACGCAACCCCCCAAAAAAAAGATATATATATAAAAAAAACTATTTTTTTTTTCCAAAGGAAGAACTTTTCTCACTACACTCTGCTGCTTCCGAGTCTTAGGAGTGTAGATAGTTAGAATGATACCCAGCTCTTATTTTGAGCCTTCGGGTTCAGTATAGGTTGCCCTAGACCTTGCTCACTTCTGGAGTCTTACAGGTGGGACTGTATGTGAATGCCATGTTCACTTTGGAGTCTTGTTGGCTTGAATTAACAGACTTTTAGCATCTGTATCTTATGTTAGATAGGTTGACCATGCCAGAAATAGCAGCAGCCACACACAGCATGCAACACACAATGTGATCGATCCAGCAGCCAAACTCACCATCCACCAACAGAATTGTGAGACCACCTCTCTAAGCTTACACACACAAAAACAAAAGAAAAAAAAATTCTACTTTTCTCTTTTATTCAATTCCATATAAAATCCCATATAAGAATATTATAAATATTAACCCACCACCTAGCAATAATGATAAAAACAAAGAAGAAGAAAAAAAATTTTCCATCCCCAAAGTACTGCGTCCTGTCTAATTTCCCTATCTAGCCCCTTTCAACCCTATTCCTTAATCTCTTTCTTTATATTTCACCGAGACAATTAGTATTTCATGTCAATTCGCCTAATAAACTAGAATAGTAACTTATTCAAAATGAATCCACCGATTTCTAGCACTAGCTGTATAGTATAATATGCCATTTCATGGGTAAAATTGTTCAACAAATATTAATCTTATAATCGCATACACACATATAAAACGGATCAACAAAAAAAATTCAGATGTATTGTTTAGATGTATATATCAGAGTTTATGTAAAAAGTAGTCAATACAGTGTTTTCCAAAGCCAATCACTCTCTATTACATCAAATAAAAAATTACGAAAGTTTTATTTGTTCACCTTTTGACTTGTAAATGTCAAAAGTAGTTAAATATTTAATATAATAAGAAAAACCTTAAACAGAAAACAAAACTCGAATATATAATATTATTTCACTGCAAATCAAAACAATAAAGTTTCCACGGAATGTTCAATGCATAAATATATACACCAAAAGATTAATCCGAATGTGATTTTATCCTGAATAATTTCAATATAAAGTACCATTGTCAGCAATAATTCATCTACAAAAGCTATATTTTATAGCTCTTTTTTTTTTTAAGAAAAAAAAGATACTGTATATGTGTATATAAAACCATATAAAGCAAAACTCCATAGTAAACTGTTCTGTTTTATTTAACTTATGTTCTATCCCCCTCCCCTACTTTCCACTCTTCGAAAGCTCCTTCATTGGGTAGCCATTGTAACAGTTTGCTACCTGTGTGTAACATGTATAAAGGTGATATACGTTTATTCCATATTTAAAATTTAAGTTTCTTCTTTTTTGTTGTTTTTAAGAAAATTATGATGCGAACATACATATATAGTTAGTTCAGCACTATACTCTATCACTCGCCCAGCATATTTATGGACGTCAATTTGACTCCAAGCGCCAATCTTATTTACGAGTAAATAAGAATTATGCTGGGAGAGAACGAGTATCAATTTATAATAGATAGACCTTATACCTCTGGCTATCTCACCCAGGGGTAGTGGTCATTGACTGTGGGAAAGAGGTGGGAGAACATATTAAGTGTGCACGGAATGCATAAATGATTCATTTTACTTTCTTACTTTTACTCTTACTACTACTCTCTAATTGTACTCTGTAATCTAGGCTTTTAAAGAAATTAACAGTGAACACACACAATTATACTTAAAACACTAATTTAATATTTATTAATAAAAAATAATAAAACAAAATAGAATCCTGCAACTGGTTATTGGTTTGTGCTCGAATACTTGAATGATATGCATGCAAATACACACCCACATAAGTTCATAAATGCAACAAAAAACATATATACCATAGCATATAAAGTAAATGCAATCAGTCATTATCTGGTCTATTTATTCATATAGTTATATAGGGCATTATTTCAGATATTTCTTTATTTTCTATTAGCCCTTACGCATTATTATTTTACTGAAATATATTCTTACTCAAGAGTGACTGGTATTTACAAAAATATTTGAGTTACCTTGTTTTATCTCACCCGGGTGTAGATGAATATTAACTTTCACTGGCTTCATGCTGCAATGTAGTGAATAAGTGATTTCTTTATTTTTTTGTAGTCCTATGTGGATTCCGTAAGGCACAATAAATGGCATTTGGTGAATGTTGTTCTTTCTGTAATTTAGGAAGGGCTTCGCTCCTACATGGACAGCAACCATAGTACCTCCGCAGGATGAATGGCAGAGCCCAGTCCTTTCTTGTCCTTTACCCCAGCCTGTTCATGGTTACCAAGATATATAATTTTTAACTAATTTATCTTTGATCCTGCTCGTGGCAGTAACAGTTCTAGAATCCCCTTCAAAGTTCAGCTTTCAAACTCTAATTAAAAATGCTATTGTTCCCTCTCTTCTTTTTAATGAAACCATGTGATTTGCCCACAGAAAACCTTTCAATAACTTTTCTTTTTTTCTTTCTATATGTTCAGGAATTTCAATTATACCTTGAGATCCACATTCATTGTCTTTTATTTATAACATTTTCTTTTATTTGTAACATTTTCATTTTTATTTATAACATTTTCTTTTATTTATAACATTTTCTTTTCTAATTAAAACGGCTTTGTCTCGAGATAGCGATCTACACATTTTTGAATTCTTTATTTTCAATTAACATATCTTTTGGAATTTGTGCCTTTCGTCGTCCATCTTAGAAACAATTTCCTTTCAATTAAAATAGCTTTATTCCTTAAGATAGAAATCTATAACTTTCCTAATTCTTTCTTTGCAATTAACTTATTTTCTTTTTTATAAATTCTTTCCTTAGTCGTCCATCTTGGAATTAAAGCTTGGCCATGTAAATTTTCTTATTTTTATGAATCTATTACATTTACTCACCCATGCAGAAATATAAATACACATGCCTCTAAACAAAATGCAAGAGCGCAAACCATATAACCCCCCATCCTTCTTATGTTTCAATCTATTTTTATTTACCCGTTTACAATATATACACACACGCATACAAAACAACGGAAAAAAAATATTTTAACTTAATATTACTTTTGATTGAGTATATATATATGCTCGCTGGTATCGTCCTATGCCTTAGAACAGGGTTTGAACCCAGCCCTGTTATAATATACCGTTATCTCTTGTAATAATTAAATCTAAATATTTAATATTTTTGTCTTGTTCCTTTTCAATAGTCCATTTCAAGCCATTTAACTTATTTAATTACTCTACAAGCAAATTTATAGTATTAGTATTTCCACAAACAAAAGCATCATCCATGTATCTTTTGTAAATTTTAATACCTCCAAAAGTACACATATTTAAAATACTACTCTCATATGTAGATAAAACAAAATTGCATACTTGTGCAACTACAGGCAGACCCATAGGCCAACCTTTAGACATTTTATAATATTGACCTTTAAAAGATGCAACAATATTATCATTAAAAAAAATGTGTTTAATGTTTCATTCTACATTCCAAACAATATTAATAAATTAGTCAATAATTCTAAGGATGTCATACCTGTCAAGCAGAAAAGTAATGTCATATATCAAATTTTTTGTGATTGTATGCTATCATATATAGGTGAATCTAGGTGCAGTATTGAGAAGAGATTGAGGGAGCATGAATTGTTATATAAGTGTGTAAAAAAACAAAAATAATGGTGATTTAATGTCTCCTTCAGTTTTCTTTGATCATGAAAAAACTTGTAAATATAAATTTATTTTGAAAATATAAAAATTCTTCATGAAGAGAGAAACCATAATAAAAGGAAAATTAAGAAGGCAATTTTTATAAATAGAAATAAAATTCATTTAATAGATAGACAAGCTGCTAACATTAAAATACAAGATTCATGGAATTTGAATTGACGACGTTTGCTTTCCGCTTTGTTTTGTTTTTTTTAATTTAATGGCAGTTGAGGCAGGTTTAAGAAATTAACCGAAAGTACTTCTGCAGATTTAAGGTTTGTTTATAACAGTTTGTTACCATTAAAATTTTTATTGTAAATATATATATATATATATATATATATATATATATATATTTACATATAAAAATATACTATATATATATATGTGCTCTTCCGATCTATATATTCAGTTCAGGAGAGAGTATAAAGAAGTATATATTCAATATTGGTTTTTCTTTTTAAAAATTTTGTTATGTAAAAAAAATGTAAAACTTTTCCCCTTTATGGGCCCCATTTGAACTCCATGTATCCCTGAAACAATATACCAGTTGCAACCTTATCTCCTTAGGATTGCCTATTGTATAGCAATATACACAATTTCAGTTATACATTATCTAATGAAAAATGTAAACAAACAAAAATATAAATTAATTAATAAACATTAAAATTCATAAATTTAATATATTTTATGATACACAAGCAGCCATAATGATTTTCCTTCTTGGAGTATATACTTAACCATGCTTATTAATAGAATTTCTTCAATTTATGTTGAAGCACCTAAATTTCATTCTTCCTTGATTGTAATTTTCGGATTTTATGTAAAGCATTTTGCATAATGTTTAAAGTTTTGCTAAAAGATTATTGAAAAAAAAAAATCACTAGAGTATATTTAATTGTGTTGAATGTCGGATATGTGCATTTTTTTTTTTTTTTTAAAAAATACAATACAGGAACGATTTTTTTTTTCTTATTGTTTTGATGAATGAGAGAACATACATCAGTAAAATATATAAAATGTGTCACCTTAATTTATTATTAATAACTATTATTGGTATTTTTAAAATTTTATTTATACTATAATTTTAATTTATTTGCCATATACTATCCATATGCAAGAACACCTATTTTGTATATACATGCATGTTGAAAAGTGCTGCATTTGCAAATTAATAAAGAGTATATATTTTATTCTATTTAATTTATCAATAAATGTGAATTATTATATCTGATCTATGATATACATGAGAAGCAGTTGAAATTAAAATATAGCAGATATCTAAGCTCCCTGCATATCATTTTTTAGTCTTTTATTATTTTATAGAAAATTTAGAAATTACTTTGAGCTTGTTCCAACATATAAAAATGCAATAATAATGCATTTTTCCAATACCATGATTTACTTGAGTTTGAACCCAAATCAAGTAAAATTTAAAAGATTTTCATCTTCTAATCAAGCTATGATTTTTATTTTCAGATTTTTTCAATATTGATCAGTAAATAAATATCTAATTGTTTTTAGAAGATAAAAAATGATAAATAATTACTTACATTTTTATTACCCAATGGTTGTTATGCCTTGTTCGTAATATAAAAAAATTAATTGAACTATGTATAAGTTACAAAACACACCTTAAGATTTTGGAATATTAATAAAAAATAATAGTAACCACCAGAAAATACATAATATTTTATACAGTTTGGGCATAAAAATATAGATAATAACTTTTTTTTCCAAGTGTTAATTTGAATAATATTAACCAACAATATACAGGTTATGGGAATTTAATATTTGAATTTCATTATTTTTTATTTTCTGTTGCACTGTCAAATAGCAAATGAATACTTTTAAAAATAAATGACTTGGAGAAATGCACAGCTATTATCGTTTTCAAGCAATTATTTAATAATAATTAATTCTGCTAATTCATAGATATTGATATAATCAGGTAGAGAATCAAAATTTTATATGTAAATGAAAAACTTATATAGGGTAAATAAATTAACACAAATAACAGCAATTTCTTTAATTATTGAAAGATTAGTCCGTTAATTTTATTATTATTAATAATAATAATTTTATTTTAATGAGATAATAAAAAACAATTTACAGGTGCAAAATTTCAGACATTAATAATGGAACACATGATTATATGATAAATCTTTTCATGCTGAAAGGATAATTATACAGGTAATTTTTATAGACAAACATAAACAGAATGTTTAGAGTAATATATTACGGTTTTCATTATTACCTAAACTTATAAAATTCAATGGAAACTCATATAAAGGAATAAAATGAATTTATAATTTCTTACTTTAAAAAGAAAAGCATGTTTTTCGATGAAAAATTTAAAAATAGGCAATTATAAGATGTAACTCAAAGAATAAAATGCCTAAAGATAATTTAATATATAAATAAACAATCGGTCTGATTTTAAAGATTTTTAACGTGTGTAAATTTAGTAATAATATAGAAACATGAATAATAAATATTTGATTTCCTTATTTGCTAATGGATGATCACTGAAGTATGATAAAATAGGAGAGATAAATATGGCCGCTTTAACAACTGATAATGCATTTAAACTTAATACTAAAATGAATGATACAATGAGAAGTAAATAAACTTTTAAAATATGTAGTATAAAGTAATTGATTAATATATTATAAAGTTACAAATTTTATAACCAAATAGAACAATATAAAGACAATTATGATAGTCACAATGACATACATTGGAAATTCAAAAATTTAGATATGTAGCTTATTATTTTTTGAGGAATATATTATTAAACAAAATGCATAATGAATTCTATAATTTATAGTGGAATTGTGCTTCTTGTTTATATATCTATTAATCCTAAAATTCCAATTGCAATCAATTTTTTTATAATGTAGAAAAAAATAAGAATAGAAAATGGCAGGTTAGTGATTCATAGTTGAGATGGACAAAAAAAGAGAGATGAACAAAATAAATATAATAATTTAACAAAAAAATTTAATAATATCAAAAATGCATCTTTTGACTAGAATGTGGAAAATAAAGCAAACAATAATTCATAATTGAACAATTTATAATTAATGCATTGTCTCATTTTAAGACTTATAATAAACAATTGCTAAAGTATAAAATAGGAATGAAAATGAATATGATAGAGTTATTAACTGGTAAATCAAAGGAATTAAATGTTAAAATATAGTACGTAAAATGATAAATTTAATTTCAAACTAAACCTTTGATCAATATTTCATGAATTTCATTGTAATGTTGATAATATATAAAATAAATATAATTTTTCCAAATAAATTATCTTCCAGAAGGTTTGTAACGATAGTGTTTTAGTTGTATTTTTATATTAGACTATTTCCATCATCTAATATGAGTACTGAATGTCTAGAAAAATTTAACATTATTTAAATATTCCAAATACATTCAACTGTTAATAATAGCACATCAAACAGGTTAGTATATGCACAATGTTTTGAGAGGTATTATTCTCCCCTCTTTTTCATGTGTTGCTGACCTAACCAGTGACAGTACTAGCATGGGATTCAAACTTGGACCCTTAGATTTTTGAGTATTGAATTTTAAAGTAATGCTCTAATTAACTAAGCCCAATTGGTTAGGGTGTTACTTTAAAATTCAATACTCAAGAATTTAAAGGTCCGGGTTCGAATCTCATGCTAGTACTGTCACTGGTCAGGCAAGCAACACCTGAATAAGAGGGGATAATATTTCTTGAAACATTGTGCATATACTAACATGTTTCATGTCCTATTACTAATAGTTGAATGTATTTGGAATATTTAAATAAAGTTAAATTTTTTTAAAGACATTCAATACTCATATTAGATGATGAAAATAGTCCAATATAAAAATATAAATAATTCTCTCTCATTTTGTTTTATGTTGAAAATGTATAGGAATACATTTCAGGTGGCAGCAAAAATATTTAAATAGACATTGGTTAAAATTCTTAGCTAGTCATTTTACAAGTTTTATGATGTCATTTTATTAACAAGTAACTTCTAGGTTTAACTATTTGTATTAATCAATGGTCTTTGTCATATTTGTATAGTTTTCAATGGGATTATATAATTAGGAAAAACAAAAGAAATCACATCTAATTAGGAACAGAGTAAATCTAATCCAATTTTTCAGTAAAAATTTATGTGCATATTTTATAGCAGTTAAATAAATAAATAAATATAACACATGTAAAAATAATTTGAAACATTTCCAAGAATTTAAAAATAAAGCTGTTATTGGTTATTAGAACAAGTGATTCAGCATGGGCAAGTCAATTTCAATTGGTGGTTACTTAGAAACATAATTTTTTAACATATTTCCTTAGTTACCAGACATAAATTTTCCATATTTATTTGTTTACCTCTTAATTAATCCATGAAAATATTTAATTCACCATAAAATAGTTTATTTCTTACATCAATGCTTTTGATAATTATTCTACATGTGATCCCTCTAAGTTGGGCATTGCATATAATTATTTAAAAAATATATTTTCATAAAGATAAATATTGATAAAATTATACAAAAATGAAAATATTCTTAATTTATAAATGTTTGAAAGCAATAATCCATTTTTTCTCACTACAGTTTTGCCTCTTGATGTAATTCAGTGCTGACCTATTCAATATCCTCAATACTTGTTTATAGCTTCTTGATATCATCAGTGAGGAGCATCTAAGGACAGTGCTTCTGAATCTTTTGGATCTAATGCCCTTTTTCTTTAGCAATTATCTTAAATTCAATTTGGAAAGGTTTTTAAAAAAACTTTGGCTTTATGTTTCTTTATTTACAATAAGATTTCCAAGTCTATTCTGTTTTAATAAAATAAAACTGGAAATATCATTATTTTTTTTAGTTGAATAATCTAGTCAAGAATTATTTACATTTAAAACCATATACTTTTTCTATCAGTTCTTGATATCATCCTTCATAAGATAAATATCAGCATGGACAATCTTTATATAACCAGCAGTAATTATCAATTTGTGCTTCTTTGTATATTGATAACCTGATATGTATAAACTATAGCACAATACTTTTTTCAGTAAGCTGCCTAGTACTGGACTCTCTAAGTAAGCTGACCTATTGATATTTTCAGAAAATATATAAATCATGAAATTGTTGGCATTCAGCTAACTCCATTCAGTTTCTATAATCTTATAGACTTCATACAGGAGATCTAATTCACATCTGGGCTATAAACCACAAAAATATGGTTCTTGTTTCCATGTGAATTCAAACTCAACCATTGTGAACTAGCAGCAGCTGGATATATTGTCTCTTGCCTTCGGTTATTACTTCATAATAATAGTACTGTATAATCTTGTAATGCATCTTTTTCTTTTAAATCCACCTTTTTATACTGTATTATAGAATTTAAAAGCAACAATTAAGTAAATTCTTTCTTTATATTAATCAAAAAATGTTAATGACTCTTTTCAGTTCACCTTAACCTTTTCCTTAAAAAATTTTTTTTTAAATTTTCATTGGCCAAGTGAATTAAAGTTTTACAACTTTTGATTGATCAATTAACAAACTCAGCTGTAAAAATATATTCATCTTTTAATATTATATTCATTTTAGTTTCATTTATACAAAGTATATTAATAATTTCTCAGATTATGAAAGTGAATAAAAGTTTTTTCAAAAATAAATTTCTATTTATAATTATAAAAATATTTTATAGTGGAAAACCTCAAAAAAATGTTCCTAACCTATCAGAAAATGTTGACTACATCACTGATTTTCTTTCTCAATTTACGTTCCTGTAAAAGTAAAGAATTTTTTTACTAAAATCTTACTATTTTCCTAAAATAATTTATATTTTCAGCATATTTTATTAAAATACATTATAATATGTAAATAAATGCCAGAAAAATACTCTAAATTATTCATTTCTGTTTGAAAATGAAATAAAGAGTTTGGAGCAATGAAAATTGTTGACAGGTGTGAAAATTGTTGTTAGCGCTGCCTTTGTTTTCAATTTACATTCATGTAAAAGTATACAATTTTTTACTAAAATCTCACTATTTTTCTAAAATAAATATATTTTCAGCATATTTTATCAAAATAATTCATAATATGTATGAAAAATAATAAAAAAATCATTCTAAGACATTAATTTTTCATTTTTAAAGTCAAAACAGAAGTTGGAGTGGTGAAAATTATTGACAGGCGATCTCTTTGGCCTATATGAGCAACAACCAATCATAATCTAGGAAATCCAGGCTTCTTTTATTGTTAAACCATCAATGTCGATTTTATTGATTTTTTCACTTGTAAAATAATTCTAGAGAGGGCAGCATCTTATGGTACTTTTTATAAGCTTTAAAATAAGCATAAAAACAGTACCATAGCTCAAAAATTTACTGTTTCCAATCAACTTGAAGCCATGAACATAAATCCACAGATGTTTCTGTAGAAGGGTTAATTAAAACCAAATTTTTATCTCGATGTTTTCTTAATTCTTTCAAAATCTTTGTAGGATTTTATAAAAGTATGTCATACAAGCTTTAATTTAAAAAAATTCTTATTCTAATTAAAATAGATAGTGGAATTTAATAATTACCAGTATATCTATTGTAATATAAAACATGTTTGTTTTAATTATCAAAATCAGAATAAAATATTAAATAAAACTTTTTAAATGTTTAATTTATAATAATTTTTATAATAATTTTAAAGTATCAAAATTATTATTTAACCCTGAACTGTTATTCCATATCTACAAAAAAATTTGTTTGTTTATTTCTACTTTTCCTTTCAACTTTATATATGCATGCACACACACTTCATGTTATTGTACACCATGAGACACAGAACTGGCTCATATCCCTCAACACAAAAAAGGAAAAGAGAAATGAAACACTAACCTAACAATATTTTACATTGTATAATTAAAACAAAGTTCATACCTCAAATTATGTATGCATCAATTTTTTCAGACATTTGATAGGCATCTGACAGCTAACAGTATGATAGTGACTTGCAATTCTAAAATAGATAAAGAATTTAGCCACTGGAGTAAAAGTACACAATGTATCATAAACACCAAGACAGCTACCTCAATTTAGACACTATAAATTAATACAACTCAAAATAAAAATAATAAAGCAGAAATCTTTGCAAAGCACTGTTCCTTTGAGTCTTAGGGGATGGTAAATACAGAACTATGCCCTGTTCTTTTTCTTGGAGAATTAGAGTATGGAGATCATAACAGGACAATGTTAACTGAATCATGATAAACAATAGGAAATCTGAAAATCTGAAAGTGGGTTGGACCAATGTCTGAGATAGAACACTCCATGGGGTTACATAAAAACATTGTATCTTCAAGCCAATGACAAAACTCTCCATCCATCATCAAAACTCAAAGTACAACTAAACAAACTCCAACAGTAAAAACTCAATTCAGTCTCCAAAATCATAGATTTTCTACTCTGCTTTAAATATGAACTCCATAAATATTCAGTAAAACTATTTTATAACTTAATTATTAATATTCTTGTCATATATTTCATAGTAATCCATTTTAAAATTAATTCTGCATCAAAATTTTATTTTCTCCACTGTAGTCACTGACCACTAGAACTTGATCATCATCAGTCATAGTTGAGTCACCATTTATAACAGTTCAAAGGAGAGGTAACCTGGGATGATGGCACTCATCATCATCACTCCCACTTAATACATCAAAATTTAAATAATCAATTAATTTAATGAAAGGAATGAGCATGAGAGATCAGAAAGAAATAACATTATCATCAGCCCAAATTGAAAAATTTATGCTAATATTTTCAATTAGAGCCAAGTTGTATGTATAGCTATATAGAACTGAAATCTGTCTTGGTATTTATATATTATAGTGTCCATCTGCTACTTATTGATTACTAAAGCTTGTATCAAAAATGTGGTCAGAGAAAAGATAGTTACTACTGAACAGCAAGATGTATGCAGGGTCATTTGATATCTTATTTGTTTTATATTAGTTTTGGCCAAAATGACTATAGTTATTAAAAAAATAAAAGTCATAATATTATATAAACACTGAACTGAATTCAGATCTATATAACTATATAGGCAAACTGGTTAAGATTGAAAACATTAAGATGTTTTTTTAATTTGACCTGTTAGCTTAATAGTAAAACAAAGAAGTAAAAAATGATGGCTAGTGGTAAATTCATTAGACCTAAAGAATGCAAATGCACATTTCCAGATCAAAACTCCTCACTAACGAAAGCCATAAACTAGAAACTAGTCTGGAATATTGGTTAAGGATTTAATAGGTACTGGCATCTATTGATTATTAAAGTTTACACTAGCAGGCAAAAATGTGATGTGAGAAAAAGAATTTTCTCCTAAATAACATGTTGTAAAGAAGTTCATGTGATGTCTTACTGAATAATCCATTTTATTAGAGTTATCTATATAAACATGAATATATTATTTTAAATGGTTTTCTGGGATTAGTAAAGATTTTAAGTATAATTAGTAGAGTTACTTAAAGCTTTGTTGTGGTACATGTCCTTTTAATTATAGACAAAAGATAATTACACTTAGTTTATAACTCAGACTACTAAAATATATACCAGAATATATGATTAGACTTATATAGTTTGGTCAGGATATCTTATATTCAAACTTTAGAATTAATAGAGTATCATATTAAAATAAAAATGGCTTCTGAATAAATATTTCAATCTATTGTTTTTCACTTATGAGAACCAGTAATCAGAAACTACTCTGGAAATCTAATAATCAGTTTTTTTTGGTGTTCATTGTTTACATATGCTAAAATAGATGGTAATTACAGAACATTAATCTAAAAATATTAGTTCAGTCAATGCACATAATTAGTCTTAAGGCATGCACACAATAATATATCTACATTGATAAGAATATGTATAAATTAGTAGTTTAGTGCGGTATACATATGTAATCACATGAAATTTAACCATCAAATCAGCAACTGTTCGTTGCTAGTGCGCATCATAGATTTATACTCTAAAAACGAACAATGCAGGTTTGAATGTTAATTTCCTTCTATGTAATTTAATACAATAGTAAGATTTAATAATAATAATAATAATAATAATAATAATAATAATAATAATAATAATAATAATAATAATAATAATAATAATAATAATAATAATAATAATAATAATAATAATAATAATAATAATAATAATAAAAACTAAGAGGTAAATAATGAAGTGAAAAATTATACTTCTACTAATTTCATAAAAATGTAGACTTTGAAGGATTAATAATATTATAATTTTATTAATTGCAAAGAAATAAGAAAATATATATATATGAGTTTTTTTAATCAGAAACTTGGAAAGATAATTGTTATCAGTTTGCTACAGAGGAAAACTTTCATTTATAAAGTTAGCGAAATTTTAAAGATTATTAGAGCAATTTCTAAGCGACAGTAATTTGTCGCCCCTCCTCCCAAACCTGAGATTTTAATTTGCTTAATCTTTTTTTATTATTATTATCATTATCAGTTTTTGCTATCAATTTTAGTTGATTACTTTTAGATTAAAAATAAATAAGAAATGACATTACAAAAATTAATATTTGAGATATTTTAAAAGCAAAATTAGCTATCATAAATTTAACAGATGTCAAACAATAACGTCAAAATTTAGTTTTAATATTATTTTAAAAATATATATACATTCTATAATAAAATTTGAAACGACTACTGCTTAAATTATTTAAATAAAATTCATTATAAAAAATGAATATACATGTACATTGCGGGAAAAAAAAATATCTGTTTTCATACATCCTTAATCAATCTTGAAAAATATAAAATATTATGAATTACAATATGATATTGTTGCACTAAATTATATGTGCACTGCCACGCAATATAATAATAATAACCTTAAATAATTTATCGGTGCTAGACTGGATACTTATTGTGAAAGGTTTTCTGTTTATTTTTTTGCTTTCTTTTTAGCTAAAAATATTTGACTCGGTATATGATACTTCAAAATCAACTATGTTGTAATAAGAAATTAATTTATCTTTGTTGCACCATTTATGATTTTATATAGATATATAAATTAAATAATAACAAGGACAGTTCTTATATTTAAATTTATATGGTTGACTTAATTTCTGCTTATTTTAAACACACTTGCAAATAGAACTCCTAATAAGAATTATGTAAAAATAGTACATTATAGTACTAATAAAAACGTAATAGATTTCATAATGGTAGATTTTCATACTATGAAATATTACATTAGTTAGCACTTCAAAGTTTATATCTTTACTGCAATTATATATAAAAACGATACCATTCCAAGCTTATATAAATCTTTAATCTGTTAAGAAGAAAAACTCTATAAGTAAATGATATATTTTGTGTGTGTGTATATATATATTATAACATTTAGCTTGAACAGTAAAGCTAAATCTCCAGCTACATAATTGTCTAGTATTTGTAAAAAAAAAAAATTATTTAGTTACCTTCTATAGTAACCAAATGTGTTAGGGTTTGATATTTAAATGTTAATACATCCTATGAGTCATAATTGCTTTAACCATTGCGTTTTTAATTATGAAATTTTCTCAGGCCAAAGTGAAGAAATTGTAACTAAGTTTTTCACACTTTACTGAAAAATATTGTAAACCCTTTTTTTTCACAGCTTTAAAATTTGAATATATATTTTTTCTAATATTTTAATTTCAAAAAAATTCAAAAGATGTCAATATAATCACATAAGTGCATCTTCAAAGTATTCAATGATGGGGGCCTATTATGTGTTTAGCAAACTTTGTGAGATAATTTTAAGAAGATATTATGATGATCTAAAAACTTGATTTTGTGGAAAGTTACTAATCATTTTTGTATAGTAATTGGGTAATAATTATTGGAAATCAAAAATATATATTATTATATATTTATTTTTTTACAGAAATATTTTATTTTAAATATAAAAGAATATATTCTTCTGAAAATTGTTATCATAGAGATTACAGTCCTGGAAAAGACAACTGTCTAGAAATGTCATCACTCAACAGTCTGTTATAACATTTAGTGATATTATAAAAATTACAAAAAAAAATTAAACTTTTAAAGCATAAGCTGATAGATTTCCTAGATATTAAAAATAATTCATTCAGATTTTAAAAATAAATATCAAACAAAATGAATCTGCTCAACCTGAAATTTAATGATGAAACAGGACTTTGTTTTGATTAAAATATAATTTTTACAATAATTCTGAAAATCAAATGTGATTTAAATGTGATTTAAAAGTTATTTAAATTCTAAACAAAAATATCACTGAAATGTAGTCAAATTTATTATATTCTGATAAATAATAATGGTTTAATCTTAATGTTGTACCATTTATATATACGGTATAAGTGTGTTGGCATAGTGTAATATTTAAAAGCTAAAAAAATCAGAAATAGTTCAATAAATACTATATTTTTTTATGTAATTCATTTTTAGATACATACAATGAAAATTATTTATGTTTGATATTATCTATTTAATTAAAGTTAAAATCAGAGGGAATAGATATGTGTACAGATTACTGATCCAGATAAATAAAAGAAAGCCATTCCAAATGTAAGTGATTACAATCAGAGTTTTACTGATAATTAAACATGGCTCCTAAGGAATTTATAAAAAAAGGAGAACTTAGTAGCTAAAATAAAAAAAAGAATGTACAAAACTTGCCTTCTGATAACAAAACAAAAGATTAAAAAATATATATGCACAGAGAAATCTCAAAACTAGTTGAAAATATAAAAATAATAAATAATTTCAAGCAGGGTGTTATCTTGTTCTTTTGGCTGGCAATTTCTGTGGGTCCTGGATAGATAAATTGCCTCTATCCAGGGCTATTCATGCTGAAGTAAGTAATCATGGAGTAGAAACTGGAATGTTTGCAGACACCTTTCACCATAAGGAGGTCACTCTAAAAAGCTTTACAGTCTAGTCTTAAAACAGACCAGAAGAAGGAATCAAAGTTAACATATCAATGAACTCTTCAACACAAAAACCATCCATGGTATAATCGTCGATCCATGTAGCACCAAAGAACTTACTGGTAAGACATTATTCATGCCATAACTTATAACTAATTCAATATATTTGCAAACTGAACTATAAGCTTGTTATACTGATAAAGAGACATTCACAATTTAATTATTCAAGAAACTTTCATTTACAGCTGATTGGAAAATTGACATATGAACTGTTTGAATTAATTATTTGATTAATGTTATTATCTAGATGAGCATGTATACGTTTTTTCCAATATATTTTAATATGTCTTAATAAAATATTTATTTTTAAAATCAACTTGTTTTGATAAATGTATAAATTACCTATGTCAATATGCTTGATTAATAATCAAAAATTCATATAACTAGATTAAAGTCACAAGAAATATAACCATCTTACTTTTAGTTATTTGTTTTGAATTGATGATGCAATATGATGAGTACCATTGGATTTACAGATCCCAGTGCCCTCTTAAATAAATAAACTGATTCTGCCAGCAATGCAAATCAAAATAAAAAATTAGGTGAGTTAATTAGGAAATATAGTTATGTTCTATGAAGCTTTTTAATACCCAGAATGAATAAATGCAGATGTGACTTTATTAACAAATATATTAATAATTTATAATGTATAAAGTCTAAAATTGATAGAAAAATGTTACAAAGTGAAAGTCAAAAGCTTAAAGTAAATATAAACTAAGAAATTGGTCAGAATGCTAGCACAGTACAAAACAGTTAAAAGATATTTTTAATATCTTGTAATGCTTTAAACTCAAATGTTATTGTAGATAACTTTATATTGCTTAATTTAGGGATATCCTTACCCTAAATATTAATGAGTTAATATTGATAAAATATTAAAAGATAAAACTATTTTAACATAGATATTGCTGTGTAAAAGTCAATGTTAGAGTTAAACTTTAAACATAAATTTGACTCTTTAATGCTCATTGTTAATAATTAAATTACTTGCTCATAAAAATGCATTTTATTTCAGTTGTTTGCTAATAAAAAGTATATTTTTCTTAATACCAATTGTAATAAAAATTAATTCTTTCCAGTAAGTTTTAAACTAGTTGATTAAATAAAATGAATTAATTTATTAGTAAAAGATATTAGTTTCAAATAAAGAAAGCAGTAATGAATGTGTGAGAGTGCTTGATTATAAATTTTATTTTAACTTCCTGATTGTAATATTAAAGTTATTCTTAAATATTTTATTTAAAGTCTTTAAAAATATATATTCTGGGGGGTTCACATTTAGTAAATATTATACAAGATTGTTTAAAAAAATAATGTAAATCGACTTTATTTTTATCTATGTTTTCCAGGATACCAATTAATCTTTAAACTTTAATAAATTAAGGTTAAGAAAACATTGATCTAAGTGTCAATATTATCCATCAAAAGAGTCACATATTTAGCAATATAAATAGATGAGGGCTTGCACACACATACATATTTGGATAATTTTACTGAGGAAATTTACTTGACAAATTGTTGCAGAATTATTTATATTTAATATTATTCAGTTTAATTATAATAAATTTTTGTTTGCTTAAAAAATACATATGTCTTGCTAATTAATTTTCATCCAGGTTCAGAAGTTTCTAAGCTGAAATTACTAAAAAGTTTGAAATCTACATTGCAGTGAAACATAATGTAAAATTTAACTAAATGTTTAACAATAATCATTAATTATTTCTCTTTAAATTTTGTACTCTGAAAGAATTCTCCATAACTCATCATTATTACATAAGAACTTTTGTTAATTTTTATTTTTTTTATTAATACTAGATAATATTATTGGTTTAATGTTTTATAAGCTGGAATATTAAGGCTTCTAAAAACATTATACTATTTTTTGTATTATAAAGCAGCTCTTAATTGCGTAAAATGTTTTTGCTCAAAATATTATATTCTCTGAATAAGAAAATTGTTAAAAGACTCTAAATGTTTAAATATACTTCAGTAATGTATATTTTAAAAAATGCCTTTGTTTTAAAATTTTTATATCTCAAAATAATGGTTTTCTTTGGAATTAATTCATCTTAAAAATGAATAGACTTTTAAATTTCAAATAGTAGTATATGTTTAGTAATAATGTAATTTTATACATTTCTTACTCAAATTTATTTATAGTGTAAATAGAAAAACATTTAATTTATATCAAACTAATATTTACTAATTATTTCAATGTATCTTAAAGATAAATCAGTAATGAATGACTTTTTAAATTATCCTAATATGTGTTTTCTATTAATTATTAATGTCAATTTAAAAAGGATAACACTAATTTCTTAAAATATAAATTATTTCAAATATCACAGCAGCAGAATAAAAATGATTCATTCGCAAAATGTTGTCTTATATATTTCCTAATTCTATTTGACACTAAATCCAGGCAACATATTCCTAGGTCAGTGAAATTAAGAGTATTATCTTGAGCTATTGTTCCAAAAATTTATTACATGACTGTGTACTTTTAAAAGAATATTGTAAAATATTAATTGAATATTTGTTTCAAGGACTCACTATTATTCTCCAATTATTGCTTGTGCTAAATAAGTGGAACTAGTCATAACCTATAAGAATGAAACATAAATTCTCCTGTATTATTAATTTTTTATTGTTCAAGTTTATTATGCAATTATTCAGCTTTTATAAATCTGCTCTACTATATTTTATCATTATCATTATTTTTAGTTTTAAAATCAGCTCTACAATGGAAACTTATTATGCCAAAAGAATAAATGTTCCTTGAATTTTGTCATTAATATGTATCTTTAAATGAAACAATAAAAAATAATATCTTCTAAACTATTAAAGATACATCGTTATTATATGCTTTATTCTAAAGAATATTCTTCACAAATCAGAATGACCATAAGTGTTTATTTGTGCTCACACATATATAGAAAATCTATTGCTTATTGATAGTATCTGAGTGCTGTACATATAATTTAAATTACGATAAAATTTCAAATCTTTTAAGTTTTAAAACCTTTAATCAGTAGTTAAATGAAAGTAAGTAAAACTTTATATATATATATATATACTAAATTGTAAATTATTCTAAATTACCTGTATTTTAATATTTAGATTTTATAGCTTGGATTAAAACTTTAGGCATATAACATTAGTATTCATTTTCAATATCAGGTTAAATAACAAACATGCAGTAAGTATTATGAATCTTTTCTTTTTTGTCGTAAAGCTGAAGATCAATTTGATGGGTTTGCATTCATTTAGTACCTTACAATTTCGTCCTTAAAAACATAGATATCAAAAATTGACTTCAGTTAATATTTATATAAATATTAAGATATCTTTATTCTGTATAAATATTAAAAAATATAATGAAAAATATATTTTATGTTTCAAAAGAAAATGTCTTTCCAAAGAATAACGTGATCAAATATAAAATAGATGTATCGCCAATCCTTCGTAAATATGTTTTAAACATCTGTTCTTAAAATTCATCATAAAGAAATCAAAAGATTTTTTAAAACTAATCAAACAAATATTAGTCTTATTTCTCTCACAACATAAATAAGTGTGTTTGTAGATAAAAGAATGAATCAGCCTTTAAATAGTCCGCCGATGGAACAAAGGCCTTTCTATCAGACAAAAGGTAAAAAAGAAGGCGGTATTCATTAAGCTTAACATTTACCGTTTGATGGTTTTATCTAAATAAGAAAAACTAGGTACTTATTTATTGACGAATATTGAATGGTTTAATATATGTGTAGAATGGCAAACTCTGGAGCTGAGCTTAAAATTCACAAATCACGCCTTATTCTGTCTGCATTTTCGAACTCGAACTTCTTATGAACTCCTGGAGCAATAAATAAAACATTTTTTTCCAATTGAATAATTAACTGGGTTTCTTATAGAGCAGCTATTTAAAGGAAAAATCCTATGTCTTATTGGTTTTTACACAAATTTTAGATGTATTTATATTTGTCTTTATGTATGTATAATTTAAATGTTGCATATTCTCTGAATGAAATTATATACTATTGTGATTTCTTTTATAAATGAAAAATAAAATTACTTAATCTGCATTATCATTTCAAGGGCTTGTTGTGCAAAAGATAGCATATCTGTCGGTCATTCTCTGAAACTATGATTCAAAACCAGCTTTGGTAAAATTAACAGTATTTTTTTTTAAGTTTTAATAAGATTAGAATGATTCAATATTAGTCATTTAATGAATATTTAAATCTTCACATAGCTAGAGAGAAAAATACGGAGAAAAATCTATCAAACGTTGACTATCTAGCAATTGGTAAACCTATGAAGTAAGGCCTTATTTTTCATTGTTTGCTAAGAAAAGTTGTTGAAAAGGTTTTATCTTACAGTGGATTATATTACTTTACATTATCAGCAATTTATTAATTGCTAAAACTGCTATTTATTTCTTTAGACAATCCCAAATTATAAAAACAGCTTGTTGAGATTCGAACTCAGACTCTCACATGTTGAAAAGATAAATAATCACCAATATATGTATTTCTTGCTAAACCATGTGTGATCAGGTGGGTCAGCAATATGAGATGGCACTGAGAGTAGGGCGTCATGTGAAAGTCTGAGTTCGAATCCTGCATATATTACATATATAAATGGAGGTTTAAGCCTGTAAAATGTATTAATTTATATAAATAGTGTGTAAAAGGTGCCCATCCCTCGCATATGTATGCATAAATGGATTATTCTCCTGTACATGAGGGGTCAGAATGACCAATATGTCAACATGGGTAGGATGATAACCTTGGCACTAACAAGGGCTTTGAACATTCCATCATCAGATTTTCAATGAAATGGAAGGCTGAAGAGTTGTGAATTGAAATAGTTTGAAGCCTGTCCATTAAAGTATGAAGATTGGCTATCTTAATATAAAGCTGAGCACTGGTTCTATATATGTGTGAGGGTAGTAATCTAGACCAACTGATGATTGCTGGTTTAGCATGAAATATGTATATTGGTGATTATTTATCTTTTCAACATGTGTATGATCAGATGGGTCAGCAATATAAGATGGCACTGAGAATAGTGGGTCGTGTGAAAATCTGAGTTCGAATCCCGCATATATTACATATATAAATGCAGGTTTAAGCCTGTACAATGTATTAAAAACAGCTTGTTAAAAAATAATACATTTAATCGTTTATCAAAAATATGAAATATTTTCAAACTAAGGCTTTATATAATGCTCTTTAAAAAATTATCTAAATATGCAAATCAATTATATAAGGCCAACTGATGAGTGCTGTTTCAGCACGAAATGCATCTTGGGGGTCATTTGTCTTTTATTGTATCTTTATTTATATAAATTTAAAAAGAATGGGGAAGTATGGAGGTGTTCATTATTTCTATATACAATAAAATAATATGTTATTCTTTAAATTAATGATTTATATATTTAGATAATATTTGTTTAAGTACTGTATTAGTATTATGCTATATTTTTTATATTTAATTGTATAATTTATTTTAACTTCTATATACGTTATAAATATGATTTATCAATTTAAATTATCAACTGCCTGTTAAACTTATTATAGTTTTATTGGTCCAGTATTACCGAAAAATCTCAAATTGTCATTTTTCAACAGATTTTAGTTAATATAATATACACTGAATCACAAATTATATTTTATATCAAATCTTATCAGTATGGTTACTGAAAATATTTATAGTTCTGTATGTTAAAAATATAGTTTATGATTACATAACATAGAGATTCTGATTTCAATTTTTTTCTTCTAATTTCTTCATTGTTTTTATTCTATTTAAAAACAATGATAAATATAGGATTTTAAACTAAAAGTTATTTGTTGTGAAGTGCTTAAAAGAAAATACAAAAACCATTAAAGAGTCATTTTGAACTTGTATTTGATACAGAAATTTTACTAAACAAATGATAGCATATATGACATATGCTACTTTAAGATATTTCAGCATATCATAAATGTATCTGGATCTTAAACTGGCCCATTTATAAAATCAAGCAAAATCATTATATGTATCGGCTTGTTAGTTGCAATGGTAAAACAATTATGGTACCAGTAATGATAGTAATAATGCTTTGGGATATCAATAGTAATAATGATGATTAAGATAGATATTTCTAATTGTAATAAAGTAAATTAATTTTGTATGATGAGAACATTTCAAAACCTGATAGGCCAGGTTTATAGATAAAAATTAAAAAATGAATCTATTAACCTGTAACTGGTTTAAAATTTATATCTGAGCCAGGGATAATATCTAGTTTAACAAATAATTAGTGATAATCAATACATTTATTCAGATTGTTTCATATCAAATGTTCTGAATAGAGTAAGTTAGACACTTGTAAATTGAAATGTAACATTTTACTATTGATAAATATTGAACATATGATAAAATATATATAAGATATTGTGACATGGGCCAACTGATGAGTGTTAGTTCAGTATGAAATGCATCTTGGAGATCATTTGTTTTTTCATGTGTCTTTATTTATAATTTCAAGAATGTGTGGTCATAAGTTATTAAATATATCTATATTAAAAGAAATGCTTTAATGAAACTAGAATTCAGTGGGAAAGGAAATGTAACTGAATTTTTGGATGAGGTTGTTGGAATAGCAAATTACCAATGAAAGAAAGTTTAAATAATATTGGAATTGCTTTTCTTTAAATATAATTATATAGATATTATGCCAGAGTTCTGTACATAAAAATAGCCAACATCCATAGTACAAAGATATTGGAAAAATTAATTTAAAACTGCTTCATAAAATTCTAAAAATATCAAGACAAAAGACACATTAAAATAGTATAAAGTTTAATTATTATGAGCCTCTCATACAATCAATCATTTCTTTTGTATTGTAAAAATTGTGCAAGATTTTTATTCTTTGAATTAATATCAGCATTTCTGATTTTATACAAAATCTTTTAGCATTGAAAAGCAATAATAAGAACAGATTTAGCAGATTGAGTTCTAAACTGGGCAGTGAGTCACAACAAAATTTGGGCAAAAGTGTCAAAAGCCCTATGCACATGTTTTTATATACACATCAAGAAAATGGAATAACTTTTAAAATGATATAGAATATTCTGTGACCGAAAATCTGGCTAGGTTGCAATGCTTAATAAATTATTTATTTAAGTGTCATTCAATGTTTGTAACGTTTATACTAAGTAGAATGTAGTAATGACAATAAAATTAAGTATTTTATTTAAACAAAAAATATGGGTGAATGGAATTTTGAAACGTTAATTTGAGAAGCTTATTTGTTTCAGAAAGTAAGTTTAAGTAAACTGTAAATAATTATATGTTTTTGTGAAAAAACCAACACCATAGTGGGAAAGGAGATTGCACTATGTATTATTTGCAATGTCTAATATAATATTTTTTCTGGAAAATTCTGTACAATATTAACAACAATAATAAGAGTTTTATTATTTAAATGCAAATATAATGGTATTAGTTTTGTTACTCCAATACTGTTATTAATAAATTTTTGCACAAAAACAATTAGATAAAAAAACTTGCATGCTTTGGAGTTTATAATCAATGATGACTTCTTGATTATGTTGTAGTTAGAGAGATAAAATTTAAAAGTTATGATTTAAGCAAGTCATAAATTAATTGTTTCAAATTTAAAATAACAATTCTTAAAACGCAACTGCTATCACCAAACTTCACCGACATTAAATACTAAAAGGGTCAATTTGAATTTTGAAGTTTGTCAAGTTCCTGAGCTACTCATTTATCTTAAAGTCTGTCTTAGATAAGACTGTTTTTGGTGTTAATTGAGAGAAGAAACTGAGTTATTTCTCTAATAATGGTTTTTTAATTAAAGCTTGTTTACGAAAACAAGAGTACTTATTGACTGAACAATAAAATAAATATGCAGGTTTGTAAGTGATGAAAAATAAATAATAATAAGTTAAAATTGCAGGAAATATAGTTATTAGCATATTTTAATCTGTTTAAATATTTCTGATGCATTGATAAAAGCATGTAAATTTGACTACAATTTTATATAATCAATAGAAGATAATCTTTTGTACCGTAATGGTGGTATTTTGAACAGATAGATAAATGTTTAAATAATGATTAAGAATTAATGTAACTGTATTTAATAATATGATCATTCTATTAGGCATTTAAAAAAGGCTTCAAAACTATTATAATGTTACAGGAATATATGGAATCATGAAGTTGTGCCAATAGATTTTATGACAATGAATGCTTTTATTGTTCCAATTTATAAAAATAAAATAAAAATACAAAAACCTGCAGTAATTATCATGAAAAATTGTAAAAGTATTGTAAATTTTTTATGGTATAGATTACTTTCAGTAAGATGTTAATAGTCACTAAAAACTCGGTGTGGTTTTACAAAAATGAAAAAGCACTTTAGTCATGGTTTTGGTCACTGGGCAAATACAGAAAAATTATCATTAATATATATATTAAACCCATAAAAAGATGGGATCTCAGTTGAAAATGTGCCAAATTTGAAACCAAAGAAAGATGAAACCGTTCGCGAACTAAGTTAAGAAAATGTGGAAAAAGTGCGTCTAACTCAATAATGTGGAAAAGCGGTTGAGGGGCAGTGAGATGCGTAGGAGTTTTATCTATTTGCACCGAAGCAAAAACTATTCTGTTTCACATTAAATAAAATATTAAATAAATTTCTCAGAGTTTTATAATAATAAATGTACTCTTAATCATATTCTATTTTAATAATAAAAATATTTGGCGACTGTATGCTTTTTTACTATAAGCACTAATTAAGAATAACTCAATCTGTGTTTTAAAACTAAGGCTACCAAATTTAAATACAAAGCTAATTGATAATTTATCTCAGGATTATATAAAATAAGAAAATAAACGCTTGGATATCAAGTGCCTTTGTGCATTCTAGGATACGACAATGTAAAATGAATTTTATGTTCCCTATCCTACCCAATACTTTTATATTTCAGATAATATTAATACAATAATGTTGCATTTAATCCAAAATATATTTTATGTGTAAGCTAATATCTTAAATATGACCTTTACTTCATGAATATGCAATGACGATATTTTTTTAATAACGATAAATGAGAAATATTTTAAAAAATAATAATAATTACTTTATTACCCAATATAAAATAAATGATAAAAACTAATAATAACAGTAAAATATCTAATAAATATTACTATTTGTTTTCTAAAATCTAATTTGAATTAGGGATATGGAAAGTGTGTTTTCAGACAGTGTTGTAAATACACTAAGATTGAATAAGAATAGGTTGTTTATTACTTCAAAATAAATAATCCTCAGCTCAAATACTGGATGATAATAATTACCATCATCATAAAAGATAATTGTTTTAAAGTCATTCGTAAATAGTTTGTTTCACTAACTAATAAATTATTAATCAACCTCATTTAATAATGTTGGAGAAGTTTTCACTCTTTTAAAAGAAACAAGTATAAATCATTGCTTAGCAGACCCATATGATATTTACCATATTAGACATTTATTTTATCTCAAGATCTTTCACTGTATTCACTTTCAGGTTTAAATGTTAGGAGTGCTACTCCACTAACAAAATATAACTAGATCATTAGGATACCTTGTTACATACTATATATCAATGAAAAATTAATACTAACATATAAGACTAATGCTTAAAATATTCCTCATCTATATAAGAATGATTAACTCCATTTAACTTTGAGATTGAAATTTAATAATAACCCATATATAATTTTAATAGTTACTTATATTTGTCCAACCTAAACCTCTCAACAATAATAATATTAATATTATTAAATAAAAATATCTGTACCTGAGTATAGTAATATCTGAGAAAACTTTATCTTATTAATAACAATTATAATATTAACTAAATAAGAAAGAAATGATTATGAGAAAGTGAATTAAATAATCAGTCAGATTTACTACAGAATTAATTTCATTTTTGTAATATCAGCCTTTCTAGAAACAACATAAAGTTTAGGAAATTTGACTTAGCATACTAGTTAATCCAGGATAATCTATATTTAACACATTAATCTATTTTAAGATTGTTTATAATTTGGACGTTTATCGTATTTCACATTGGCTTTGGTAATTCACAATTCAGGAGTGACATTTAGCTTTATAATACATGATCCATTGAATGGTATTTAAATATTTAGCACTGATAATCCATAATGCAATTCCTTAAGCACTGGATACAAATTCGTAGTTTTATTCCAGTTTATTCCACTCATCGATTTAATTTATTAGAACAGCTATTTTATCCAAATGATTAGCCTCCATTACTTCTTTAATTTGCGATATAAAATTAATCCATTTATTTATAAATCTTTAATCCATGACGCCAGAAATTCTGATCGTATCTCTGATAAAGCAAATAATGTATTATTCATAACAATGCGATTTTCATTACTTTTTTTTGCTATTATATGGAGGCATATTTGAGTTAAAAAATTATTATTTAAAAAATGTTTTTGTTGTTTTTTTTCATAATTAAAGATGAGATAAATTTACACTATTGAAACTCATTTTCACTTTTCTTGAAGTAAAATAATTATTTTTGAAAAATAACGTCAGCAATTTATTTGGAATTAATAAATATAATTTTACAAAATATGTCATCTATTTGCCATTATTTTCCATTGACGAAATCCAATGATTTATTGTTGAAATAGTGAGACAGCATTCCACAAGTCAATTTTGACTACAATAAATTAGATTTCCTGCAATAAAGAATTAATGAATTATTTAATTAATCAATGATGGTTTCTGATTTATCTGTTGCTGTCCATCTTTTTTTCCTAGAATGATGAGAAGTCATTTGCCTACCAAATGCAAGCACTTAACTGTTGATCTAGCTGGTAATCTTATAGATGGCAAACAAAATGACTATTTAAAATTTTGAACCTTTTTAGATCCTGATTGCAATAAAATTTTTGTAGAGACTGAATTTTCCAAACTTTAACTTTTATACTAGTTATCCATGATGATTAGGTTATTCTTATTTTTCTCCTTTTACTTTCTCTGCATTTCTTTATATATTCATATATATTGTTTACAATCCCCTCATATACACTTTAATGCAATTTTTTTTAATGATTTCTTTATTTTCCTGACAGTTTTGACTGTTCTGCAGTCTTCTTCAGACCAGGACAATCGAAACTGTTAGGAAAATAAAGGAATCATTTTAAAAAAATGTGCATTAAAGTGTATATGATGGGAGTTATTGCAAGCAATATGTATGATGACTGGATTACTGAACATTCTCCAACATGCATTGGGATCTCTTCATTTATCCATGAAATATTGTAAGAGGCTGTCATGGTTACTGCTGGCAAATTGTTAGAGTTAAAATTTTTGAATCAAGACAGGAAAACTTTAGAGACACTGTTCAAAAATAAAAAAGAAAAAAATAATAATTTCAGTCTTTTTTGATCACTTCACTTTTATTTCCGAGTTTTAAAAAAATAATTTTACAAATATTTATTTAAAATAAATAAATCATAAAACTTAATAGTTATCAGATATTTATTCAATTAAATTTAAATTGACTTTTTAATCAATAATTTCTTGTTTAATAAATATTCTAGTAACTAAATCAATCTTTGCTAAATAAAAATCTAAACACATGCTTACACATGCACATAACTTATAAAATGTAAGAACTATTTAGGCTACATATGACAAAAAAATAAAATCAGATGTCACATGACTTAACTTAATAAGCTTGTATTTACAAATGTTATGTATAGAGCTCGCAAAATAAGCTCTTAACAAGTTTTGAGACTATCCTCAACTTCAGACTGGTTTCTGCTTCTGGCATCATCAGCAAAGTGCCAGGATATTCAAGCATTAGCTTTAAAATACCATGACAAGCCCAGCACTTTATCTAATGTATAACTATTGAGTAGAAAATCTGAAATTGTCAGACATCCATATCCAATCCAGCTATCTAACTCAAATAGCTCGATGGGACTGAACTAAATTCAGATACACCATATATTAATAGCTTTAGCAATATAAAATCACCAAAAGCTTAACAGCAAAAAATAAAATGATAAAAAAAATCAAGTCAGATGTCACATGACTTAACTTAGTAAGCTTGTATTTACAAATGTTATATATAGAGCTTGCAAAATTAGCTCTTAACAAGCTTTGAGAATATCCTCAATCCCAGACTGGTTTCTGCCATCTGGCATTGTCAGTGAGGTGCCAGGATACCCAAGCATTAGATTAAAAATATCAAAACAAGTCCAGCACTCCATCCACTTTTTCTGGGGTTTGGGGTTCGCAAAGCCTGTTTGCAATTTGGATGACTTCTTTTTCAGCGAAACACAATAAAGTCGCTTTCTTTACATTTATCATCCTTTACTCTGTTAATAATTAAAAGTTTCTCGATTTGTTGGACATACAGGGGCCACTCACTTGCCTCGCTGATGTCAAATTCAGATATTGTTGGCTGCATTATGACTTAGTTAATTTAGCAAAAAAATAGAAATATCTTTTTTAGTAATTTATCCACTCACGAAATCAATTAATTAGGCACCAGTGTATTTGGCTGTCAATGTGTTAATTGTTATTGCTGACAATTTCACAATTTTCTGGGGATTAAGATCATTGAGGTTGTAATCAAGACTCTGACTGTTCCAATTGCTGTGTCCAGTAGGACTCTATTGCTTGCTGGATTGCAAATATAGAAATAACACAAATAATTACTAATTAATGAGGCAGCTCGGCAAGTAAATTTAAATAAGAATTTATTTACAGAGTTATATATGAGCTAATCAATCTTGTTTAATATATATAAATATATGACATATATATAAACACGCTATCCAAATAATAATAAGGGCCCAAAGGCTTACTAAATAATAATAAGATCAATACGACCTGTTATACAGTTCCTAGTTAATGAATAAATCTATGATTTTTCGTATCTAATTTTTTTTTATATCTTTAATTCCAGCAATGATTCTGTTTCTGTTTTGTCACATACTTTTAGAACAGTACAGAACATATATATTGTGCCATTACAATTTAGTCATTAGCTAAATTTATAGTAATGTGCATGTAAGAAAATGTAAAACCAAAATCATCATCACATTTTTATATAACAATAAATGAAGCTGTAGGGCATCCAAGTTTAAACCCTACAAGATCCAGTTTTAAAAGCTTTAGACAGAAAGAGAGTGGATCAACAGTTATATTCTTTAATTGTTTGTGTTGATAAAAAGGTAATACACACATTTAAACTATTCAATTTTTAATTTTTCTTTAAAAAGCAAAGTTATAACGCATACCTATAGGCAGTGTATGTGTAATCTATTTAATTGTTTTATATTTCAAATATTCAACATTTTAACTTTCTTTAAAACTAACCTATGCTTGATCAATTCTAATATCTTGTTCTATACTTCTATTTTGGCTTTTCTATAATTGTAATTGGGATTTAAAAGCTAAGGATTTAATTTTAAATATTAGGGTTATAATTACTAAGCTAGCAATTATATTATTTGATGTTAGTTTATGAATGATTTGAAATGATAAAGTATGTGTGTACATTACATACAGAAATTTACATTTATTAAATATTAAAAGAAAAGGAAGGGTTAAATCTGTCAAATTATTTTTTGTACAATTTTATGTTAAAAGAGGAAATCTGTTGAATCAGATATCTATTTTTGTAGCAATTTTGTTTTTGTAAATGATTGTTTGTCACTTTGGGAGCTTAAGCTGGGTGGGAACTCTAATTTTGAAATTGTCTTATCTTAAGATTAGAGAAAAGAAACTCCAATTTTAGATATTACAGATATATGTGAAAAAGGATTAAGTCTATTTTTTTTTAAAGACAAAAGTGTCTGAAAACTAGGTGTGTGATTTTTTTTGGGGGGTTGGTCAAAAATAGCAATTCACACTATCACTCTAATTGGGGGAGTTGACTCAAAAATCGGATATAAAAGCAGTCTGGAAAATCAGTTGAGCCATTAGACTATTATTGGATTATTGTTATAAAATATTGTGAGAGAGACCTTTTAAAAATTATTGAAACTAAAGCAGACAAACATTTTTAGTTCTGCTAGATAGTTTTTTTTAAATCATTTTTTATGAAGTTTTGAATGCTGAAAATATAAGAAATGATGGGGTAGAAAAATTATATATGTGTCCCATCAAAACCTGATCATCATGGAGCTGCAGATCATATAGGAAAGAAAAGATGTCTTGTCTGAAAATTAATATTCTACACCTTTCAACTGACCAGAGAAATAAGATGTTTTTAAATAGAAAGAAGAAAACATTCACCTGCATTCGAAGATCAGAAAGATGAATTAATCTAATGATAAATCTTAATCATCAAGTCCAATTAATTGTTCCAGCAACTGAGTTTAAAACCCAGGAAATTTATAAACATGAAAACAACTGCTGTATTTCATTCACTAAAAGAATCATGTTTGACAGGAAGAGAGGAAAAATTGATATAATGATTTCCAAATTGTCCACTAAAGCAAATAACCTCAATAGGATCCTCATCATCAAATAATTATATACTTCAAGAAAGAGATTGTTCCAAAGAAACACGGAAATTGTTGCTGCCAAAGATAGACATTAAACAAGAGAAATTTGACTCATTAGAAGTCCTACAAAGAACTGGTAGTATACATTTTTTGATATATTTTCTTTATGATAGCAGAGTCATAATAAAAATTTAGTAATAAAGTGATATATTTTATTTAAAGAACTTTTAAAGACAATTCAGATCGATTGAAACCAAGAATTTCTTAATAATGATAGCCTTGAGCTTCATAAATGATTTTGAATGTATCAAAATTTATTTGCTTATTAATTTACAGTTATGAAATATTAATGTGTAAAATAATTTTTGTATTATTATTTTGGTTTAAAATAATATTTTGTTGTTATGGGATAAAACACGCACATATATAATAATATTTTTATATGTGTATAATTGCGAGTGAATGTGAAGTAATAGGTAGTGTTAAAATATTAAATTATTTTGTCTTGAGAAAGTATAGATTTCAGCGCTTAGAAGGGAGGGGGAGATAATGATTTAAAACTCGTTTCTAAAAAAATTGCTTTTTCTAATTTCTATTAACATTTTTTTTTTTAACATTCTACTTACATGTTAGATCTATAAAGTATGTGTGCCAATGATTTGAATATTTTTTTTTTATGAAATACTTTTCTTGTGGATGGAACATTGGAACAAATCGATTACCCAACTTAATACAATATACATTTGATGGGAAAGGGGGGAAGAACTTGAAATTAATCGGAGGATTGCTATATATAATCAATTATTATTATTATTATTATTATTATTATTATTATTATTATTATTATTATTATTATTATTATTATTATTATTATTATTATTATTATTATTATTATTATTATTATTATTATTCATATCAATTTTCATGTTTGTCTAGAAATTGTTATGTATATGTTAGAAATGCAGTAATAAATATTAGTTTATTTTATTAAATGAGGCGTATATATTTCATTAAGTGTAGTCTTTATTAAGTGTGATCATTCATCATCAGTGGTTGAATATTAGTTATTTAAGATATAAGTAAATATGCTAAAATTAAGCAATAATTATGAATTTCTTTATAAAAATTAGTTTTATGTTTAAGCTTAGTTCTAAAGCTGTGGTTGAAACCATTGTCATTATCGTTATTATTATCATCATCGTCATCATCATCAATGTTTTAATTAATGAGCTGTTTAAAGGTTTAAAGGCCATAAATAAATATTAATTTCATAATATTTAGTGATTTCTTAGTATTATTATAACCACCATCCCATCAGCCATTTCATGCAAGGATGAGTGAATTGCCATCCTAAATTAGCCACATAATCTGAGCTAGTAAAACTTATAAAAAATATTGAAACACATTCATTATGCTAAGATCTGAGAAATGATTTGTGTCTAATGAATTCCACTTTAGTTTAAAGATGTTTTATGCTTACTTAGATATTAATGCATACAGTGATATGGCTCTAAAAAGCAAAATCTTCCATGTTTATTAGAAATAAAGTACCAAAAAGGGATTCAAACCCGGTACCTGTGAAAGGTCATTAGATATAACCATGTCTAGATTCAAATAATCTAGTGGCGCCCTGCTAGACCATATTCACTTGGTATTTGTTTGGATATGCACTTAACATCAAACCAAGAAATGAAAGTGGATAAAATCTACTGTCTGTATACCTGAGCAAATATTTTATTGAGTTACTAGTGTACTCACCTCACGTGATTTCCATATACCTGAGCTATAATAGTTGTTATTAATAATTCATTTATAATTATTAATATTGTGATATTTCTAGGAATCTAATTATAGAAGTATGTTTCATTTAATCCAATGACCCTTAATATGATTGATAACTCAGTCTGACCTTTTTGTTTAATAGCCACTACTCAGGTATTCTTCTCATAATTTAATTTAAGCTACAATGCTTTTCGTTTATTAAACTAAATATTTATATTTGAATCGTTTCTTAATTATTTAATACATTTGGATCGTTTGATCATCTTTATTAAGTTACAATGAATATTGGAATATTTGAGACTTTAATAATATTTGGATTTTTGACAAATCCAATGATATTTTAATATACAATTGAATTGCTCTTTAATATGTTACAATGGACCTTTTGAACTCTCTTTAATAATATTTCTGTTGAGCTCCTTTAAATTTAGGTTACAATATATATATAAAATACATATTTTGCGGGTTCATCCGTGTTAAAAACTTTTAATATTAATATACTGACGTTTCGACTTGGTCACACAAGCCATCCACAGAGTTTTTAACATGGATGAACCCGCAAAATATGTATTTTATATATTTAACCCGTGCAAATCTTTGTTTTAACATATATATATATATATAGTTTTTTGAATGAATTTAATATTCATTTATCACACAATCTGTATTATATATATATATTGAATATTGAAATATGTTATGCTTTAAATACCTCTTATCTAGAAATATATTAATAAAACATGGAATTCAGACATTTTTTATTAGTTGTATTATTGCTTAGCCATAAGTATTTATATTCTATTTTTTAATTTATTATTAATATGATTTGATGCAATTCCACAAGTTGTTGATGAACTTATTAATGATTATAAAGGAATCATTCTTAATTATGTAATCATTATTTACATGTTGTGTGGTACTTTTTTTTTCCATATATCAAATGCGTTGACCGGGAAGCGAACCCGGGCCTGCTGCTTGGAAGGCAGCTACGCTGACTGCTAGGCCAACAATGCTTGACTATGTGTTTTGTTTGTATATTTTGTATAAATTGTTTTAAGATTTTAAGTTAAAAAACCGATTAACATAATGTTTTGAATACAATCTATATAAATGTTTTGGCTTAGTAATTAATGTTAAAACAAAAGCTCAGGTCCTTAATCAAACTGTGACAGAAAAAAAAAAACATTCAGTAACTTTAATCTCGATCATCAAATAAAGAGATATTTAAATTTTATTATCTGATGAACATAAAATGTTTTAATACCTTTTAGACAGAAAAAAAAGTGATTATTGAGATATAACTCATCTCCAATGAGTTTCTGTTATATTAAAGAAGTTGAATATAAAAAAATAGAATAAACCATTATAGAAAAATTAGTTAGTAAAATGCCTTTATTTGAATAAATTTATAGTGTGAACATAAACTCCTAAATATTTAAAATATAAAATGAAATGTTCTTCGGCTTATATATGAAATGCACTAAATTTTAGGAGGAGTTTTTTTTTTTAAGACTGTAAAGGTGTAAGTGAATGAACATTAAAAAAAAGCCCCAACTTAAGCATAAAAAAAGCAGAATTCAGTTAGACACAGATTAACTCAAAATCTCTCTAAAAAGTTGCAATACTGATTGTTTCATTGGGAGAAAATGATGAAGATAGAATTTAATAAAAAACCAAAATAAAGTTCATGTTATTGGTGTCTTTCCAGATGTTGAAAGTATCCCAAGAAATCAAAACTAAGGAGTTAGTATATGCATTTTATGATTGGTTTTATACAATAATTGCGAAATTGTTACTTAGTCCATGAATGGGCATTAATGTTAATGAAGAGATAAAAATAGATAAGAATATGTGTGAGTGCTTATTAAAATAATAATAATAATAATAATAATAATAATAATAATAATAATAATAATAATAATAATAATAATAATAATAATAATAATAATAATAATAATAATAATAATAATAATAATAATAATAATAATAATAATAATAATAATAATAATAATAATAATAATAATAATAATAATAATAGAACAGTCACTCAAAGATGAATATGGCCACTCCTACTCCAAAAAAAGGAGAGAAAGAGAGGAAAAACTACTCAAATGAATTTTGAAATGACTATACAAACCAATCTGAGTGCCTCAAATACTTCCACATGTAGAACAAGCTATTCCATTTTTCTATTTATTTAATATTTTATAATGTTGTCTGTAAGTTTCCTCAGCTGAAAACTTTTCTTTCTGAAATACTTCAACATTATGTCCACTTGTAGCTGTTCAATGTATTCTAGTCTTTGCCATATCTTTCGAATGGAGACAATTGTTATCGCATTTTCCTGAAGGTTTGTGATGATGGTATTTTAGTTGTATTTATATAGTGAACTATTTTTATCATCTGATATTAAGTATTTTATGCCTTTAAAAAAAATTAACTTTATTTAAATAACCCAATTACATTCAATTGTTAGCATTAGCACACAGATTGGTATACAGTAATAGCATGGGAATTGAAACTGGATCCTATATCTTAAAATTCAATATTAAAGAATCTAAGATTTATTCTCATGCTTCTAATGTTACTGGTCAGGCCAGCAACATCTAAAGAAGAAAGAATAATACCTCTTGGAAAGTTGTGCATGTACTAACCTGTGTGCTATTATTAACAGTTGAATGTAATTGGAATATTTAAATAAAGACATTCAATACTTAATATTTAATGATGGAAATAGTCCAATATAAAAATAAAATTGTTATCGCAATTCTTTAGAATGTCTTTGAGATAATCATTATAATGTAGATGGTGAGTCTATTTTCTTACAAACTCCATGCTCAAGTCCACCATAAAAACCCCTTTTAGGAAGTCTTTCATTGTGCGTTAGTTTTACATGCCCAATCCAACAGAAAGTGTGATTTTTATTATAGAGATCAATCATATCACATCCAGGAAACTGAAGAACACATTGATTGGTTTTACTATCTTGCCATTGTATTTGTATATATTAAATTAAAAATTGATTTCATATATATATATTAAGCAAAAAGAATCAAGAAATATTTAAATTTTTATTCATTTAATGTTTTAACAAAAAAAATGGTAGTTAACAACTGTTAATAACTTATGCAATGTCAAAACTTAAGCTGAATATTTATATTAATTGTAAAATGAAAGATAAAACAATTATTTATAATACTAATAATAATTGAAATAATTTAAGCGATAAAATCTTTTTTGTATGTTAATCATTTTTCAGCATGATTGAAAATAAATTATGAACAAAAGCGTGAAAGTGCTTCGAAATTAATGATTTTTACTTGCAAATTTGCTTACCAACTTATTTAAAAATTTTCAATTTTAGAATATGATTATTAGTTTATAATCTATTCTGCACATACTCTTTCATTTATACACAAATGTATATAATTTTATCAATAATGGCTTCAGTTTTTAACCCTTTTTAACATACTGCAAATTGTAAGTTTATTTTAGTACTATTAATATATTATTTATCTAGATGCACTTTCGTTGTGTCTATACTATTAATGTCACTGACATGTCCTTTTTTAATAACATCTAAATTTAGATTTATTTATACATTGGTTATTTTTAAGATATTTTAGCACATGCATACACACAAACACACACACACACACACACACACATATATATATATATATAAATTACATCAAATGTATATTATAAAAAAATCAAATATATTCAATTATTTTATATCATATATAAACACACAATTTCTATTAGTCGTTTAATAGTTTAGGGATTATCCACTTAATGAATAACACTTGTAGTATAAACATATAATATTTGGTAAAAGAGAAGAAAAAAACAACTTTTTTACATGTAATTTTTATAAAGATATGTATAGTCAAAAAACTTCACTCCGCCAAATTGCTTGAAACATTAATAAAGGCACCTAATAAAGGCAATTTATCATTAATATATTTATCTAAAATGTATGCTGTTAAGTGTGCTCATGCACAAAATTTGAAACATTATTAATATTCACAGATAAATTGGATAGTAATGGAGCTAAAAATTAGTTGAAAAAATGTATGAGTGTTTAACAAATTTGATTCTACAAAATGTAGTTGTAAACCCTTTTTGATTTGTTTACATTATTGTCAATACTTTAGAAATATCTATATATTGCAAGGAAATCAAGACATTTATCACATGTCTTAATTTAATAAGTTTGTACTACAAATGTTATATAATGAGCAAATTAATAGCTCTTAACAAGCTTTTCTGAATATCACTATCCTCAGACTGGTTTCTAGTTCTGGGTATCATCAGTGAGGTACTAAGACACTCGGGTATTAGATTTAAAAATACCAGGTCAAACCCCAGTATTTATCTAATAGTTACCTATTAAGTAGAAAATCTGAAATTTTCAGACATCCATATGTCTTCAAATCCAGCTATTTAACTTAAATAACCATATTAGTATGATAAGTTCAGATGCACCATATATTAATAGCTTTAGCAATATAAAATCAAAGTCTCAAGAGCAAAACAATAATTTCAAGGAAATCAAGTCATATATCACATGACTTAATTTAATAAACTTGTACCTATGTGACTATTTAAGTTAGATAGCTGAATTTGAAGACATATGAATGCCTGAATTTTTCAGATTTTCTACTTAATAAGTTACTATTAGATAAATACTGAGGCTTGACCTGGAATTTTTAAATCTAATACCTGAATGTCCTAGTGTCTCACTGATGACAGCCAGAGCTAGAAACTAGTTTGATGATATGGATATTCAGAAAAGCTTGTTAAGAGCTATTAGAACACTCATTATAATATATATATATATTGTAAAGGGTAGCTTACAATGCACACATTCCTAAAAAGATCAAGCATATTTATTGAACCCAATCGATTTGGAATTTATATTAATAATGGGAAGATTATTTGTTTATTATTTATTACATATATACATATAATGCACAATAGATTATTTTATTATAAAATAAAATACGATCAATATTTTACAAAGTAATATTGTATATATATATAAACTATTTGATTAAATAAACTGTAATGTATATATATATTTTTAATTTAAAATTGAATATTAGCTCTTTAATGGATCACTTTCGTTATTGGTCGAGTGAAGTAAAACTCTGAAACTTTTAATTGGTTTTAATTGGTCAAGTGAGAAACTTTTTGATATAAATATTTTCATCTTTTAATATATATTAATTTTAGTTTTGTTTTCAAAAAGTATATTAATTATTTGTAATGTTAGGAAAGTAAATGAAAGTTATTTCAAAAATATATTTTTATTTGTATTTTATAGAAATATTCAAAAGTGGAAAAATCAAAGAAAACATTATGAGCAAATTAGAAGCATTGTAAATGTCATTTAGATCCCTCCCAGATTTCACGTTACGAATTTTTTAAGAATTTTTTAGAAAAAATCTTAACGTCTTTCTCAAAATAATTATACTTTCAGCATATTATTAAAAAAATACACCAAAAATACATTATAATGCCAGAAAAATATTCTAAAACATTAATCTTTGTTTGAAAATCAAATAAACAGCTTGAAGCAATCTAACCTCTTGACAAGATGTCAAAAATTGTTGCTACGGCTGGTTTCTTTTTCAATTTAAAATCATGTAAAGTATACAATTTTTTAATAAAACCTTACTACTTTTGTAAAATAACTATATTTTTATCAGATTTTATGAAAATCATTTATAATATGTACAAAACATAATAAAAAAAACACTCCAAAATATATATTTTCATTTTAGCGGTGAAAAAATATTTAACGGAATCATCAGCCAATAAGAATTGAGAATAGATTGAGAATAGATTATCCAACCAATCAAAACTGGCCTTCTTCTTTTGTTCAACTTAAAACCCTCCTAGTATTGATTTTTTACTTGTAAAATAATTCAGAAGATGACAGCATCTTATAGGCCTTGATCTAAGCTTTAATATGGGTATTTTTTCATCAATGTAACTAAAAAATTGGCTGAGTTAGAGCAATCTAAAGGTGACAACCACGATTTCACAGTTCAGGCTATTAAAGTGTTAATTTATAGTTAAATGATTTTGGGAAGGCCTGAAGTTAAGTTGGGATGGGCATGTGTGTAAAAATAAAACTGATGTTATTATTTTATTTTTTTTATTTGTAATAAATAAAATGTATTTAAACAATACATATAAAATCTAAATGAATTTAAACAATAGGCAGTTAAAAATCTTAGCGTTCCTGGAAATCTACACACGTGAAATGTATAAAAACAAAAAACAGTTTACTAATCGTTCTTCTTATTGTTATAGCACCTGTAACAAAAGACAGCAATTAAAACTAAAATTTAGAACGCTAAAATGGAGTTTTACTTTTTCTTTTAGTTAAATTATAAACATTTTAAAAGTCAAATGTTGTAACTAAAAGTTTATCAAATTCAGAGGAAAGAAAATGAAATAAAAAGTAAGAATAATTGATAAATCCTTAAATAATTAAATCGTGTTTTAAAAGTTGTTGGAGTAAATTTGAATATTTTAAATATTTCAAAAAGACTAACTAGAATTAAGTCTGCTGAAAATTGGAAAAGAAAAAAATAAAATAATTTTTTTAATATATATTTAAAGTGCTTCAATAGTATTCAATACAAATATATGATTATAAATAATTATTAAATTGTACTTTAATATGAAAATGGGCTAGAGCAAAACATGCTATTGTGTGTCATGGTATTTCCTACCAGATGCATTAAACTTCTATATATGTATATATATTTTTCTACTTTATTGTAAACACACAAGAAGATGCCTGCAGTCCAAAGTAAACAAGGATTGGAATACTTAATAATGAATCAAATGAGGATCAAGGTGTTTACTGTTAAACACAACTATAGGAGACACCATTCTATACCTATCTATTCTTGCTAAGAAAAATGATTTACTAAGTAAAACTGCTTTGAAGAACAACTTGCCTAACTATCAACTACTACTACTTCTATTAGGATGATTTTTATGAACTTTGTTCCAATTACAATTTTTAATCAAAGAATCAATATTGTAAATTTTTGTTTATTTATTTATTTTTTTTTTATTCCTGTTATCTGTTGTATTTTCACACTCTGATGCTGAAGCCTCATTTTTCACGATTAGCAAAGAAGAAAAAGAGGGGATTATTCATTTTGATATTTTTATATTTTCATTGTAAATAAAATTTAGGTTCACCCATTTTCACATCAGGCTATCCACATAAATACTGAGGTAAGATTATATAAATTTATTTTCATAGGTTAAATTACAACACTTATACAGAATACATATTATATGTTTTATTTTGTGATTAACCTTGTACATATATTTTCCAGTATGTTTGTCTAATCAACTAGTATCTGTCTCTATCATATATATATATATATATATATATATATATATATATATATATATATATATATATATAAATTGGGGAAACTTGTTAAATAGGTTGTTAACATATGCAAATATATAATTTAGCTAGCCAGCATCTTAATTATATTAAATAACTAAAGTTTATTTTTTTATATAATTATGATTTGTAGAGAATGAGTGACATAGGTGGATTTCTACCATGGGGTATAAGGGTTGGATGTGGAGAATAATTAATTAGTAAAATGATAGAGGTTCACATGTGACACATGTACATATGATGATTATTATTTTTATATCATTACTATTGTTGTTATACTTGATATTTATTATTGTTAATAAATGTTTGAGAGTTTGTATTATTCTGGTCTCTGGTTTATTGAATTGTCCTGACATTCCACAGTCTATAAACAATTAGGCATGCATACACATCTATTTTTCTTATCATATAAAAGCTTGAAAATAAAACAAATATAATAAATGCTAGTTGTAACCTATATATAGATGCAGGTGTTGCTGTGTGTATCTGTTCATACCTGTTAAAGGAGTTAAAAGCAATATTCTCTCTGGGTTTGAATATTAGGGCATAACAGAATTTAAAAAGGGGGAAAGTGGATGAACTAACCTAAATTGCATTTAATATTAAATAGGGATAGAGTTATCCAATTAAAGAGTATGCAATCATTGGTTAAGCATTTCATCGGGTTCTCATTAGCACTCTATCAGATGACACACAGTCTGAATCTAGTTGGATACAACTTTTTCCCCTTCTAAGCCTGGTAGATCTCTGCAGATTGTTTCATTAGGGGCAATAAATTAGAGCATATTAATTTATCCCCACACCATATTGCTACATCTGCATAGTAGTATAGTCTGCAAGTTAGTTGACCATCCATTACATCTGGTGCACCATCATTGGGCTTGGTTAGTTGATGACTGTTGATAAAGAGTACTGCCTATTATACTGGTGTTAGCAATGTTTGGGATTAGTTGTAATTATTCCATCTGTTATATCTGGCACCCTCAACTTTTGGGGCTAGTGGTCATCATTCCGTCCATTATAATATATATATAAAATACATATTTTGCGGGTTCATCCGTGTTAAAAACTTTTAATATCAATATACTGACGTTTCGACTTGGTCACACAAGCCATCCACAGAGTTATAAAAAGGTTACTGACATTTGACTTGTCACACAAGATCCACAGAGTTATAAAAAGGTTTTTTTATAACTCTGTGGATGGTTGTGTGATAAGTAAACTCAGTATATTGATATTAAAAGTTTTTAACACGGATGAACCCGCAAAATATGTATTTTATATATTTAACCCGTGCAAATCTTCGTTTTAACATATATATATATATATGATCACAATTCTTGTGGATGTTCAAATCAATAGAATATTACAGTTTAACCAACCTCAACACTTATGCAGAGGAATGATAGAAATGAAATATATAAAAAAAAAAAGGTAAAAATTCAAATAATTATAGAGTTGAACATTATAAAATTTTGTCAAAACTTAAATACTATTCAAAGTGTAAATTATAAAAATAAGTGTGCACAACTATATTCCATAGCATATTCATAATCACACAAAAAGTGGGGTTTTTTTTGTTATTTTTTAGTGATTATTTAGAAATCAATTTGAAATAATTATGTAAATTGAAAATAAATAATATTTCTGTTCACCCCAATCAAATTTTAGTTTGCATAATATTAAAAATGTGGAAAAATAAATTAACTGTAATAAATATGGTTAGGGTTATTACTTATGTTGTTTGCACATCAAATTTAAAATTGTAAATCATAAAATATTTGAATTTGGATAAATTAAATGTAAAAGTCAATTAAAAGAACAATAATTAACATTTATTATTTATTATTATAATAGAATAGCTTCAATCTGTTGATCTATTTTGGAACTTCAGCCATTTAAAATATCCAAATAGTTTGAGTACTATCATGCTAAAGTTATAAAATAAAAGTTTACTGATAAAAATTGGTTGAAAAGATAATATAATGTTCTAAATTTTCCAAGATGAAGTCAAAGTCAGTCATGGCATAGTTAAATGTTCAAAAATATATAAATGCAAGTATTATTATAATTCATCTGTATTTCTAAATATACTATATCTCAGTTTTCACTAATGGCCCACTATCTTTTTAAATTATTTTCTTTCATCCACTAATCATACCATAAGAGTAAAAAAAGGAGATGCAGAAAACCCTTTGGTTGCCTAAGAAACTGTCATTGTCTTTTAAATTATAAGTCTGGAAAATAATTGATCTGTTTAGAATATAATTTCCTAAGATGTTGTATAATGAGGAAGTCATAAAATCCAAGAATATATGTTAAAAAATTCCAGCAAAAATGGAAAACTTGATGAACACAACAAGCAAGGAAATTAACTTTAAAAGTGTTATTAGATTTGAGAGCATATCAAAATCATATAAAGTCCAATAAATACAAGTAGAAAATGTAGATAGGAATTCTTTTTTTAAAAAAAAAAATTCAAACATATATATTTTAAAATGGCATTATTTTTTAAACATTTTATCAACACGTATATCAGTGATTTATGTGATATTGGATACAAAGATTCAGCTCTTATATCATTAAAACATTTTATGCTAAAATTAGAAACAGACCTGCTCAAATTGATGAAAAACCCTGTATATCACTTCCATACATACTGGAGGCTGCCCACAGTATAAACAAAATCTATGTCGAATCATACAGAGTTGGTCTTTGCACTCTTCCTGCCCTGATTCACCTGATTAACAATACAAAAGACAATCTGTTTTCAGTGTAGATTTCCTAAGTTAAATATAAAATTATATGCAACAAATACAAATGGCAATGCAGTTTATTATGGAAAATCTTTTTCCAATTTTTCTACAAGAATCACACAGCACAGATACCAACACAATTGAGCTAAGTCTAATACAGATATTACATCTATTTTCCTTGAACATAAGTCTGAACATGGTCATAGTTTGAATCCACATTTGCTAGCATTGTTTGTTCCAAAATAAATGATGCTGAACACAAAGTTAAAGAGGCCTGGGACATTGACAACTACATACATGCAATCAATAAGAAAGAATCCTGCAACCCCATATCAAAAAAGTGGCTAATTTAAATCACTTTATTTACATCTTATAAATAAATTTTATATAAATCACCACTTTTGTGATTCTTCTATAAATCTCACAACTTTTTTGGATAACTATAGCTATAAATATGACTACCAGTTAATCAAAATCATACTCATAAAGTAATAAGCAAACTTTTCTTAGCATACATGTTGTCTGCATTTATTTTTTAATTGCATTTTTCTGATAAAAGTTTAAAAAGACTGGAATTACAAACCATTAAAACATCACATAATCACTATTTCTTATGCTTATACAATTTGTTAAAATATTAACCACTTTCTCCATACAGCAGTATCACTCAGTGCAAGACATAGTAATCAATGGATGCTAGAAGTTTGTGCATCAAAATCCCCATCTAATGCCTACTCATCCAATATTCCCAAGCAAATTTCTAATCTGAATCTGAGCCTTAGATCTGAGAGAATTGCTCCTAGATCTTTAGAAACTCTTCAGAAGCCATCCCCTTCTAGCATTCATTGATTACTATAACTTGTACTAAATGACATTACTATATGGAGAGAATTGCTACTGATCAACAGATTGTGTACACATAAGAAAATGTGGTGGTATGAAGTTTTAAAGGTTTAATACCAATCCTGGCCAAAGAATGTTGGTAACTATAGTTGTATACAAAATGTATAGATTTTGAGCTGGGTTTGAATCTGTATGACTGTGCCAGTGAATTAGTTTAGATTAAAAACATTATTGTGTTTTCATTTTGTGTTTGTGGCTTTAGGTTCACCAAATAGTATAAAAGGTAGCTTCTGGAAAGTTGAATTAAATCCAAAAACCTAGATATAATGCTCTCACTCCCTAGACTTCTCACAGATGAGATCTACAGGCTAGAAACTGGTTTGAGGATATTGGATGACAAGCACTAGATAGAAATTTTGATGCACACACTCCTAGCAGATATTGCACTGAGTAGCACTACTGTACGGAAAAAGTTCCTACTGTTTTAAATATTTTATCTCTGAACATTTTTTGTAATTCTTAATATTTATAATTACCTTCTCTAAAAAAAGTTTGGTTTTGTCTTATTTTTTATAAATGCTCTACTGGGAAATCACACATTTATTTAACATGTGGAGTGCATACACCAATTTTTATATTAAAATTAAAAATAGATTTGTTTACTTACTAAAAGATGTGTGTATGTGGGCATTTAACTAACATGTAAATGTTTTGCCTGTAAGGATAATTTTGTTATTATATAAAAGCTATCTAACCTTCACTTTGACTTTAGTTATAAAGTCAGAATATAGCATACACACAGAGATGTCAGACAATAAAATAAATTTACTATTATATTTAGCTATTTTTATTTTTTCATAGTAATTTTTGGGGTAGAATAATATATGCGTGTATTTATTTCAGATACAAATACTGATATATTTATTTAATTTAACATTAATCTTAATTAATATATCAGCAATTCCATATATATATATATATATATATATATATATATAGCAATTCATATATATATATATATATATATTATATAATTTACTATATTAATGCTTTGAATATTTTAGATAGCTAAACAGACAGATAGGTAGATATAGATAAGTAATGTAAATAGGTAAGTAGGTATGTAAATAGAGATAGATAGTATAGGTAGATAAATAGATTGATAAATAGATAGGGGTATAGGAAAATAGGAATATAGGCAGATAAATAGTAAACAATATAGATAGGTAGTTTGTTAAGTAAGTAGGTAATTAGGCAAATATAAAAGTAAGAGGTGGATGGATGGATGGATGGATAGATAGATAGATAGATAGATAGATAGATAGATAGATAGATAGATAGATAGATAGATAGATAGATAGATAGATAGATAGATAGATAGATAGATAGATAGATGGATGGATGGATGGATGGATGGATGGATAGATAGATAGATGGATGGATGGATGGATGGATGGATGGATGGATGGATAGATAGATAGATAGATAGATAGATAGATAGATAGATAGATAGATAGATAGATAGATAGATAGATAGATAGATAGATAGATAGATAGATAGATAGATAGATAGATAGATAGATAGATAGATAGATAGATAGATAGATAGATAGATAGATAGATAGATTTTTAAATAGCTAATGTCTGAATATAATATTCAACATAATGGTAAAATTGCCAGTAAGCATTTTCAGATATCGAAGATATGAGATATTTTCTCATTAAGAAAAAGATATTAAGTTTAAAAAATTATATTATTCGTGTGTTTATATTTATCTTCTTTGCATTCTTTCATTTAAGAAAACATTTATCTTTTTTTAAATTTTAATTAATAGTGATTATTTTCTATATTTCGATATTTTAAAATTCAATATGGCATTCTTTTGGGTTCTGGTTATAATTGGAACAAAAATTAGGTTCTTTTCTAACAAATCTTAGCCTCCTAAAAAAATTTAATGAAAGCAGTTTTTTTTAATATTAAAATTATTTTTTTAATTATTATTACTTATATAGAGAAACATCAGAGAGAACATAATAACTTTTATTTGGAAAATATTAGTGTCATTAAAATTTTAAAAAAAAAATCAATCATGCATGGTATTACTGTGTACCATGGATTATGCGATATCAAACTATACGACTTCAATTATCCACTAAACAAAGCTATTTTTCCCTCACTAAATATCAGATTTCAAACATGAATTTATGTATTATAATCATATTTTCTTCATGATTTAAATATTATACATATTCAGTTCTGTATTTAAAAGCACATACACTGATTTTTTTTCCCGAACATTTATTTCTTCAAAAAGTTTTATTCCATATGTTTTTGTAAGAGAGCATATTTTTTTAGAATCCAGAAATGTACATGGCCTATAGAAAGGCCATCATTTTTGTAATAGTTTTTTTTAATTGGTTGTTTTAACAATATTTTTTTGCTTTGTGGAATTACGTGGTGGCAAATGCACTCAGCCTATGGAAGAAAGGAATTTTTTTTTTTGCATAAAATGCTTCATAAAAAAATTAGTTTATTATTGGTGAACAAATAATTATTTTTTTCCTTGAAAAATACACCCTCTAACAGAGAAATGTTTACCTTGAATATAATGTGACAGCATTATGGATAAACATTTAGCAATTTTATATACAAAACAATGAACTGAAAGTCCCATACCACTCATGAGTAAGAGTTGTATAAATAATTAAGTTAAATACAGTACTTATTATTGGCTTTTGTTATAAAAAACAATTTAAGAAATTTTGTGTCATTATCAGATCTTTTTGTTACATCCATTTATATATGTGTGTATCTGTGGCTATGGATTCACTGTTATTATTAATAAGAATCTTGATTATAAAACAATGCAAAACTCTCCATACAGTAGTGCCACCCTGTGCCAACCAGAATAATCAATGGATGCCAGAAGGCTTGTGCATAAAATCCCTATCTAGTGCCTACTCATTCAATATCTCCAGACTAATTTCTGGCTTGTGGCCTTTATCAGTGAGGAGCCTTGGATCTGAGAGCACTATACCTAGATCTTAGGATCTAATGCAACCCTCCAGCAGCAACCTTTTATCTCTACATAACTACAAAACTATGAGAATGAAATTGAAAACAATAATATATTCAATATAAGCTCAATAGCTTATATAGACAAATGGGTCTGAACTCAGTTTAGCACCCATACATTTTGGTGTCTTTGGCTCTTTAACAACCATAACCACCACTATCCTATTAGGCAGGATTGGTGTTAAACCATTAAGCATCACATGATCACTATCTCTTGTTTAATAACAATTATGTGCTAGTATAAGAGATAGTGATCATGTAATCTTGATTATATATTTCTCCTACATTAAATATTATAAAAATAATAAAAATATCATATACAACAACTATATAAATATATATTAATAATGAATATACATAAAAAGCATTTTTTAGTACATGATTTTGTTCTTTATTTCAAATGTTAAGCACTTATTGTAATATTAACCAATTGTTGCAGATAGAATGCTATCTAGTTTTCTATAATGAAAATAAAATAATAACAAAATAAAACATGAAGAATAAAATTATGATAGAGATTCAATAAAAATTTTAAGAATTGATTATGTAACATAACAATATACAGAATAAATAATTTTATATATACTAGCTTATATAATTTTTGATTTATTTTTAAATGACCAGTTATCAACTAAATTTACTGAAGTTGTTTAAATATTCATACAATTACTTAAGTTATACAATTTATCCAAGCCACTTCAAACACTTTTTAGCAAAACTCTTTATTTGTACATATATACATACACCTACATTACTACTGTCCTGCAGTCTTCTTCAGAGTTATGATATAATGAACAAAATAAAACAAAATACATAACTATATAATAATACAATAAAAATGTAAAAACAACATAAAATATATTAAAAAAACTAATAAAACTGAAATAAACAACCAAACTTAAATAAAACAATTATTACAAAACAAAATATACAACATAAATATAAATTATACATGTGTATTTCTAACTGTATACATATATATATTCAAGGACAACTATTAATCTAAATATATTATCTATTTTATTATTATTAACAATCTACTAATTATTTCTATTCTTCATAAGGTTATTAACTAATATTCTTTTAATTTTAAATCATATAATATCTTTTATTTTCTTACTCATTCATATGTTAATAATAATATTTTATATTTATTATTATGTTTTAATGTCTAAAATCTATAAACATTATAATCTTTGAACTTACCCAGTTCTTTTTAATTTCTTTAAAAAAATGTGATGTGATGTATTGTGGCTTCTCCTTAAACGAAGTCATGAATATCTCAGTAATTATGCCCAGATAAACCTGTTAGCCACTTTATTTTCCATTTCCCACTCTAAATTTTCCCATATTCTGCTCTATCCCATTTCCACAACATAATCTTTATCAACTCTATAACATTTATATCTAAATCCCCCTTATCTTTTCCCAAACCCAGCATAAAAACCAATAATTCACTTTCTGTATAATCACTTTTTTCATATTTATTCTTTCATAACTTCATTATATGTACCTTTTCTGTTTTCAAGCATTTACATTCGATTAACAAATGCTTAATATTTTCTATTCCTTCAAAAAATTATCTTATACAGATAGCGCCCTCTATTACATATTATTTAAACCAAATATACATATTCCCTACAACTCTTTATTTATATATATAAATTTTATTTTATTTTTATACACCCTGAGAAATTAAAATGAACTGGATAAGTTCAAAGATTATAATGTTTATAGATTTTAGATATTAAAAAATAATAATAAATATAAAATATTATTATTAACAGATAAATGAGTAAGGAAATAAAAGATATATGATTTAATATTAAAAGAATATTAGTTAATAACCATAAAGTTTAAGTTTATGAAGAATAGAAATAATTAGTAGACTGTTAATAATGACAAAATAGATAATATATTTCGATTAATAGTTGTCCTTGAATATGTATACAGTTAGGAATACACATGTATAATTTATATTTATTTTCTATTCATGTTGTACATTTTGTTTTGTATTAATTGTTTTATTTAAGTTTTGTTGTTTATTTCAGTTTTATTAGTTTTTTTAATATATTTTATGTTATTTTTAGTTTTTTATTGTTTACATTTTTATGGTATTATTATATAGTTACGTATTTTGTTTTATTTTGTTCATTATATCATAGCTCTGAAGAAGACTGCAGGACAGTCAAAATGTAGGTGTATGTATATATGTATAAATAAAGAGTTTTTCTAAAAAGTATTTGAGGTGGTTTGGATAAATTATATTTATAGGATATTACAGCAAAATAAAGAAAAGTATGATTTTGGTAATACTTAAGTTATACTTAATATATGTTTCAAATATCTATCTTCTTTTATAATCTTTAATATAATTTATTAAAGACTTTAATATTTTTATAACATCTATTTTATGCCATAAGTTAAAAAGTAAATGTATAAAGCAGGTTTATCATCACATCTATTGTTCGTTATATGCTGTTTAGCTCTTACCTCTGTTTCCCTATATGACTATACTAAATCATATTATAATGGTCACAATTAATTTTATATATGATTGCTTTTTTGTGTAATATATTGTACAATTTATCCAAACCACTTCAAACACTTAGACTTTTAGTATTTGACCATCCAATATTTACACAATTGTCAATATAATTTTTGTAATTTATTAATATATTGTAAATTTTGGGATAATATAAAAGTTTTACCCATTCTTATTTGAACTATTGTTATTATCATTAAAAACATTCTACATAGAAATGTAAATTTTTTATAATTAAAAAGTATATTTTTAGGATTATATTTATAATCATTATATAATTTAATAAATTGATATTTTTATAAATCTGCTACATTTTTGCTGTATTATATGTATCACTTCTATATTTAAAATTTTTAATGAATGCCATCTTTTCTATCTATGCTTGTGAATCTATATGAATATTTTTTCTTAATTTGTCTGGTTTCATGAAATGTTTTAATATAATTTTGTTATCATTACCTATGTGAGTTTTTATATCTAAATATTTAATTTTATCTTCAAATTTTACTTTAGTAAATTTAATATTATATATATTGAAACAGTATAATTTATCTATCATCCAATTTCACCTACTATGTTTTATAGTAGTATATTTTCTAAATTTAAACCCACCCTAGTGCACATATATTAATTAAATCAATCTTAAAATACTATGTAATAAGCTCTATTAATGAGTATGTGTGTGTATTTATATTGTGTACATTAGCTAATAATATCTGTATGTGGATAATTACAAACATATATGTAGTTCTGATTATAAATTAATGAATTAAAGTAAGTTATGTAGGCATCATTGTGTGTGTGGAAATGCAACTATGTGTATATGCAAAGGGAACTGTAATGTGATAGATTTTATGAACATTACAACTCTTTTAAATTATCTCAGTTTTAAGTTATTATAAATTTTTGATAAATTTGCTGGTACTTGCATATAAAATCTCAAATCCAGAGGTGGTAGTATTACACATATATTAGAATGTTTACAGAACTTAAATCTCTTTTTTTAAAAAAAGGTTTATTTCTTGGAAATCATTTTGACTCTCACCTAGAAATCAAGAACAGAAATTTTAAAAATAAATTTAAAAATAAATTGAAGACAAAGGCAAAATCAATGGACAAGCACTATTTTGTCAATTATTCAGCTGGAGCTTTTGTGGTGTTAAAATTTAAATTTAAGATTTAAAATTGTAAACAAGTTATGGCTTTGCAGAATGGTGGATAGGAGTTGATATAAAAACCTCCCATTTTGATTACTAAAGTTGTTCACTATCTAATATTAAGAACATGTTGCAGCCAGAGGCTATGCCCAAATTTACTATGAGAACCAGTGGCTAGAAGGACTATAGTTGCCATCTTCTTCATGGAAGATGGAAGATCAGTCTATGGAAATAGAAAGACCCAGGGGCAACCTATTGAGAAGTCATTAAGAATCAGTCCAACAGTGAATGTTAGTGCCACGCTGTGCAAACCATCTTAGCAAAAAGATGATTGGTAATAAATTCTTCCACAGAGTTCTTAAACTAAATCTTAATAAATCATTCTAATAAATCTTATAAACTGGCTATATTATATATGTGCACACATTGTTATTTAAATTATTCTTAGCAAATTAACTCTGTATTAATCTGTAAATTATTAATCAAATTTCTAATGTAATTCTTTTGGTAATAATATTAATGTTATAAAATCTTGCCTAATTCATAATTTCTAAATTCAAATGTCTAATTTAAACTTAAAGTAATAATATTCTATAAATATAATAACTCTACCAGTTATTACTATTAATTTCTTAAATCTGTGGATATGCCTTTAGTACTTTATTTAAATGTTTATTGATTATGCTATGCCTTCACTAGAGTGGAGATTGCTATTAATATTATTAGTAGAGAGACAATTAGATGCTCTCATTGCTCTTTGGTTCACATACTAATCTCTGTTCTAGAAACATATCTTATATGTTAATTAAGCTAATATTTGCTTAATAAACAAGTTTGCATATTTTAATAATCAGTTAAATAAATATAAGGGTAAAGTTATATAGAGCATATTATAAGTAAATGATTAAGTCCAAAATAGGCTTTAATCCTCTTTAAATATAGTATAAACTATACAGATAACTCTATAAATTAGATTATTTTAAATACTCCTTCCTTAGCATAATAAAATAAATGCTATTTTATGAAATGGCGAAAAGTGGTTTCACTCATTGAAACTATGGATTACTGCAGTCATTTTAATAATTCTTCCTATAATTAGCATTGCAAATGTGTCTTTAGGAAGCATATCTGTGCATTATACCTTGCTATGCATGTTATTGTAAAATGGGCTTCTGATTTAAGGTCATTCCATGCTTCTAGTTCTAACAGTTCTTTTATGTAGAACTAGAACACAAGGGTCCAAATGGTTTATAAGCTGCTTGAATTAAAGTTCATTATAAAATAGCAATTCATATGGTCCATGGGAACTGATTACTCAGTAATGAATCCCATGATTAATGGCACATTTGAGATGTATTACTCTGTTAGTTAATGTAGCGTGTAGTATCAGAAGTATGCTGCAAATCTCCAGTTTATTCTGCCATGATATTAATAGTTTAGCATTGATCTGAACACTGAATCTGGTGGTTATATATGATATTATCTGTGTAGAGAACAAGTAGTAGCTTAGCAAGTATTGGTGCTGAAAATATATATATTAAATAATCACTCATATGTTAACTTTAGCAAACCACAGAGATAACATGCCATAAGTCAGACATATTTCAACTATAGATAAATAAATTCATAAAGTTATTAATAAACTGCAATAATTCTCTATGGTATAAAGTGCAAATACAAATGAGATCCTATACCCAACCTACTCATCATGGTACACCTGTGAGTGTAACCTAGTGCATTATTGCTATATTATTACTAATTCTTTAACTAAACATGTATGTAAATGCATTCATGTTTAGTGTATTATTCAAAGCTCTATCTACTCAGCCACTCATTTCTAAATTAACATGTTTAGTTAAGTTAGAATATATCCATGCATCTAATAGCAATAGGTGTTTGTGCATCTATTTAGTTAATTGACCTGGGTTATAATAATTCCCTGAATCTCATGCTCCACCCTTTGTTACTGCTGGCAGGTGAATTAAAGAAGTCCAAGTATAGTCTCATATATGTCATTCATAAGATATTAAATCATGAAGCATTGGTGAAGGAATTAAGGTGTGATCTGATTTGAGATCTCAATCTCTCATCTGGGTCAGCCTTGGGGTAATTTGCCAAAACTCGGGATTTTGTTGCGTGAATATACAAATATGACCATTACAATACTACTCATAGTTCTGTTATTATCAATAATTAAAATATTATTATCATACCTAAAATAATGTACTATTACTTGACTAATTATTCCTTTTTAATTATAATATTTTCTAATTCATTTATAAATATTGATGACATTTAGTCACTAATTGCATGACCCATAATCCATCCTTTATGTATATTTCAAAATTCATTATCATACTGTATTTACAATGTAAACTATTATGTTTATATCATTTATATATTGATTTAAACTTTTCATTAATATTTGTAAACTTTTAAGCCTTGGAATTTTTTCAATGTCCACTGTAAGAAACCAAAGCATTGTTATAATGGATGTTGAAAAAATGTATCCAAGTATTCCAGACTTATAATAAAAATTTCAAATCAATATATAAATAGCATAAACATAACAAATATTATAGAAGGGGGTTTAACATTAATACATAATAGTTTATATTTTAATTGCTGTATAATAATGAATTTTGGAATGTTATCAATATTTATCAATGAATTAGAAAATATAATTTAAAAGAAAATAATTCATCAAGAAGCACTACATCATTCTAGATATGTTGATGATATTTTAATTATTATTAATAAAAAACCTATGAATAATGTATGTGATATTAAATTTACAAAAGTAGAATTTGAAAATAAAATTGAATATTTAGATATAACAACATTTTTAAAAAAATTCTTATAGATTCACAACACACATGGATAGGAAAGATGAAAGTTATTAAAAATTATAAATTTAGAAATAATAAACATGTTAAAGATAAAAAAAACTTAGCTGATTTACAAAAGAATCAATTTTTTAACTTATATAATAGAATTAAGGATATAATCTTTAAAATATACTATGTCAAAGCATCGGCCAGGAAGCGAACCCACAACAACTGTCTGCAGCTGCGCCTCTTGACTACCAATGCTTGACAATATACTTTTTAATTGTAAAAAATGTATATTAAATAATAAACATTTCTATACAAAATATTTATAATGGCAATAGTAATTATAGTTCAAATAAGAAATGGATTAAACTTTCATATTATCACAACATTTATCATACATTAATAAAAAAACAAAAAATATATTAATAAATATATAAATATTGGATGGTCAAATAATAAAAGTCTAGAAAAATTAATAGGTATTTATAAAAATAAGAGATGATATAAAATACAAAAAAAAAAAAAAAAAGATTCGTATATAAAATTGTAATTATTGCACTATGATCATACAGGGAAGCAGAAGTAAAAGCTAAAAAACATAACAATGCATTTAATATACAAAGATAAATCTGCTTTGTACATTCACTATTTAACATATGGACATAAAATTGGTGCTGCAAAAGATATTAAATCTTTAAATTACATTAAAGATCCAAAAAGAAGACAAATATATGAAACTTTATATTAAGCATAACTTAAATAATTGTAAAAATATTTATAAAATTTCAATAAATTTAACTAATAACTAATAAATTAAAAATGAATGGAAATTTTTTAAAATAGTACAGTATATATAAAATTTTATAAAGTATGTTTTATTTATCCTGTATATTGTTAAAACAGGCAAAACACTCCATACAGTAGTGCCACTCAATGCCAACCAGAGTGATGCCAGAAGGCTTGTGCATAAAATTACATTTAGTGCCTATTTATCCAATATCCCCAGACTAGTTATTGGCAATGTTATATAGTCAATTCTTTAAAATTTTAGTAAATCTCTGTATTAATTTTATTCTGTTTTTATTCATATTTTATTTTGTTACCAGAAATGTATCCAGTTTATGGAAAGCCCATCATTTTTGTAATAGTTTTATGCATGGTATTGCTGTGGATCCAAAAACTACATGATATCAAACTACATGGCTTCAATTATATGCTAACCAAAACTAAATATAAATATATGGTATTATAGCATTCATTTTTTTCCCTTCAATACGTATCACATTTCAAACATGAATTTATGTACTATAATCAAATTTTTTTCATGATTTAAATACTATACCCATTTAGTTCTGTACTGTAGTTAAAAACACATGTATTGATTTTTTTCGGAGCATATTTCCTTCAAAAAGTTTGATTCCATATGTCATTTGTAAAATACCATATTTTTTTAGAATCCAAAAATATACCCAGAGTATCATTTTTGTAATAGTGTTTTTTAATTGGTTGCTTTAATTTACTTGCTGGCAAATGTAACCAGCCTATGGAAGAAAGGAATTACTTCCTTTGCATAAAATGCTTTGTAAAAAATAATATGGTTTATTAATGGCAGAACAAATAATGAATTTTTTCCCTTAAAAATACACCCTCTAACAAAGAAGTGTTTAGGTTGAATATCATGTGACAGTATTATGCACAAACATTTAGGGATTTTATATATATGATTATAATGTTACCATCACCTTATTAAGGATATAACTATGTGTATTTGCATCAAAGTAGTGCTTTTTCTGGATTTAATTTTTTTTCTAATAAAATTTTTGGATGGTAATAAAAAGACAAAATTAATAGTCTTTAATACTAATATTGTAATAAATGTCATTCAATGGTGGTTTACAAACAAGAATCTTTCAGCATTACATCAGTAAATGTTCAATTTGAGTAAAAATGGTCATATATTTGGACTAACTTCCAATATCACAGCTAGTATAGCTAACTGAAATGCCATCTAGCTACAGTTTATAACAATTTCATCAGTAAAATAAATGATACTATCTTTATACCTGTCTCTTTTTCTATATATAGAAAAGTATCTTAAACATCTAGACTAGGAGTGAATTTTTATATCAATTAATAAATTTATTTCAAAATATTTTTTAATTGACAAATCTGAAATTATTTTTAATTTAAATCTTATCAGTAATAAATCAAATAATAAATAATATATGTTAATTTACAGTGTCCATTATTTAATCCACTGATATAAAAATGCATTCTTTTTAGCCTAGGTATTTAAGACACTTTTCTCTATGTAAAAGAAATAGCATAAACATGGAGTGCATTTCTTTTACTGATAGAGTTGTCATATATTGTAAATAAAGGGCATTTCAATTGTCATAAATAGCAAGATATTGGAAATACATTATATATAAATAATAGACACTATAAATTAATATATAAATCAAGCAGGAAAGTTGATATAATTATTTCATTATATGTAATGGTCAACTGAGGATTAAATTTATTATTTACTGATTTTTTTTATCATTTTGATCAATCAATAGTATTAGTTTCATCAACATTAGTCCTTTTTATATTAACATTTCTTTAGCCAATATACCGAATACTACAATTTATATTCAAAGTAAAATATCATTAGGTGTAAGTTGCTTTAAATTTATTAGCTTTATGTAAAAGAATTGTGTACCATTGGCTAACAGTGTCCATTGAAGGCAATTAATAGTTAAATAATATTTTTATTTATAAAAAAATTTATAATTTTAGAAGAATTTCTATTCTTTATTACATAGAAATTAGAGATAATTTAGAAAAGCCTCCTAAAAATTAAAAATTTTGGGATCCAATTTTTTAAAGATTTTGAAAGTAGAAGTTTAGGAACTTTTTTTCTTCTGTGTATTTAGAAATTAATAGTTTCAAGATTTTCCATATTATTAATCTTGAAGTATCATTGTTGAACATTTTTAAGTATAGCATTATAAATGTTAGTGTAGAATGTACCTCAAAAGTTTGGTGAAATAATTTCTAAAATGGAACTCCTTACTGATAGAAGCCAAAAAGATACCTTGTTTTTTTTTATTAACAACAAATAATCAATTGAAAGAAATTCAAATGCTATAGTTTTTCACATAGTAGTAGTAGATGTTATTTTATTATTATTAGTTTATCTTCTCTGAAAACTCATTTTATTTTTTTATAATCTTTTTTTTTTTTTTAAAAAAAAAAAATCATTTAATGTTTCTTTGCTGTAATCTGAAATGAAATACATAGGAATTTAGTTTGACATTTATAAAGCGATTTTTTTGTTAATAAAGTTTTGATTCCCGTTATTTTTTTTTAAGTGAAAAATATTTATGACTTCTGGAAATGTCGATATACTTTTAAGTAAATTTAAAAGAGTACCTCAGGGAACGTTAACCAAGCAGTTGAATTACATATTGGGAAAGAAAAAGTCAATAAAATATTATTACAACCATTGAATTGTTTTATTTAGATATTTATATATTGGTTAATTGTGTAGGTATATACGCGTGAAATCATATGTATGTGCTTATATATACATATAACGGTGCTTATGTATTTAAATATATACTGTATATTAACAGTTATAAATAAACAGTAAAAAATGCCATTACACGTAAAACTATGGAAACATCTAATAGTGATATCAAACCACTGTATTTGTTTTTGGTATACATAAAATAGTCAAAATTTTAGGTCTTCTGAATAACATATGATTCAAACCATAAACAAACAATTAACAAGTAAATTGTTGCTGGAATAATGAAGATTCTAGAATTAAATGAGAACAATAGTAGAAGCTTTATAAAAACCATCGGAATTTTATAATAGCAGAATATTATTGACGTCAAAGGAAGAGGAAAAACACTGTTATCCTAATTTGTTTAAGTTCATCAAGGCAGTTCTGAAATTTGAGGTCCATGTTATTCCTATAGCTGCAGATAAATTAATCAAGTATGCACCAAAACCTACTTTAGCATTCTTGTTAGCCAATTTGCATTGCTAAGCTTTTGAAAAATGAACTTCTCTCTTTAAACAATAATCTCTGTTCTCACATGAAGCCAATTCATCCAAAAACTATACCGTCTGCACTGACTAAATACCAACTTCACCACAGACAAATCTCCAACATATCCACAATGAGAATTATGATGAACTATCCACAAAGAGTACATACTCAGTTTAGAACTTCTATAGAAAGAAAATGTTGACTACTCATCATAGACTTACACTAAATTAATGTGAACTTCTTTTAATCATAACCCAATAAGCCAAGAATAATATTATTTTGTTTTAATTCTCGAATAAATACATAGTCTTATTAATAGTTCAGATTTAAGCTATGTTTATGTGATTTATTTTACCTTAAGGTACAAGGTATAGTTATATAGGTAACATTTCTTTTATTGTTTTATGGTTAAGCTATGGTAAAATTAAGTATGAATGAGATCCACCTTTTATATTTATACGTGAACAAAACAGGTTAAACGTTTCATTTTTTTTCTTATTATTATTTTTTAGAAATATATTTTTGTTTCTTCTTGACAGTATTAATGATCACAATTTTCATAATATCATTGTTAAATAAAAGGGGGTGGGGGGTATCAATAAATTGTTATTCTTTCAGTGTACTTGTTATTAACTAAATTTTCAAGCTGATAATTCAATTTTCATATATATGCATATATGATGATTCTTTAAGAAAAAATTATTTAAGCTTATATTATTATCATAGCATTCACATACATAAGAAATGTTTCACTATGGAGTGTATGTGTGCATAAAGACAACCTGATTGTAAATCCCCTAGATGTATATTTATTTAGCATTAAAATTTTATTTTATTTTCATAGTCATCACTATGTATTAGCAAATGCTACTGAATGGTCATCTACGTTGCTACAGGTCTTATGGTAGTACTTTTGAATTGTAAGTAGCTTGAACTATAGATAGATGACTATTACATACATCAAGCTTTTAAAAAGCTTCTTATGTATTCAATTAATTATTCTAACTATAATTCTGATTATTTAGAATTTTATTATATCTTTGTATCTTAGTTCTTATGGTTTGGGTTTTGATTCTTCTACACTTGTATTGTAAGAAAAATCAATTTTATATAACCAGAATTTTTAATAAAAAATCATTAAACATCACATGATCACCATCTCTTATGTTAGCACATAACTGTCATTAAACAGGCAAAACTCTCCATACAGTAGTGCCAATCTGTACCAACCAGAGTAATCAATGGATGCCAGAAGGCTTGTGCACAAAATCCCCATCTTGTGCCTACTCATCCAATATTCCCAGACTAGTTTCTGGCTTGTGACCTTTGTCAGTGAGGAGCCTTGGAACTGAGAGCACTGCACCTAGATTTTAGGATCTAATGCAATCCTCCAGCAGCCACCTTTTATCTCTACTTAACTACAAAACTATGAGAATGAAACTGAAAACACAATAATATTTCCAATATAATCTCAATAGCTTATATAGTCATATGGGTTTGAACTCAGTTCAGCATCTATACATTTTGGTGTCTTTGGCTCTTTAACAACCATATCCACCACTATCCTATTAGACAGGATTGGTGTTAAATCACTAAACATCACATGATCACCATCTCTTATGCTCGCACATTACTGTTATTAAACAGGCAAAACTCTCCATATAGTAGTGCCACTCTATGCCAACCAGAGTAATCAATGGATGCCAGAAGACTTGTGCACAAAATACCCATCTAGTGCCTACTCATCCAATATCTCCAGAGAGTTTCTGGCTTGTGGCCTTCATCAGTGAGAAACCTTGGATCTGAGAGCACTGCACCTAGATCTTACTTTTGTAGTTAAGTAGAGATAAAAGGTGGCAGCTGAAGAGTTGAATTAGATCCTAAGATCTAAGTGCAGTGCTCTCAGATCCAAGGCTCCTCACTGATGAAGGCCACAAGACAGAAACTAGTCTGGGAATATTGGCACTAGATAGGTATTTTGTGCACAAGCTTTCTGGCATCCATTGATTAATCTGTTTGGCACAGGGTGGCACTACAGTATGGAGAGTTTTGCCTGCTTAGTAACAGTTATGTGCTAGCATAAGAGATGGTGATCATGTGATGGTTAATGGTTTAAAATCCTACCTAATAGGACAGTGGTGGCTATGGTTGTTAAAAAGCCAAAAATACCAAAATGTATGGGTGCTGAACTGATTTCAGACCCATATGACTATATTAGCTATTGAGCTTAGATTGAAAATGAAAATAGTATTGAAAAATTCAATTTCATTCTCATAGTTTTGTAGTTAAGTAGAGATAAAAGGTGGCTGCTGGAGGGTTGCATTACATTCTACAGTCTAGGTGCAGTGCTCTCAGATCCAAGGCTCCTCACTGACCAAGGCCTCAGGGCAGAAAATAGTCTGGGAATATTCGATGAGTAGGCACTAGATGGGGATTTTGTGCACAAGCCTTCTGGCATCCATTGATTACTCTGTGGCACAGGGTGGCACTACTGTATGGATAGTTTTGCCTGTTTAATAAAAATCATCATGAAAAGAAATAAGAATAAATGTTATTTAGAGATTCTACACCTATAATATTACCATTAAGAAAGTTTTTTATTATAATTTCTTTCATAATTGAATCTTATATTAGAATAGTGATTTATTTAGAAATAATAAACCAACTCAATCATATAAAGAAGACTTGTCTCAGTCGTAATTATACCTATATTAGTGTATTTTTTTATATATTTGTTTGTTTCTACATATTTTTTTTAAAATAAACATATTATCAACAATTAAATGTCTGGAATTTGTTGCTGTTATCTGCCTACCAATTGATTCTCTAAAGTAATTTAATTTACATCTATGAACAGTCATATTGATCCTGTCAAAACATACATCTAATCATGAAAATAATTTTTTCGACTAGTAAAAGCCTGATGGCGCCCTCATGTGGTAGATACACAGGTAATTTATATATATATTAAATAGAATGGCAGGAATGTAATTCTATCATGTTAATTACTCTATACATGATTAATACATATTAAATATGACTAACATATTAAAGTTGTGCATAAACACAAACGTATATATAAATATGTATGCAATACAAATAAAATGTCCATTTATTAAAAACTATTATAATAAAAATAATAAATATAACGGTAATAAACTTATGTACAGTTGTTCAATCTGCGGTACTGTCAATTAATTCCTTAACTCTCCTTAATTATTGTTAAATTTAAAAAACATTATATAGAATATGTAGGTATTATAAAGAATACCTAGCCATTATAAAGAATGACAAATAGTTTTTGAATTTAAAGGCAGTTGAGGAAAGTTAAGGAGTTATCTGAAAGTACTTTTCTGGATTGAAAGGCTGTATATAACAAGTATTATTATATTTATTATTTTTATTATATATATAAAAAAAGCATTTTTATTATTAAAAATTTATGATTCTGAAGCAATTAACTTATTTAAAAGTTCTTTTAATATTAAGGATATGTAGGAAATAAGTGGAATTGTGGGTAATATTTAGTATAAATTTATTGTTATCTTGTAGTCATTTACATTTGAGATGTTTGCTTGTAGCAGTAAAACTATTGTGGAATTGTGGGTAATATTTAGTATAAATTTATTGTTATCTTGTAGTCATTTACATTTGAGATGTTGGCTTGTAGCAGTGAAACTATTAGTTGTGCCTTGGACTTTTTTTTCTTTGGCTAATCTATTTTAGTTGTGATTTTGGTATAATTTTGATTATTTTATTGATTAGTTTAACTTTAGGCTTTTAATGTTTATATATCATCATCATCATCATCAATTTCAACCATTATCAATCCAAGTCCAATCCATCTCCAATCATTAGCTTCTCTTCTCCACATTATCCCCACACACTTCCTTCTTTCATTCAGCCACCTCACATGTGGTATTTTTCAGGTCTTTTACAATCTCTTGGAAAACAGTTTAAAATTTCAACTTTTCATCTATAATTATCTCATCTAGAAATATATCCAATCCAATTCCACTTTCTTCTCTTAATTTTTCAATGATGTCGGTTACATCTGTTTCTTCCCTCAATTATGTATTTCATTTTTGATCTCTTCTTGTTACTCCTGATATGCATCTCTCCATATTTCTTTCAGTGGTCTGGAGTGCCTGTATGGTTCTTCTGTTATGTGTACAAGTCTCATATCCATAAATAATAACTGGTAAAGCACATTTATTAAAAATCTTCCCTTTCAACACATAAGCATATTTCATTTTAATATTAAGGTATTTCCTTGAAAAGCATTCTAACCAAATTATGATTAATTTATTATGTTTCCATCTGTAGTAATAATCTGATCAAGGTATTTGCAGTTATTAATTTCTAACTCATCGTTATCAACATTACTCTTATCTTTTGAGAAAATCCATTGAACATTATTATATTCTTTTTAACATTTACATTTAGTCCTACTATTTTATTTTCATCTGATAACTTTTGCAACATTTCCTGAAGCTCTAAAGTATTATTTGCAAAAACAACTTACACTATCTGCAAAATTTAGATGGCTTAAATAATCTCCATTTACTTTCATTCACTTAGTTTACTATTTTAATCCACAAAATGCTTTTTACAAAACTGCTGTAAAAAGGTTTGTGGATATGGATTCACCCTGACATACATCTTTCATAATGTTAATCTTCCTAATATCATTATATAATTTAGTTGTTGCTCTTGCATTTTTATAAATATTCTTCAGCATCTGACAACATTCTGGGTCTATACCTTAATGATCCAATGCTTTAATCACAAGAAATGCTTATAGAATCAAATGCTGTTTTATAATATACAAATCTAAAGCATAATGGCAACTCATATTCATGGATCCTTTCTATAAAATTTCTAAAAACTTGGATAAGATCCACTAAAACCACCTTTAAATCCAGCTTGCTCTTTTGGTTGATTAAAATCCAAAATTCGCTGTAGATGTGTTCTAATTTTGTATAGAATTGATAAAAGACTGATGTCTGTAATTTTTAATATCTTCTTTGTGACCTTTTTAAAATATTACCATAATATTAATACTGTATTCTTACAATCATTTGGTGCATCTTTATCATATAGGCATTGGGTATATAATTTTGTCAAAAAAAGTTCTATTTTTTTCCCCTGCTTCTTTTATGATATCAATTATAATATTACCTGGAGTTCTTCCCTTCTTCATAAATATAATTGCATGCCTCACTTCTTCACATAAAATCCTGGTCAATTCAGAAAATATACTAATTGTAGGAATTTTTGTTCTTTATTACTATATAATTTTTGATAGAAGTCTTCTACTTATTTCATGATGTCATTTCTCTTTTAAGTAATAGATTCCTCTTTTTTTCTTATTGCAGAAATAAGTTTCATACCAATACTAAGATGTTGTTTTGCATTCTTGAGACTTTATTTTCTTCTATATATAGCTCTTTTTGCTAGTTCACAATTATACTTTCTTATTTTACTATTCATTTTTTTAAAAAAAATCATTGTTGTTTTAAAAAAAATCTGTATTTTCATTTTAATATGTAAAGTTAAAAGTCTTTATAACTTTGGCAATAAAATAATAGTATATTTCTGTCTCAATAAAACCAAATAAAAAGGAATATGACATTATGGGAGTTCATAAGAAGTTCGATTGCCAGACCTGAGAGTACCAGAATCGATCCTGGAACCTCTTCATCTCAAATCAGATCTCTATTAACTGCACCATGCACAGGGTTCTATCTTAATTATTATCAACAACAAAATCACCTGACTGACATAAGTAATTATTTAATTTTCAGTTCTTAATAAATTAATAAGACTAATATTTTTTAAAACTATTAGTAATATATATATATATATATATAACTACAACCATTAAATGTCTGTATTTTTAAATTATATAATAATAATTCAAACAAATATATTTAACACAGTATTCAAAATTAAATAATATATTCTTTACCAGAAGTACTTTCAATTGTTTCACTGACAATCTTTATCAACTGTTAATACAAACGTACAAAAAATAAAAACTTGCATTTGAATAGATTGAATGATGGGTAATGCAAGTTTTTATTTTTTGTACATTTGTATTAACAGTTGATAAAGTTTGTCAGTGAAACAATTGAAAGTACTTCTGGTAAAGAATATATTATTTAATTTTGAATACTGTGTTAAATATATTTGTTTGAATTAATATATATATATATAAAGTAAGATTATTATACTGTATATTATTATAGAAGAAATGTGATTTGAAGATAGGGAAAAGTTTACTAGAAAATTTTAAAATGTTATTTTTCAAATTTTTTTTTACTGAATAAAAGTAACTGAATGTTTTACTATTCAAGACATCATAAAAACTTTGTGCACCAAAATGAAAGGGATGAGCTTTTTTCACTAACATTGAGCTTGCCTTTTTAGCCCTATATTAAACCAATGCACATACTAATGCATATATATATTGTGCCCTTTTCTATAGGTCAATTATGATTATAAATGGTCAATTACTAAAAAATTTTAAAATTAATATTATATAGTATTTAAAATTATAAACTATGGTTAGGCAATAAAGGGTTAATGTAATATATTTAATAATCAGTATTGTGATGGTGGGGATTGCATCTAGTTCTATATTTTTCTAAATTATTTTTCAAAATTTTATATAATCATTTTAAATGATATAAGTAGCAAATTTATTAAGACAGATAAAAATAGACTAAACACCGGAAATGTCTACGTGACTGTCTGGAATATTTTATGTATAAGTACCAGTTTAGATTAATACAAATAATTAAAATATTTAAATAGTATATTATGGAACTGGATGGAATTGTCACACATTATAATAAAAAGATAAGATTGTACATTTTATTAATTATTGTTTCAAAATTATTTAGAAGTAATTAAATTGTAATAGATAATAATTAATTTAAAAATAATAATAGGTTAATATTTAAGTCTATTACGTCACAATTTTAAAACTTTAGAAAATGTTTATAGAATCCAAATAGGAATTGACCAATAAAAAGATAGATTTTGGCAGACAAGAGAAATCGCGCCAATTAATTGTATAAACTAGGAGAACAAAAATGTGTTAACTCCAGAGCAGAGGTAAAATTTTAAGCTCTTTAAAAATTTGTTTCTTTATTCAATTATTAGTCAATTTTATTATAATTTTAATAGATATCTTTGAAAGAAACTAACTAACATTTTAAAATCTTTCGAAGCGAATCTAAAAATAAAATTTTAAAAAAGTTCTCGTAATAATGTTTCACTAACTCCACAGTTACCTGCCAGTGGATTCTATTAAAGTATAATCTGAATTTTCAATAAAAAATGGATGGATTCTTAAAAACAAGCTATAAATTTTGTAATATTTCAAAATGTTAATGTCGTTCATTGATATAGTTTGTATAGCGTATTACTACGAAAACTGCTTTAGTGCATGTAAAATTAATGAAAGGACATTGTGCGCAAAGTTAATGAATATAATGAAAAATAAAAATAAATATTATTCGTGTAAAAATAAATGGACAAAAAGATTTTTATGAATTACTTTCTTTAAGATGACCTGAGCAATTACTCTAGAAATAGTCAAAGATCAAAAATGTCGTATATAAAATAATAATGAATAAAAGTGAAATTACCAAGGAAATTACTTGCCTGAAAAAGAAGAAGAGAAAAAAAATAGTTTACAGAGAAATAAATATAAAATATTGGATCCATGGAAAAACGTAATTTGGTACCGTAATGATATAAATACTGGTAGTTCTGATAGAAATCAAGATGCATCAACGCGCCGAGGTAATATTCGCCCGAACATTAAAAACTTCATGGGATAACTAAATAAATATTATTAATAATTTTGAATTAAACATTGAAACTAAAGATCGTCTAAACAGTTAACTAAATTAACTAATTTATTTTAAAACTCTAATAATCAGAAAGAAGAACATTCGGAAAAAGAAGAAATAATAAATATTATAGGACTAATCAAGATTTACCACCAGAAAATATGTGATTATGGTTTAAATTATTTTCTTTATTAATCTAAGTTAAACATTGAGTTTAGATAGCAATAGGGAAACAAATACATTAATTTGCAAATAACATTATATAAAATAATATGTTTTTTTTTTGATTTTGAATGTTCAAATAAAATTGTATGTGTGTGGAAATTTTGTATGTTTGTGATGCTCGAGGAGAAAGAAACCCACTACAAACTCTAATAGGAAGGTAAAAGATTATTTTGGTACATTTTATGGTTATTAATGATATAATGTATGTTTTATTTATTTAGATCAGCTGTGAACCGAGTGAATGTAATGAAAAATTTTATTGTTATAGTTATTGTAAAACGCATTTTGAAAAACAACACTCTAAAACACTATGAGATGTAATTAGATTTTTAAAAATATGCATACGACAATCATTTAATGTATTATTAATATAGTTCAATATAACCAATGGTTATGTCATATTTTCTGTTAATTTTTCCGATTAGGATATTTAAGTGTTATTTAATAAAACGTAGATGTCGAACCTACAGTGTTATAAAGCAAGACAAATTGTTCTTATAGAATAGGGGAATGTTTTATATTAGTGAATTTTGTTTATTGTTTTAAAAGGTAGTTAGTTTTATCGATGTTGGATACAGTGAAAATCTTGAGAGATAGTTTGGATAGTGACTTGGTAGTACATGGAGATTTGGAAACCAAGATGATGTATTAAAAACTAGGATGCTACAGGGAATGGAGTTATAAGTAGTTTTAAATGGTAATCAGCATAGTTAACAAAGCCCTACGACTGTTACACATGTTGTCATGGACAGTGTTATTTTATCTTTCTTGTGAATTGTATTAGATGTTTGGTAAAGCTGAATAAACACATCGTGCTTATCGTCAGGGTTATCAGACAAGGAATGTCGTCCCTATCCACACTGTTCCATACCTTTTGAAGTACATATTTTGATGAGTTATTTATCTATCTTCCCAATATCCTATACATCTTTCGCTATCTGTATCTGTATTTCTTGCAACTACATCGTTATTTGATAAGTCTATTGAAAAGAAACAATAGATATTTTAGAATGGATGTCATGCTGTTATTTGAAATAAGAATAGTTAGGTATTAACAAAGTGTAGATTATGATTATTGAAAAAAGATGCATATATCCTAAGAAAGGAAGGAGTCAGAGAATTATTTTAATTTTAAGAATGAACTATAATTTGATAAAAATATACCCAAATAGAAATATACAAAAATATTAAAAAATGATTTAACGTGTTCTTATTGTTGATTATATTTAAAAATATAAGTATTGCATATTTAAAGAATGTAATAACATTTGATAATCATAATGTATGTTAAACTGGAACAAGAAATAATTAAGCCCGTGTTATGGCATTATACATGAGTATGGCTTATGAATAAATGTATTAGAGTTTACGAGCATTAGATAACAAACGTAATAGGTAGTAATAATATTTGCACAATATGCAAAGTGACTTATATAGAATTATAAGAAAATGTAATTTTTTTTTAAGAGAAAAAAAACCATATTGATTGTAAATTTATAATGTTTATAAAGGATGTTTATCCACATATATAACTTATAATACTGTAATGTTAATATTAAAAGGTAAAGAATAGTATTACCCATAAAATAGTTAAACTAAGTAATACAATAAACCTAATTAGAAATAAATAAATAAATTATAAAAGGTATAATAATCTTAATCAACTGTAAAAGAAATCTCAAAATGTATAATTTAACTTTTGTAGTGTTAAAAGAAAGGAGGATATCCCTTGTAAATAAATGTAAATAGATTTGTTTGTTTTATCTTAATTTTGATTGCTGTTAATAAAATTCTAAAATTTGTTTATTAAAACTTGTGTCTGAGTTTTGTTTTCTCTACATCATTGCATGAATTCATAGGATATGTTTACCGTCATTAAATTAAGTATATAATTGTTTGCACAAAATATAAATAGAAAAGTATATTTAATCTTAATTATTTATTGATGTTTTGTAATTGAATAATTATAAAATTGCATTGCATTATTGGTCATAAATCCATTGTTATAGTAATTTGCTAAATTGTATGCTATTAGTTGCCACTTACTTCATTTATCAGATTATCTAAACACTGCCACTTACTAATTATTTTATTACATAAGGAAAAAGATAAACAAAGGGAGGATATTGAATTATTAACTAATTTATTATGGTTATAAATTTGCGATAAAAGAAAAGCTGTACTAGTTAGATTAAACAATGAAGATTGTGATTATTATTCTTATTGTTTTATTATTAATCTAACTTCAGAGTAGTGAATTATGACACAAAATCTCTTATCATATTTTGCTACTTTATTTTAATTTAACATTAAATAAATTTAAGAACCTGAGATTATTTTATCTGAGCTAGATAATTACTATTATTGTTATGATAGATAAAAATTAATACTTTAATTGTTAAATGAGTTTAGTGATTGGAAGTTGCAGAAGTCATAAGAATACTATGTAGTTATTATATGTAATAGTAGTAAAAGGGGGGATAGTGTTCTTATGCCATTGAGGTGGTATCCTATGGGATATTATCTCAATGCAATCTACTTTGTCACCTTATTTCCACTTCTAGTCTTATGAATTATAGAATAGTTATTTGAGTTAGTCTAAAACAGAACCTAAGTTAATAAATTTTAAAAAACCTGAGCTAGTAAAGCATTTAGTTGAATATCTCATTAATTGTTAGAGCTAGAACCCGGTGAGGCGATTTCACTATATTATATTATTTATTTTTGGGAGAAGTGGAGTACACATATACATGTAAATACACATAGGGTGAGAGGGTAGATTGTGGCATAACGTGGTGGTCTCAAGGTGTACGTAGTTACACAACATAAGTAAAGGGCAGATTGTGATGGCCCAAATTTAGGGGCCCGATCCAATACTGGATAGAAAGGTCATAATATATATATAGTCCACTGATATTAAATACATTATTTATAAGAACACATCAGACAAGAAGAGATGTTCTAACAAAAAAATAAAAGATAGATGTTTAAGTAGTACTCGTACAAATGACAGATTAATTAGAATGATAATAGTTTGAAAAACATAAAAATTATGATGGTGAGTCAGTAGCATATATTTGAAAAATGAGAAAATCACTTAAAATATATATGAAAATAATCATGTAATAATAAAGCGTTAGAAGTTATGGAAAGTTGATAAAATTGTAAAAGTTTATAAAGTGGCATAAGAAATGAAAAGGTAACTGATAATAAATTTTAGTACAAAAAGTATAGTAATAATGAATAATTCTTATAAAATTCATAACAGATATTTTAAAAAGTAGAGAAATTAGTCTATAAATATTTGGGAGAAAAAACAAAGTCGAGAGAAAACTTTTAAAATATAAGACTGTTAAAAGCATTTGAAAATATATTAAGAGATGGTTGTGCTTGGTGAAAATTGTCTGATTTGATATTGCAAAATGTGTTTTAGCAATTGATTGCATTAGTATTCTGTAGAATTCCAATTAAGCAATTGTGTATATTACTATTATAATCAATTGTTAAAAGCACATTTTGCATATCAAGCACAACCATCTCTTAATATATATTCAAATGCTGTTAACAGTCTTATATTTTAAAAGTTATCTCTTGCCCTTCACTATGCTTAAATTAAGAAACTGTGTATATTACTATTCTATAGTGAACTTGTTTCATATATTTCATAAAATTAAAAAAAATATTGTGTTAATCATTATCAAATTATGCCCCTGATTTAACACATCCACATTTCTCAAGGATAATTTTGAACATGAATTTATTTCAAAAGCTTGGATAAAACAATTACACACATCCATTACCCTAATTTATTACATTTTATTTGATATTATGATACTACACTTTATGGGAAAATAATATAACTTTGAAATTATGCTAAACTGTATTGATATGCTTAAGTATCAATGAAAGTAGAAGGCTTCAAGTAATAGAACTTGACTTTTATGTGCACAGTATGCTCATATAATGACAGTTATTATAGAAATGTCCTATCTTGGAAGATTTACTTTGAATTGAGTTATAAAGTTTGCAACAAATTTTAATTAAATATGTTTTTCAGCAAATATTATTTTAAAAAATTTTTAAGATACATAATGATTTTAAAATATTTTCGTTATTTTTCAATATTTATAATTATAAAACATCCATAATGTAAAATAGTTAATCGCTATACTTAATATTAATTCAAATTTTTTTAAACATTATAGTGTGATATTAAAATTATTTATATTGATCATTTCATGGCATTTTATAATAATATTTTACAAGTCATATTCAAAGGTCAAAAAATATCAGGTTTAGATCTTCTTGAGAATTATCTTTTAGATAAATGCTTAGCGTGAATTGGTTTTTTGAATCTAATGTCCCAACTCCTCACTGAAAAGACTCATAGGTTGAAACCGGTCTGGGGATGGGGACAATCTAAGATAAAGATGATTTGAATGCCTTCTCTTGTAGTAGCATTTATCATAATAATTAAAAAAAAAAGCTTGTTTAGAGCGTTAGCATGCTCTTAAGTTTACATATTGGTAATTGCAAGCTATATATAAGTCATGTGACATCTGACTTTTTATTATTACTATATTATTATATAGTAAATAAATTATTCATCGACATTAAAAAGAGGTGACTTTATATTAGCAATAATCTTCTTAAAGTACTAATCCATCCAGTTTATATTTTTAAATAACTTAAGATTTAAATTCTAATAACTTTAGTAAACCTACAATCAAATAATATCTATTAAATATATACTGGTGAGAAAATAATATTTTATGAAAAAGCTAATTCCAATGCATATCCCATAATAATTCACAAATCAGATTTTAAAAGGTCATTTTAACAAATGTGTAAATAACACTCATTCTCTTGTCTTATTGCTAATTTATTATTTAGATAAAAATAGACTTGTTTTCCTACTAACATGATTTTAAATAAATCAGTTTTTGACAATTAAAAGGTAAGACTTAATAATAGCTATGATTTTTTTTAACTATTAATCAAGCCAGCTTAGAATTTCAAATAACATTTACGATTTAAATTCAAATAATTTTAATAAATCTTAAATAAATAATGGCTTTTAAATGTTTAGTTCTGAAAATACAATATCATTTCATGGAACATTAATTCCAATGTCTCTGTCTCTCTCTCTAGTCTTATTTTAAACTGTCTTCTATCCAAATATTTTAACCTACCACATATTTATTACTTCTTTTCACTTTTATTTCTGAATTTTCTTACATATTATTACTGTGGTTAGTGCATTCTTCAATATTTTATTAAATAAGGTATTGAGTGTTTTTAAAGCATTTTAAAATGTGTCTTAACTATCCATCATTTATATTTCAGTTACAACATGGAGAGTTTTGCCTTTGTTTACAACAATTATGTGCTAGTATAGAGATGGTGATCATGTGATATTTCAGTTAATAGATGATCTTTTCATTCAATTCACTTGACTACATATGATATACTAAAATATAAATATGTGTATTCATATTATCCTATAAAATTAAACTGTGATGTTAGTATGGATTTATTGATAATCGCTATTATTTTTAGAACACTAAAGGTCAAAAAATCTCTTTCAATTTTGTTATTATCTTCTCCAATGTGGTGTTTTTGACTAACTAATATTCTTCCAATAAAATGTGTCAGTCAGTATCAAGAATTTATATCCTTTGAATGATTTTTTGCAGACTAAAGTGAACTTTCTGCTATAGCTTATTTATCTTTGACTAAGATATGTCATTTTTACTGAGTGATTCACTATTGAAATATATATTTTTTGGCAAAGACTTTGATATCATTGTTCATATCTGATTATTATATTTAGCCTCTAGAAAAATATTGCTCTAACTATTTCTGGGTAACCATTATAAATGTTTAATATTCTACTTCATCTTTAACTGGATATTATTAATAAGTCTCAATAAAAATACAGTACTTGTTATCTAACATTTGGTCTTATATTATTGACTGTTTATTGAGACATTCTTTGCCTATCCAGTCTCTTAACAATTTATATTTAGTGTTGACTTCTATTCAATCACTCTCCTGATATTCAGTATTTTAAACTTTAATGCATCAATATAATTTATAAATATATTTATTTTTCTCTCCTATGCATTATCAGAGATTCTAGAATAATTTTCCACATATTTAATGTATTATCTTTTTTGTATACCCTTATGAGATATCTGTTTAACACAACAGATATATACTTATATGTTTGAGTATCAATTTAGATTTTGTGAAGATCATCAGCATGGAACTTTTTCAATTAAAATATCATGGCTAATTCCACCTTTCAATTTTAGATTGTATTCTGAATGTATAAGTTATGTCCTTCACTCTATATGTTGAATTTCTTTTTGATACTCCATTCCAAAATCAGAAATGTCACTCATTAATGTATTATTTAAATCACTATTTGAACTAAAGGATTATTTGAAGCTAGTGCTGGTATATCTCTTGTCCTCCTAAATGTCTCTTTCTATATTACTTTTCAAGTTTACAATAGATTTTTGCTAGTATCTCATAAAGTGGGCAAGCTATTTGTCCTTTTTCTTTTAAAAATAGAAAGGTGGAAATTTAAAACCTTGATGTCTTTTACTACTTAGATCTTTTCAGAAGCTGTTTTTCTCCTTTGTAAAAAATGTACACTAAAAATTTAAGCTTAATTATGATTTAGGTACAATTATTGTCATTCAATATAGTTGATAAAGTTTCTTTCTTCTTTCATAGCATGATGTGATCTATTTTATTCCTTTCTGAAAACTTCACATGAAAAGTTTTTATATCTACAGTAATCTCAAATGATAAATAATTGCATTTAAGCATATCTATATGCATCATTGTCATTAATATCATTGCACTCAATAGCATATAACTGATGGAATGCAGCATTGAGGTTTCAACCTGAAGGAATTGTAGCATCTTTTTTTAATGATTAGTATTTCTTTTGCTTTAAAAACTGGATAAGCATTTTAAGTTTTGATTGAGTCCTATGCAATAATTCCTGCAAATCTGAATGTTATTGCTAGATTTTATAATAACAACAATTTCTTGTACCCATTCTGCATTTTAGTGATAGTTAGCACATCTTTATTAACCAAATATTTTTTTTATCTTCTGCTTTTTGGAAAAAGGATGCATTCTTCCATTTGCTTATTCATAGACCTATTATTTTCTCTATTTATTTTTAAATAGAATTGGGGGAAGGACTTATGCAGTTTTGCTTCTCACTCACAGTCCTTTTTTTACAATGGAAATTAAATCAATTTTAGCCTATGATATGAATTCATTTTGGCCTATATTATTTATGGTGGTATAGTTTTAATTCTATCCTTTAATTTTATTGGAGCTCTCACCATCCCATTTATTTTCATTTCCATTCACATCGAGAGCTTTCAAATTTATTAGAATATATTGAAAGTCTCTTTGGCAAATGATTATGAATGTTTTACAATCATTCCATATCATTAATGATACTCCTTAACTGCCACCAATTTCTATGGAAATTAATTGGTAGCAATTTTTTATTGATAGCATTATTGGTTCATTTTTTTTTTCTTCCCATATTTTTAATGTCATGCATTTGCTTTATTATACATTTTAAATTGTTAAGGTTTGTGATATTTTTTTATGTTTTCCTCCCTGACTTTTTATGCACCCTGAATAAATATTTCATGGTTCAATAAATTTTGAATCATTTATTTCTCCTTTTGCAACCCTTACTTGTATGCCTAGCTTTTCACAACAGTTTTATTTTAACTGATTTATGTCCTTCTACCCTTCTCTGTTTATGGTTAAAGAAACTTTTGCTGCTTTGTGGACTTTACTTTTCTATTGCTCCGAATCTCCATTTATATGAAATTCTTTGGTTTTATTGAACGCTGTTTCATGTGATAAACTTCTTTGATAAATCACTTACTGCTACTAGTTCTTATTTAAATTGCTATGGAGAAAATCTTCAATGAACTGTCCATGTAGAACTTCTGCTATGAATTATTTATACATACAACTTCTGTAACAGCTTCATTGTTGCTCAAATTTGTTTACTGACTACAATCACTTAATGGTGGCTTCTAAAATGTAATTATTCTATGTTTGTCTTAAATAACTTCTGCAGTTCTATTCTACAATGTGGTCCAAACAAAAGATATTAACAACTAACGTAATAATTAATGGATGACTATTTGTTGGTTAGTTTAATCCATTCTAATAATATTACAACTTAGTTCTATGAATATTATACATACATATTGTGATGTACACATGTGGTCATCTATAGTTTTCTTGTAGTGTATAAATAACCAAATAAAGAAAACAATTTAAGGTCATTTATTTAATATATATATATATATATTGTTTTGAATGAATTTGGAATAAGTGAACCATTTATTTATTAAATTTTTTAAAAAATAAAATATTTTTTAAAAATTATTGAATAATCACAAATCAGTATTTTTTTTTAAAAAAAGACTGCGTTTTGTGTTGCCTTAGCTACAGAAACAATTTTAGTGAGAAGATAGAATTTCTTTTGCATAAAAATTTGTGTTTATTTTTACCTTACTTTTATAAATATATTTGGAACATACAGCAAAGAAATATGCATTATGGGTAAAATAACAGAGAGGGTAGGCATCTTTATAATTAAAATGAAATGAATATCACAAATGCTATGGTGACCACTATAGAGCTAAGATAATTAAATTCACCCTGGAGTGTAGTATTAAAAGGAATAGTAATTGGATAGCATCTAATGATTTAAATTGCTTATGAATCCCTATGTTTGTGTTTTTTCTAGCAAAAAGGTACCAAAGAAAATATTGTCGAATAATGAAATATCAGCAGAAGTCATATACATGTAAAATTATGGTGGAAAATGCTAATAAAAAAACTGTTAAATTAACCCTGTTAGATAAGTTTAAAAAATAAGAAATGGGTTAAAAAAACAATGATAATTTTAATGAAAAACTTTATTAAATTTGTTTTAATTAATAATTTTCAATAGTACCATTTAAACAATATGAGAAATATATTTGTAAAAAAATAACAATATTAAAACTTTTATTACTTTGTTTAAAAAATGTATCTTCAACCCTTCTATGACTGCATGCTTTATAATTTAAATGCATATCATACCTATTAATTGCAATCTTGAAAAAAGAGGAGGGTATATAAATTTAAAACATATGATAAGATATTAGATTGCAGTTGGTAAATTAGAATTATTGTCTTTATTCTATCCACCACAATGAGTTAATGTTTATTTCAATAAATTTATATTATTACTAACCTAAAGCCTTTGATTTGCCTATTGCAACAATCATAAAAAAAATTATTTTATTATACAATTTATTTTACAATTAAGATAATTCATTGTACATTCAATACTATACTTTATAATGAAATAAATTATCATTTATTGCATTGGATCTTTTTTGCCAAAGGACCATTGGCACCTTACAAAATTCATCAGTCCATTGTAAATATAAATTTAAACTGCCATAAAGCCATTTGTGAATCAACATATGTATTTATTTTAGTTATATATTTTAGTTGCCTAAGTACAACATTTATGTAATATATTTTAGAACCCCCAAATATTTAGTGCATATGTGGAGAAAATCGTTTGGTTCATGATTTTATTTATTATATGTGGTTTCCCAAATCTATGAGGCACTTGCAGGCCAGCTAGACCTGCTCAGTTATAATATTTTCTATTATGTTCATAATTACTCAAATATGTAAGCTATTCCATGAACAGCACTTATTTTAATTTTACATTTTGTAAGTCTTTATTAATTTTCCTTTACATTTAGCTCATATAACAAGGAAATATTGATATTCATGAGACAATGTTATCTCCTTAGCATTGTTCGTATGCTTTAGAATAAGTTTCCTTGACATTATAAACATAGTAAGTATTAACTGAAAAAATTAAAATTAAGATGACTTGTTCTGATACTATATCCAATTTGCTAAATTTGGTGTCTGATAATAAGCCTTTCTACTATTGAGTCTGCTGAATCGATTTTTAATGAAACAGTTTTATTTATGCTCCCCATTAAAGTTTGGTTTATCATAACACAACATGAAAATTTTTGAATAACAGATTAATGTAGCAGATACTATAAGGCCTTTTTTAACATTCTTTGTATCAACTTAAGTTTTTAATATAGGCTTAAAAACTTAATTGAATGTAATTAACTCTCACATTAGAAATACAAAACTTATATATACAACTATAATCTAATTAAAAGAATACTTGAATATAAATATTTCTCTATACATTTAAATATTATTAAAATAATCTATCTCTCTTTATATACATCAGTCCTCATTGGCAAAACAAAAACCAGAATCCAGTTTACAGACAGAATTAAATTGCACCAATGTCGAGTAACAATAGAATCCTCAATTTCACAATAGATGGCGTCAAATGCTCTTGTATATCAGATTCAATCATAAGTGAATGTTTTGCATCATCGCCACAAAACTGTTTCATTAATATGTAAAATTATATGAAGATTTTTTGTGTTTTGACATAGATGATATATATATAACAACTATAGATAGCATGAGTTTAAACATTAGATTGACTTTTGTATACAAATATTTATTAGAATATTTATATATGACATAAATGAAAAATATTTTGTAATATTAGTATATATATATTTTCCATATGTCAAAGCATCGGCTGGGAAGCAAACCCGCTACAACTGTCTGAAACAACTGCTTGCTTGTTCTCGGCTACCAACGCCAGACATATTAGTATGTATTTAAAATAAATTTTAATATATATTTACTTTGATATAAGGGGCAAAAACAAAACACGTGAACTAATAATATATGTTGCTGTTTCTGAAGTCCAAAATATATTAGACTGGCTATTGTTTAAATTTTTTTTCAAAATAAAAATTACAGTATTTTGTTAAGTTATTTCAGAATCATATGGCTTTCGTTATCTGTCAAAGATCATCCATCATTACAAAAAGTGCAAAAACTGAAACTCAAGAAGTATATCTGAGAACGAGTGATTTGACTGAGCAATTAAAAAGCACTTCAAATTAAAGTTTAAATAGTAATTATTATTATTATTAATTATCTACTTATTGTAAATGTAAAAACTCTAGTTTAACATACATTATACTTTAATTACAATCGATTATAAAACAAGATATGAAATTTGTATAAAATGAAAGCGCTGTTAGATTGTGATGTGATGCATTAAAGTATAATGTGAAAATGCGCCATCTTTGGTGCAAATGATGAAAGAGATGTTGGAATAGTAGAAAGATTTACAGGAAAAAAGTGTATCGAATTTAAAAGAGAACTGAAAATATTTATTAATATTTTGTTATGAATGACGTTATCCTTGGTGCAAGTTCACTTATATTCCTATAACAAGTTTATTAAGATATTACTAATTATTTACATAAGCTTTTAAATTTCAAATAATTAATTATTTTACTATTATAAAATGAGAAAATATAATTTGTAAGAATACACTTTCAGATGTAATAAAATAGTGGATAGAAGAAATTTGCAGTTTCGGCAGATTAGAGATTTAATCAAAACTGTTGTTTTTATAATCGAAATATTTTTAAAATGTTTATTAATCGAGACGCTTTAGCATCTTAGATAAGCTTACCTGTAAATTGTTTACTGATCGGACTCAATATCACTTCACAATCTACATAAAGATTTATCTTTTAAAGGCTTAATTTAATTTTTTATTTTTAATTATAATATAGTTGTGATTTTAAATGAAACCACAATGGTTAAAAGGATTGCGTAAAGGCTGCAATCATTTAAGTTTCAAGTAGTATAAAAATATATAGAATTAAATTTTTAACATTTAAGAATTAACTTTTACTTAGTTTAATTGAATTGTTTTCTTACCTCTAAGCATTTAGTTTAGAAATGTACCTGAAATGATCATCTTCTACTTAAACGCAAAAATATAATACATAACATTCAATATATAGGGTATATGAGCACAGACTTTTACACGACCCACCATTCTCCACTCTATCTCATAATACTGATACACTTGAAAACATATATGTCGAAAAGATAAAAAATCACCAATATACATATTTCATGCTAAACCAGCAAACATCAGTTGGTCCAGATTATCATCTTTACACATATATGCATTAAGTGCTCAAATATACATTAAGATAGCCAATCTTCATACTTTAATGGACAGTCTTCAATCCACTCCACACTCCAACTCTTCAACCATCCATCCAATTAAAAGTCTGAGTGATGGAATGCTCAAAGGCCACCCTAAAGCCAAGATTCTTGTCACACCCATGTTGACCTAAAGTCAATCTGATCCCTCATGTACAGGACATAATTCATTTAATACATATAAGATGGATGGGCAGGTTTTCTCTACTATGTAATAACTGAAATACAGGCTTCTTATATACCTGTATCAATATATATGTAATATATGGAGTATATGAGCACAGACTTTCACATGACCCTCCACTCTCCATTCTATCTCATAATATTGACACACTTGAACACATACACCTGGGTCTCATTTTACGCGATAAATAGGTTCCTCAGAAAACACGTGCAAACGAAATCGTGCAAAAATAGACGTAACTTACATTGAAAAAGGGGGGATGTGGTCTGTGAGTTTTCAAAATTCGCGTAAAAGCAAAGCACCAACGTAAAATTACTTTAAAATTTGCGCAAAAAAAAAAATAAGGAAATAAAATATGACTAATAAAAAATTTCAAATTTGAAAAAAATTGATACAAGACAAACTTTTTTTAACTATAATATTTAATTTTATTCAAAATAATCTATTTTTATGCATAAGTTACAGTACAGTAATTGACATTTTTTTATACACGTTTTAATTATTATAGCTATTTGCCGAAAAACATGTTCGTTTGCAAACAACTAGCGCCAACTTCACACTCATGTTGTGACAGTGGTTTTCTGGTGACAACGTAATTAGTAATTAATCTTTGAGATGTTGATTTTATTAATTGTTTATGAAACTAAGAACTAAAAATTAAATTCTTATTTTTGTCTTTAATTTTCAATTCCGTTTAAAAATCAAATTTCAAGTCGCCGTAAGTAATTTTTAAATTGTTAATTACAATTAAAAATCAGATTTTAATTTTTAATTGTCAAATTTAATTGTGCCCATTGCTATTACTGGCCTTTTAAAAATAAACTTGCAGACAGTAAATGATTAATAATTGATTAAATGTTCTTTTTTAAAAAGCAAAAACAGAATGTGATTTAAAATGCAAAATTAACACGCACAATGTTTGAACAAATTTACATTATAATCTTGTAAAATTTAATGTGTGTATACATAAAATGTGGAAATCATGATTTTAATTTCATTATTGCATAAAATCTTACTATTATAAAGCACTGAAAATATTGAAATTACTAAGTTGAAAGTCGAATTCCAATAATGTGCTAGTACTTTCAATATAACATAAGTGTGTGAAATTTATTATTTAAAGTAATAGTGCAATATCGGAGTTCGTCTTCCGGTGAAACATGAATCATGTAACTTCAAAATCGTGTTAAATAAGTCCGCATAAAAAGAGACCCGGGTGTATATGTCAAAAAGATAAATAATCACCAATATACATATTTCATGCTAAACCAGCAATCATCAGTTGATCCAGATTATCATCTTTACACATATATGCAATAAATGCTCAGATATATATTAAGATAGACAATCTTCATACTTTAATGGACAGGCTTCAATCCACTCCAACCTCCAACTCTTCAACCGTCCATCCAATTGAAAATCTGATGATGGAATGCTCAAAGGCCACTCTAAGGCCGAGATTCTCATCACACCCATGTTGACCTAAAGTCAATCTGAACCCTCATGTACAGGACATAATCCATTAATTTCATATAAAAGGGATGGGCAGACTCTACTATGTAATAACTGAAATACATGCTTATTATATACCTGTAACAATATATATGTAATATATAGGGTATATGAACACAAACTTTCACATGACCCACCACTCTCCACTCTAGCTTGTCCATTAAAGTATGAAGGTTGGCTATCTTAATATATATCTGAGCACTTATTGCATATATGTGTAGAGATGACAATCTGGACCAACTGATGATTGCTGGTTTAGCATGGAATACGTATACATCTGGGTCTCATTTTATGCAGTAGATAGGTTCCTCAGAAAACTTGCACAAAAAAAATTGCACAAAAGTAGACTAATTTACCTTGGAAAATGGGGGATACATACGTAATTTTCGAAAATTGCATAAAAGCAAAGCAACAATGTAAAATTACTTTAAAATTAGCATTAAAAAAAGGAAATAAAATATGACTAATAAAAACTTTCGAATTTGAAAAAAATTGATACAAGACAAACTTTTTTTACTTTTTTTATTAACTACAGTATTTAATTTTATTCAAAACAATATATTTTTGTGCGTAATTTACAGTATTTTACATTTTTTCATACATGTACAATATTTTAATCATTATCGCTATTTGAATATATGCAAGTTCATTTGTGAACTAGTAAGTCATCAGATTCATCACAAGAGAAAATACAACTAGCGCCAACTTCATTTTTTTTAATTGCTCTTATAGTACACTCACCAAAACTAAAATGTTTTCCAATCACTGTTGATCCTTCCCATTTCGCTAAGTGATCTAAAATTGAAATTTATTTTTCCAAAGAAATTCATTTTCTTGGGTATTTTTTCCTCTCCATTAGAATAAACTAAAAGTTTAAAATAAAAATAAGAACTTAGACTTATGATAATAAAAAGACACCTACTCACTGCTATTGGGCAAAATTTAATTAAAACTAACAATTAAACATTAAATTCTTATTTTTGTCTTTAATTTTTAATTTTCAATTTCATTTAAAAATCAATTTTCATTGTTTCGCATCATATTAATTTCAGATCACATTATGTAATTTTTAAATTGTTAATTATAATTAAAAATCAGATTTTAATTTTTAATTGTCAGTTTTAATCGTGCCCACTGCTGCGACTCACTGTTTAAAAATAAACTTGCGTACACTAAATTATTCATTGATTACGTAATCTTTTTTTTAAAAAAGCAAAAATAGAATGTGATTTAAAATGCAAAAGCAATAACATGCATAGTATAGGCATCTATAATGTTTGAACAAATTTACATTATAATCTTGTAAAATTTAATGTATGTATATAAAATGGAGAAATCCTGATTTTAAGTGAATTATGAACTTCTTTATTGCATAAAATCTATTACAGTGCTATTATAAAGCACTGAAAATATTGAAATTATTAGATGAAAGTCGAACTCCGATAATGCGCTATTACTTTAAATATGACGTGTGAGTGTGCAAAATTTATAATATTTAAAATAATAGAGCATTACCAGAGCTTGACTTCTAATCTAATAATTTTAATTGCATAAAAAAATGCATACAAAGATATTAAGAAGAAACATGAATCACATAACTTCAAAATTGCATTAAAAAAATCCGCAAAAAATGAGACCCAGGTCTATTGATTATTTATTCTTTTGACATATATGTGTTCAAGTGTATCAGTATTATGAGATATAGTGGAGAGTCTGTGCTCATATACCCTATATATTACATATATATTGATACAGGTATATAATAAGCCTGTATTTCAGTTATTACATAGTAGAGAAGTCTGCCCATCCTTCTTATATATATTAAATGAAATATGTCCTGTGAATGAGTGGTCAGATTGACTTTAGGTCAACATGGGTGTGATGAGAATCTTAGCCTTAGGGTGGCCTTTGAGCATTCCATCATCAGAATTTCAATTGGATGGATGGTTGAAGAGTTGGAGTGTGAAGTGGATTGAAGCCTGTCCATTACAGTATGAAGACTGGCTATCTTAATAAATATCTGAGCACTTATTGCATATATGTGTAGAGATGATAATCTGGATGATGTATCCAACTCAATATAACAACAAAGATAAAACAGCACAAATACTTATATAAAAGGTCAAAAGATGATTCAGAACATATATCTGTATTCTTAGATCATGAAAAAGAGCAGACACTGCTTTGACCCATAAGGGTTAATTAAGTAGTTTTTTTTTATTATATTAACTATCACAAGTTTACAATAGACATAATTTATTTTTTAAATATCTAAAGGCAATAGTTTTAAAATATTTTGTCACAATTTAAAAAGAATATTTATTTTTGATGTTTCCTGCATGTTTTGGGGGTAGTGGTCGAATGGTATATCCTAAGCAACAGAGTTAATAATTAATGACTGAAGGTCCTTATGGCTCAGCTCTGTCACTTCTGTGTTTAAACTTCATATGAACTCCGGAACAATAAACAATTTATTGTTTAGATTGTATTACTATTTCAACAAATTCCAGATCACTACAATACAACATAGGCAAAAAGTCTGTGTAATTTTTTTTATAGAGAACAATGAAAGAGAATACTGTACATATCTGGTTGATCAAAAGCTTATTGGAAAGAATTTACGAGGTTTTTTTTTTCTTTTCTTGTTTCATTCGTTTAGCTAAGAATAACTGAATAACTCTGCACTATGACAACCATGAATAGAATTAATCCATCGATATAGAACTTGATTTAAATAAAAATAAAATCAGATAGGTTAAAATAATAAAGTTAAATTAAATAAAAATTACATTATATTACTATCTGTTATGAAAATTAAAAGGAAGATACACTAAAATAAATAAAATATTTAAATCAACCATATAATAATAGCTATTCTTATATGTATATATACATACATGGAGATAAAAAAATTACTGGTTGCTTATTTAGTGTTCAGAGCACCTTGACTTTTGCATTATTCGAAGTTGGAATTTAAAATAGTTTTGTGTGATTGTAATGTGGTGTTTGTGAAATCTATTTAAGGAGGTTCTGTCCCCCTCCCCACAGGAGATACAGTTTTGGGTTTCAATAGGAAATATGACCAATTGGCAAGTGCAAACGTTAAATATATCTTAAAGGGCACATGGGGAACGTGAATTGGGGGAATAATGATAAAAGATGAACAGAATTTATGGTAAAGTTCTTTTAACCTAATCTCAATGTTAAAAATTTATGACATCTATACGTATAAAGATTTAGAAATAATATTAAACCTATTTCAAAATCTTATTTAAAAATAATTTATTAATTAGAAAGCAAAATGTAATAAAGATTTGATGACAATTTAAAATACCAGAATAATTTGATGTATATATATATTAGAAAATATGTTTTCCTTAATTAACATGCAAGACTGCGTTTTGAAAAATTAAATTGACTACAATACATTAGTTCAGATCAAATAAAGATCAGAATAATCAACATTTGATATCAGTTTAGAATTCATGAAAATAAATGTTTAGCAGTCAATCAACCAGAAAGCAAAATTGAATGGCTAAAGAAGGAAGACTAACATTTATTTAAAAGCTTCCCAAGTGTAAGATCAGAGCAAGAAAGGAAAATATGTATTAGTATATCCTCATTCTTATTATGAGAAATCATAATTACTCTTTAAGCTGGCCCAGAATGCCTGGATACAGGTCAATAAATATATGCCTATCATCCACCAACCATGTAGTGTTTAAGAGAAGAAAATGACTTACCTGAAACTAGGTCTCAGTATGAAATATGGTATTTGTCTGATCCAGATATCAATTGCTTACTGTCTCAGTGTTTGACCCCACACAACTGTGGAGATTGTTGGATTTTGAAATATAGAAACTTCAAATCAAATGACATGTTAATCTCACTTAGAGATAATTGTCTTTGGAAAAAACCCATAATGAATATTGAAAAATCACAGAAAAATTAAACCATATATAAGATGCCTTATTGTTATATATATATATTTGCACATTAGATCTTTGAAATATTAGTAAGAAATTTATATATTTAAATTTTAAAAACGTCTAAATAAAAATGTAATTAGTTGTACTTTTATTTGTAAAATATCTAAGTTGTTAGATTTATACGTAGGTTTTCTTTTTTCATTATTTTTTATATTTTTCCTCTAAATGATAAAATTGTTGAAAGGGAAATATTTTCATTTCTGATGGAAATTAAACGAAAGTGGGAAGTTTGAAATTTTTTCTATATTATTATTGAAGCTGTTACGGAAGTGAATTTGAATCATCTTTGAGATATGATCTCAATTCTGATATTGTAAGTAATAACTCCATGTTTATAGGTGGATAATAAATAAAGATTAAATTAACAGTTGAGTATATGTCAAAAATGATGTGGGAACACATACTATTTTAAACTGTATAAGTAGGCATTTGTATTATTGATATCGACATGTTTTTGTTTTATTATTTTTGTTATTTTAATAAATATGCAACTAATTTATTATCCTAACCTATTTTCATTTTAGTCTTATTCTCAACTTATATAAATAGCTTTTTCACACATTTCCTTAAAAGTAAATATTCTACATGCTAGAACCTGAGTTATTAAATAGTAATGAGTTTGAATTAAAATCTGATGGATAGGTCTTTATCAGAAAGATGGTACTTAAACCACTAAACATCACATGATAACCATTCTTTATGCTTATAAAAACTGTTAATATAAAGGTAAAACTCTCTATACAATAGCACCATTCAATGCAAGCCAGAGTAATCAATGGATGCAAGGGGGTTCCCCATCTAGTGTCTACTCATTCTAAGATTGCATTAGATCCTATGATCTAAGTGGTTCTCTCGGATACAAGGCTCCTCACTGATGAAAGCACTAGCTAGAAACTAGTCTGAGGATATTGGATGAGTAGGCATGAAATAGGAATTTTATGCACAAACCTTTTTGTATCCATTGATTGCTCTGTCTTGCTCTGAGTGGTGCTAGTGTATGGAGAGTTTTGTCTCTATGTTAAAAATGATACTTGTTATCATAATCTACACCATGGTCATCATTATAAATAACAACTGTCTTTCACATATTACATTTCTGTTAAGCAAGTGTAGAATAATATGGTGTATCCAAAATGTAACCACTAGTCTGAAAGAACTTTTTTAAATAAAAAATATTAATCATCATCAGAATTCTAAAAACCAAGTATATTCTGCCATATCTTCGAATTAAATTGTTTTTTGATGTTAGAAAAGAAAGTAAATGTTTTTATTATTCATTTATGTTTGCTGAACTAAAAATTGGCAAAATGCATATTTATAAACACTTAAACATGAAATCCTAAAGTCTAAAAGACTCGTGGATGGTTCTCACCAGCCAGAGTCATTATTTATCTAAACTGAAACTTTAAATGAATTGAATTTCTACCAGCTAGGATACCTTTTATATTTATTCGTTTAAGAATTGGAAAAAAGCATATTTATGATTATTTCTATATAAGAACACCTAAAGGCTTACAAGGTCATGAATGATTTTCATCCACATTAACATCATTTATCTATACTGAAATTTAAAATATGCTAAGTTTCATATTATGCTAATATAATTTATTCTAAGTCACATCTCATAATATTTAACAATGTACTGTGTGAACAAATCAAAACTCTCCATACAGTATTGCCACCCTGTGCCAACCAGAGTAATCAATGAATGCCAGAAGGCTTGTGCATAAAATCCCTATCTAATGCCTACTCATCCAATATCCCCAGACTAGTTTCTGGCTTGTGGCCATCGTCAGTGAGGAGCTTTGGATCTGAGAGCACTGCACCTAGATCTTAGGATCTAATGCAACCCTCCAGCACCCACCTTTTATCTCTTTTTAACTACAAAACTATGAGAATGAAATTGAAAGCACAAAAATATTTTCAATCTAAACTCAATAACTTATATAGTCATATGGATCTGAACTCAGTTCAGCACCCATACATTTTGGTGTCTTTGGCTCAAACAACCATAGCCACCACTATCCTATTAGGCAGGATTGGTGTTAAGCCATTAAGCATCACATGATCACTATCTTATACTAGCACATAATTGTTTATAAACAAAGCAAAACTCCCCATACAGTATTGCCACCCTGTGCCAACCAGAGTAATCAATGAATGCCAGAAGGCTTGTGCATGAAATCCCTATCTAATGCTGACCCATATGACTATATAAGCTATTGAGCTTAGATTGAAAATATTTTTGTGTTTTCAATTTCATTCTCATAGTTTGTAGTTAAATAGAGATAAAAGGTGGGTGCTGGAGGGTTGCATTACATCCTAAGATCTAGGTGCAGTGCTCTCAGATCCAAAGCTCCTCACTGACGATGGCCACAAGCCAGAAACTAGTCTGGGAATATTGGATGAGTAGGCATTAGATAGGGTTTTTATGCATAAGCCTTCTGGCATTCATTGATTCCCCTGGTTGGCACAGGATGGCAATACTGTATGGAGAGTTTTGCTTTGTTTATAAACGATTATGTGCTAGTATAAGATAGTAATCATGTGATGCTTAATGGTTTATACCAATCCTGCCTAATAGGATAGTGGTGGGTATGGTTGTTAAAGAGCCAAAGACACCAAAATGTAAGGGTGCTGAACTGAGTTCAGACCCATATGACTATATAAGCTATTGAGCTTAGATTGAAAATATTTTTGTGTTTTCCAATTTTATTTTCATAGTTTTGTTGTTAAATAGAGATAAAAGGTGGGTGCTGGAGGGTTGCATTAGATCCTAAGATCTAGGTGCAGTGCTCTCAGATCCAAAACTCCTCACTGACGATGACCACAAGCCAGAAACTAGTCTGGGGATATTGGATGAGTAGGCATTAGATAGGGATTTTATGCACAAGCCTTCTGGCATTCATTGATTACTCTAGTTGGCACAGGGTGGCAATACTGTATGGAGAGTTTTGCTCTGTTTATAAACAATTATGTGCTAGTATAAGATAGTGATCATGTAATGTACTGTGTGGTTATCTTATAGTTAAGTTACCATTTATTACATTTTATTTCAATAGAATGATTGTTTATCTAGCTGAATTTTCATAAATTGACTAATTTAAAAACGTTTCTAATCATCAAAGATGGCTGATTTTGCAGACATGTACATATTTACATAAAATAGAAGCAGAAAATCAAACCCAGTCATGTAAAATTTATTTCAGAAAAGATGGTAATTATTCAACATAAATTCATGCAAATATATAAATATAAACACATACATAGCATACCACTAAATCAACTTGTTTAAAACATACAAATAATCATATGAAACAAAGCTATCATACATATAACTAACTAAGATTTAAACAAGACATTTATTTTATATAGCATGATGTTTTATAAACTGTGATATTAATAAGCCAATAAGCTAATGCACATGCGCTTTGTAGATGTCACTATATAAATGAATACTCCCACTTTCCAAACACAAGATAAAGTCTTTGGGAAAAGATAGAATGAATCTATCTTTTCGACCCAAACATTTATGTATGGGCAAATCTTAAGTGTTTGAAAATGAGAGCATGAAGATGTTAATTGATCACTTTAAATTACTTTTTACAATGTGAATGAATGATGCTTGCAAAATTTCTAGAATTTATGATACATCATTCTTATTAAATTAAACATATGTAAACAAGACATTTATTTTATATAGTGCGATGTTTTATAAACTGTAATATTAATAAGCCAATAAAAAAGTAATTTAAAGTGATCAATTAACATCTTCACACTCTCATTTCCAAACACTTAAGATTTGCCCATGCTTAAACGTTTGGGTTGAAAAGATAGATTCATTCTATCTTTTCCCAACGATTTTACCTTGAGTTTGGAAAGTGGGAGTATTCATTTATATAGTTACATCTACAAAGTGCATGTGCATTAGCTTATTGCCTTATTAATATTACAGTTTATAAAACATCATGATATATAAAATAAATGTCTTGTTTACATATGTTTAATTTAATAAGAATGACATATCATAAATTCTAGAAATTTCACAAGCGTCATTCATTCACATTGTAAAAAAGTAATTTAAAGTAATCAATTAATATCTTAACGCTCTCTTTTCCAAACACTTAAGATTTGCCCATACATAAATATTTGGGTCGAAAAGATAGATTCATTCTATCTTTTCCCAAAGACTTTATCTTGTGTTTGGAAAGTGGGAGTATTCATTTATATAATTACATCTACAAAGCGCATGTGTATTAGCTTATTGATATTACTAATTCAGATTTATATATTAAAATATTAATCTGACAAATAAAAATTTAATTCCTTAAAGAAGTTTTTTTTTTATTGTGGCAAAACTTAAACTTAAGAAGGCAAAAGATAAGAAAAAAAGTGTGCATAGTTCTTAAATAAGAAATACATAAATACTACTCAGAATTTGTTTGTGTTTTTTCTATCATTAAAATTATTTTAAATAAATAATATATTTACCACAAACTTTATTTTGTAAAGAAAAAAATGCTAAAATTTAAAACTGAACTTTCTTTCTTTAAAAATAAAATAAATATAAACTATTATGTAGATATAGCGCCACTCATAAACGAGTATGACCAACTTTCAATTCCAAGAAAAGAGTCAAGCGTTGGTGGCCGAGTGGTCAGCACAGCTGCCTTACAAGCAGTTGTCCTGGGTTTGCTTTGCGGCCGATGCTTTGACACATGAAAAAAAAAAGTTCTAGAAATGAGTTTTGTAATTATTACACAAACCAATTTGTGACTCATAAATATACTCATTTATTTTCTGTTTGTTTGATATTTTGTGATGATGTTTTTTAAATTTTTTCAACAGAAAACTTTTCTTCCTAAAATACTTCAACTCTATGACTAATTGTAGTTTTCTTGTATTATTAATATTCTCTGCCATATCTTCTCAATGAATACAATCAATACCACACCTTGAATACAATCGATATCACACTTTTTTTAAATGTTTTTGAGATAATTCTTATAATGTAGTGTGACAGTCCAGGTTTTCCACCATAAGAGAGGGATGACGCATCTAACTATGGTTTGATCTAAGATCTTCAGGTAGAATACCATGAATGACCCGATGAAGTACCTAACCAATGATCATGCCTACATCCAATGAGCTAGCTCTAGATTTACACATTAAATTCAGATACAATTTAGTCTAGTTCATCCATATCTCACCCTCTTTCGGATTCCACATACTCAGAATTCAAACCCAGGGAAAATGTTGCACTCAGCTCTCTTCAGGGGTGAATTTATCTTAGATATCAATTACAATACCTCTACATAGCTCCCAATTTAGTGAAGGACTCATCTAATCATATTATTCTATTGTGATATAACAGAATAGTGTATGTGTGTGCACATGTATACCTGGTTATGAATTGATGAACGAATGGATAAATAACTTTGACAAACTAGAGACGATTTAGTGAAAATCAAATTAATAATGTTTATTGACTAACAAAATAAAAATACCAAAAACTCTTTAACCAAAAAAAATATAATATGTATATATATGTGGGTGTCAAGTAAGTATCTCTACCATATTAATGATTAAATGAGCTTATTACTCCAACCCTTCCCATAGTAGATATACATAAAGCCATTACACATTTACAAAGTAGATAAGAGTAATGAAAAGAAAAAATATTAATTCATTGTTACAATGATCACAAAGCTAACTAATTATTTAATGATATTATATAAAGATGTGTGCAATATCTTTGTAGTCCAATTCCAACTGTAGAGGTTCCATTTTTTTAGGACCCCCCATTGAGTGTTCATGCAAGAATATTAGTCATTCATACTGAATAAACAAATGTAAACAATCGTTAGTGAACAAAGACAAAATAAACATAAACAACACAAACTCTGCCCTATAGCAAGAGCATGTTCTTAATATGGAATAATATCAAATAAAATCTTACCTTATTCCATATTGTAGTAAGGATGATGAAAATACCTAATGTCAAGCCACTACAGAGGGAGAGCAACCTAAATTTTATTTAACAAACCAAAAAATTTTGTCTAATTTTACAACCTTCCTCCTTGCACTTTCTTGACTTCAACTATAGTGAACTCTTTCAAGTTATATAGATTTAGGTTTACAAGTGTGGAAGTGAAAAATATATATAGAGAATTCTACAAATGTATATGTAAATAAAAAAAGATTGCATAACAAATTAAAACTTTCTTCGAGTTATCTTGCATAATGTTCATGAATTAGGCAACTAGTGACTCTTATAAATACAGTTCATTACTGTTCTGATCATTCTTCTATGGCAAGTCATGCATTACTTGTGGGGACTCCTCAGTGACATATTTGGAATATTATTTCCATATTCTGTTGTTGTTTTTGTTCTGTATCCATCTAGACCAGAGATACTCAACTTTTTCTTTCCCGGGCCACATATATTTGTGTGCTACATCAAGTGGGCCATGGCAATCAATTGGTGTTATGTAAAAAAAAAATGTCTGACTTCTCAATTCATGCATGCCACAGCTTGTAGATCACTTTACTATATCTTAGAATTAACTTATTAATAAAACACAAATACTTTTATTTGATATAAACATTTATTTAAATATCAGTGTGGTTTTTGATATTGAGATAAACTTTTAACAATTTTAGATAAATCTGGTTTATATGTGCTACATGCTACTCTTGATATATCATCATGGTGTAAATCAGTAAGTCTGTTTCTATGCACATTCTTCACATATTTCATTTTTGAATAAAATGATTCACAAAAATATATTGATGCAAACAATGTGAGCAACATTTGTGCACACTTTTTGACAGTTTTATATTTTTCAGGCACTAATTTCCAAAATTCCATATACTCCTTTCCCTCCCTTTTCTCTTTAAAAATGGCTTCCAAATTTGTGTCATTTTTAAATTCAACAAATTCGTTAAATAGATTAACATAATCATCTCCAAATGCAGCTAATTGTGTAATAGTTGCTATTTCTAAGTGCCAGGGATTTTCTATAAGCAAAAGACAATTCTTAATATTTCTTAAATCTTGAAATCTACTTTTAAATTCTTTCAATAAGGTATCTAAATAATTTAAAATAATTACATAGGTTTCTGAAGAAATGTCAATACCATCTTGCTTAGCATTTGTCAATGTTGGAAAATGACATAGTATTTGTTTTTGTATATCTTGGTAATAAATATTTAGTTTTTCTTCAAAAGCAAATACTATATTTGTCATTTGTGAAATAATTTTATTTTCACCTTGCAAACTAATATTAAGATCACAAAGTTTTTCTGTGATGTCACATAAAAAAGCTAAAAGACACCACCATCCATCACTGTCCAACTCATTACAAGTTTTCTTCTAAAATGAAATAATTTCATGACATAATAAAAAAAAGTGATTCAAAACTTGACCTCTGCTTAGCTATCTCACCAAAGTATGCAAAAGTACATCACCATAATTATTATTTATTTCTTCAAAATATTTTTAAATTTTTTGTGGTTTAATTCTTGGGCTCGAATATAATTCACAATGTTTATGATGGTTTTCATTACAGCATCTACTTCTTTAATAAATATATGTGCCCCAAGTTTTCATGGTGAATTAAACAATGAAATGATAAAAGATTTGTTAAATTATATTTCTTTTTTAATAGGGAAACAAATCCCTTTTCAGATCCAATCATGGAAGGACATCCATCAGTGCACACAGAAATCAATTTTTTTTATTTCAACATTATTATTCTACAGAAAAATACAAATTTACCTCTAGTTTGATTCTTCATAGGAAGAAATTTCAAAAAATCTTCACAAATTGAATTCTGTTCCATACAGTATCTGATGAAAAAGTCAACAGCCAAACTAAAATATTTGTAGTTTTTTCAAATCTTCTATTATATTATCAAAAATATGTTTTGCAATATCTTCAATATGATTAATGCAGGTAGAATCTGACAGTTGTAATTTCTTAATTTGTAATAATATTTGACTTTTATTATTAAATTTATCAAATAATATATTCAAAGCATTTAGGAAACATTCTTTCACAATTTCAGCATCCATAAATGGTTTCATATTTTTTCCAAGTATATAACAAATTTCATATGATGCTTGTGTCACCACTTCTTCTTGTGAGATTGCCACTGACATAACATTTTGTTGCTGTTGCAATGATTTCTTGAAGAAAGCTAATTTTTCATTTCTTATTAAAGACCCATGAGCAAAAGTATCATTAAACAATTTATGTTTCATGGTATAATGATGATCAATGTTATATTTTTTTAATGTGACACTTTCTCAACAAATCAAACACATTGCTGAACCTTTATTATTCAACACAACAAAATATTCCTCTTTCCAATTGTCTTGAAACATTTTATTTTCATCCGATAATTTTAGTTTGTTGCCTGAAGACATCATTATGATGTTAAAATTATAGTTTGATATAAAATAATGTGTCTATGTGTATACTAATTCATGTATAAAACTAAAATGTTCCACTTTGCTTTCAAAAACATGGATTATTGATTGAATTAAAGTTTCAAACTTCTGATTGGTCAATTATACAATCTGCAGTAAATATATTTGTTTTAGTTTAGTATCTAAAATGGAAATTTATAATTTGTCTGATTACGGAAAGGTTTTTAAAAAATAAATTTCTATTTATAATTGATGATAATAATCTAACACTGTCAAATTATAATAAATGTTTACCATCCAATTTTAAATTCCAGAAGTAATTCATTGAATTCCTTATCAATATGTTTTAGTATAAAAGTAAATCTTTTGATTAAAATCTGAGAAACAAACAAGTGGGGTAAAAAATAAAAAAAAGCTTAGTAAATTATATTTTCGTTTTCGAATTCAAAATGTAGAAATACAACTGTCGAAGTGATGGATTGGCATTCCCTTGCAGAGAAAAAAACAATCAATCAGAAGCTTGAAAAGACAGATTTATGTCATTATTATGCCATTAAATTTAAATATTTATTGATTTTTTTCCTTGCAAAAAAAATACTGAAGGTGCTAAATCAGCAAAATAATGCTAAAGATAGCGGATTAAGAGTGAGTACAGGTCATATATGAAAATACTTGGGCATTTCTGATACAGACTTGGCAGGTTCTTCAGATCTGTGAAATTAAACAAAAAACATAACGTTATTAGTGTGTCAATAAAAAATATCAATCGCACATGGTTATTTGTTAATTAAGAAGAGTGTTGTCACACTGTTGACCATCAGTCTATTGCTGGGTCACACATAAAAGCTTGGCAGGCCACATGTGGCCCAGGGGCTGCAGGTTGAGTATCACTGATTTAGACATTTAAAACATGGCCTTTGATGCTTCAGCAGGCATTGTATGGTTGAATATTAAATCATTGCAATTCCTATGGTTAGGGCTGATAACACTTCGACCCTATGACACTATTAAATTAGCCGGAGTATATATTGTTCTGCAGTTCATAAAAGATTAAAACTTTCTTAATTCACTATTTGGTATTTAATAATTTTTATAATAACAGAATTATTTCATCATTTATATATATATATATATAACTATGCTGATGATGTTCAGTTTTATTATTTTATCTGTATTCGAAGAATAGCACAGTTCTTTTATTTTAAATGTCTATTTAAATCAGTTCAATTATTTTATCCAACTATACAAATCTATTAGAATTCTTTCTGTTTCAATATTGGCTATAGTTTGTAATTTTGCATTACAATAATCAAATGAATAATTTAGAGTGTTTGAATAAGCTGTCCATGTTCTCTTAGATTTGAACATTTGATTTTCTAATATTATTGTTATACAACTTTTGTATCCTTTTGAAAATAGTAAAAGACCATGGAAATGAACTGGGTTTGTTTTTATACTGGACCCGGCTTGTTATTTAGTACACTTGCATTTTATTTCCTTTTCCATTGCTGCATAAACCCCATTGTTGCGCATATTATATTGATTGTAAGTAAAATAAAATTACATAATATAATTATGCTTCCATCTTCCACATTTTATTATTTAGTGAATTGTTTGACATTAGGTCATTATCATCTTTACCAAGTCTTAGTCTTATATAATCATGTACAATACATTAACATTGAATTCATTATTGGTATACATATATATTAGTATGATTTCTTTAACTAGAGTTTTTATCTTTCAATTGTTGGTTGTGTCTATATATATATATATGACTTTATTTACTCTAGAAAATAAAAATACATGCTCAACCACCTACTAGTTTGATTTGGTGTTGAGAATGAACAAAGATTGGATTGTAAGCTACCCTTACAGTAGAGAGGGTCTACCTCCTCCATGAAAACCATGTTCATGTTTATCATAAAACATCATTTTAGGAAGGCTTGAATTATTTATTCATTTTACATAGCCAATCAAAGAAAGTTATTTCTATATATAAAAACATTATGTTATAATGCAAAATCCTGCAAAATTTGTTTTAATGCTAGAATGGCAAACTCTGGAGCTCAAGATCTATGAATCTGGTCTTCAAACTTCTTATAAACTCCCAAAGATCTCATCTTTGAATTTCTTATAAACTCCCAAGAATCTGGTCTTCAAATTTTTTATGAATTCCCAGAGTGAACAATAACCCCTTTGAAATTATTGAATTTAAAAAGTTTTGAGATTTTTTTTTTTTTTAAATTGATTCAAGAAGTTATTTCAAGTAGCATTAGAATACAATCTATGAAGATATGCATTTACCCTTCCTTGGGTTGAGATGTGAACATTCAACTCAAATAATCAATATGACATATTTTTTTATAAATATATTAATACATTCTTCTGAAAGTGTATGAATAAGTTGAATGACCCAAAGAGGAATTTTGTGCTGAACCAGCACTCATCAGTTGGCCCAGGCCACCAACTCTCACATTGTATTTTACAAGTAAAAATGAATATTAGCACCATACTACTTTTATTTATAAGTTTTTGTAACAAATTATGTTTAGATGACACAAATAGGTACTCTTAAAGACAAAAGAATATCCTTATTTTTTTTTTTTTTAGACAAATGTATTTCCAGATATACTAATAGTAACATAAGATTCATTTAAAATTGACATAAAATTAGATGAAATGTTACTCGTTGATTAATTATTGAGTTAGATTTAACACCAGATAATATTCTGTCATATTTAAAACTAGGAATTAAAAAAAAAAAATGAAATTTCTCTACATTTTTTCATAACTTAAAAATGTCAAACTTATTAAAAATCATTTAAATGAAATAATGCAGAGAGAAAAGCAGAACCTTATATTTAACAACCTCTTAATATTAAATCAATCTTCAGTTAATAGATGTAAATATAATATCCGTTTACCAGCTTGAATACAGATTAAATAATTCAGAAGTACTAAAAAACCTCAGTAAGCTATATGTAAACTAACTGTCAGTTAACATAAAATGTAGAATGAGCCCACCTACACGTTAGCTTTGTTCATTTATAAGCATACCATTTACTGACATGCAGAGTGTGATTTATTTATACTAACATAAGTTCAAGACAACTATAAGCTATTCTGAAATCACTGTTAGTATATACAAATCACATTTTGAGTGCATGAGAGTAAATTTTGTGCTTATATACGATCATAGCCAAAGTGTAGGTGTGCTCATTCTACACTTTACATTTACTGCCAGTTAGTTTGAATATAGATTGCTGGGGATTTTTCATACTTCCACATTATTTTATTTGTATTTGAGCTGGTAAAAGGTTATATTTAAATTTTTTTTAGTAAGTCTGATATGATGAAATTATGTACTGAAGCTTGTTGGAAGTTATTTGACTTAAGCCATTTATCCATTAACGTTTTCTAAACCTTTTTTTTTTTACTCGTTTCTAGCAAGTACTTACTGATTAGCGATTGAAATCTCTTTTCACATTTCAAGTTCAGATAACAATTATTTTATTACGCAGGCCCTATATTTGAGATGCTTTTCGATTAGAACTTCCCCCTCTCCCCTTTTCTTTTAAGTTTCCATGTTTTTGCTCATTTTATTCCGCAAATATAATGAGATTTAAAAGTTAAAAAAATAATACAATAAAATTTATAAATAGAATTCACTATTATAAAAGTAAATAATGTGACAAAAGAATAGAAATATCCAACAAAAACTAAAAGCTGTCATCGAAGCATAGTTTTTGTATTCGAAGTGATTTTTAAACATTGACTCTTTTATTATTTTTATTTCTCAATTATCTTTTATCTGAGTAATGCATAATCTTCTTATGTAAAAAAGATTTGGAATCTTTGTCAAATCTGCTATATCGTGAAGTAGACCTTTAGTTCCCCTCCTTTCTTCCAAAGCGTAAGCTTGTGGTTAAAACCTGTAGAGGTCCCTACTATCGCATTTTTACACGCATATTCTTGAGGTTACCCAGTTTAGTATTATTATATATTAGTGGTGTGCAAACTTTGGATCGCGACCTCTCAGGAGTCGCGCGAAATTTTTAAGAAACTCTCTTACGTTTTAAATAATGATACGTGTTTTTTTTTTTTAAAATAATTTAATTTTTTAAAATAGATAAAAATCACAAGAAAGTAAACTGTTTTCGTATATATATATAAGCATACGATTTTTTCAAAAATTTCTTTCAAATCGTATATGCTCTGTCTAAAATGTTAGGAAATATAAATTTGTCTATTAATTAAAACTACTATCGTTTTATTATGAATACCTTTACATACGCATATTTATAATTTAGGCATGGTAAAAACAAAGAATGGGTCGCGTCAAATTTCCATCCGAGGAAGGGATCACAATTATAAAAAGATTGCGCACCACTGCTATATATAACCAAAATATTTTCTTAATTGTAATAAAAAATTTAAATATATATGTGTGTGTGCAATGTAGCGATTAAAGATGGCTTAAAACAAATTCACTATCAAGAATATATAATTCAATGTCTACTTAATTTGCTTAATCACTCCTTATGTTTTTGCATAAAAATTAACGATCAAACTTGTTGTCTCGCATTGGTGGTCGAGAGGTCAGCGCGACTGACTTGCACTTGCAGGCAGTTGCCCGGGTTCCGGCCAATGCTATGACACTTAAAAAAAAAAAACTTGTTGTTTTTTCACATTTCTTTAGTGGTCATCCAAATCATTTTTTATTCATTTTACTATCAAAGACTATTTTTTCAAATATTTTAGCCTACTATAAGGTCACATACCATTTATAAAAGTCATTATATCTTGAATTTTTTCAGTAATAAAAGAAGCAAACCGATTTACAACGAATGAAAATAAATAGTAGATGCATAATGATAACCAACAGTTGAAAAAATCTATTGTTATTGAAAAGACATTTTCAATACTTATCTAAATTCAGTACTTATCAGTAAATTAATATTTAGCTATTCTTAGCTAAAAAATAAAACAAGAATAAAAAACACTTAAACTTACACCCACCTACCCCTCCCGGCAATTAACTTCCTCTTTAATTGTTTCTTATGTGTGGCTGTTGAAAAAAATCTTGGTCATACAATGGGACATTTTAAGACTATTTTATCTTTTACCCATTCTCTCTCTCTTCCTTCCTCCCACCCCCCCTCACATATATATATTGTAAACTTCATTAATCAAGCATAAATTTGTTTTGGTTAATAAAATAAATGAAATTGCATTTTATCTTAAATATGCTGTAATTATTTATTAATACAAAAATAAATATTGCATGAAATATATGGAAAAAAAATTAATTGTTAGCAACAAAAGATCTTTTGACAGAAAATTAATTAAGAAGTTAAATTAAAATTTCACTATTATACGTTTTAGAATTGAATTTAAAATTATAATTAATAAATGCACTTACCATTTAATTACTTTGTTATATGATCATTGGAAAAGAAATACCTCTTGATTATATTACACCTTTACTCCATTAGCCGTGATGAATCTTTAATTATTCCAGAATTAAAATGTTGTTTTGTTTTGTATGTAAATGATTTTTTCTATTAGAAATTTTAAACTAAATAATGCTCCACTAATAATTTAATTTTTATAACTATTACACCTTTTTATTGACGTAAATATTAAAACATTTATTTACCTATTTAAAGTACTAATTAAAATCAAATTACAGAATAATTATTATATATTTTTAAAATAATATTTTTAGTTTAAATTATTAGCAGATTAAAACTAACATAGATACACAAAAAGCATATTGATGAAGCCATATATATATATAAGAGAGGATATATATATATGTAAGCAGAAGAAAAAATAGAAATGGATATAGAAATAGTAAGGCAAATAAACAGATAAATCAATCAAAAATCAAATAAAGAGATAGATTGGTGGATAGATAACTAGACAGATAGATTGAAGACAAATTGATAAATAGATAGCTAGATGGATGGATGGATGGATGGGAAAATCATCAAATAAATTCATACATCATCATTTTCAATCATTATTGATACAATTCAGAATAAAAGTTTCTCCAAGTTCAATCCAACTTCTCTGATCTCTAGCCTCTCTTCCCGACATCGCACATTTTCTTATTTCATCCATACATCTTACATGTGCTTCCTGTGTCTTTTACAAACTGTTCATATTTTATCATCTCTTCTAGAAATATGTCCAGACCAACTCCACTTCAGATTTTTTTTTCACCGATATCAGTAACACTTGTGTGTTCTCTCACCAATATATTACATATTTGATTTCTCCCTGTTATTTCAACATTCATCTCTACATACTTTATTGAGTGATCTGAAGTCTCTGTATTGCTCTTCTGCTAAGTCTCCAAGTCTCAGCTCTGTAAGTAGAACTAGTAACACACATTTATTAAAAACCATTCTTTTCAAACACATAAACATATTTCCTTTTAGTATTAATTTATTTTCTATCAAAATCACTCTAACCAAGTTTAATTCTATATATGATAATGACATGATGCACTATGGCTTCTCCTTTTTCAAAGTCAGGAATCTCTTGGCCACTATGCCCAGAGAAACCTGTTTACCACCTTACCTTCTCTTTCCATTTCCCACCCTGAATTTTTCCCATATTCTTCTCTATCCTGCTCCATCCTATTTCCACAACATAATCTTTGTCAACTCTGTGGCCTTTATATCTAAATATTTTGTTTTTACTTTCTCTATTCATTCAGATAATCTCACATCTGTAAAAATCATTATTTCCATTATTATATATTAAATATATATTAATATATATTTGAAAAAATAACTTGTTAATGGCTAACTAAAAAGACCTGATTATGTTGAAATACAAATTAGGACTCATTGACATATCTATAATTATATTTTAATGTAGTAGTGGGATAAACTACAAATATGGAGTAAAAAGCAACTAAACTTTTTATAAATATAGGGACGCATATAATTCTACATTTTCTTTTAACAATACAGAAATGAAAATCATTTATGATTTCTCCTATTATCTTTCTTTAAAGATTGAAGCTTTTGGTCATTTGACATGTAATTCATGCATCAATCATGATGGAATCTTAACATACATATTGGATTCCTGCTCCTCTTTTAACAATTTAAATAGAGTGTTGATTTCTTCAAAAAATATAACAAAATATTTCAGTCATCTTTTAAAGTCACCAATTGACAATGTATAAAAGTTACTTTTTTGCTTTACAATTTATCTTGATAACTGGATATTTTTTTTTTTTTTTTTTAAATATATTTTTTTCTTTCCCTTTTTTAACAAAATAATAAAATAATATTTTTTTTAGAGAATTTAAAAATAATAAAAAAAGGGGGGGGGAGAGGAAGGAAAAGGAAAATTTATTTCATAGTAATCCTTTTAACATTGAAATTATAATATCAAACATTAAAAATAAACTTTTAATGGACCTATATAAAAACTACAAATCTATTAGCATTATCTTGAAATAATCAAAATTTTATATTTCTATCTTAATTCTTTATGCATTTTTAAGTAGCTAATTTTCTAAATATCTGGAGCATGAAATACATATATTGGAAATTATTTATCTTTTTCACATGTGTGTGGTCATGTGATCAATTGTATGAAATAAATTGGATAGCTGAAGAAAGCTTGAAAGTCTGTGTTCAAATCCTCTATAATTACATCTAAACTCCAGGAATATAAAGTACACTTGTATTTAAATATTACAGATTCAGCCTGCATCCTGCCCATCCCTCTTCTGTGTATTTAAATGGACAAGGTCCTATATATGAGGGCTCAGAATGACTTAAAGTCAACATAAGCATGACAATAATATTGGCATCATCAAGGGATTTGGGCATCATCAGATTTTCAATTGATGGCTGAAGAATTGGAGAGTGGAGTAGATTGAAACTTGTCCATTAAAGTTTGAAAATTTGCTATCTTAATATAAACTGAGCACTAGTTATATATGCGTGTGTGTGTGGGAGATGATGATCTGGACCAACTATAATGGAGATCATTTATCTTTTTCATGTGTATGGTCATGTGAATCAATTGTATGAGATAGATTAGATAGCTGAAGCAAGCTTGAAAAGTCTGAGTTCAAGTCCTCTATAATTACATCTAAACTCCAGGGATATAAAGTATACCTGTATTTAAATATTACATATTCAGCCTGTATCCTGCCATCCCTCTTCTGTGTATTTAAATGGACAAGGTCTATATATGAGATCAGAGTGACTTAAAGTCAATAATATTGGCATTATCAAGGGATTTGGACACATCATCAGATTTTCAATGGATGGCTGAAGAGTTGGATTGGAGTAAATTGAAACTTGCCCATTAAAGTTTGAAAATTTTCTATCTTAGTATAAACTAAGCACTAGTTATATATATAGGAGATGATGATCTGGACCAACTGATCAGTGCTGGTCAGCATGAAATATGTATATTGCATATTTTTTATCTTTTTCCCATGTTTGTGATCATGTGTATTAGTTGTATGAGATAGATTGGATAGCTAAAGGGAGCCTGAATGTTTGGGTTCAAATCCCCTATAATTACATCTAAACTCCAGAGATGTAGAGTATACCTGTAACTAAATATTATGGTACTTAAGGATTACTCAACCGATGATGTTTTATACTTACCGATTTTCCTTCTGGCAAACATCATTGATGATAAGATGACAACGTTGTCATGTCAACCAAGACACTGACATGATTAATCCAATTTTTGGATTTTTTGACCCACGAGATTTAAAAATTGGAGAGAGCTTTGGGAAATTTTGTCATTTGTCTGTCTTTTGCTACTAGTCCACGCAATGGGTGCTATTTGTAAGTAATTTTCATTTTTGTTTTTAATAAATAATGCCATTTTGATGTATATTATTTTGTAAATTATTCTGCAATTATAAAAATTACAATTAATTAATTTTATTTTTAATTTCTGAATTATATCATACAGAAAATTTTTTTTCGTAAATTCATCAGCAATTATAAAAATTACAGCTATGAGAGTAATACAATGTCTGATATAGGTGTGCCAAGCCTTTGGCTCATCAAAAACATCGGAGGCCACCCCCTGCCAATTCCAGTGCTACACGCTGTATTTTATAATTGAGCATAATATAGGGTGGTTTTATAAATAATAATATAGTTTTTTTTTAGACTAGAACCTGTTTTATACATTTTTAATATGAATAATTGAGTTAAAGCACATCGCAAAATTTGTAAAGATAATATAATTTTTTCATACAAGTACATTTTTTTTTATTTTTTATTTTTTTGTTAGATCGTTTTAATTAATTGTCCAGTTCGCCATTAATAATGCCAGATTCGCATTAAATTGGGGAAAGTGTTCTTTATTTGTATATTTATTTTAAATTTAAAAAAAAATATGTACATATTTCTGCAATTATAGAATTACTATAATAATTATACAATTATTATTATATTAATTACTTTTAATTTCTAAATTATTTTGACGCATGCATGTACATTCTTTTTATTTTTTTTTTTAGTATTTGCCAACCGATGACGTATTGCCCTGAATCCATATCAGTCTGATGTTGCAATCTTTAACGTGCCAGGTCCACGTGATCTGCAGACAAATTTTAGCTATTGCATTTGTCTGTAAAACACTTGGAGACGTTATCTTAAAGATCGCAAGGTCAGACTGATATGGCTCCAGGGTAATACATCATCGGTTGGCAAATACGAAAGAACCAATATTATTAATCATATATATATAATTTTCATAGCTCAATGCATATGTAATTAATGGAGCAAACCACTTTTTCCTTAGGCCATAAATAAATAATACTCTATTGACAGAGGGTAATCCATTGCCAACAGAGTACTATTTATCCATAGCCTAAGGAAGAAATAGTTTGCTTTATATTTAATAAAAAATAAACCTTTTCTAATGAATATTTGGTAATAGTAATTAATAGTTACTTTTAGAGTTATAACAGGGAGAAGAAGTAAACAGATTTTTTTTAAAAAATAGGAATTCTTATATACGTTTATACAAAGTAGTTGATATATTTAAGCATTAATAAAATACAATATTACAATTCTTCAATTGCTAAAACAGAGAATCATTAAATATAAATAAAATAACTACAGAATTGTCAAGCGCTTTCAACTCCTTCAACTCCTATGAGTCCTTGTCAAGGCAGTAAAAAAACTCCTATTTTCTCCTAAGCGATAAATTCAACATTTCATAGCATTGGCTAGGATCAACTAATCGGAAAACTGATTAATTTTGATCCTGGCCAATGCAATGAAATGTTGAATTTATCACTTGGGAGAAAATAGGACTTTTTTACTACCTTGATAGGGACTCGTAGGAGTTAAAAGCGCTTGGCAATAGTTATTTTATTTATATTAATGATTCTCTGTTTTAGCAGTTGATGAATTGTTATATTGTATTTTAAAAGTTGTATTAACAGAAGTATTATATTGATCTGCATTAATAAAATGTAACATCTATCATGTCAAACAAATCCGTATTTTCTTATTTAATAAAAAATAATCAAAGATCATAAATGTATTTAATGAAGAAATAAATAATTGTAAAATAAGCACTGGCTAAATATACCTATACTTGTCAATCAAGTTATTTAATTTGCAAAAAAATGGGAAGCAATGATATGTAACTATTGGGAAGTGTTTGTTTTGCTGAACTGAAGACCCTTGATTAGGTTTCTAGTGAAAATTAGAAATCATTAATATATTCTTTCTAATATTTACAAACTAATAAATATTTGCAAAAGTAAAGTTAAAATAGTTTGAAGTAATATCCCACGGTGTAATGGCTTCACATCCTATCACAGAATAATAGAAAAAAAATCTAATATATACATGTATATACAAACTTAAAACATTTTCAAATAGCTCCTCTGGAGCAACTATTTTTCAACATCTTGACATAGAATAAAAATGCTGGACGAATAAATCAATAAAATCAAAACAATTTCCAGTAACCCATTTCAAGGTAACAACTTCTCTACATTTTTCTATAGATCAATAATGAAAAAGTGTCCAATATTCACCAAACCAACCAACTGCCATCTTTGACATTTTTCTTTTATTTATTCATATATGACCCAATATTTGTATGTCAATAGCTTTAACTATAGGACATTTATCTAAAAAAAAATATTGAACATATTGAAAAATGATCAAGTTGTATTCACGAGTGTAGTAATAATTACCCTAGTAAATAGCAAATGGTAATTTAGTATATATAGATATATTAAACAACCTTCATACTTCCCCATTCTTTTTAAATTCATATAAATAAAGATACAATAAAAGATAAATGATCTCCACGATGCATTTCGTGCTGAACCAGCATTCATCAATTGGCCCAGGTCACTATCTCCCATATATATTTCTATTATATGAAGAATATTTATCTATAGTAAATTGTTACATTTTTATTTACCATTGTCAAACTCATTCCACTCACAAAATTAACCCTTTGTCAAATATATAAGATATAAATTTAAAGAAAATAATTTAGAAAAAGAAAATCAAAAAAAAAAAAAAGAGTTTTAGTCAATAAACACTTCAGACTAAATAAAAATGAGAAATTACTGATTATATGAGCGATTTATCGACATATCTACTATCTGAAAAAAATACAAAGAAAAAGAATGCGTAAAATTATGAAAGAAAAAAAATTTTCATCTAATGATAAAAGCAATAACAAAGACGCAAGTCTAAGAGAAATAAAAGTTAAACAGACTTTAAATTTCTATGATGATACAATGATGTAAAAAAGAAAATTAACTAAATAAAGCGATTAAAGCAAGGTTTAAAAAGTATGAAAGTAATTATAAAAGCTAAATCAATAATTATTTTATAATTTATTGAATTTTTCTTTATTATCCAGCTGATCTTTTATATGATATAGAATGTAACTGGTTAAAATTGCCTTGATATTTTTATTTTACAGATAATTATTTTTTCTATAATAAACTATGATTGAGACTGCTTCTCAGCAACCGGGTAATCTTCCATTCAACACTCAGCTCGTTAGTAAACGCTATGAAATTTGGTTTTCCGTTCATCTTCCTGCAGATCTTAGATGGCATCATAAAAAGTTAGAAATGATAATTTATTATATATATTAGTATAGCTGAATATAAAGCAAGCTCTATTCATCTTTCTTAACTTATTTACGTAATAGCCATAGAGAAACCTTAATACGGCTTGGTTTACATTTGCAACTATAATTTAAGTTTAAAAAAATAATTGTACAGCATATTTTATGTAAAATATATATGTGCTTATACTATTCTCGTTATCGACAATTTTTTATCTAAGAATAAGGATCAGCCTTCTGAACATCTACAATCTTTTATAAGTTTTTTCCCTCCTATCGCTTTCAGACAAGTGTTAGTAAATCACGTGGTTTTATCTTGCACTATCTGTTTTAATTGTGGTAATCATAATTAAGATTTTATTTACTGTATTACCCGGATAAGTTCTCGTTATATTTTTAATATTTGTGTATATATAAATGACATGATCCCACCCAATGCCCAAAATATACTAATAGAATGTCATCAATCTGATTTTTCAAAACAAAGCAAAACTTTCCATACAGTAGTGCCATCTTGTGCTAACAAGAGCAATCAATTGATGCCAGAAGGCTTGTGCATAAAATCCCTATCTAGTGTCTACTCATTCAATATCCCCAGACTAGTTTCTGACTTGTGGCCTTCGTCAGTGAGGAGCCTTGGATCTGAGAGCACTGCACCTAGATCTTAGTATAAGCACATATATATTTTAATAACAATTATGTGCTAGTAGGAGATAGTGATCATGTGAATCTGATTTTTGTTTATTATCTTGATGACATTCTATTGGCATATTTTAATCATTGGATATGTCATGTGATGATAACCAATTAACTATGTGTATTTATGTTTTACTATATATATTGTAACAGTCAAATACTGTATAGTCAGAAAAACTAATCATAAAAACCAAGCAATGATCATTAACTCACAAGTCTGTGTGTAACATCACCATAAACATCACCACTAACAATACAAAGTCAAATCTCATTACTTATACCCTCGGGGTGCTAACTACTGCCACATCTGACGTTATATATGCTCTTTGCTTATATCCCACTGATGTCAGGGGGATACAAAAGACTTAAAACTAATAAATGCTAATTGGAGTAAACAAGATACAAATGCAAGGAATAATGTGTATATAGATTTATTAGTAACTTTTAAAAAAATAGAATAAAATGAAATAAAAGATCATATGTCTAGATTTAAGCCTAAGATTCTATTGGATTTTTTACAGTTTAAAAAAATGAATTAGTGAATAAACATCATAATTATTGCTCACTTCATACAATAGAGGGACTAGTGGTTTCATATGTTTCAATAACCTCCAGGGTGGACAGTCTACAATGATTTAATAATTAATTACTTTTTAATTAAGCAGGGTGAAGCTGGGAGTATTTATTTAAATATACCAAAATCACAATTAATAAATGACCACCATTGACTTTGAATTATGACTGATGACATGATTGTAATATCAAACTTTAAAAATACATTAAAAAATACTGAACATCATATAAAAGCAGAATTTTATCTGATGATGAAACATGTGGGGTATGCCCACATTGGCAAGTCCATACCTAGGAATTTTATTGAATCAGAAGATCATATGAAGCAGGAGTGAATGCCTGCTCCTGTAACCAGTAAAAAATTTATTACTATCAAGCAAGAAATTCATCTGCATGGATAATAATATTAACAGGATAATCCAAGTATGAAAATGATATATCTACTTTGGTGTAATCATATCTAGAGAACCCTTGGCCAATCAATTTTCATGAAGCAGGAATGATTATCTGCTTGTAGAATAAATATACAAATTAATAAAAATAGATAAATAACCCAGAATGCAATTTATATAAAGGAATGAGCAATAAGTAATTCTTCATTATGAAAGTCTGGAAATTATGATGATTACTACAAAGAAAACAAGTGTGAGTAGCCACATTATAAGTTTGCACAAGCAGTCATATAACACTTGTCCAGTGCATTAATGTCTAATTGGCTTATGCACTATGAATTTTTTAAAAGCAATAAAAGATTCTAATAATCCCTGCTTAATTGAAAGTCGATCTTAAAAAATGTACTCACACATACTAAGAAATACATTATCAAATAGTTTGAGAGATCTGTGATTGAGATATATAATTACAATTAAACATTTACTTCAAACTGACCTTAACTTATCAAGACTAATGTAAATTAAATGGTGTATATATTTGTCCCATCAAAAAAATATAAATTAATCTTATTAGTAATATTGTTTTTAAAACTAGTTCAACTTATTTTTACATTTGTTAAAAGCCTAATTGAAATGCTTGACTAATTATATTTTAGAAAAACAAAATCTTTGAGCCAGGTGAGGAAGAAAGATTGATGAATCTCTGCACTTTTGATTAATTAGCTTTGTTTGAGTGGGGTGTGTGAAAGATCAAAGAATTTTAGAAATAAAAATATATTTACAAAACAACCCTTCATTACATGAGCTCAAATTCAAAATCTAACACATATATGACTTAAGAATGATCACAAATAGCAATATAATTGTTCATTCTTAACAAATACAGATTAGTTTAACATATATGTATAATATTAAACTAAAAAATAATATTAAAGAATAATATATCACACACAAAAAATAATAGTATAAGTAAAAGGGAAACATCAAATGTATGTGAATTGTTTAAGTTGTTTTTATCAGTCTTTCAAGCTTGCAGAGATCTCATGGTATAAGCTCAATATTTCTACAATTACTTCCATGAAGGATTTTAAAAACATGGCAAGGTATAAAGAGCAGCATGTAGATATAATACCATGTAACTTTCATGATGGATGCAATTCACATTCATTTGATCCTGAATGGCATGTTTCTTGGATAATACTAATTAATGGTGGAGACAGGCTGATACTTAGAGAATAGTATATTTATTGAATGCAGGCATGGCAAGTCAACAGGCTCAAATCATTTGTAATGGCAGTAGTATCAGCACACAGGTTCAACAGGTCAGCAGACTTCAGACAGGTAGCCATTCAGAGACTATAATGGGATTCCAAACTGATTCCCTGGGATCATGAAGAAAAAGCGGACATAACTCAGGTTACCATTATACATGGCTTTTAGCAGCCAAATGATTAAGGAACTTCTTAAAATAACTTTGGATAGAGATTTTATTGGCACCTTGAAGAATTTTTCATCATAAGACAGACTAGCTTGAATAATATTTTCATAAAAGACCTTGATTTCCCATTTACCTAGGTATTTATACTATTTTTTGACAAAAAGTATCCAAATTAATTTTAATTAAAATATTTCTGCAAATAATAACTTTGATCAGCCAAACTAAAATTTAATCCTTTACTTTTTATTAATTAGTAAAATTTTCCAAATTCTGAATACATTTTGTCTACTTCCATTTCTTATGGTAATTAAGCATCAATCAATACCTTTTTACCATAAAGCCAAATATTGAAAACAATTTTAAAATGCATAATACCAAGATAATTATTTTACTTTTTATTAATTAGATATGGTTTTAATAATACTTATAAATGTACCTATGCATTGTAATTAATCTGCCTTTATAAACTTTATTAAAATATATTAAGAAATTTTAAATAGCTTAAATTTAAATTACCTATTTATCAAAATGTTTAAACAAATATTTATGTTTAAACATCCTGCCTTTACAAATTACTGTTAAAGAAAGTTAAATAGAGTTAATTTAAATTATTTAATTATTTATCTAATCTTTTTAAGGAATATTCTAGATTTGTAAATCTAAGCTAATTGTTTCTGATTCTATTACATACACATGCGTACATTTCCTTCTTATAAGCCTTTATTAAATTTTTAATAAAATAACTTTTTATTTTTAAAAATGGCATGAAGTATATATATATGTAAACACATATAAGAGCTTATTTTGCAAGCTCTATATATAAAATTTGTAAATACAAGCTTATTAAATTAGGTCAGGTGATATCTGACTTGATTTTTTTGTAATTTTATTTTTTTCTATTAAGGCTTTGGTGGTTTTATATTGCTAAAGCTATTAATATATGGTGTATCTGATCTTAGTTCAGTCTCATATAGCTATTTAAGTTAGATAGCTGGATTGGAAGACATATGGATGTCTGAAATTTTCAGATTTTCTACTTAGTAGTTATACATTAGATAATGTTCTGGGCTTGTCTTGGTATTTTTAATCTAATGCTTGAATATTCTAGCACCTCACTGAGGATGGTTGGGGATATTCTGCAACGCTTGTTAAGAGCTTTTGTGAGCTCTATATATAACATATATAGCTGCAATATATATATATAATATAAATAAAATGTCCATTAATTAGAACAAAGTTGTAATCATAATAAAAATTTTAGATATAATGGTAATAAACTATTATAAAGTCTTTCAATCCGCAGAAGTATTTTTGATTAATTTCTTAAACCTGCCTCAACTGCCATTAAATTTAAAAAACAATGTGGAAGCAAACATGATCAATTCAACTTCCATGAATCCCATATTTTAATGTTAGCAGCTTGACTGTTTATTAAATGCATTTTATTCCTATTTAAAAAAATTGCCTCCTTAATTTATCTTTTATTATGGTTTCTCTCTTCATGAAAAATTTTAACTTTCAATACCAAATTTAAATTTATATTTACATGTTCTTTCATGATCAAAAAAACTGAAGGAGACATTAAATCATCATTATTCTTACTTTTTACATGCTTATATAATAATTCATGCTCCTTTAATCTCTTTTCAATACTGCACCTAGATTCGCCTATATATGAGATCATACACTCACAAAAAATTTGATATACAATATTACTTTTCTGCTTGACTGGTATGATATCCTTAGAATTATTCACTAATTTATTAATAATGTTTGGAACATAGAATAAAACATTAAACACATTCTTATATATATGTATCCTTAAAAAATTTCACTTGTGGATTGGAAATAAATGGAAGATATCCATTGTTTACTATCAATCTGCATTTCCTTTAAACCATTACAACTCTTTTTAAATTGATATAAAGTATTTATTTGTTCCATTTTATAACCAACATCAAGCAATTCTTTGGCAAATATCTCAATATTCTTCAGTTTATCACTTTGGTAACGATATAACTTTTCACTACAAAACAAAAAAGATCTAAAACTTGCCATATTATGCATAACTGGTACTTCTGATTTACAATTTATATATCACCTTTTTTGCAACAGCTTGTTATTAATTTATAATTTAATATACTGTTATCTCTTGTAATAATTAAATCCAAATATTTAATACTTTTGTCCTGTTCCTATTCTATAGTTCATTTCAAGCCATTCAAATTATTTTATTCCTCTACAAGAAATTTATAGTATTAATATTTCCACAAACAAAATCATCATCCACATACCTTTTGTAAATTTTAATATCTTTAAAAGAGCACATATTTAAAATACTACTCTCATATGTAGACAAAACAAAATTGCAAACTTGTGCAACTACAGGCAAACCCATAGGCCAACCTTTAGACATTTTATAATATTGACTTTCAAAAGAAGCAATGATGTTATCATCAAAAAAATTTTAAAGAGTCAACAATAAACTTTATCATATATTTACAAACATCTTTACTTTTTAATGTATGTTCAATTATTTTTATGGAATCCATTCTATCAATGGAACCATACATTTCTGTTACATCTAATGAAGCAGAAACATCATTCTCATTACTCACTAAATTTTTAATACTATTTACAAAGTCAAAAGATGAAGCAATAATATTATATATATTGTAACAGGCTAAAGAAGAATAGAAAAATCCAAGAACATGCTACATCTGGAATACCAAATGAAATTAGAGAAATAAGAATGTTTATACAAAATTAGGATAAAATAAGAAATATCTAAGTTATTCTATAGATATTTAGATTTTTATGTTTAACAATTCTCATCAATATGTATTTTGTCACTTAGTAGACCAATCATTATAAAGGTGAGTAAAACAAATATATTTAAACCTCTTTAAACATCAAAATATATTTATAATACATTATATCACATGTAATTTTTAAGTTACTGATAATGATCCAACTGAGTTTTGTAGTAGTTATATTTTTCATTAAAATGTTTTTCAAGAGAACTGTGACATTTCCAGATATATGATCTGACTTAAATTGCTGAAATAAAACAGTAATATTAGAGATAGTTTTTGTTTGTATTTATTCATTGTATAAGTCATAATAATGAGGTTTACTCTTCAAATTCCAATTTAAATAATTCCTTATTGATATTGGTTTTTATATTATAGCTCTTAATTATAGTCCATATAATGCACTGATATTTATAATGATGTTGCACACACTACCTAATCTTACTTACTTGAGAAAAAAATATTTATATATGCAATAATGAGACTAAAATGAGAATAAGCCATATTAATTAATCAGAAGCTTCATGCTCCCAAATCAAGATGCTTCAGAAGTGGAAAGTAACATGGTCGCTCTTATCTTTATAAAACTTGCTATCTTGTGTCATGGTTTGAGAGGTCCCTCTATCAGCAATTAAAAGATATTGTTTCACTATTATAAATAACAAGGCATATATGATTCAGGTTAAAGCCTGTCTTAATAAATATTTAAAATAAAAATCAAAAATAATAAAGCATATTAATATAAAGACACCATGATTATAGATATACATGTTATGGGAATTTGAATTATGTATTGTTGGATATATTTTTGATATGTCCATCAATAGATGTTGAATGATTATTTATATTATTATTGATTGGGTTAAGAATTCCTGCTAAAAATGAAAATACTTCCTTTAATACAATTTTAATTCAGAGAAGAAAATTTAAAAACGAATTTTAAAAACTACATATATACTTAACACACTTAAATACATTACAAAAAAAAATACAAATAATTATTTTTCCATTCAGAAATTTTTTAAAACTGGTATATATATATATTTTACTAGTATTAATTATTTTTATGTGCAAGTATATATTATTGTTAGGTACCTTACATACAATTTGAAGTGGTTATGGTTTCATAGTTCATCAGCTAGTTTACTTAGGATTTTTAATTTTAATTATTTTCTGTAATAAGGTCAACTTCATTTATAGATATTTTTAGTAAGTTTGGGTCTTCTTTTATATTGGTAACATTTATGCCTTAAGACAGACTATCTCTGGGTTATATCAATATACATTTTGGCATGTCAGATAACAGCCTACCTTTTTAAATTTTATTCAAGATTCTTTCAAATCATTTTTCTTTCCAAAAATACTATTTGATTGAAACATGGTAGCTCAGTGTATGCTTAATGACTTTAATCAGTCATCTTAAGAAAATTAGATATATAAAATTGAATTCTCATCATACTTCCTGACTATAGTGACAAGTATTTTCATCATTGTTAGTCAGGGTTTATTATGAAGAAGCCTGACAAACCTTACTGAAATTCTTTTCTCATTAAACTTTGCTATTGAAACTGAAATCTGTAGTCTGAAGTGAACTACTCTTTAAATTTAGAATCTTATCCTACCTTACATAGCTTAGAATACTACCTATTTTGTTTATAAAATAAACATTTCTGAAATTCAATAATTAATATAACTATTTGCACAGGATATCTTTTACAAGGATTCTGACCTTTCTTTAGTCTTGCTTTTCCAATATTATTTACTTAATGTTTTTAAATGCTTTTATTTAACTTAAAAACTCTGCTTGTTTGTTTAGAATACATTTTGTAATTAACATTTAACAGACTTCTACTAAGTGGATTTCCTTCAAATTTTGTTCATATGTTAGAACTCAATAGCAATGCAATATGACAAAATATTTCAGATTGGTCCCTTGGTTAATTTCTGTAGAGAAATAGATAGACTGAAATGCAAATGTGTTAACATTGGTTCAGGAAGTTTGCAGTGATACATCCATGTGAAATTGATATATATTTTTTATTAAAAAAAAATGTGTAAGTTAAATTGAAATAGAAGCAAAAACAAATCTTAGTTTTTACTAATTGTAAAAATTGCTTTAAATTTAAATTTCACTTGATTATAAAAGTTTATTTTTAAAAAATGCTTTTTTTATAAATAAAATAATATTGGAATCGATTTTTAATATGTTGAAAATTATCTTTAAAATGTTACACAAAATGTGACAATTTTCATTTTATTTGATAAAATCAATACTTCATTAATTATTCCATTATTAATATATAGTCTGCCATTTTCTTTCCAAATATGGCCTATTAATTTTGATATATGTTAAATAAATTAATTTCATACACTTTGTTTTGCAAATCTTGTTTTATTTTATAAACCAATTTTTATTTCAATTTTTTTCCTACATCATGCCCCATTCTGAATAGGAATAATTACATAAAATATCCTAATGCTAAAAAATTAAAAATAATATATATATAACTATTTTATAATAAGTGCTTTTATTTTCTTCAACCACAATTGGAATTTTATATTTGACCTAAAATAAAATCATAAATTGTGTAGCAATTAATTAATTCAATGACTAATTTTTACAACAAGTAATTGAAATAAATAATTTCTAGCAATTCATGCCTTCCAAGTTAAATATAAAAACTCCAGTTATGATTGAAGAAAACATTTTTTTTTTGGCTTTTTAGTGCGCAGTAAAAATAAAAGTTGTTTATTGTAAAATATTGTTATATAAACTATTTTATAAACAATGAGTTATCTTTTTTTTAAATTTGCATTTCACAATAAAAACTATTGTTTAAATCATTTTACCTACAAATAAGCTTTTATTATTAAATTTTGACTGGAATTGAAATTATTCCATTATAGCTATATGTATTTAGGAAAAATATATTTAGTATTTACATTTCTGGTTGTCTAAACTCTTCTTGACACGGGTGGAATTTGTAGCTAAATAGCTCTCATGAAGACACGCTACCAAATCCATATAATGTATACAATTTTTTTTCCATTTTTTAGCATGAACAAGTTGAAAGTTACTTTAATGCTTCTTTTTATTTTTTAACAGAGACAAGATCTCTCATTATAAAATAATCAACAGTAGAAATTATTTAGTGCTGTAATTTCCCCCAATTTTAAGTATTTTTAAGAGCACATGCTTTTATATAATGTAAAAAAAGATTTCTTTGTTTTTATTAATTTTCATAACTATAATTATTCAATGTTAAAATATTACTCCAAAACTGCCTATTTTTATATTTATGTAACTTAAACACTCTATAAACATTGTAGTCTGCTTCAGTGTAATAATAACCATTCTATTTAATATATAGAATACAAAATCGAATCTTCTTTTTTTGTCGTGTGGTTATTAAGCATAAGAATGTAAAAGAATTATATTTTTTGCCATGATATATGTTTTATTCTAGAACCAATCTCACTTCATATTACTTGAAGTTTCTAGAATATACAATGATTGTGATGTTCATACAATTTATACAAATATTTATATAACGTAAGTTACATATTTGATATATGTGTAATAAAATGTCCATTATAAAATAATTATTGTATTGAAATTTGTTATAAAAATAATATAGTGTAATGTTGATATTAGAGGATATTTGAATCCAGACTTTCAAAACTCCCTTTAGTCATCTACTCCATCTTATACAATCAATACACATGACCACATACATGTGAAAAACATAAATGATCTCCAATATATGTATTTTGTGCTGAACCATACTCATTAGTTGTTCCGAATCATCATCCTCCACACACACACACATATATATATAATCAGTGCTCAGTTTATATTAATATATAAAATCTTCAAACTTTAATGGACAGACTTCAATGCCCTCCTCTCTCCAACTCTTCAGACATCCATATCATTGAAAATCTAATGATGGTAAGTAATGTATTATTACTGCTATACTTTATATTATTCTTATTACAATTATATATATATATATTAAATAATCCCTAATGCTATACTAATAGTAATAAATAAAATAAAAATTCATGTAACATTACAATATTAGCCAAAAACCTAAACTTTACTAAAATTCTTCCATAACTATGGTTCCATTTATTTGTTAATAGATGAAATCATGGTTAGTTTTTTGACTAGTATTGCAATGTTATGTAAATTTTTATTCTATATATATGTAGATTGCAGAAAAGATTTTATTGCTAACTGAAAAGAGGTTCTTTGATTTCTTTTGAGCCTTTAAAGAAACTGGTGAGACAAATTTCAAATATTCATTCCATAACTTCTTTTTATATGGCTGCTATTACTATGATTTCTCTAGTGGTAAATAAATATGGATAGGCTGCTCACCAACATGCTTCAGCAAGTATGGAGAGGTTTTTTTATCTCAGAATTTTACCAAAAAACACTATGGTCTTTCTTCTCAGTTACTTGGGAATTTTTAATTAAAACATTAATAGAGTTTCATTGAAGGGAGGATAAATATCAAGAGTGTGAATGATTTTTTTAGATATTTATAATCATATCAGATAAAACTAAACCATAGCTCTTATTTCCAGATAGCTGTAAAGTTATCAATCAAGGCAGTGTTGGTAGCAAACACAGAGGGTATTAAGAATTCTCCGATTGTAAATCCAGACTGCAGTTTAATGAAGACTTTCATTTAGCTACCAACAAATGCCAATAATTCTCAAGTGAAGTAAAATTCTATGTTTTATATAAAAAACATTCAATATTAAATGGGATACACTTAAAATATGTGAAGTTAGAAGAAAAGGTAAAGAGGTAATTGATTTGAAAAATGCACATGTATAACAACAGCACATGTATTGGAGGCACAAATAAAATGAGTTTTATTATAACAATAAGGGAAAGAATAACATTGTGGACATTGTTGGCATGTCAGACAAAGTGATAGAATTAGTTATTCAACTTTGTGAAAGTTAGAAAAATGGAGATAATTCAATTTTTTTCTGACCATTGTAATGAAGAACTAGGTGCTTTTTAGGTGTTAACCATACCAAACAAAATTTCTAAAATTGTTGAGGGAGATTTTAATGTTAGAATTGAAAAATAATAGATAGTGATGGTAACCTAGCCACAGAAATGACAATACACAGACTTGTGGAATTTTTAGAGAAAATGTCCATTATGAATTATTTCTTTGAAAAAAAAAAAAGTTAAATGAAATGAAATCATTCAAATAAAGATATAGTAGAAATGAAATATATTTTGACAAATAGAAAATATGTATTGCAAGATTATAATGTTCTGGATAGATTTAACTCAGGAAGTAATCATTAATTATGAAAATATAAGATATATATATTAATGCAAAACTAGAGACAGAAATTATTAACATTAACAATATTCATAGATGATACTTCTAAACTGCAGAAATACTCAAGTGAATTTAAATTAGGACTTGTTAATCATTACAAAATATTTACAGATTTTGAAGAGGGTTCAAACTTGAGATTAAAAAATATATAAGTTGTACTATACTGAGTATCGCAAAAAGGTAACTGACACAAAAAAGAAGTAAATCACCAATAAATATTTAACCTAGATATAGTAAAATATATGAACGAAAGTAAAAATATAAAAATATAGAAAAAGAATTTATTAAAAAAAATTGAATATTTGAATATCTTAAAATGATAGGGAAGAGATTTAATAATATATAAAATATAATTGTGGATTGGCAAGGAAAGTTATAGAAGACAATAAAAATTTCACAAGTATAAAATAACATCTTGGTATTGGGGGAAAAGTTATTTTAGCAATAAGAACAAAAGACGGAACTATTACTAAAAAGAGGGATGCTATCATGAAATGTTTGGAAGAGTTCTATAAGGATTGTATAATAATAAAGATCAAGAAAATAATTACTAAAATTATTACATTTAAATTGTCAAGCATTTTCCGTGAACGAGGTGAGACATGCAATTAGTTTTATGAAGATGGTAAAAGCTCTGAGAAATGATAGTATTATTATCAATATTTTAAAAGAAGCAGGTAAATAAATAGAAAAATTATTGGCAAATAGCAAATGTTTAAAATGACAAAACTATATCAGGTGACTGGAAGAATGCAGTAGTAATATTGGTATTTAAGGAAGACTATGGAGATATTGTAAATTACAAACCTATCAATTATATAAAAAAAATTTTTTTTAAACCCCCCTTATTTTTTTAAAAAAAATTTTCTTAAGCTCCTCTTTTCTTTTATTTTTTAATTTTGTTTTTAAAAACATACGGAGCTCCCTATCTTTTTTTTTTTTACACTTTTTTTTAAGGTTATACCCTTATTATATTATATTCTATCAATTATATGTAAAATCTTTAGCAAAATAATTACAACTTGTTAATAACAAACTTTGAATTCAACCCAACTAAAAGAAGCAAACTGAATTTAAAAATGGTTTCATTGCAATGCAATGAATCAGTCAGTACAAATTTTCATTATATCTTAGATTTATAGAATATGGGAAAGATGTTTGATTTTATAAGCACTTCTACAATGATTAAAGCTTTAGATTATCAAGATATAGCTCTGGAGTTATTTTCATAATCAGAAGAATATTTATAAAAATACAACAGCAATAATTATATTACATAATGATTCTTAGAAAATTAACATTGATAATGTTGTTTGATATGACAATTCCATATTTACAAAACTTTATATAGTACTTTTATTATGAAATATTATGTGAATTAAAATGTAAAGTTAAGGGAATAAAAATACAATGAGGCTATTAAGCCACTGCAAATAATGCTTCAAAACTTCAGGAAATGTTACAAAAGTTATCAGATGAGAGTAGATTAAAGATAAAATTAAAAAGACTAATGGTCAATGGATTTTCTTGGAAAAAAATAAAGATGAATAATTATAAATTAAAAGCAGTCAACAACTACAAAAATCATAGTCAGATAATTAATATAGATAGAATCCTAATGGATAAAATTATTCATAGAATTAAACTTGGATTAAATATTTTTGGTAAAAATAATTTACTAAAAAAGACTATCCCTATGTGTTTTTTTAAAAAGATTTTCATTTATATGTTTATCAGTTTTTATTTATGGATCTGACACTTGGACACTTCACAAAAAAATCCATGTAGAGAATAGTTAGATAAAAGAACAAATGAAAATCAATAACATCAATTGAAAGGATTAAGAGACTGAGTAGATCTAGATTAGATATATTGCTAAAAAAAAATAATAAATTGATGGTTGAAGTTTTAACCTGCATACCAAGACATTGCAAAAGTCCTAGAATGATATGGCATGTGAGATGATTGGATGAAAATGAGGAAGTTTGTTAGTAAGATGTGAAAAAAAGAAACTATGGATCTGAAAAGTCAGATTAAACTCAAAATAAGTTTTATCCTGATGAGGGTCAGTACTGGTTGATAATAATATTTATAAATAAATATTGTAAGGATCAAAAACCTTTATTCAATTATTAAAGTGAACTAATAACTAAAAAGAAACTAAACTGAAAGTAAAAATAAATTTAACTGAATTTTATATATATATGCGAAAGCACAGTCATACATAATTTTACATATATTAAAACAAAATATATCAAATAATCACACATACATTTACGTTTAAGATATATATTTATGCATACCCTACACAGCAAATAATAGAGCAAAATATGAATACGAATTTTTACTTTTAATAACTTTAATACATAAAGCTAAATTAGAACTATTTAATATTTTCCCTCTTGTTTATTTATAGTATCACAGCGTCGCCTGGTGGCGACTGAGCATATTGGGTTAAACTAGCAACAACATTGGTAGTTTAACAATGTTGATTTTATCAACTTTGCCATGTTCTATTCTGTTTTAATAGATTATCTTCATTATTAAAAATGTCCAGGATTTGTAAATTAATAAACAATTATATTCATCAATCCTCTTTCTTTATTTGTGAGCATTTTTCATATATTTGAATGCTGTGATTAGATTTCTGTAGAGATTATTCCATGTGATAATTCAATGCTTTTACTACAGCAGGAAAAAGTAATCAAAATCTTTTATATAAATTATAACATAGAAAATTCTATAGAACCATATCAAATAAATTTCACCAAGCAACTGTTCTAATCATCATTGTGATTATGGATCTTTTTCCTCTCACGTTGATTTTTCCTTAATTTTATGTGAAAAAAAAAAGCTACTTTTTTTATTCTTCTTCTTTCTGTCTTTAAAATTAAGTATATAAAGGTTCAGGTAAGGAAAAAATGGATAATAAATATTAGTCTGACTCTATGTTTTAGATGCTTTACATTTTAATCTATACTTTACCTTTAGTTTAATCAGCCAATCAGATGGTTTGTAGTAAAAAATTAAAAGAATGTGTGCTTTCATGATTAGAATGTTTGTAACATAAAGTAAAATGAAGCTCCTAATTAAGGAAATAAATTTTGAAAATACATTATTATTGTTATCAAAATTTTTAGAACTCGTTAAAATGTATGAAAGTTGAAATTTTATTTATGGCATGATACAACTAAAGATATTTATGGTTTCTGAAACTCTAATAAGTACTGAATTCAAATAATTGTTGTTTATCTTTATTTAAGAATAGTTATTTGTTACTAAAATGTTATATCCAGTAGTTTAGTGGCAATATCCATATTTTGAGATAAAAGTACTTGCCTTTTATTTCTAAGATACACAGTGGAATCTGAATATCTTCTTAATTTTCTCCAAAGCACTTAGTAGATGGAATGATAATTGCTTACACTTGTTTATAATGGTTTCTTTACAATACATGTTGTTTTGATAAATAAACATACACATGTGACATATATATATATAATATACACATTTTAACATGCATATCACTGATATAAATATTCATCCATGTACAATATATTTCATGTTAAAAGCTAGTTCACTATATATATTTTTAATAATTAATAAAAATAGACAAACAATATATATCCCAACATACATACAATATAAATATGCTATACTTATATTTTTAAAAAAATTATTTTAATTGTTTAAATTATTAATATCAATTTCATTTTGAATCAAAACAAAAAAATCTAATTGTACTCATTTTTTTCTGTTTTTATTCTTAACCAAAGAATTAAGAAAGAGCTGATTTTTTAAAATCAAAACTGTCATGGCTACAAATTAATAGGCTGATAAAAAGTTTTTATAAAGTGTTTTTCTTCTTTTAAATAAGAATAATTGTTCTTATTATGACTTTATCAGTAGTGAGTTTAAAACAAAAATTATCTGAACCATTATTTTTTCTCTGCTTATATGACTATGAATATTTTAATTTTTTTTAGGAAAAATTTACTAAGTAATTAAATAAAAATACACTCAAAAAAGACATCAATAGGATTTTTTTAATACTGTAACTTAGAAAATACTGCATCTAAGTTAATTAGGCAGTAACTGTGACCAAGATTATGTATGTTATACACTTCTTAAAAATAATAGGCTGATAAAATTTAATAATAAATAAAATCTGAGACTTGGACACTTAATAGAAGAGCAATACAGAGACTCCAGACTACTCAAAGAAATATGGAGAGATGCCTTTTTGAGAATAACAAGCAGAGATCGAAAACGCAAGCTATGGATAAGAGAACAAACAGGTGTTACTGACCTTATTGAAAAAATTAAAAGATTGAAGTGGAGTTGGGCTGGACATATTGCTAGAAGAGATGATAATAGATGAACAATTGAAATCTTAAACTGGATTCCAAGAGATTGTAAAAGACCCAGAAAGAGACCACATGTGAGATGGATGAATGAAATAAGAAAGCGTGCAGAGGTGATGTGGAGAAGAGAAGCTAAAGATCAGAAAAGATGGATTAAACTTGGTGAGACCTTCATCTTGCAGTGGATTGATAATGGTTGATGATGATGAAAATGTAAAAGTGTTTATAACTAAATGATATTATGATGTTTATTATACGTGGTGTGATGTTTAAAATGGCTCCTCATTAAATAAAGTGAAAATGTCCATACATAAGCTATATTCAAAAACCCTGCTAATCAAAAATTTTCCTTATATAGCACAATGAACCCATTTACTTCTTACTCTTTATTAGCCAATTATTTTTCTAGCTCTGGTTCATCACTTTTACTCTTTTTATACCATTTTAGTAAAAAATATTTGTTAGGTCCTCTATACTGTTTTCATATTTGCCATATAAATAAATACAAAGATATAATGGTATTGGTATTTAAGAAATGAAAATAAAATTTAAAAATCTCTTGTTACTATCTCTAAGAAGTTTAAATACTTTGATATATTTTCTCCTGAATTGAATCTAATCAATTTAATAGACAACTGCATAATTAAATTTAAAAATTATTTCCATCAAATCGACTTTCGTTCAAAATTGAACATTGTCAAGATGTTACAATAATTCAAAAAATGTCACGTGATTTAGATATCATCTAATACACCCTATATTGACCAATCCCACCTTAAAAAAATATGTTCATACTTTCCAATTTTTATTTAATACCCATTTTACTTCCAATTTTATTGAACCTTGTACTAAATTCATACATTTCTCCTTATTTTTTGTATATACATTATCTCATATACTTTCCTTTCTTTATAGTTTCTACAATATTTGTTATATTTATATTTGAATCATTATTTATAATAATAAAGTATATTATAAATTAAAAATAAAAAATAGGCAAAAAAGAAATGCAAAAACAAAATTTTAATATCATTAATCAGAGTTATAAGCATTTGAAAGCTGTTTGTTTTTAATAGCGATTTTTAAATGATACAGTAGCTCATTTGTGCTAAAGTGTAACTTCATAGAAATATCTTATTTCTCAATATTTATTTTATTTTGTATAAAGAGTTACTTCTTTAATTACTGATGAAAGAGGAAGTATGTAATCTGAAATCCAAGCTGAGTCGCTAGTTATTAAAATTGTTTTGCTAAAGAATCTTAATGTTTGATCGGAGCTATATTAATAATAAAATATCTTTCTAGAAAAAGGATTAATTAGTAGTTAAATTTTTAAAATACTATTTTATAAAAATAGAAGTTGCTTTTTTATTTTTATTAGTGCAGACAAATTTTATCTTCCTGAGAAAATAATATATCAGGCTACATCTGTTTAACATTTGCAAAGAATTGTCAGTTTAATCGGACTGTTACTTTTACAAGGGAAAAATGATAAAAACTTTATAATTATTATTCAATTATTTTATAAAACGTTACAAATAATAAATATGCTTTATTAGTAATTCATTAAAGGAGTTTTATTTCCTAAATGCCTGTATAGTTAGTGTCGTGATAGAGTAATGAAGTGTGAAACTCAAAATCCACGGAGCGTGACTCACTTCCGGTACTCAAATTTCTTATGAGCTCCCAAGTAATAAAAACATTCAATTAATGTCAAAATAAATATAGACTTAGTTAAACATCTTTTTTTTAAAAAAAAGAAAAGGCAGCACAACAAGTGCATACATTTTAATGTTTTTAAACATAAACCTTTAAGACCAAACCAAATTTAAAAATAAATAGAATTGGGATTTTATTGAGATAAAACAATATATTGATTTTAAAATGCAAAACGTTTTGTATTTTACTGTTGCCCTTTTTATACTAAGATGCAGCATAATTTTTTAATTAGCAGCATTTTGTAAAACCTTTTGTAAATTATTAGAAAAATAATGATAAGATTATCACAAGGGTTTCTTTTCTAATCATTACTTCCAGAATCTTTTAAACATTTTCTAACACAAAAAGTAAATAAACATACAGATCCTAAATAAATCTGATGTCTAGCACATAAAGTTCTCTTTCTCTCCACTAGAAGAACTAGAAACATCTGGAAATGCCTTTCTTAGTTTTCTTTAGCATAATGATAGAGCGACAGACTCAGGAAATAAGGGTTTTCTGAAAAAATTCAATAGTTAAGAAAGAATTTTTAAAAATCAGTTTCAGTAATTGTGTATAACAGTCAGCTCAGCCCATTACTTTAAATATCCAAATGTCATATGACTGCTGAAGAAAATGAACTTTGATCTTTCAACAAAAACTTATGAAACATCACATGATCACCATCTCGATCTAGGTGCAGTGCTCTCAGATCCAAGGCTCCTCACTGACAAAGGCCACAAGCCAGAAACTAATCTGAGGATATTGGATGAGTAGGCACTAAATAGGGATTTTATGCACAAGCCTTTTGGAATCCATTGATTACTCTGGTTGGCATAGGGTGCCACTACTGTATGGAGAGTTTTGCCTTATTTAAAAACTTATGAAGTTCTAAACAGTATGTATTTCGATAAATAAATACCATGATGGCATCTTTTAAAAAAAGAAAACTCTGGAATTATTTTAACAATAGTTTTATTTGGATTAATTCTCAAAACAACTTCATTAATAGTAAAAAGGGCCAATTTTTATAGCAAACATTTATTTTATCACAATTCCAAGAAAAATTATTTTTACCTTATTCTGTATGCTTGAGGAATCAATGAGCTTCAGATGGATTAGTGCCATAAATCCCCATTTTTACACTGACCAGTTTCTGGCTTTTGCTGTCATCAGAGATGTTTAGACTTCCAATCTGGAACAAAGCCATTAATGTATCTAGCCTTTTATCTCTTTATTCTATTTAAACTAATATCTCAAATTAAAAATTCCCTTAGAGTTTCAAACTTAATCCTAACTCTTTTGTATAGTTTTATAAATCTGACACAATTAATTTATATAGTTTTGAGATTTCAGTTTTATAATAACTGTAGGTCTATTCTAGCCTTTAGCTAGGAAAATTAATATCAATAACATTACATGATCTCACTCAGGCTCTCTCAAATGCTTCCAAGAAAAAAATTTTCATGCAGCTTTAGAGCCATCTGTTGTAAGCTTTATTAATCAATGGATCACAATTGGTATAATGCTTTTAAAAAAATCCATTTTATCAAGCTTATTGTAAGAATATAAAAAGACTGGAAATCTTTATCAAAGATTCGAGTCTTATTTCCAATCCAATAAAGTCCACATGCTCAACTTTTTATCTAAACAACAGAAAAACATAATCCAAAAATAAACATTTAAAATAGACTGAAACATACAATGCTACTCATTGCTATTCAAGAGTAACATTGGATCACAACCTAACTTATTTTCATTCTTTATCTAATGTGTTAAATATTAAACCAATTTCTGTGAATATTTTTTTTTGGAATGTTGGCTGATATTACTTGGGGTTATCTTGCAAGCATTTTACAGACAGATTTCTTAGCATTACATATTCTAGTAATGAATACTGTGTCTCTGTTTGAAGAAAACATGTCCACATTAAACTTCCCGGTACTTAAATAAATATTACCAAAAGAAATATTAGTACTGAGTCAACTCCTTCATAGTGAATTTCTGTTTTGTTTTTTTACATATTCCCCCATAGATATCAGAAAAGAAGTTCGCTTCTATTCCTATGAGTTTCCAAACAGATTTCTTTTTTCAGATCCAAAAGTAAGTCAGCAGTATTTGATCTTTTTAATGTTACTGGAATATCATCAACAGATTTAGAACAATCTGTGCTCATTTCACTTATATGCTTGCTAAAAGAAACTTAACACCTACTGACCTCTGTATAGCTAAACAAACACAAAGTAGTTAATGATTGTCAAATCTATATCAGAAGTGAAGGACTTAATAAAATCATTATTGAATACAGAGAGGTTCTTTTATATTTTTTTAATAATTAAAATTTCTTAAAAAAATCCATATGCTATATATATATATATAAATGGAGTATTTGTTGAAAGTGTGGGTATGTCTTGTTTTATGTTATTTTTTTACAGTTGAAAAGTTTACTTGACAGTAAAATCATTGATTGTGAATTTTGATTTATTTTTGATTAATATTGATAATTTTAAGTACATATAATTTATTTTATGATAATGACTAGTTTAACTTTTAGTGTTTGTGTTTATTTATATAAATAGTAATTCGGTTTTAGAATGTAGATATGTGAAAGTTGATGTGTTGAATCTTTATTATTTGCTTGTTGTTATTGATATGTTATTACTTTATATATTTATATTTTGTGGATTGATTTAGTTTGAATATTAATTTTTAAGTAGGTATTTGAAGATTAATATTTGGTATTTTCTTTTTTCTTTTTTTTTATTAAGGTAAATACACATACAATTACAATATAAATCTTTTTGGTATACATTTGTTTAGATTTGTTATACTTATTATAACAATCATTAGTAAATCATTTTCCAAATTAGAAAATATACCCATTTGATACATTAGTTATTATTATGACAAATTGATTTCATGATCAGAGCAAGAAGCTCATCGTTCAAACTTAGTCTATAATTATTGTGTACTAGTTTTATATCAGAACAACTGGCTGTTCATTTAGTGACTTAGCCAGTGACCATTGTGCAGTCCATATTTTGATTGGCAGTGATCCTTTGTCATTCTCCTTCTAACTGGACCATTTATTTTTTAACTTTGAATTAATATTTAATTAACATGCCTGAGGATAGGCTCTTCATCCAGTGGCCTAATTTGCCCCTATGGGTCCCCGAAGAACTTTTCTGGCATTAATAAGTGATCCCTGAACATAGTCCTTCGAATAAATTTTTTACATATCTCTCATGGTTCCTTACTTACTTGTTTAAAAACAAAATAATTTCTAGTTAACCACATGGCATAAAGCAGGAACATTCCCATTCTAATTGCAGCAAAAACACCACTCGTTATAGCATCCTTGATTCTTAGAATTTTCATGTTAGCTGGCAGTACTTTGGTTATGATATTTTGTCTAGCAGGACTCAAAAATGGGCAAGCAGTAAAAATATGTCCAATAGTTTCATCCGCTACTTTATATAAGCTACACAGTGGTTCTATTTTAGACAAATTTCTATGATTTACCAAAAAATGATTCGTTGGCCAGGCTTTCAAATTAAATTTTATGATAAAGTCAATATGTTTGGCTTCCAAGTAGCAAAATTTTAATTTCCTGATTAGTAATCTGGTAGATAAATCAAGCTCAGTAGTTAATTCTGGTATTTTCTTTGTGAATTAAAAGTTTTTAAAATATTAATTCAATTGTATATTAAAATAGAATCTGAAAAATGAAAATTTTTGCTTCTTATAAGAGATGCAAACTTTACTAGTTTTCCAAATTTCTGCCAAATTAATCTGAGATAAAAATATTTAATGATAGTGTTTTAATGTGAGTTGAAAAGTATAATTTCAAATAAGTTTATATAGAGCTTTAATTCGGCCTTTTATGGTTAATAATTTATGTTACCCAAACAAAGTTTTAAGTGATCTCTTCAAATTTATATAACTGCCAAACTTCACTATCATGGCAAGAGTTATGATTCACTTTAGAATAATTTTGCATAATCTTGAATTCACACATTAAAAAATAAACATAGTATAATAAATAAATTAATACATACATATATTTTAAAATAAAATTAAAACCCACACATTTAAGCAAATTCTGTAATTAACAATGTAACTCCTATGAGTTTTTCTAATTAAAAAGCCATAGCCTGAATAAAAATAAAAACTTTTTAATAAACAAATTTAGTCGCAAAGGAGATCATTTTTCTAATTCGACTAAAAATGTATTTTGGTAAATAAAAAAAAGAGATGATAAAAAGTTAATTAAGAAATTGTTGTTGTTGTTGTTATTGTTGCTGTTATTGTTGTTGCTGTTATTACTGCTGTTGTTGTTGTTTCTGCTATTGCTGTTGTTGTTGCTATTGTTGCTGTGTTCTGGTTGTCACTGCAGTTATTGTTGTTGTGTTGTTGATGTTGCTGCTGCTGTTGTTTTGATTACAATAAAATTAAATGAACTTATTTCACAAGCACTATACTTTTAATAAGAATTTAATAATTATACAAATATTTAATAAAAATTAATATATACACAGCTATACCCTGCTTAGCACAAAACCTTTACAGAAGGATTTACCATAGTGATCATCATGCCTTTGTATTCCTATTTGGATTTACAACTGATTATTTGCAATAATGATCATAAAAAAAATTTCAATTTTTTTTTTTTGCTGGTTATTATGAAAATGGTGGCCATTTTGTAAGACTGATGACATCATAGAATAGCGACTATATTATCTGAAAGAAAAATGGCAACAATCATGCTATAATTTGTACACAGAGTTTATTCATTATACATAATACAGTATATAATACTACAATATACAGTATTTTAATTATAAAATTACAATACAATTAATATACAGTACTTTATTTAATTTTCATTCAGTGTTCTTGCAAGATAATCAATATATTCCAAGTAAAGTTTAAAGACTACAAAAGTAAAAAAAAAAAGTCCTTCATTCAGTACAATAAGTAATCAAAAGCTTATTTTGATGATGTACAACAACCAAGTGTATTAATATTATTTTTTAAATGTGTACATTAGCTTAAAAACTATAGAATCACTTACTTTTATAGATTAAAATTCTTATTAATGGTATTTTCCTTGTGGCAAAAATTACAACCATCCTATAATAATTGTAAAATTTAGTTACTGTAAATGCAAGTGATTTTGAGAAACAAAAATTATTTCATGCATGATGCAGTAAAAATCACTAAATATAACTAAAATATTATTTACTGTATAGTATTTTCTTAATTTTAAATCATAATATTGCAATTTGTTTCAGAGATATCCGAGTCAACAAAAGACATTATCACAAATATAAAAAGATACAGAGCTGAAAAAAAAAATACGAATTTCATTCAAAAATAAAACTAAATTTTCATCATATACTATACTATTAATAATTAATTATAAATTGTGTACTATATTAATAAAATATTCAGTCAACTGATTTTGAATTAAAACTTTTTAGTCAAATTAAAACTGCAATTATTGTTAATCTAAAATATTTTCAGTAAAAAATAGGGTGGAAAGTGAAAGGAAATAATATTATAAATTCTGTATTAAATAATCCACTGTATAATCAAAAATTACTCAATCTAAGTGTTAAAAAAAATTACTTGCTATATTTTAAATCATAGTCTCGTAATTTGTTTCATATATATGTAAAACAATGGTCACGTTATAGTAAAATTAAAAATTAAAATAGCAGGAAAAAATACAAATTTCATGTAGCATAAAACTAAAAATAAATTTTGGTCATATATTGTTAATAATTAATTTTAAATTGTGTATTGTTATGTATTAGTTGGAATATTCATTTGGGCAATTTTAAATTAAAACCTTTATAACACTAATTTCAGTGAAATCAAATCTGATTATTGTAGTAAAAATATTTTTGATAATAAAAAAATGGAGGGAGATGATTTTATGCATTTAATAATATTTTATATTATGAAAATGCAATGAAAATAAATTGAAGAAGTTTCATTTTTTTAATTTTTTTTTAAATAGCCCATACATTTCAACATATTGTATTATTCAAAAAATTGTGAAGTCATTTCAAGAAAATGGCTACTGTGCATAATAAAATGTGACATTTCATGCCAAAAAAAGACCATATATAGTGTATTTATATATAAAGTGTTGTTTATAATATGTACTAAAAGGAAAAAGTTATATATTTATTATAACATGCAAACACAAAATGCATTAATCACAATTATCAGATTTTTTTTCAAAGTTAACTGTTTGATTAGATTGTGGTAATGAAAAATTTTATAAATTGGCTATTCTTACATTGTTGATAAATAACAGGTTTAATGAGATATTATTAAATATTGTTTTTTTAATTTTAAATAATTTCACATAAATAATATAAAATTATGAATTTTATAAAAATAAACTTCAGTGTGGGTTTTTTTTATCAACATAAAGATTAACAATTTTATGAAAGAATACAAAAAATTGTGAGCTTACTCACTCTTTCTCAATCCATTTTCCTGCGCATTTGCATAGTGAAAACAACCATTTTATTCCTAGTGGTATTGAACTTTTTTTAACATTTACAACTACATATGTATCAATTGGAATGATAGCAGCAACTAATGCCACCAAATATTACATTACTTCTTCATCATAAGGATCAAAGAATCATTGTAAACTTTGAAGATGTACTAACTTAAAAAGTTAATGCATTTTGTTGGCACTTTGAGTAAAGAAGCTGATAAGAAATTGATGATGACAACATTGAAGAGTTTTTGCAATTACACATAAAAGAATTAACTGAGGAATTAATGCAATTGTATGAAGAAAAGGAAAACAATGAAGAAAAGAAACTCGACAAGCCTTAGAGAAGAAAATGGACATCGAAAAAATTACAGTAACCACCTTTTTGTCCTGAGACATGAACAGCATTTTTGAAGAATTTGGCCCTGAAATGATCCATCAAATCTAAAAATGTCTTAAGTCAATGAATGAGATTTTATAATATGCTATATGAAAGGAAAATCAAAGAAATAAGTCGACCATTCATTTTATCCTTTTTTTTCTAGAAATTCTCAGCTATCCTTAAAAAAAAAAAAAACAAGATCTTCAAAATATTTAAGACAATGATAGATCCTTAGAACGAGCAACTGATGATTCCGAAAACCGGATGACGATGAATGCTGAATGAATGGATTGTAAAAAAGATCAACTTTCAGCTAAGTGGATTTTTTCTTTTTACTTAGATTTGTTACATTGTCTTAACATATATTTTTTAAGTGCATATCTGCATAATGCACACGTAGCATAGTTCTCACATGCATATATTATACAATAGGGTTTTTTTAATTACTACGTATACTAAGTTAAGTTGTTGTTCAATATATCTATGGTATAATTTTTATCTGTAGAAACGAGCTAAATTTTTCCCTATAGAAAACCATTATAATCCCTTGCTTTAATCTCTTTGCTTTACGATGAGTTTTAGGGAAGCAATTGTTCTCACTAAGCGAATTAAAGGTGTATATTAATCATTTTTATTAAATTAGATATTTTTAATTTTTCATTTAAGATTAATTATAGCAAGAGTAAAAGTTTTTTTTTCTTTAATTACTCCACCCCCACCTCCCATTCTATTAGCATTCTTAAATTTCTAAACCGCAAATTACTATGATTATAGACATTAGAGAAAATATTTACATCTATTATTCATTTTGATTATTCAGATATTTTCAATTAGTCAAGCAATCTAATTTCCCCAATATTCATACACCGCATGTTATATGTTTATAAAAATTATATAACATATATATTAAGTAATTATTATTATTATAAATATGTGCTATTGTAAAGTGTGCAAACTAGTTTATATAAGTAAAAAAGGTAAACAATCTTACTTATATAAATTCTTACATATGACTGTGAGAAATTGAATGACTTGAATTGACATGGTTAGTCAAAATACATAAATGTATTTTTCCCAGTTTCAAGTATAAAAATGATTATTTAAAAATGTGCTTTTAGAATATAAAAATTAGTACATATATGAACATGATAAGTGTATAATGACGAAGAAAGTCAAAAGTGTACTATTAAATTAATTATTTAGTTTCAGAAAATGTGCTAATTTTCAAAAGTTCAAGAATATTATCCCTGCATAAAAACTTGCACAGTGACATCTATAGTAATAAATTTAAATTATTATTTTTTCTTTAAGCATTAGCCTATTCCATCGCTTGTCATAGAATCGATTTTTTTTAAATATTTTTTCTTAATATTTTTATTAGTAATATTTGTTCTTTTAAGTCTTTGAAGTTTTTTACTTGTATACTTTTTACAGTATTTAGTTATAAATATAATTTTAACTATAACTAACTATTGAATATTTTATAAAGTTCACATGAAATTCAAGCTTTAGAAGCGACGCTGTTGTGTCTGCAGCTCTATTGCTGCTTTCCTATTGGCCCAAATCGGTCATTACATTAGAAATATTTTGTAGCAAATGTTACGATTCTGTTTTGCTTATTTTTTATTACTTAATTCTTTTTAGTATTTTTATTTTTAGATATATTAATGTTTTTTTTTTTTAATATTTTTTTTATTTATAATCTCTAATTTGTTAAAACTTTTCTTTTATATTATTTTTGTTTTAATAACTCATTTAAACGGTCATTCTATTATTAGTTTTGCTATTATCATTATTTTTGGATTCATAATTAATCATAAGTATTCTATTTTTCTTTGTATTAAATACGTTTGGTTAACTGAATATATAACCATGAAATATTTTATTTCCCAAACAAATCAAATCTAGAATAAAAACATCAAAGATAAAAGATATATAATAATTAGAATTCCATAGAAATAGCTGAGATATTCATTTTGTATTCTATAAAAATACTAGACAGTCAACTGAATGAGAAGTCTATACATCAAGTGAAAGATTTTGCTTGTGCACTGCACTATCATAATCATGACATGGGATTTAAATCAAGGTTTAGATAAAATCTTATGATTTTATCAGGTTTCAAAAAGACAGTACTTCTCTTTCAGATATTTGACTCATAGCCAATCTGGTTCAATCATCTAAAACTGGGCATTAAATGAATATCTATTTAACTATAAGTTGGTAAAATCTACTTGGTAATGCCTTTTCTTTCACTAATTTTCTAAAAACCACTGCAAAGTAAGTTTTTGCTTTTCAGTGTTATCTAGAAGGTTTTATCTTTGTGGTGTCTCATTATCATTTTCAATCATTATTGATAACATTATTAAATGAGGATCTTTTCAAGTTTAATATAGTTTTTCTGATCCATAGATTTTTTTCTCCATATCACACTAGTAAACTTCCATATTTATCCATCCATCAGACATGTATAGTTTTTCTAGATCTTTTACAGTGTTCTGAGATCTAGTTTGTGATTTCAACTGTCCATTTATTATTATCTACTTCTACAATATGTTAAGCCCACCTTTATTTTAGTCTCATTTTTTTTTACTGATATCAAAGATACCTATTTGTTCTCTCATTCATATTTTTCACATTTGTCTTCTTGTTACTCTTAATATATAACTCGCCACATTTTATTGAGTGGTAAGAAGTCTCTATATTGCTCTTCTGTTCAAATCTCTGATTGAAAAATAAAAATGGGTAAAACACTTAGACTAAAAACTTCCTTTTTCAAACAAATGGGCAAATATATATATATGTAAATTCATTGAAAACGGTTAGTACTTAAATAATATCAATGTCAGTAATAATCAGTGATCACAAGTGTTGACTGCTTTCAATAAATTTACATTTATAAACTTATCTAGTCTTGAACATTTATTATATACATATAACAATTGTAACGTATCTGTAAATAAACCATGATTATCAAATATGTAATGTTGATAATATATAAGTATTTATAGAGAAATCAAGTCTGAAAAAGTTAATGTGATAATTAACAAGCCAGTTTCCCAAAGAATCATTTAAAGCAATTTACTAATAATACAATAATACCAATTTATTTGCCAAATAAAAAATGACCTAATAATTTTAACAGTGCTGTAAATAAATCATGGGCTTATCAAATATATAATGCTGATAATCCTATTCATGGAACAACCAATCCACTTTTTATCTGACAAAAAAAGATCTTATTTGCCAGTTCATTTAAATGATTTTTGGGGACTCTAGCTTGTAAATTATCACAGTAATATTTCTGGACTTGGTTATTCCATGATTAGATTTGTATATACATATCAGATGAAATATTCTTATTCTTAGGGTTTCGTAAAAAAAAAATAATTCAAAAGTATTACTCAAATATAACATACACACACACAAAGTATAGAGCTTAATAGTAATTAAATGAAAATGGCAAGTTAGCTATTAAGAAATCCTCTTTGTAGAATTAAAAAATAACATTTAAATTCCATCAAAAGCAAAAAAGGTGCAAAGATATAAAATAATCTATTGATATAGTATTGAAATTAATTAAAGTATACAATTTAGAAGAGAATGAGGAGGGAGATGGTTGTAATCTGAATGAATAAAAACTTAACCCGCTTAATTTTTCAGTGTTATTTTTATTATTGTTTCATAAAAGTAAGCTGTTATAGCCCTATCATATTTGACATTTTAGATAGCACGATGGTGCTGTGATCATTATTTTTCTATGTTGTTTTAAAGCATTGTATATGTTAAATTACAGTATGTGACAGGCTGTAGCGATTTTTTCTAAGAAGCTTTTATTTTTAATGTATTAATTTTAAAAAAATTCCAAGATATGTCAGCAGTATATGGATCTTTATGGACCTTTATCTGTGATTGATAGCACATTCTATTGTTCTGACAAAATTATGAAGGAGGTAGCAATTTGTGTTTGGTTGATGCTTGATTCATTTTCCTTGTGGCTAAATGCCACACAAAACATGATTTTTAACAATTGTTAATGGTAGGATATTTTTGTAAAAAAATGTATCATTAAACTAAAAACTATGTCACTAGGGGGGAGGGTTGTCTTTGAAAACATTTTATTTTTAAAAAGCAGCTCTTAGAAAGTATACTAAGTATGTTAATACTACAGAAAAATCAGAGGCTAAAAAGAAAATTATTTTTGTAAAAACTGTACGTGAAATATTTTAATAATTAATAATTTAGTAATTTTTAGAATTTTTTTTATTTCTTTGATGATAACTAATTCTAAATACATTATTTTTAATAGCCAGAAATATTACTATCTAATATTTTATTCTTTTAACTTTTTTGAACTTCAGTTAGATACTTATTTTCACAATTTTAAAATATTAATTTTTCATGTTTTAGAATTTTAATTATTAGAAGGTTAACTATTTATAATATAGTCTATAAATTAATTTTGTAATGTTTGTAAAAAAGATTTAATTGCACAAAAGAAAAATCAAACATGGCTTCATAATGAAAATATTCATTGCTAGAGTCTATTCAAAAATTTAGGAGTCAGGTTGAAACTGAAAAAATTAAATCAGATATTTTTATTCTATGAAATATAGTAATATAATAATTAATATGGAAGTACTGACAACCCCCAGTGAGCTATATATAAACTAACTGTTGGTAAACATAAAATGAAATGACTCCACCTACATTTTAGCTTTGATCGTATATAAGCATAACATTTATTGACTACTTATATGCATAGCATGATTTATATCAGTGGTCTTCAAGCTTTTCACACCTGTGGACCCAAAAAAAAAGATCAAGATTTTTGCTGACCAGCAGAAGTTTACAGAAATTTTCGTAAAGATTTAAACTGCTTAGCCTTAGATGAGCATAACTGTTATAACTGATCAAAACAACACCCTAGTTACTGTGTATTGTAATGGTGTTGCTTACCTTTACATGCTGAACACTCTTTCTCAAGTTGTGCAGTAATACTGCTACAGAAAACAGTACAATAACAACCATTCTCGTTAATGTGCCTGCATTGCTACATTTATTATTTTATTGTTAAAACATGCAAGAATAAAATGTTATTCACCTCAATGTTGGGAAATATCACAGCTAGTGTAATTACATGACAATGATTATGATAAATGTAATAGCTGCATTTAATGTTAAATATACAAGATGAAGTTATATATATATATATAGAGAGAGTTTATATGATAAAAATTTTTTTTCTAATTTTGAATTTTTTTTAAAAAAATAATAAATTTAATTCTAATCCCCCCCCTCCCAATAAACATCTGTGATAACTAGAAAAACAAATTAATTTATGTATGATTGATTAGATATTGTTTTTGTTCTGTTTCTTTTTTTAAATCGGGTAAAAATGAGATTAAAATAACACCAGATTGCATTAGTTGTTTACTCTTGAAGTCACCTGAGGACCACCTGTAAAGCCACTGGGAAAATTGAGTTGAAAAGTTGTTTTGGTAAAGTGTCACATAGCTTCATTTGACCAAATTTCGGAATATACTACACACAAAGGTCATGGTGATAGTTCACTGTCAGGAGCATAACCAAGTTTTAAATACTCCTTACTATAATTTTTAACAAAATGAATTTTTTTGTTTTTGTTTTTTCCTGCACATTCTGAAGTATTGACATATCTCTTTTTCCTCGTTTTTTCAAGAGTTGAAACACTAGTACTTGACATACTTTCAATATCAGCTTCACTTTTTACTGGAATATTATCCTTGTCTCTTCTTAAGAGGGTCAAAAGGTTTTGCTGTTTGACTTTTTTTGTCTCCATTTTGTGAAGTTTACAATTTCAAAAAGAAATGTCACACACAAAATACAAAGTTGATACAAATGCAATAAAAAATTTTGCTATATGTGACCAATAAGCTGGCGCAATACAGAAATATCTACTAGGTATAGAAATTGACATGAAAGGAGTGGTGCAATTATCATGAGATTGACACTTTGTCTTTTAAAGATTGCATTTTCAGATAAATTCCTTCAATTATTATTTAGTAATTATAGTATTATCTAATAATTTAAATAAAATTTTGATTTATAATTAATTTTATTTAAGCAGTTGCGATGAAAAAATAAAAAAAAATTGTTTATATTAATTAAGTTTAAAATCTTATTATTTTGTTATTACAAATTTTCCTGCCAGTCTAATGCAGACCAGCAGAAAACTTCTGCAGCCCAGCACCAGTCCGTGGACCAAGGGTTGAAGACCACTGATTTATATACACTAATGTAATTTTAAGAAAGCTATTCTGAAATCACTATAAATAATCAGAGAGAAAGACTGAGTCTCATATTTATCACCCTCTAATTATTAAATTGATCTATTAACTTAAGATAATTAATTATAAATATTTTTGATGATTTTTCCATTTAATTTTTAATCCACTACTAAAATGATTTTACTACTTCATTAATCTTTGAATTAGTTAATTTAAATCGATAATCTTGAGAAAGTTTTAAATATATATTTTTTATTCTCAACCTCTATCCTAAATAATCTTTTCTTTACTTTTTTGATTAATTGATAGGCAATCCATTAACATGAAAATAATTATAAGAATAAGCAGAAAGTCATTTTAAAACTTGTCTGAATGGATTAAAAAATGTATTTTAATATTTCAATCTTTTTTTAATTATTAAAGACTAATGTAAAAGCTGCAGATAATAATAAATAGGTTTGGCCACACAGCACTAACACCACTTCCATTAATGTGGTACTTATGTATTAGAGCTGCTATGCCTTTTCACGTTCATGTTGTTCTGCCCATAAATTTCTAAATTTGCGATACTGTCAAATAACATGAATACTGAAACTTCTGACAAATTTAAGTGATAAATTTGTACACAAAAATAATAAAAATATTACGATATTAAATAAAATCAGGTAGTTGAGAGTTTTTAAAAAACAGCACTTTATGTTGTCAATAGCATTCTGCCATTGCAATAATGGTTAGTAACTCCCAAATTTTACCTCAAATTAAAAAAATACTACCTATAATAATTCTAGCATGATATTACAAAACAGTCCCAAAGAAGATAATGCTTTCATTTGAATTCTGGATGATATTAAAAATAAAAAGTTTATCTTGTTGATTCTGTTTAATAAAAGTTAACACTCCCACCACCATAAAGCATAAAAGTGAAGAAATATGATCTGCCAGCTGCACAAAAACGATGGCACTTTTGTTTGCATTCTGGACTATATTTAAAAAAATACTACACCTCATTGATTCCGTTTTAATAAGAGTTGAATAATTTTTTTTTACATTTTGATAAAAGTTTACTAACTTATTTTTTTGTTTTTTAACAAAATAAATGTATTTAGACATTTCTCGATCAAAATCCTGTGCAACCATTATATCATATAAACGTGCTTTAATTGTCCATTTTTTAAAAATCTGATGGATTCCAAAATTGGTTTATGTTTTATCTGTTCATTTTTTACTTTTCTACCATAAATAATAGATAGTATTTTTTTTTCTTTGCCTTAATGTCCATTTTGTAGTGAATATATTTATTATTTTTGTAGTTAATATAATTATTGAAGCAATAAAATAGATATGGTACTTTTTATATTTTGCTTATGTTGTTTTGCTTTATTGCCTGTTTTGTAATTTCATGCCAGAGTTAATATATGTAGTATTTTGTATAATTTTTAGTAAAATTGTGGGGATTTCTGGCCATGTGTGCGATCCTGGCAGAATGATGAACCTTGTGGGGGAGGTGATGGTTTGATGGCACACAGTGTTGTTTTTATTTAGTATTGTAATGTGTTATTTTTATTATTATTTGTATAAATTTATATTTTTCGTATTGTTAAAAGTGTACTTTTTCAGATTTAGTCTGGTGTTTACATATTAGAGTTACTATGCCTTTTCACATATGTATCAGTCTGTCGATAACTTTCTAAATCTTGCAAAAATGTCATGAAATAACTTGTACATGTGGTCCATTTTGAATCACTTAATGTTTGTCAGAGGTTCTGGTGTACACATTATTGGATGACATTGCAAAATTAGAGAGTTACTGGCAAACTGATACAGATGTGAAAAGGCAGCAGGTCTAATATGCAAGTGCCAATTAAACTAATATACTTATATATCCTAACTTTTGCCTGTAAAACACATATGACAACATATAAATATTTTCACTTTTTTTTTAAAAAAAAAAGTCAATTCTTATATTCTTACCTCAATGTAAAATTCATTAAACGCTTTTAATATCAGCATATAAATTTTTTGATTATCAATGTAAATGAATCTAAATATTCTTTTTAATAGATATCTGTTTGCTTGTTTTTTGAAATGAGTTTGTAGTGATGACATTTTACTTGTGGTTATATATGTCAGACTATTTCTGTCATTTACTAGAAATTGTTAAATGTTTTTTCTAAAATTCAAATTGTGTACTTTAGCATTGGTGGTCGAGAGGTCAGAACAGCTGCCTTACAAGTAGTTGTCCCAGGTTAACAGTTTTCCTTCCCAGCCAATGCTATGACACATGAGAAAAAAAAATTGTATACTTTTTTGAATACATATAGCTGTTAGTATTTTATCCTAACATGTATATAATTATTAACGATTGAAAATATTTTGAAAGTTGTATATAAAGTTTGAATATTTCTATTAACATTCTTTAGTATATAAAAAATATTGCATTGCTCTTGTTTTTTATAAAAAATAACAAAAAGATAAATTAATAATTATAATAATTTATTTATAACACCCATATAATGGGTTGCATATTTAATATCTTAATTGATACTTTTACAACATTGTAAATAATTCATTTACATTAAATATAATCTCGTGATGCTTATAGTCATATTTTTATTATTCTAGTGTTTGTCTTTCTTCGTCACTTTTTATTTCTTCTGTTGATTCAATAATTTCATAATTTTCTTGTTTTATTTCTTCAATTTCTTGTTGTGTCATTCCCGTATCTTTTTCTGATGGGCCTTCGGCTTCTATAATTTCTGGCATTTGATGCACAGCAGTTTCTGTAATATCTGTTTCTAACTCATCAAGATAAGTACTCTCTATATCAGCTAAACTTGGTTCTGATTGGCTTATATATTGCTCTTCAAAATTTAATTCTTCTACCATTATTTCCTGTATTTCTTCATTCTCCTTAGGTGCCTGTAGTACAATAACTTCTGATGCTTCCTCGGGTTGGTGATACTGCTGCAGTATCTTATTTTCATCAAATACTTTAGTAAAAACAGCCGGAATGTCAGGAATATCAGTAAAATACAGTGTTTCAGATTTCACGATAATTGGAACTCCATCATCAATGTGCAAACTAGGAGAAACTATGTCTATTTTAGAAATTACCTCAACTTTGCCTTCTCCTGCTGCATAATCCTCTATCCCTCCAGGGCCCACTATTGATGTGGCTGCCATTTTGTAAGACTCTTCCAAAAATTCTTGTATAACATTTATGACCATTGAAGTAATAGCAAGACCTAAAGCAACATAAAATGATGCCAGCAGCATATACACAGGATTATCTGGAATTATGTCTCCTAATCCAATGGTGCTTAGAGATATAAAACAAAAGTAAAAAGCTTCAAAATATGACCAAGACTCCCATTGGCAAAACAGTACAGAACCAATTAACAAATAAATAAGCCAGATAGTAACAGCAACAGTGATTGGAAGGTTAAAATCATCATCAATTTTATATTCATTGTCTTCTGTTTGGGGATCAGTCGAACTACTTTTAGATTTTTTTGTAAAAGAACCTGTATAGTAATAGCGTCTTACAAATTTCCAAACAGACTTTACCATTCTTGTAAAAATTTTACCAATATTTGCTAAAACAACTAATAATAATGGAATTCCGATTGCAGAATATGCTATTGTTATAGCTCGGCCTGCTTTTGTTACTGGTGCAATATTACCATAACCTGAAAAGAAAAGAATATAATTTTATTCTTGCTTGAAATTTTAAATAGGTGTGTACACATATAATAAAATAATAGTATGTAAAATAGAAGCACATTCAGAAGAATTTAATTTACTTGCACCAGTTTCTAACCTTAGTTTTAGTTAAGTATATTTTTAATACTGTCCACCATAATCATAGTATATAAATTGTTAATCATTAGCCAACAAGTAGTGATCTTTACATGCTTACTTTTAAAAATCCCATCGCTCTCTTATTTAAATACTTTTAGCATATTGATTACTTCTGCTTTTTAAATGGATAATATGTCATACTTTTTTGATTGTTCTTCTTCACTCGCCATAGTTTTGGTGCTTGAAATATTAAAGATAATCAAAAAACATTATTAATTAGCATAAGTATGTAATGGGATTTTGATATATATATATACAAGCATATATTTTTTTCTTAAATTGACAATTATTATTTGATAGCTAATGGTTCACAATCTATATACCATGATTTTAGAGTGTTGTACTAAATATATTTAGCTAATGTTAAGTTACAAACCAATACAAATTAAGTTTTTCTGAATATGTTTCTTTATGTAATATGGTTTTTACGTTTTATTATTTGAATTTTTTAGTTTTTTATTTTTTAAAATTTGGGGTTTTGTTTTTTTGGTAAAAATTTTTTGGTGGGGTTTTTTTTTTTTTTTTTAAGGGAAAAAATTTTGGGGGGGGGGGGGGGTGTTTGGGAAGGGGTTTTTTTGGTTTTTTTTTTTTTTTTATTTTTTTTTTTTTTTTTTTTTTTTTTGTTTTTGGGGGTATGAGTTATTTAGTGTATATGAATGAAACTAATAAGTTTTTATATATGTGTGTCTGCGCATACAAGTGTGTGCTAACATTTATGCTAGTGCAATTTATTGTGCATTGAGCTGCTTAAAGAAAGTTTGTAACCCACTGTTTAAGTCTCCATCAGATAGGAGCAAAAAACAAACGTTTGAAATGAGTGCGTTTTATGTGGAGTGCTTTTAATATTGGTTGCGCACTTACGAAAAGTAAATTAAAATGAATGCATATTTATTTTTTATATAAAATAAATAATAATAACTATTCCAGAATTTCATAATACATTAAAATTTTAGAATAATAAATTTCTCAAAGTATTCTTATAGATATATGGTAATAATCTTATTGTATCCTCAAATACATATATTACAATATCTTTTCTATAAATAACTACTTGGATACAAATTAATATGTATTTTCAGATAACACTAGCAAATTAACTCTCTCAATTCTAAGTTAATTATAGTGTTTAATTAATTAATTCCTAGGGTTATTAATTAAATCAATTTTGATCATTTAATTGAAAAAAAGTATCGATTTAAAGTTTGTTAAGTTATTCTAAGTCTGATGAATGTAAAAGGAAATTTTATTTTACATTACTCTACCTTATTATTTTGTATTTCAGATAACAATAGATATAATAAATGGTGTATATAAATTTAATAAATGACTATATAATTTAATAGTTTTGAAGTATGATCTTTTATTTCAACAATATGTAAACGGTGATTGCAATAATGACAAACATGTATTTAAATATAACAATTACTTTATTATAAATAAGTATATAAACAAAATAATAAAATTATAAGCGAATAATAAACATAATTTAATAATAAAAATTTATAACAATTTTAATATATATTATTGTTTGTTCTCCATGAATAAGCTAAACTTGGGTTATGATTTATGTGTGTAATTCTAATGTGTTGCAAAGATTTGACACTTTATTGGAGAGGGTTGAACAGTATTAAGTCAAATCCTAATTTCACTTTCAGGAGTGTAAGAATATTTTATAATGTCCTTCATAATCTTGCAACAATAATTAATAGATTATCAACCTTTAACTCTTATGGAATAAGCAAAATTATTTACTTAGTACTCCTAATGCTATACAGAATATATAGCCTCATTCATTATGATATTCATATATTGTACTCAAACGACTGGCCATGCTTCTTATATTATATTTAAAGTGTAAATAATTAGGAGTATACCTGTACTAACAAATACAATTTGGCTTCTTGATACTATATAAGACTGTTTTATTGCATAGTATAGCATTTCAAATTATACAATTCATAGACACTATATAGAAAAATATTCCTTAGTGATTTAATCATTTACTCAGGATATTTAGCTACCTATTAATAGGACTAATAAAACATAAAGTCAATTAAACATGAATGGGTTTGCTGAAGTTTATAAGTTAGTTTAACTAAATATAACCTAACTCCAATATAAAATGTGAATCACATATATTACACTCATAATCAATATCATTAATAATAATATAAAGTTGTTACCTGTATTTTCATATCTCACTCTTATCTTGAGAATTTTATTATTTATTTATTGTTACACTAATAATAACTAGAAACTAAATAATTCAATATTTATAAACAAAGTTATTTAAGTGATTCCTCAAAAATGTAATCCTAATTTTATGAATGGTTGAGAATTATCTTGCAAAAATATTTATACTTTGCAGAGTATTCCAACATTTATAATTTATTGGCAATACTTTAATGTAAGCACTAACATTAAATAAAAAAGACAAGGTAATTCCTTTCATAGATTTAAATCCTTAGTATCACTTAAAATAATGATTTTAAGAAATTTAATAAAATACATTTAGTAATCCTACTCCAGATTCTATAGTTAACCCATTAATATATTTTAGATGTCTGCTAATCAATTTATAATGATTATCATATTTTCATATTATGGCATTCATAATCAGAAATCCATTATTATAGGACTAATATTGAATTTCCATTGTATATAAAAAGAGTGGTTTAATTCGGTAGAGAAACACTTGTAGACTAATATCCTTATGGTCAGCATTTATCCCATATTTTTAAGGTAGTAGATTACTAATCCTTTGGTTTAAATACCCTTAATTTATTTTTCTATATAGTTCAATCTGTTTTAATAATTTATAAAAACTAGCAAATAAATAATAATCCATACTGAATTAACTTCATTGATTTTCATTAAGAATTAAGCATTTTCTCCAAGGCTGCCAATTTTTATATTGATTTAGCTTCTTATTGCATAAAGTTTTAGCAGTCAGTAATCCATAGCAAGATAATCCATATAGTTTCCAAACAAGTTATTTCAAAATTATTTTGAAAAAAGAGACAAATGAGCAACCTATAAGCAATTATCCAAATTTTCATTAAGAGTATTAAACCACTAAATATCACATGATCACCATTTCTGGCTTGAATTGAGTGGTATTACTATATGGAGAGTTTTGCCTGTTTTAATTCCATTAAGAGTCGAGGACAGTAAATTAGATTTTCTTTGAAATAGTATTTAGTTATAATTTTTGTTGTTATTGTTCTTTATTCATTTAGTTCAAGGAGAAGATACAATTTTTCCAGCTAGGAAAAATGCTCATTGAGTTTGTCTACTCAGCCATTCTGCAGAAGTCAATATAAAAGTGGCTATTCTAAAATTTATTTGACTGGATCTTGGATGCACTATAGTGATTTTGTTAAGAAGTCATATTTATAGGTTCAGGTCAACTGATATTTTAATTAGTCAGTATTATTCATAGCCCTATATGTCTTTTAAGTTTTTCTGAGATAAAAAGTATCCATTGTTATGGTGATCATAAATTATCTGGGTTTATTCTGAGCATGTAATTTCCAGACATTGGATAAATGAAAGAAAGAAGTAATATTAAAATAATAACAAATCTTTAATATTATATAATATGAATTTCCATAATCATTTGTTTTTAACAACTAAATCTTTTATAATGTCTCTTTAAAGTCCTCAGATATTTTATTTAAATAAATTCACTTTTACTAAATACCCATCATTTGAATTTTAATATTAATTAACATAACTTAATTTACTAGTTTTACATTTGTTACTAGTTTTACATTTATGAATTTTAAATTGATCAAGTTTAAAACATAAAGAAATTATATGTGCTGAACTGTTGGCTAAATGTAATCTCAGTTGTAATTATTGTAATATAGTTATTGTAGAATTGTTTCAAATCCTATGTTTTATTATGTTTGATTTAGTGCATTCTAATTTGTGTATTTTTTTACAATATCAATTTTATGGATGTTTTTGTGTGTGTGAACATAAAAAAAAATTCAACTGTGGTTTTCAAACAAAAAATAATAATAACACAAGCATGTATTTTATATATGCATCAATCAATAAAACCTGTCTGAAGACATCTTTAATACTTTCTAAAAAATTATATTCTTTTAGCCAGTACTGTCAGAGACTTTTAAATTTCATTATTAATCATATCAGCTATTACACAAATGATAGTTGTAGATTTACTTTGCTTAACTAGAAAAAAAGCCAATAAAATTTTTATAGTTTTTTTGGTTATATTAATTAATTATGATGGTAAATATTAGGTTACCATAAATGAAGGTGGGATCCCACTTCTCTTGTTAAAAGAAGGTTGCCTTGACAACAGTTTGAGATTATTGATTATTATCTATACTGGGATTATGTATTGACTAGTTTCTAATGGTTACTTAGAAATCCATTTATCCTTGAACATTACTACACTTTTTATTTAAGTAATACTTTGGGTGTAATTTGAAAATTATAATCGCAATTTGTAATGTTATAATTAATTATTTATTAGAGTTCATTCAGAAAGGTTATATTCACCTGTTAAGGAGATTTATTTAAACTTCTTTGTATCAATAATTTCAATCTCTGTGGTCAAGTTGTAATATATAGGGTCTATATAAATATATTGGACCATATATAAAGGTGGATTCCACCTTTATTGTTAAAAGGAGGTTGCCTTGACAACAGTTTGAGATTGTTGATTATTATCTATATTGGGATTGTCTAAGTGTTGACTGATTTCTAATGGTTATATATATATATACTTAAAATTCAAAACAAATACTTTATTTATAAAATACAATAATTTATAAAACTTACAATGTTGGTATTTAGCTGACTTTCAGCATTATTGCATTAATCAATTTGAATTAGCCTCTATAATAAATTAACTTATCTTTCCAAGAAATATGAATTAATAAATGGGAATTAATGTTATTAATTTCAATATAGAATTAATGAAAAAAATATTTTCTATATTTCATTTTTTAAATATTGTTTTCAGTATTAGCATGTGAAATATTTAAGCAGGAATACTTTATTACAATATTGCCCCAAAAAGTAATCAAGAAAAACAAAACAGAACCTATTTAGTTTTCCAACCAAAAACAACCATTTTATTTTTTCATACCAATCATTATTAAAAGATCTAATGTATTTTTTATTTTTACTAACTTCTGTTTGAATTTAATAATACCTGGAATAGATCGATCATTGCTTTTTAGTTCAATTTTTTCATATAATAACAATTGGAAAAATATATTTTATATATATATATATTCAACATCAACACCCATCATGATCTGTAATAAATATTTATATGTTTATTTATAAATGTTAATTACAAGAAAAGACTTATTGTTTATTTGCTGTGAAGAGAAACCAGAATAGATAAATATACTATGCTCAAATAACTATTAACACTGCAGCAGTGAGCAACTCCAAAGGTGCTAATTGTGTGTATCGATAAAAGCAAACACATCTTGAGGAACTTGCTGTAATTTACCAAATATGATGTTTTTGGCACTGCCATAATTAGCATCATTTTTTAATAGAATCTTAATGATCCTTAAAATAATTCTTTTTAAAAATGGTTGAATTTATATAATAATTATGCAAAATAAATGTATGTGCAACACATTCTCATTATGATCACATGAATCACTCATCTTTCTTCATAAAGATTTCCTATTCATCAATTTTCTTTCTCAATAAGCACCTTGTCTTACCTATATATATATCCACAACATTATACTATGATAACCACAAGTACAACTTTTCTGTCAATTATTTTACCATTAATTGACTATTAGTTTATTTGCCGAAATCCTAATCTGAATAGACTTAATCATCCCTATTTATTATAAAAATAAGGTAAAGTAGCTAATTTTTTATCAATCTGTTTATATTTATTTATTTTGTACTCTTTCTATTACATGGGCAGTACATTTGCATGTCTATCCAAGAAGTATTAAATCAATCTCACACTTTTCAATATTGGTAATGAGTTCACTCTTATACTTTACATAATATTTGTGTAAGCACTGGGGACTTTTGAACTACGACCTATAACTCCTCTCAACACTACAGGTTTTAAATATGTTTTGTATATAATAGTCATTTAAATGAGTCAACATAAATTTAAAAATTTAATATTTCCTGATTCAGTTTTCACCTTTTTAATTACAGTCATTGCAATTTTAATTATTACAAGCTTTTTGCAATTTTATCAAAAACTTACTTTTAATGATTCTGAAATAATATTTGATGTTCTTATTTTATATTTTTAGAATCAACCTTTTTTATGTAAAGTTATTACACCGGAAATAAGATCTAATAAAGAAAAAAACTAGTTTCTTTAAAAGATTCTACATTATAGGTATTTTTAAAAGTGTTTGCTTTTAAAGTCTCAATGAAATGTTTTTCCATAAGCATCATCTTCCAATCATAGTTTTGAAGAAACAAAGAATGCAAACACTACTGTAATAGTTCATGAAACTAAATTCTATGTTATATTGCTGAATCTTACTTATTACGTTGTAGTTTAAATTAATTTAACTCGGCATATTACATACTAAATGAAAGCTAACATGTTTTGCAATCATTATACAAAGTGTATACTTTGCATGTGATTGTAAATTACCCAGTCAGCAAAGCAACTGTCCTGAAGAATTACATTTTTTTTTTTTAAAAATGTTTCAGAGATTATCATTTAGACCTACACTGTCCATACCTGCATTAGAAATTATGTGCTAAAACATGTAAACTTTATCTTTCTTATTGGATTGTAACTGTTCAAAAGGTTTCTTTTATTAACATTTTTCTCAATGGGCACAGAAAGAAATCGTTCATTAGTAGTGAATGTTATTACTAATTTTAAAATAAGAATGTGTTCCATAGTTTAGTTTTTAAAGGTGAAAAATGTTATATAATCTTCATTTCACAATGGAAATCTTTTTAAAAATTTTGCTCAATATAATCAAGGTTAGGATAATCCATTTGGTGAATAATTTATCAAAATACTACAACATTTTTCTTTTTTCTGTTTGTATCATGTACCAATAAGCAAAATATTTAAAGCTATATTCATATAATGATTGATCTTTTATTATCCTGGTTACACATCTTTCACATAATTATAGATGAAATTATTTAGCCAAATACGAAACAAGCATGGAGCTTGTCCTTACAGGTACTATCACTGAATGCCCCATGCCTATCCTATAGCTAATATATTTGGATCAGGTTAATCACTATCTTTTTGCTAAAGATTTTTACCATAATCCTGTTACCACTATTAAGTAACCTATTATTCCAGTTTTATATCCCTATTTTTTAACTACAACAACTATAACATTTTGATGATCAAAATTCAAAAATAAGCCAACATCAGACTACATAAAATAAATTTTAAAAAATAAAGTTATAAACTAGCTCTTTCATTTTAAAAACTTAATTTGCTCTGTAAAATTTATGATGTAGATAAATACTGTTAAAGTTTTTATTTATTTTAGTCTATTACAGCATACCTGCAAAAAAATTTCCCAATCACTGATTTTCATTTAACTAAGATGCCATATATCAACTGAGTTTTAAAAAAAAGGAATATCAACATTTTTACAAAACACTAAATATTTCAATAATTAAGATCTTACATTTATAGAAAAAATAGTATTGATTACAAAAAAAAAATATGAAGGTTTTAATACTAATGAGCTTATCTATACCTTAAAAGTCATGTGATCAGCATAATTATGTTTGCATCTTGATGATAAGATGTTACATTATAAAGACAATAATAGAAATACACTTACTTCTATGAGATTTGATCTCTCTTTGTTTTTAAAGCTTTAATAATATTGCCTGAAACCCATCCAACTAATAGCAATCATTTTAATGTTTAATCAAATTAAGTCTGGTCAAATATATAAATAATATTCTTTATATAATTTCACTAGATAAATGTCCATGCTCTTTAAATGCCACATGCTTCTGTCCTATTGAAAAATATTTAATATACAACTATTTTGAAAAATTAGGCCATAGTTGCTTAACATCAAAATGTCTTTTCTGGTCCCAAAAAGTTAGGGATGATACAACCAATGAAAATTAAAATTGGAAATTTAAGGCATGAAACAAATGAAACTCAGTACTACTAATAAGACTTTTTGCTTGGTTTCTACAAAACTGATGTGTCTGCTGATATTTCTTCTGATGATTCAAGATCTTTTCATTTCAGCTTGGAATCTATCATTTCTATTGACAAAACAAAAGAAGAAACTCTCTTGTGATGTGAAGATATAAATATTTCAACATTTGATTTATCTAAATATAAAATATTCTCTCAACCATAATTAAGATTAACATTCAAAATATGTCTCAAAGAGCTGAAATTCTAAAACCCCAAAAAATATTCTAAAAAATGAAAATAATAATTATAAAGGGCTTAAAAAAATACATATACATCTAAAACATTTGATAACAAATAGAAATCTAAATTAATAATGGATTTATAAAAGCTGAAATTTTTAAAATCAAAAGACTCAGTAAATGAAGAAAAATATATCAGTTTATGAATTTGACTCTCAAAAATCTTACCCTGTCTTTCATCTGAGACAAAATTATGTAATGCCTTTAACTTAAATTGCTCTAAAATGTTTAGCTATGCATTTATCAGTGAAATAATATTGCAGTAAAAGATGTCATATTCTAATAAATTTCAAGTTATTCTGAACCTATTGGTAATCTTTATTTATCCCAATAAGTTTGTTTATCTCTAATATCAATGTTCTTTATAAAATTATAAATAGTTATAATAATTCAGATGAAAAAGGTAATCACACCATACTATAAAACATCTTAGATGTTATCAAGCTATTTTTAATCAAAACCTTGTTTAAAAATGGATGTTTGATCCTTTTTATTCAATTAATTAATCATAAAATAGATAACAAAATAATTGATATTTTTGGAAACAAATTTTAACTATAACATCAAAACCAAAAAATTTAAGAACACAAGCTAATGGTGAAATGCTAACTAACTACTAGTTGCTATTTAATATAGCATTACACTATAAATCTTACATTATAAATTTCTTTTGTTTTGAAAGTAGTTGCAAAAAAATATTAATATTGTAACCGGACCCCATACAACCCTTTTTGTTACCTTGGTTGTAACTATTTCCTGATGAGCATGTTGCAGGAAAGAAGTATTGATTGGCATTCCCCAATGCAGATATTACCCCACCTACAACAATATTTTCTGCCCATCAGAGGATGTAGTGCCTTAGAGACTGGAAGCATCTAGAAATTTATGTGTTTGGTTTCCCAAACGGCGCTGCTAGAGTTCTATCTCACTACAACCTGACTTACCTAGGTCTAGTTATGCCAGACATAGCTCAGGAGGCATGAGATTCTCATGAACAAATGCAATGAATGATAAGTGATGCAAAAAAAAATAGAACTGGATAACTAAAATTAATTTTAAGTAACAACAATTTTATTTAACAACAATTAATTTGCAAGTCCTTCTAATAAAGTTCCTTCAGATCCATGTGACGATTCACTTTCAGTTTGTTTATGAAAAGATTAGAAGCACTTTATTGATCAATAGTTCATTTGCAAGTCCTTCTAATAAAGTTCATCCTTCATTTCAAATGAAGGCTCATTTTAATTTATCTTGGGTAAAGAATTCAAAGGGTCTTTTATCAAGTAGACATCTATCATTACTGCATGAATATTGTTAACTACTCATTCTATATCTGTATATCCTTTTTAAGTAGGTAAATAGGTAAGATGAGCAATTCCAGATTTGTGAAGCTTCTATAATTCAGTCAAGTATGGATGTGTATATATACACATAAGTCTTATGATTTTACTCATCCACAACCAATATGCATGTAGGCATTTGTAATTCATATAGTACTTCATTATTTTTAAATTTATCACAGGTAATGTAAGCAATTCCAGGTTTGTGGATTATTTATAATCCAGTCAAGTATAAATGTGCATTTATGCACATAAGTTTCATTGCTTTATTCATACACAATCAATATGCATGTAAGCATTTGTAATTCATATAGTACTTCATTATTTTTAAATTTATCACAGGTAATGTAAAGAATTTCATGTTTGTGGACTATTCATAATCCAGTCAAGTATAAATGTTTTTTGCGCATAAGTTTCATTATTTTATTCAGACATGACCAATATGCATGTAAGCATTTGTAATCTTCATTTAATTATTCTATCATGAATATTTGTTATTTGGTATTTATAATCCAGTCAAGTATAGATGTGCATTTATACACATAAGTTTCACTACTTTATTCATACCCAATCAATATGCATGTAAGCATTTATAATTCATATAGTATTTCAATATACATCACAGGTGGGTAAACAGGTAATATAAGTAATTCCGGATTGGTGGACTATTTATTAGTCAAGTATAGATGTGCATTTATACACATAAATTTCATTATTTTACTTAGATACAATCAATATGCATGTAAGCATTTATAATTCATATAGTATTTCAATATACATCACAGGTGGGTAAACAGGTAATATAAGTAATTCCGGATTGGTGGACTATTTATTAGTCAAGTATAGATGTGCATTTATACACATAAATTTCATTATTTTACTTAGATACAATCAATATGCATGTAAGCATTTATAATCTTCATTTAATTATTCTATCATGAATATTTGTTATTTGGTGGACTATTTATAATCCAGTCAAGTATAGATGTGCATTTATACACATACATTTCATTATTTTATTTGGACATGACCAATATGCATGTAAGCATTTGTAATCTTCATTTAATTATTCTATCATGAATATTTGTTATTTGGTGGACTTTATAATCCAGTCAAGTATAGATGTACATTTATATGCATAAGTTTCACTACTTTATTCATACACAATCAATATGCATGTAAGCATTTATAATTCATATAGTATTTCAATATACATCACAGGTGGGTAAATAGGTAATATAAGTAATTCCAGATTGGTGGACTATTTATTAGTCAAGTATAGATGTGCATTTATACACATAAATTTCATTATTTTACTTAGATACAATCAATATGCATGTAAGCATTTATAATCTTCATTTAATTATTCTATCATGAATATTTGTTATTTGGTGGACTATTTATAATCCAGTCAAGTATAGATGTACATTTATATGCATAAGTTTCACTACTTTATTCATACACAATCAATATGCATGTAAGCATTTATAATTCATATAGCATTTCAATATTTCAATATCCATCACAGGTGGGTTAACAGGTAATATAAGTAATTCCAGAGTGGTGGACTATTTATTAGTCAAGTATAGATGTGCATTTATACACAAGTTTCATTATTTTACTTAGACACGACCAATATGCATGTAAGCATTTGTAATCTTCATTTAATTATTCTTATCATGAATATTTATTATTTGGTGGACTATTTATAATCCAGTCAAGTATAGATGTTTTTTTTTATGTGCATAAGTTTCATTTATAATTTATCACTAATAAAACGTATTTTCACATAGCTACATTTATTCATAATTTTTTTAAGAAAGACATTTTGTTTTGTCTTTTATAAACACATATAAGTATTAAATAAAATGCCTTTTGATTATAGATATTTTTAGTATTTATAATTTATCACTAATAAAATGGATTTTCACATAGCTATATTTATTCATAATTTTTTTTAAGAAAGACGTATTGTTTTGTTTTTATAAACACATATAAATAAAATAAAATGCCTTTTGATTATAGATATTTTTAATATTTATAATTTATCACTAATAAAATGGATTTTCATATAGCTATATTTATTTATAATTTGTTTTAAGAAAGATGTTTTGTTTTGTCTTTTATAAACACATATAAGTATTAAATAAAATGCCTTTTGATTATAAATATGTTTAGTATTTATAATTTATCACTAATAAAATGAATTTTCACATAGCTATATTTATTCATTTTTTTTTTTAAGAAAGACGTTTTGTTTTTTATAAACACATATAAGTATTAAATAAAATGCCTTTTGATTATAGATATTTTTAGTATTGATCATTTATCACTAAAAAAATGGATTTTCACATAGCTATATTTATTCATAATTTTTTTTATTTTCTAAGAAAGACATTTTGTTTTGTCTTTTATAAACACACATAAGTATTGAATATTTTATACAATTGTTACCTTCATTTTATCCAGTTTGTTTCTTCACTTCAGGATGCTACTGCATTCAAAAAGGGATCATTGTATTCAAGCTGAATGGCATTATTTACTTTCCATGATATTCACCCAGCCAAATCTTGGAGAACCATGGCTTTGGATGAAGAGAGGAAGCTGTTACCAATAGGCTTTCCATCGTTATGATTTTCTTATTAAGATTTTCTTTTTTCATCATCAACAGTGGCTGTAAATGTTATATTCCAAAGTGACAAAAATCAGCTGACAACTAAACAGTTAAGTCACACTTAGATAAAAATTTTAACCTTTTAACTCTTCACTTTTCTTACTTCTATAACTGCTCTTTAAATCTTTTAAAAAAATCTCCTCTGAACTTCATACTCAACTATTTATATCCTGATCTCCAGATTGATTCTGCAGCACATCTGATTTGTTATACAGCTTTCATTTAAGCCTGAGTGCTTTTCTCTTCTTCAGGATTGGCCACTACTTTTAGCGGGAACAGATAAGGAATCATAAGGCTTAAGCCATGTTTTTTAATTTGATAACTTTGCCTCAAGTGAATATTATATTTAGTACAACAACATCATTTCAAAAATTAAAATGTACTATTTTAATAAATGCCAGCTTTTATTTATATCATATTTTAAAATTATAAAACCGATAATGAAGGTTTATCTTTTTTTTTTTTTTCAATTATAGAAAATAATGATTTTCTTTTTAGGATTGATGAATTTTAATAAAAAAAAGATTTATACTTGACAAAATTATCTTTTTTTTTTCATTGCAGTCAATTTTCATTATTTCTTTGTTTCTACAAATTTTTAGTTTTCCTTAAAAATTGTTAAGTCTTTTCTTTTTTTTAACAACAAATTGTGCTAGTCTTCTTAATTGGGGGGGGGGGGATACTTTTGAATATATACATGGAACAGTATATCTGTTTCAATATAATTTTAATATCTCCTGTTTTACATATATACATGTGTGTAAATTTAAACCGAAGTAAACTCCTTTTGCAAGCCGTTAATAAACAATACTCATATGTCAATAAAATATTAATAAAGAATAAGGGAACCACTTATTATTTAAAGTTTTGATGTATTTAAATGAACATTTATTGACATTATTAAAAATTGAACGTGATGTTTATGAAATAGCCAGATTTTAAATATGACTTAAATCATTTTGAAATTATATATATGTATTACAGGACATAGGATTTCTTCTATTTTTAATATCAGCACTAGGTTAATTTTATAAATATAAACAATAAATACGTTTAGCCCTGATCAGCTTATAAATTTGACTGATTTATAAATATGACCCTAATTTAACCCCACTGTCAGTAAACATTCGTTTAAATATATCAAAACTTTAAAGAATAGATGGCACCCCTATTCTTATTAATATTTTATCGTCACGAGTATTGTTTATTAATAACTCGCGTGGAAAGTGTTATACTTTCGTTTAAATTTATGTATATAGATCAAATTATATATATTTATTATTTATGACTCTTGATGTAATGATGATACTTCTCCCTTTTTGTTCTAAGCCTTTGTATTTGAATCTGATGTAAATAAATCCTGAAAAAAATTTGTTTTAAACAGTTTTAGGATTTTTCATAAGTAGGTGGTCCATAATCATATAAAATAGAATACTTCATACCATATCAATGAATATAAATTAAATAATGGAAATACAAGATTATCTGAAAAACAGAAGTAAAAAATAAAGAGAAGAAAATTTTAAAAAGTTGCTCACATGACAATGACAAATATTCCATAAATCAAACTGGTGCATAATTTATAATGATTGAATACCTTAGCCTTAAACAAAATAAATGGATACATCAGAATGACTCAGATAAATAAGTATATTAAATTTTAATTAGTATTGTTTTTGATAGAATAACATAATTGGTTAGATTCACCCATAAAATCAATATTTAAGAGTCTAAAAGTCACTAGCTCAATTCCCAGGTTAGCTGTGTTATTATAACACATTGGAAATACCTTAAAAAGAAATGATGATAACATCACTTCAAAGGTTGTTTTTTCCTAGTAATCTGTTTTTATTACTAATGAATGTATTCTGAAAAATATAAATCAAAATAAATTTTTCTAAAATATTTAACAATTCATTTAGATAATGTAAATAGTCCAATGTATTACTACAAATAAACTGGCCATTCTCACAAACTTTCAGTCTTTTCAGTTGGCTATACTCAATTATAAAATATTTTTATAAAAATGAATCTTTAAAACGTGTAATTGGTTTTAATGAGAAATTATATACAACTAGAAGATGCAGGTACATAATGCTATAGAGAAATAGAATAGTATAAAATTGACAAAGGAATTAAATGAGATTTCATATTGATAATTCACCTGCTTGATTTGTACACCAAAAATATAATGAAAGATAGGGTAAAGGCAAGTGCTGACTCCAGATTGGTGGTGCAAATGTTAGCAACTTTTATGGTTTCACATTTGTAGATAAAATATAAAAAATATCAAGGTTCACATTAGAAAAGTTAAGGACATAATGAAAATATGATGAAATCATGATAAATATGAAGACAGGTTCAGCAGCTGGCTTCAAAACTGATCTTGAACATATAAAGATATTTTACAACATTTTTATTTACCATTGTCAAACGCCCTCCACTCATAACTTTGATACCATCCACTTCAGATAAATACACCAATGACCACCACCAATCATTTCTGAAACCAGAGGCCATCTCCAGCACAAATCTTTAACTGAGGTTTAAAGTTTATATCTGTGCTGGAGATGGTCTCTGGTTTCGGGAATGATTGGTAATGGTCATTGGTGTATCTATCTGAAGTGGATGGCATCAAAGTTATGAGGGGAGGAAGTTTGACAATAGTAAATAAAAATGTTGTAATTTACTCTAGTTAATAATTTGCATATAATAGAGATATATATGAGAGATAGTGACCTGGGCCAACTGATGAGTGCTGGTTCAGCATGAAATGCATGGGAGGGGGTCATTTGTCTTTTATTATATCTTCATTTATATAAATTTGAAAAGAATTGGGGAAGTGTGGTGGTGTTTATTATATCTATAAAGATATTTTACTATTTTATTTTCCTCCTGAGATTATCCACCAATAAATATAAGTTTAGTAGTTAAGATGCTAATCGTAATAGTGTTTCAATAAAAAGCAGGATAATATGTTTAAATGTAGAAGCATATTTTTAAACATAAGGATATCTATAAATTAAATAGTAAGACACCATAAAAAATAGGATGAAAAGAGTATCATTTTTGAACTGTAGTACCCGTGAAGGCTTTTAAAATTTTATAAATAGCAATAATCAATGGCTAGTTAAAGTTATCTTGTTTTGATTATCAGAAATAATTGTATTGACTTAATAATGATAATAGAAATCAAGTTAAATATTTTATTTTTGCTTTATTGAATCTATTTAAGTAGTAAAGGTTATAAAACATTTTACTTTTTAATATCTTAAACAATTTTATATTATAGAAGAAATTGAAACAGTAAATATTGATTGTTGCCCCCCCCCCCATCACCACCACCACTCTTACTTCTTTTTCAGAATATAAGTTAAATTAAAATTACATATTTTTCAAAGATCAATTAATTATCTTTTTGAAAAACTTTGCACTAATTCTCTGGAAATATATCTAGCTAAATTAGGTGATATTGCTATTCCTCCTAATCAAACAAGCTTCAGAAAAATTAAATCTATTTAATCAATTATAATAAATATTTTTGAAAAACAGTATTCCTTCACTTGGAAATAATTTAAGATCAGTTACAAGAAGAATTTACTAAAGTTCAAAATAAGTAGAACTAATATATCACATTTAAAAAAATGGATCACTGGTAGTTAGGCTTATTAATTTACTGATGTTTTTGTTGTTGTTGTTTTAAAAAAGTATATATACTGTTTTGAATATTTTTTCTGTCCCTAATGTATTCAAAATTTAATATCTTAATAAGAATTACAATTTACCTAAACAATTTTTTTTTTATTTACATCTAGTGATCATGAACGATTAAAAGCTGGCTTTGTAATTTTGTCTGAGTGATAGAATTGTATTTTTAATTTATATAATGAACAGATTACTTTTTATACTAATATGATATAAACTCATAAGACTAACAAATGAATTATGATAATAAAACCACAAATATGGATGCTCAACTTATAGAACTTTCTTTCCAAATTTGGCTAATATGAAAGATGGTTTAATTATTTTAATAGAGGATTTTTCATTTTTTCCCCAAAATTATAAAAGTCAGCAGATAAAAGTAAAACTAATAAAAATAGATTTTAAAGTGATTATATTATTTTGCATCAAAGTGATATTAAATATTGACATATTCAAAACTATCTTTACAATCCTAAAATAAAATTCTTTTTATTAGATAACTTTTTAACAACACGTCTATATGTAAATCATAGGTCACCACTTTTGTAGCTTAAAGTAATAAAGAATTCAATATAAATTTTGACAAGTTTTAGTGTACACAAAGAATAAACGAAAACAATAAATGTTTACAGTTAGTAATGGTTTGTGTAGCTTAAATCGTTAGTAGAATTATAGACATAGGAGTTAAAGATTCATGGATAGAAATTCTACCAGTCACTTTTGAATGTTTAAATATCACATGACCTTCTGAGTGATGACTACTCATTCCATTAATTTTTTACAGCCAATATAACAAACATAATTAAGATTTGCATTTATCATTTGACATCTTGATTTATAAGTGTCAAAATTTTTGCACTCACAACTTTAACTCCAAACTATCCCCAGTCTAGATATAAACTTTAAATCACAGAAAAAAGTAACTTAGTCAATCTAATAACATAAAATCATAGATTTTATTGTTTTTGTTTTTTTTTTACAAAAAATGAATCATATATCATTCCAATAAATATATATATGTTTTAATTTAAACTTTGCATTTATATTTTTAAAATTGACAGTTTTTTTTAATGTATTTCACATAGATAAAAAAAACTGAATTTGATTATATATAGAAAAAAATTCATTCCTTGTTGTAATTAAATAAGTAAAGCTTTTTAATAACATAGTCAAAATGAATTAATTTCAGTTTTCAATACTTGGTTCTTAATAAGTCATAGACTAGTTAATAGACGTGCATGTTGGGGCAAAGAGAAAGAAGTGTGTTACTTGATGGAAAATAATATTTTTCAATATTATATAACGTTACTTTATTTTTGCATCATTTCACAAAGTATTTAATACAATGTCGTAATTTATATAAATGTTATTAATATGGCAGTCATTATCGCCTTGACTTGTGAACAGAGTAGATTTATACACAGTCAAATTTTCACAATTATCTATGCACCTGGAACAAAAGAGTAGGCTTGAAGTTTTACAAATCATAAAAATTGTTTATATTATTTATTTTTATTATGTGTTGGTAATTTGAAGTTCAAGAAATAAATAAACCATTTACTAAAATCAGTTTTATTATTGTCCGCTAGGTGATATAACATTACAACAAACTATATTATCATAATATGTATATATATCGCTGTTAATTAGCAATGTAATTAATGCTTTTGCTAAAAAAAAAAGCAAATTGCAAATCGTAGTTTTATATAATCTCTAATATAGTAGCTAAATGTATAATTTATAGTGATGATATTACATTACTTATTGTATTTATTTCTTCTTAACATTTTTTCCTATTCACAAATAATATTAGCGACTTGAAAATTTAATCGGGAAAGCAACTTAAAAAAAATTGATTAAAACTGCCATGTTATAATGAGGTTTCGAGAAATCGTTCCCTTATCAATGTTGGGTAGCCAAGGTATGATTTGTATCAATAGTCTCATGTAAGTTCAAGGGGGGCGGGGGAGTAATTGCTAAAAATTTGAAAAGTAGGACTACTGCGTTTTAATTCATGCAGTGACTGGATCTAGTTTACATATAACTAATTTTTATTGTTAAAAAATGATTATAAATAATTGCTAAAAATTTGAAAAGAAGGGCTTCTGCGTTTTAAATTTAAGCTTATGTAGTGATTGGCTCTAATTTACTTATAATCAATTTCCATTGTTAAAAAATAGCTAAAAGTAACAGTTAAGTTTGCAATAGCTTACTTATACCCCTCCTCCTTCCTACATTACTTTTTATTAACAATCTTTTCATATGTCATGATAAATAATACTTTGATATTGAATAAATATAAAGTCAATTACAAAAAAAATTGCAAAAAAAATCAAGCCAGATGTCACATGGCCTAATTTAAACAAGCTTGTATTACAAATGTTATACAAAGAGCTCACAAATAAACTCTTAACAAGCTTTGCAGAATATCCCTAACCCCATACCGGTTTCTGCTACTGGCTTCCTCAGTGAGGTGCTAGGATATTCAAGCATCTATATCCTAGCACCTCACTGAGAAAGCCACTAGCAAAAATCGGTCTGGAGTTAGGGATATTCTGCAAAGCTTGTTAAGAGTTTATTTGCAAGCTCTTTATATAACAAATATAAAGTCATATCAAATTCACCAAATATATTTTAAATAATAATTGAACTGCCCTCTAGCTGCCATATTCAATAACTTTTTACAGTAAGAAATTACTACATTTTCTTACTGTAAAAAGATATTGAATATGACAGCTAAAGAGCAGTTCAATTATTATTTTAAATAGACTGTGAATTTCACATGATTTTATATTTATATATGCTAGAGAGGAGGAGATAGTATTTTCTGTATAGAGGTATAGTGAAGCAAATCTTTTCCCTCTTTTGATACACCTAAACCGCTGCTACTTTGATGTATAGTGGAGTTGAGATGTGAAATGCAATAACAAAAACAAAAAAATTAAAAAACTTGAATGCAAATAACCTTCAAATTACTTTAACTTTCAAATTATTTTACTCAAAAAGATGTATACATAAATAAACCATCCATTTATTACTCAGAAGTTTAAAGTGAGAAATCTGGGATGTGATCTGTGAATTTGGAGCTCTATTCTCCACTCTATCATTATATCAGCAATGCAGGCTAAAAAATTGCATTACATTTACTTTCTTAAACAATATATTTCTCAATAAGTACATAAAGGCAATAAATTAAACTAATATAAATTGATAAATTTACAGTTCTCCTGTCAAAAAATATATATTTATTTTTTTCTCATTAAATTTATACCTGACTTGAAATTTGAATTCTGGTTGAATAAAACTTGAAATTTTTTTAAGGTTCCAAACAAATCTAAAAATTTTATTTATATTGCTTGCTTTTAACCAATTTAATTAGCTATCTAATATTGCTTGATAAATGACTTTTCTACTAATTCTATTTAAAACCTAAAATAATGATTAAAAATTTCTGAAATCATTATCATCCAGAATCCAATAAGACTGGTCAGCAATATCTGTAAGGTGATGAAGTTGTTAGAGAAAGCTTTCTAATTTTAAAATGCACTAAAATTGAAGTGTCAGAATAAATTACATTAGGATAATGGCCATCAATAGTTGTCTATAATAACATATATTTTTGCTTGGACCAGTTAATATATTGTATAGTTACTTAACATAGCTTCAGATGGAGATCCTAATATATATATATATATATATATATTGTACAGAAAGTGTTGGGGACAAATATTGGATTATGGGATCCATCATTATCTCCATTGAATGATCACAATCATATCAATGAGCAAATATAAAAGGAGTAAGATAAAATGGAGCATGAGAATCAGCATGGACTATATAAATAGTTACACTAATCATAGTTATAAACTACAAGTTACCCAGTCTTACACATATATGATTAACTCATCAATCAACAAGAATAGTAATCAAACAACAATCATGCTTCGATTGCATCAAAAGAGGTACATTATGAAACAGGTTTCTTATGAAGCTATTGCCAAACTTAGGATAAAATACAATATTCTGGATACACACATATAAGTACTAATCTATCACACATAATAATAAAATAATGCTGAGATACTAAAACATGCTAATCATCATCAATGCTCTGGCCATATACCAGGCAGCTATAAACTAAATTTATAATAAAATAAAATGCAGTGAATGGACTTTAAGGGTGATCCCTCTGTACATTCTGATTTGTCATCTGGATGTCGAAACACAAACATAAACCCCTACATCCATATAATTAACCACTGTTCTCTCTAGAGTTATCTCAAGATCATAAGTCTCTGGGAACTATAACTATGAACAAGAGAAACAAATATAACAGCTTATTCTACTTTAAATAATCTTACTGGGATAATTTAAAATTTCTTAAAACACTAAGCTGTAATAAAATCAAGTCACACATATTGACAATTTTTAGAAAAAATAACTGGAGGAATAAAAATGTTAACACTAAAATATTTTTAAACAATTATTTAATACACTAACTGATTAATAATTTTAAAAAATTAACAATATCATAATAATATAATAATTTTAATTTATACATTCTTTTCAAAAAATATAATCTAATATAAAAAATATGATTAACTAGTGGATTTTTATTCATTAAATTAATCAGTTTTTGCTTTCATTAAGTTACTTCTTTTTTAATAATTAAAACTGAAAAATAATTTTCAATCAAGATAAGAGCATTTTAAATTTAACCCTTTATTTAGGAGGAATAATATAAAACAAAACAAAAATGTTTCAAAAGAGATTGTTATATGCAATTTAATAAAAATTAAATTGCCTAAAAACCCTTTTTTATAATTTTAAAGGGAAGAAAACTGAATTAAAAAACATGTTTCAAAAAAAATCTTACTTTAAAAAAATTATTCATTATGACTATTCATTATTTATAAAAACTAAAATTTATCTAACAAAAATGAATTTTAAATTGGCTAAAATCCTTCTAATTTTAGAGAGAAAATAACATAAAAAACATTTCAGTTGAAAAAATATGCTAATAAAATTATTACTTATTATCAATTGTTAGTTAATTTTAAAACTCCATTATAAATTTAAATGTAATGTGCACTTTAAAGAAAATACCTTTTAGCATGTTTTGTTTTAGTCTTTCTTTGACACTTGGAATTTCCAATTTCAATGTGGGTTTTCTTCTTAAGATTTCTCAATTCCAGGCTAGTGTACACTGTTCTTTTTTTATTTTGCAGTAGAATATTTTCCAGGCTAATACTCAGAAAGAATTTATCTATTTTTCTTTTTAATAATTTTCCAGGTTAGGCTAACACATAAAGAGAGAAACCCTCATACTTTTAATTAGAGATAAGATTTGTTGTAGATTATTTCAGTAGATTTTCTCTTTTACATTTTTTTAGTGAAGTAAGTTACATGGAAATAAATGGTGCTTAGCTCCTAGCTAAGACTTAGCACATATTATGTTTTAATCCATTTTAAAAAATATTTTCCTAAGAAAGTGTTCTTCATAGCTGAATGGTTACTTCTTCCTTCTTCAGCAGTCAATTCTACTTCTAAAAGTTCAATAGTTCAGAGCAGTTTACTATTAAATCCATGTTGCCATGAAAATAATAACAACTACTGATTAAAACTTTTTTTACTGTAAGCTGTATTTTACACACTGTTTTTAAAGTATTTTTAAATACTCCAGCTAGGAAATCCATCTACCACGTGACTAGACAACCATCAAAACAACTTGAAAAATGCAGTCAGATCCAGAAATTAGTGCTGAAGTTTGAAAAACTTGCTTGTGCAATGATTCTATAGTACCATGAAAAAAGAAATGGATAGTGCTGTATAAATTACTCAAGATCTATAGATAGTATACCTCATAGAACATTACCAGTGCTGCTTAATTTACTCTCTCTAACATCACCAGTGTTCAAGGAGATTATTATTGGAAAAACTATGGAAGTTAGCAGTAAAATATTAAAAGAATGATATCAGAAAAAACGGTTAGTGACTGTTTCAGTATTTAACTAATATCTTATTGTTATAAATACTATATGCCCTTAAACTTGAATCATAGCTTAAATTTAAAATATTTTTTGTTAATATAATATTTTTTGTATGTGTACAACAGTTTAATTATTTATTATTAATAAATTGTTAAATATTTTTTTATTAATTCATTTAGTTTGAGTTTGTAACTCAATCCAAATATATGCTTTTTATATACTATTGCTAATTAATATTCACAGCCCTGAGAAATCATGTAATCCATTGGGGGGGGGGGGGGGCATGCTGGGATAGCAGTAATAATCAGTCATGATTATTTCTTTAAAAACTTTTTCAATAGTAAACAGTTTTTTAGATCTTATTTGAGTTTGAAGTTTGCTCTAAATTCCATCATTTGTTAATACTTGAAAAATAAATTATACAAATTAGTAAAAACTTACTGCCTTTAATATGCTTATGATATGAAATGTAAATATTTGAGTGTTTGTATTTAGTATAAATATAATGAATATACAAAAAGAATTCTATGTATAATTATTAATATTGTTTAGATAATGTTTATATATTCATATACACTTATATATTTTAGCACTGAAGAAAACTGCTGATCAGTCAAAACTTTAAGATTGGTAAAATGAAAAATAAAATATAGCATTGCACAAAAGATTAAAGAAAGTAGGAATTATTTATTTTACAAAATTAATCAATGCTTTAAGAAGATATAAAGTGAGAGAGAAATAAATCTGCTTTATTCTTACTGGTGCCTGACTAAAAAAAAATTATATTGAACCATAGTGATAGCGCATAAAAAAATGTCCATTGTTATTTATTTCACATATATTCATTTATTGCTGTGTTTATTAAATATTTAAACAACTAATAGACTTTTATTGATTGATACTATAATTATTAAAAGAATGATATTCGGTTACTAAAAATAAATGACTGTTATTCTTATGGATTATTCTTCACTTCTTACTTGTCCTACTCTTATCACTAACATGATTCGTTCAAACTCACTAACAATTAACAACCTTACAAAAATATACTATGTGGTCTTTTCCCCAATATAGTATAAAAATTACTGCATTTATTCTTTTCACACTCTGGTTTGTAAAATGCTATCTAAGCTTTAATCCTACATCTCATGATACTAAATCACTCTTTGTAAAAAAAATTAAATAATATTAAGACCAGAGATCAAACTTATGCACTAGCTTATATTTGCAGTAGCTACGTGGAATATGATTTCATTAACAACAACCCAATGGCTTGTCTCTTGAATATACTAATTAATATGCATTAGATATATATTGATTATTGCTCAATTATATGAACAACTGTCTTATTGCTTTTCTAATTGAAATCTCTTTTGTTTTCAATAAGACTTGTAAATAATTTCCAATATATATATAGTAAACCGAATAAAGTTAATTTAGAACTAAAGTGAATGTTTACATTGATGAATATGAGAAAATATCTGTTTCTATTTATTTCCATTTATAGAAGCTGCATCATTTTAAATTACGAGATATTTTCAACCCAAATATAGTAATAGACTAGACATTTTAAAGTAACAAAATAAAAGTTAATTCAAATAAATAATATTCTTCTGATTGATGATTATCATTTAAAAGAAATTTATATTTCGTTTTGACTAGAGTATGTAAACAAATAATAAAAAATAGATATATTAAGTTCAAGGATGAAATTTAATTTACTTTAAATTCAATCTAAAATTAAAAGATTTGTAAAGCTATACTTATTTTAAAAGTCATATACTTAGTTTATTCTATAAAAGTTGTAAGAATTAAACGTTAAATAGACCTGTATATTTTGATTTTTAAAATATTAGCTTAGGAGGGGATTATAAAGAAGAGGAAAAATATAAATTGGAAAAAAAAATTTGTACTTAGAAAAAATTATTTTTTGAAAATCCATTTGATGGTTTAATTAAAATTAAATCCAGTAATTAATTGATTAAAAACAACTGATTAATCAAAATTATCAGATTACAGTAAAACAAGAACAAAGGTAAAAAGCAATAACAAAATGATGCATTGATATAACTACACTATGCAGAAGAAGAAAATAAGAGTGAAGAAAACATTGGCCGCATGTCAAAATGTACATAAAGAGCATTGTGTATTTTAAAAAAAGTAATTTCATCATTATGTCAAAAGATTCTGACTTATAGCATGTATCTCTCATTGCAGTAATTCAGTGACAGTATTGTCTTAAAAAGTGTATAGCTATTAGTACTTTTCAGTGCTAATTTAAATACAGTTATAATGATATATTTCTGGAAGATGGAAACTATAAAAGTCATATATTTAATTAATCATGAACTGATGCCTGTTATAAGTCCAGAAAGAGAGATACTTTTAAATATAGTTTTTGCCTACCCATAATAGAAATATTTTCTTATTTCAAACAGCTATCGAACCTACTGATGAAATAGAAAAGTACCAATACTATGAGATAGTGTGGAGAGTTGAGGGTCATGTGAAAGTCTGAGCTCAAAATACCCTATATATTGTTTGTACAGGTATATGTATAGCCTGTATATTAAGAAGATAAAATTTAACATGGAAGAAGTCAATGCAGATCAACCACCATCTTTATTGGGATAGAAGATGTGAACAATATGGAACAAATTCAGAACTACCTACTGATATATATATAATTACAAGTAGATTTACAGAGTTGTCAAAGAATCAAAACACTTTTTTTAATTATATATATATGTAAATATGTGGTTTCAATAATTGAAAAGAATTTTATTATATTTTATTTTTAATATTGTAAGTACTAGCTTGCTTTATATATATAATGACTAATATCGTGGAGAGAATTTACTTATTCTACATTGATTGATACTCCTATTTTAATTATTACAAATTTTATATAATTATTATTTTATTTGTGAAATAATTTTGAAAATAGGGAATGTGTGTATAGATGTCTGAAATCAAGGAGCTGTGAATAGAGAGGAGATTAACACCTGTTTTAATTTAACTTTAATTTTTAAAATAATTAGCCTTCATGTTTTTCCATATGTATACATTCAAGACTCATTACAATATCAGTCTATGTAAATTAATATTGATAGTCATATCTACCAATCAAGATTTTTAAATAATTTGTTTTGTTATATAATTATTTAGTTGTCGTTGATCTTGTTCAAATGCTATATAAATAAATAGTTTGCTCTAGATCCTGAGAAATGTTTTGAGCCAGGAAGTTATGGGATATTATTGATGTAAAATTGGGATAGCATTTCTTGAGGTTAATGTATCCATAGATATTCTTTTGAAATGAAAACAGTGTTCAAAAGTCAAAGGATGGCATAGTCCAGACCTCATATATTAAAAAAAAATACATGTGGATGACAGTAGAGTACAACTCTGAGAGTTGTTTTGGTGTAGGTTGATCAGTAAATATAATCTGATATTTAAATCTAATTAAGAAATTTAAGTTTTTATTATTATATTTTTTGTAATAGTAAAGAAAATAGTGTTGGAATGGATAGCAAGTTATGTTACATAAAGGAAATTTATTTATACTCACAAATTTATTCATTTGTCTGTTTTTCTAAGAGTCACCAGCATAGGCATCATTCCATTTCCTGATACAGTGTATATATATATATTGTATAAAATATTACTAATTTCAACAGCACATAAATAACCTTTATTACTGAATTAAATATGCATGCAACGTTTAGAATTATAATCATATCATAGAACATTCTCCTTCAAATATGTTACTTAATTTAAGGAATATGTGAAATGTTAAGCTGGCTTAATGAATTTGTGAACTAAAATCACTCCACTAATAATAAGTTTCAACCTTTTTAGATGTCAGTATTGATTTATTTACAATATCATCATCATCATTGTCAACCATTATCAATCTACTGCAGGATAAAGGAGGTATCTACAAGTTTAATCCATCTTCTCTGAAGTCTAGCCCTTCTTCTCCACATTACCCCTGGACACTTTCTTATTTCATTCATCCATATCACATGCAGTCTCTTTCTGGGTCTTCTATAGTTACTTGGAATTCAGTTTAAGGTTTCAATTGTCCATCTATTATCATCTCTTCTTTTAATATATCCAGCCCAACTCCACTTTAGTCTTTTAATTCTTTCAACAATGTTAATAACACCTATTTGTTCTCTCACCCATATATTGTTTTTAATCTCTTCTTGTTACTTCTGAAGTCTCTATATTGCTCTTTTATTAAACCTCTCAACTGTTAACCACATGCCAAAACCATCTATTTCTACATTTTGCATCATTTCTCAGTTGTTTTTACATATTCATTAATTTATACTTATTTTTATCATAAATTCATAGTAATTTATACTTATTTTTATCATAAATTCTTAGTTTTATTGGTATTTAAAATTTTAATTCCAAAAAAATATGCATTTGATCAATGTTTTTCACAAAAATTCAATTTATCATTGTGGTCTATTGTATATAGTCACACTTCTTTTCCTTTATAATGAGCCAGTAAGCAATGGCTGTCAACTTCAACAATTGTTTCCCAGGTGTTTTTAACTGTCAAAGTCATAAATCAAACCAAAATGTTTTATGCTCTTGTAATAGATTTTGAATGTAAATAAATATATTTTTTGTAATTTTTTACATTGATAGTTAAGTTTTTACATTAATCTACCTTGATATGAACTTTAATGTGAAAATGACATTCATTGCATGACATTCATTGCATGACATTCATTCCATGACATTCATTACATGACATCCATTGCATGACATCCATTCCATGACATCCATTACATAACATCCATCCCATGACATCCATTACATGACATCCATTACATGACATCCATTGCATGACATCTATTCCATGATATCCATTACATAACATCCATTCCATGACATCCATTGCATGAAATCCATTGCATGACATCCATTGCATGTCATCCATGCCATGACATCCATTGCATGACATCCATTCCATGACATCCATTCCTTGACATCCATTTCATGACATCCATTCCATAACATCAATTGCATCACATCCATTCCATGACATCCATTGCATGGTATCCATTCCATGACATCCATTCCATGACATCCATGGTTTGACATCTATTCCATGACATCCATTGCATGACATCAATTCCATGACATCCATTCCATGACATCCATTCCATGACATCCATTACATGACATCCATTGCATGACATCCATTCCATGACATGCATTACATGACCTCCATTCCATGACATCCATACCATGACATACATTACATGACATCCATTCAATGATATCAATTCCATGACATTCATTGCATGACATTCATTCCATGACATTTATTACATGACATCCATTGCATGACATCAATTCCATGACTGGCATTTCATGACATCCATTTCATGACATCCATTGCATGGCATCCATCCCATGACATTTATTCCATGTCATCAATTACATGATATCCAATCCATGACATCCATTCCATGACTTACATTATGTGACATTCATTGCATGACATCCATTCCATGACTTACATTATGTGACATTCATTGCATGACATTCATTACATAACATACATTCCATGACATCCATTCTATGAAATCCATTCCATGACATTCATTCCATGACATCTATTGCACAACATTCATTACATGACATTCATTGCATGACATTCATTCCATAACATTCATTACATAACATCCATTCCATGACATTCATTACATGACATCCATTGCAGCATGACATCAATTCCATGACATCCATTCCATGATATCCAGTCCTTGACATCCATTCCATGACATCCATTGCATGACATCCACTACATCTATTCCATGGCATCCATTCCATGACATCCATTACATGACATCCATTTAATGACATCCATTATATGACATTCATTATATGACATCCATAGCATGACATCCATTCAATGACATCCATTGCATGAAATCCACTCCATGACATTCATTGCATGTCATCTATTCCATGACATCCATTCCATGACATCCATTCCATGACATCCATTGCATGACATTCATTCCATGACATTCATTACATGACATCCATGGCATGTTATCCATTCCATGATACCCATTACATAACATCCATTCCATGACATCCATTGCATCAAATCCATTCAATAACATCCATTCCATGACATCCATTCCCTGACATCCACTACATGACATCCATTGCATGACATCCATTCCATGACATCCATTACAAGACATCCATTTGATAACACCCATAACATGACATCCATTCCATGATGTCCATTGCATGTCATCCATTCCATGACATCCATTGCATGACATCCATTCCATGACATCCATTCCATGACATCCATTGTATGACAGCCATTTCATGACATCCATTCCATAACATCAATTGCATCACATCCATTTCATGACATCCATTGCATGGCATCCATTCCATGACATTCATTCCATGACATCTATGGCATGACATCCATTGTATGACATCCATTCCATGACAACCATTGCATGACATCAATTCCATGACATCCATTTCATGACATCCATTACATGACATCCATTGCATGTCATTCATTCCATGACATCCAATACATAACATCCATTCCATGACATCCATTGCATGACATCCATTCCATGACATCCATTAGATGATCTCCATTCCATGACATCCATTTCATGACATACATTACATGACATCCATTTGATGACATTTATTCCATGACATCCATTCCATGACATCTGTTCCATGATATCCATTCCATGACATCCATTGCATGACATTCATTACATGACATCCATTGCATAACATTGATTCCATGACATGCATTTCATGACATCCATTTCATGACATCCATTGCATGACATCAATCCCATGACATCCATTACATGACATCTATTCCATGACATTCATTACATAACATCCAATCCATGATATCCATCCCATGACATCCATTCCATGACATCTATTGCACAACATCCATTACATGACATCCATTGCATGACATTCATTCCATAACATTCATTACATAACATCCACTCCATGACATTCATTACATGACATCCATTGCATGACATCAATTCCATGAGATCCATTCCATGATATCCAGTCCTTCACATCCATTGCATGACATCCATTACATTACATCCATTTGATGACATCCATACTATGACATCCATACTATGTCATTCATTCCATGACATCCATTGCATGACATCAATTCCATGACATCCATTCCATGACATCCACTCCATGACATCCATTGCATGACATCCATTCCATGACATCCATTACATGATATCCATTCCATGACATCCATTGCAAATAATAATGTTACTGGATGTCAAAATTGTAATATACAAAATAAAAATAATGCATTTGAAAATTTATAACATATTAATTAACAGTTTATATCAAAATTGATTCACAAAATAACCCTTTTTTATTAAAATTGTAATATACAAAATAAAAATAATGCATTTGAAAATTTATAACATATTAATTAACAGTTTATATCAAAATTGATTCACAAAATAACCCTTTTTTATCAAGTATTAAAATATATATCGTGTCAAAAGATGAATAAAATTATTCCATGACATCCATGGCATGACATCCATTGCATGTCATCCATTCCATGACATCCATTGCATGACATCCATTCCATGACATCCGTTCCATGACATTCATTGTATGACATTCATTTCATAACATCAATTTGTACAAACATCTATTCCATGACATCCATTGCATAACATCCATTCCATGACATCCATTACATGACATTCATTACATGACATCCATTGCATGACATCCATTGCATGACATCCATTCCACAACATCCATTACATGACATCCATTGCATGTCATCCATTCCATGATATCCATTACATAACATTCATTCCATGACATCCATTGCATGACATCCATTCCATGACATTCATTCCATGACATCCATTGCATGACATCCATTGCATGATATTCATTACATAACATCCATTGCATGACATCCATTCCATGACATCCTTTACTTGACATCCATTCCATGACATCCATTGCATGACATCCATTACATGACATCCATAGCATGACATCCATGCAATGGATGTCGTGGAATGGATGTCATGCAATGGATGTCATGAAATGAATGTCATGCAATGAATGTCATGGAATGGATAACATGCAATGGATGTCATGGAGTGAATAACATTGACCGCTATTTGCATGTCAATGACATTCGGTGATAACTAGCAAAATGAAACTATTTTTCATAAATATTTTATGTACTTTATGATTACTTTTTATACTAAATTGACTAATAATGTAACTAGATTTAGATTTTTATTTAAAATATTTAATTTTAAACAAAGAAAAGACAACTAAAGTGGAAAATTACCAATTGTAATTTTTAAGACCCAAGAAATCACCAACAATCTCACATAATGATTGGTTGGAATATAATTCTTTTGTTTTATTGCAGGTTTAGTTATTAACATTATTTTAAATTTTTCATTACATTTAACCAATTTGAATGTAAAATAATTCAATTTTTAGAAGCTAAATTAAAATAATTCTGATTGTTGTATATCAGTATATTTCTGAAAAGAACAAGCTAGATCTGTAATTGACTAATGAAATCACTCAAATTTTTACTCCATCTGGTCAAGAGATGTGTCAAGTCTCAGAGCCATAAGTAAGAATTGGTTAACACATTTATTAAAAACCTTTTTCAAACACGTAGGCATATTTCTTTTTAGTATTAAGTTATTTCTACCAAAAGCACTCAAACCAAGTTTAATTCTATGATTAATTTCATCCATTATGTTTTCATCTGTAATAATAATCTGACCAAGATATTTATAGTTATTAATTTCTTCTAACATATAATCAATCTTTATTTTGACCTTTTGAGAAAATCCATTGAACATTACTTTAGTCTTTTTAACATTTGCCTTTAGTCCTACTTTAATTTATTTACTTTATTTTATTTTATTTATTTAGAATATATACAATTGGAAGTCAAATGAGAGGAATTTTCCTTTTCTCAGACTGAATGAATGGGCGTTGATAAAGGAAAAGTAAAATTGTGTTTACAAGTTTATTGAAATTATTTATGAGTCTACTTGTAAATAATTCTGAGTAGTATTTAAATGAGAATGTTTTGCGTTATGATTGCACAAAATATTTCATACTTTAAAAAATAAAATTAAAATCAAACTTTGAGGAATATCTTGTAGTAATTTTTGATAATAAAAAAATTCTTATGATCATAACAAAATGAATGTAGGCATTGCGAGATGCTAAAAAAAAAATACCACCAATAGATATAAAAAAATTCTTCCATAAATATCCACTTGATATTTTTAGAATCTATTCTTAAGAGCAGAATGAGAATTTCTAAAATAATACTAAGTGTGAGTTTTTCATTCATTGGTACATTGACCAATCAAAGACAGGAAATTGTTAATCAAATTATAAACTATCTTCAAGTATTTTATGACTAATTGACTTAGTAAAATGATTGCTACTAGGAAGGGAAAGAACTTAATACCTTAGATTTTTATAATGCAGGAATGTATTGTATTTTTTTTTTTAATTATCTAATTTTTTTATGATGTTCCATAATTTTTTACATAGCACAATTGGTTAACTAAAGCACTCATAAGCATATAAATAAATAAATGGTTAGTTCCTAATGTCAATACATAGAGAAAAGTAATAATCATGTCATCACTATATAATATTTCATCCCAAAACTGGAATCTCATTGGATGATCCTGGAAATTAACATCAGTCTTTCTTCATATATCAATAAGTAAGTATATATATATTTTTTAAAATTTATTAATATTTTAAACAGGACTTAGTTACATAAACTTTATGTTTATTGTGTTGATAATTTGCATTAATGCCTGGATCTTTTTAATGGTCTACATAGAATATAAATTTTACCTTGGAGTTGAAATAAATAAATTCTTCTCATGAGAGAAGATTATTTATAAATGCATGTATTAAGAAATAGTAATCTGAGTTTCTATGTTGGTGGATAATTTCCATATATTAGGGTTGAGATAGGAGATAGCTAATAATAAAAAAATTGAAAACGTTGGGTTTATTGGACACTTTAATTATTAAGATATTGTCAACCACAAACCAATATCTTAATTTTTCATTCTCACTATCATTTTGTTTACATATTTTCTATATAAAAATCTCTCTATAATTTTCATTATCTTTAAAAAATATCTTTTATTAAATAATTCTTCTAACAAATAAGTTCACTATGTTGATTATTAATAAGGGGGGGGGGTGAATGTCTCTTTTTTGATAATGAAGCTATTCTTTCCACATTAAAGAAATTACGGATACAATTTTGATCACCTTTCAAATAATGATAGAAGAACTGAAATGATTATCAAAATATTATTTTCCGCAGACAAAAAACATAACAATGAGATGCATTTAAAACATTAGGAAATTTATGAAAGTTCATATTTTGATTGCTACAGATTATACATGCGTCAACGATTTAAAAATTATATAAACAATTTCAGGTAAAAGTCAGCTACATTATTTAGCATTATCGACAGTGGCACCTTATCTATAGGCACTGCAGCACTCCCATAAAATTCAATATAATGAGTCTTTCTTTTTTTAATTCTTTTTTTAAACTTGTATATTATATAATCCTTAACCTTAATGTCAGTAGTCATCCTCTAGTTCATGAAAAAATTACAAAAATTCTTGTATGGAATTGTGCACACCATAGTTCCAGTGACACGGTGTTTGGCTTAGTGTGCATGCTTATGTCTGAGATAAGTAGCTGCGTGCTAGGTAGAGAGAGAGCACTCTGTTGTGCAAGTGTAAGGTAGTTAAAAGTGTATGACAATGTTCACTTCCACATATTTTTAATAAATATAGTTTCGAGGGCTTACAATTACTCAAAGATTTGTTAGTTGTTAAATTAAAAATAATAATAATAAATCAATTGTTAAAATGATTCTTAAATTTAAAACAAAGTAATAAATTCCAATAAATTTCATTAAAAATCTTTATTTCTATTTTTTTATATACTTATATTACAACGTGGAAATGACAAGACGCTCTTAACATTGTTATACTTTGGTTTTCAATTCAGTGTGTTTCTTTTTGTCGGCATATTTTTTTTTTTTTTTGGTTAATTGTATCATGATCAAAATTTGAGATCTTCCTGTCACAGAACGTTATTCTGTGGAGTATTTCCAAATGTATATAGAGATTGCATGCTGCCAACATGAAAAAAGTATAAATATTGTATTTATATTTTCCTGTTTTTTTTTTTCATTTTTCTATTAATAACTTAATACAAATAAAAAACAAAAAAATAAAGCGTAGATATTGTAATTAATTTTTTTCACAATAATTTCCTAAAATAACAGTAATAATAAATAAAAATTGTCTTGAATTGGTGGTCGAGAGGTCAGCGCGACTGCCTTGCACTTGCAGACAGTTGCCCGGGCTGCGGGTTCGCTACCCGGCCGATGCTATGACACTTGAAAAAAATAATAATAAAAAATTAAATGTAAAAATTAAATACGTTTCCGCAACTATTTTTTTTTACAAATATTTTCTGTAGGTCCCTGAAACTTTATATTTATCAAAAATACGATATGCCTCACAAGCACTACTTCTTTTTGACCCAGCATGTGTTATATAAATTTTCTTTTTATATATTTGTTTCGTTTTACACAATATTAAAACAATGGCTAAAAATTTTCTGAAGCAGTCCCCCTCCCCACCCACACACACACAAATTTTAATTACGAGCCGTCCCTAATTATTGGATGCAGGCTGCAATAGCTAATTTAGAAAAATATTATTTTACATACTATAAGATAATCTGTTGACATTTTTAAAAGACATAAGCTTAAACAAAAATGAATAATATAATGCAGACTTGCATTATGAAAACCACTTATTTAATCTCTTATCTTTTTTACAAGCAGTAATTTTATTAAAATAAAACTCTCCATACAGTATTGTCACTTAGTGCAAGACAGAGTAATCAATGGATGTCAGAAGGCTTGTGCATAAAATCCCCATCTAGTGCCTACTCATCCAATATCCCCATACTATTTACTGCCTTGTGGCCTTGTCAGTGAGGAACCTTGGATCTGAGAGCACTGCACCTACTGTATGGAGAGTTTTGCCTGTTTTAATAACAGTTGTAAGAAAACATAAGCAATTGTGATCATGTAATGTTTATTGGCTTAAAAATAATTTTATTAACAAAATCAGCAAAGATTACAGACAGTTTATCAACTTTGTGTTTCCAAAATTTATCAAAATTTTTCTAGCAAATTACCATGACTTAAAAGATCATAAAATGAATATAATCTCTCTATTATTTTAGAAATTGTGTCCAACTTTCATTCTTAGAAGAATAAAAAATTATTATAAAGTTGTAGATCAGTATTTTAAAGATCCGCAGCATGTTAATCCATGACGAGAAACTTTCTTCGGAACTCCTACACGGTATTTCCCAAAGCTAGTTTTAAATTTATATATATATACAGTGTATGTAGATTGACATTAACAACGAGCAATTATGTATATTGACAAATCCTGAAAAATGTTTATGATAATATATATGGTATGGGGGGGGGGGCGAAGCCATGTATGTGCTAAATCTAATTTATAAATAAAAAATTATGCATTTTTGATATGCATATTAATTGTGTATTTTTATAAATAAAATTCTTTTCTAGTGCAAAAAACTTCAATGACATCTCTTTGCTGATTTTTTTTTCAGTTTATTTCTTGTATTTATAAAAACATTTCTAGATTACCATTATCCATTTTAAATATTCCTTTACACTAGATAGTTAAAATAGAAGAACTTTAAATAGTTATAAGTAACAGCTGGTGTCAAATAAAAAAATATATTAGGTCATGCTTCTAAAAACAATTACAAAAAGGAAATTAATTTTTGTTTATAATAAATTATTATGAATACAACATGCTTTATTAATTTTCCATATAACATTTCAAAATAAATAATTATATTATAAAGAAAAAAATGACTTTCTTTTTAAAAATTTTAAAAATACAAGCTTTTCTAATCCCTATTTTTTTGCTTTAGTCAAAATTTATCTTAAGAAAAGAATAGAATATTAAAAAAAAAAAACCGTAGTTTGTCAAGTTTTATCAGTAGAATAAAAAATTGTCTAATTTTATCATTAAATGTCTAATAATAAAAATATGCTTTATTCTGAATTATCAATCATATATTTTTAAAGAAGTCTACCTTTGATGAATTCATTAAAAAAATATCACTTCCTTTTGTTCGATTTGTTTTTTTGAAAAGCAATACATTTTTATGTAACGATATAGATTTAAAATATTTTCTATTAAAATATCTCACGGTATTCGCAATAATTGTCAAATTATGTCCCAACTCCTCACTGAAGAGACCCATAGGTCGAAACCGGTCTGGGGATGGGGACAATCCAAGATAAAAATGACTTGAATGTCTTCTCTTGTAGTAGTAGCATTTATCATAAATAAATAAAAAAAAGCTTGTTTAGAGCTATTAGCACGCTCTTAATTTTACATATTTGTAAGTGCAAGCTATATATAAGTCATGTGACATCTGACTTGTTGTTATTATTACTATTATCAGTTTAATGTAAATAATTTTTTCTAAAATTTAAATTATATTTTGCTACCAACTTTACACAAATTATCAGATGTTTATGGAGAAAAAAAATCATATTAACTAAAAATAAATTTTAATGTTTTTAGAATAAAGATGATAACTTCATAGATTGGATAAGATAAAACCAGTTTAAAATAACAGTATCAGTATGTTAGTGATATAAATAAAATAACATTTAAATCACAAAACAATAGCGCACTAAACTATCTTAGTGAAAAATAGCATTTGGAAGGGTTTACAATTGCAAAATATTATGACTAAAGCACCAATATCATCTTTATATTTATACATTATTTCATAATCATAGATTAAAGACTTTAATATATATATATATATCTTACTAAATACTGAATTTAATCAAATCTCCTTAATGCAAAATATATAAATATGTTGTTTATGGTGAAATAATGATTTAAATTGGTAAAATAATTAAAAATATATTATTTAATATTTTTTAACAAAATTATAATCATAAATTTTATTAGAGGCTTGGTGATTTAATAAAAATAGCTTTTTAAATTCCCTCTGCTTTTCTTTTTTTATATTCCTTTTTTTTTCTTCTCTCCTCCATCCCACCACCCCCTTACACCTTTTTTATTCTTTTTATTCCTTTGCTTTTAAATCTTATTATTAATAATAGAATAATAATTATTATTATTAAGTATATATAAATATAGGGGATTTGAACTCAGACTTTCAAGCACCCACCAACTATCTACTCTATCTCATACAACTGACATACATGACCATACACATGTTGAAAAGATAAATAATCACCAATATATGTATTTCATGCTAAACCAGCATTCATCAGTTGGTCCAGATTATACATCAATATATAACCATTAAGCTACAGGTTTGTAAGAGTGCCTGGTTTTCAATTATTTATTATTAAGTATGTAAATCAGTTTAAATGTCTAGAAGCTTTGATCTTGATGTTCAGCACAAACTCCATTATGTTGTTACTGCATTTAACAAGTTTTACAAATTTCATTATAATGACAATTATTCTAAATTTATTGCATATAGTACAATTATGTTGTTGATTTTTATTTTATGGAAACATGACATAGAAACTATATGGATTTGACATAAAGTACTGAAAATATTTTATTTAAGAATGCATAATAATGTCAAAGTCAAAAAACCAATAAATATGATTATCTACTATTATTATTATTCCCTTCAAGAAAATATTTTCATAAGACTTGATATATGCAATAAATGAAAACAATTTCTATTTCTTCAAAGGATATGACTTATAATATATAATTAGAAATAGTGGTAAAATTTTTCTAAATGGAAAATAAAAATTAAGTCTCTATTTAAGATGTCAAATGTACAAAGTTAGAGAATCAGAATGTGATATATATATTTTTGAATCATGGATTAACTTCATATAGTTTTTGCAAAGCTCATCTTAACATTTTGTTGTCTTTTTCTCTCTTTTTACTTTATTCTGGAATTATAATGTTCACATTCATTTACAAGTTATTATTTATTTGTTTTATGAAAAACCTTTTTCTGATTGCCTTTTGTTTTACAGAATCTTTATCCAAAAAATATTTCTATGAGTTGACATAGTAAATATTGTGAGTAATATTTAGATAGCAATCATATTACTTAACTATTTTTTTGTGATAAACAGATAAAGAAATATGACTTTTTAAAATTTTGATGAATCTACTCTTTAATAGAGTGCTATAGCTTTATTTTAATCCACTTTAGAAAAATATTCTCCCAAATTCTAAACAAGTATTGAACTTTTATGATAAATGCTGGTAGTATTATGTTTTCTGTTGACTAATATATCAAGATGTTAAAACATTTTAACATATTCCAATATTATCACATCATAATATCTCATTAACAATTTTACAATATGCCAAATTTAAACAAACAAATTTTAAATACAATTAATAAAAGTGAATACATTCTATACTGATCAGTAAAAAATCTTGAATCAAAGCTACTTGCTCATATATTGCTTAATAAAATTCTATTCAAATCTTAATCAAGATTTTATCTGGACTTTTTCTCAAAATTCAAAGCATGCAATCCTTACCTTATGGAAATTTAGTGCTTATGTTACATAAGCAGAATTCAACATAATTTTTGAAAATGATAATTCACAATTTCCTCCAAATTAAATACTTACTATATGGTCAGCCTAATTTGATTTGGTAGTAGCAGAGAGGTGGCTTCAAAAGTAAAAATTACTTAAATAGTACCCTCAGATTATTATTAAGTATTATTCTCAAACTACATTTAAAAGTATTTGAATACTACATGACCCTTCAGAACAACTAATCATGGATTAAATAAATTTAAGTTTTTGATAAACAGTTAAAATAAATTTTCTGCAGTTTAGGGCAATGGTAGAATAATGAGTTTTAGAACTAGAAGGTTTAAATTGAACTTAAACTTGCCACTTCAGGTATTTTAATGTCACCAGATCTTCAGAGTAACTAATGATTTGATTATTTTTCCCTTTATAATTATGGTGTTGTAATTGATTTTATAGATAAAAGTCTCTAAATCAAATCACAATTCTGCCACTTTTCAGTAACTAAAAATCACAAGATTTCTTGAATGATAAACTTTTCAATTATTTCATTATAAAAATAATACATCACAATTTACCAAAAATTTATCATCATATTGCAATTTAGGCTATTATAATAATCCTCTATTGCAAATATTCATATATCTGTTAGGTTTTTAATGTCTAATTAGGCATTAAAATATATTAACTCACACTGATTTGTCCATTTTAGAAACAATAAAATTATTTTAGATAAATTGATCACCTCATTTTCAAAAAAAATCTTCAATTTGATAGTTTCTACAAAGGAAGAATGCATCCAAGCTTTTAAATTATATTAATTATACTTCATGTTATCCTAATATCTATTAAAATGATCTCTTCTGATAACAAAAGCACTGAACACAAGTTAGAGCTATCAGTAAAAAATGCTAAACCTCTCTGACATTGTCAAAAATAGTTGTTCACACTTTTTGGTGCTAATCAAACCACTAATTAAAGATATTTTCTTTTAATTATGAAATTAAAACACTAATAACCAACAGATGACCTCATTAATCCAGTGATTTTCAGTTAGTGCATTTTGTGTAAATTATTTTAAAAAAATTATAAGAATTTGATGACAACACATTGATAAAAAATTATTGAACCCAAATATAATGCAATACCAATTTTTTATCAAATAAGACTCTCCATATGCTGGATATTTGATTTCCTAATTGATATTATGGACATCACTATTATAAATTAGCTGCCTTGAAGGAGTTTTTCATATATACTTGATAGAGGATCACTTCTCAAAAACAGTTATATTTATGTTTAATATTTGATTGAAAAAATGGCTAATCGTAAAATGTATTTTTTTCAACAATATTTCATATGTTATTTAAAATGATAAGAATCAGCTAAATATGTAGAGAAAAAAACTAAGCCAAATTTTATTTTCATCTTTCATTCTGTACTACAAAAATAAAATCAAAACAATATACAGAGAGTCAGATAATAAAACATTTTTCCAAAAAGATACATCCAAATATCGCAAATAGAAACAAAATCTCTATCAAAAAAATTAGAGATCTTAACACTATCCTGATCAAATTGTAATCACTGGCTTCACCATAGACAATGATTTGTAATTTTTACACTATAATAACTTTAAAATCAGTTACCTTCTAATCAATCTTTTTCCAGTTAAAATTTACTTTTTTTCCATATGTCAAAGCATCAGCCGGGAAGCAAACCCGGAACAACTGTTTGTAAGGCAGCTGTGCTAACCACTCAGCCATCAATGCTTGACTAAAATTTACTTTTAATTAAAGAAAAGCAAACAAAAAAACATGTAATCTAATTGAATTTATAGATCACATGGCTGCACGAATTTCATTGTTGAATTAATCACTTTAAAATAATTTTATTTATTTTTGCCATTACTATTTTTTGGGGTGAATCAGATCTTCTTGCATTTCAGACAAACATTTCTTGAGAATTTTTATCAAGAAAACTGGTTATAGAATGCTTGGAGAAAATTTAAAAAAAGTATATTTAGAGCAAAATAGAAAAGATGCAACCAAGGGAGAGCTTTTTTACGATGAAAAATCCTAGGACAATTATAAACAATTATGCAACTTATTATTTTTTTTTTTTTTACAATTGTTAAAGATAAAATTTTTGCCATCTGCTAGTATAGCTTGCTCTATTTTTTTTCTATCATATTTTGATTATCTACATATAATTCAAATTCTTATGTAGTTATATGACATGTCAAAATTGAAATCGAGAGCCACCTTATGATCAGTTATGTTCATCCCAAAACATTATTCTTTAACCACCGCCTAAATATTACAGTCAGATTTCTTTCTCTTTTCCTTTCAATTTGTTTACCTCTCTTTTTTTATAATCCTTAAATATATATGGTTTTTAATGATTAAATATATATATATTGTACCAAGATTGTATTGGCACATATATAAAATAATTTTATCTAAAAAATTATTAAAATAATAAATCAACAAATCAATAAATAAGTTATAAAAATCTAAAGAGTTTCTTTATTAAACAAAATACAGTTTGCTATCAAAATGTAAGATTAAAAGTCAAATAGTTTTCTATTATTAGTTTTTGAAATAAAAGTTACAATTAATTAATTAATTAAAAAGGGGGAGGGGGGTTTTGGTTAGAAAAGTTAAACTAAAAGTTTTATAAAAATAAGTAAAGAGTTTATTATTATTCGTTGAAAGTTGATTTTCAAGTTTAAAATATAAATCTCTTTTTATTTAAGCTAGAGAAAAAGGTAATCTTAAAACTAGTATTGAGACTAGATGAATTATATATGGGCGTAAATGATTAATATAAGTTTGTTAGTAAAATATATATGTGCGATGGTAAATAATGTATGTGTAATAAATATTAAAAAATAAATGAAAATCAAAAATATAAAACAACACGTTCAGTGGTGACTACTAATTAAAAATATAAAACAACACTTTTGCATGGCTACTACTAATTAAACGATCTCAAAATCACGTAGTCAAAGGATTATCAAAAGAATTTCGACAACAGATATTGCCGGAGGATATCAAAATGAAAACATGCATCATGTATAAATAGACAAATTTTTATCGGACATTTAGTCAAGTTAGTCGAGTTAATTAGCATCAGATAACAATGCAGATAACAGTTGAGTTCAGTTCAGAGAGTTAAGAGTATAATCTAGATCGTGCAGTTTATTATGAATCAATCAAGAATGCAGTGTTAAAACCACGGGAAACATGTGGCTGTTCTCCAGCCTGAAGTCCAGTAAAACAGCAAGACCTGCCCATAAAATAATGTCTGCGTAACAGCTTGAAGAATCTCCGTCAATGTCTAATTGTCTCCAGGAATAATACCAACTAATAAAAATCAAATCTCCGCAGGAAAACTTCAAATCTAACCGGTTAGAATATTTTATTAGAAGCAGCAAACAGCAAGAAGTCCACATTCAAAACCTAGATAAAAAACATTTTCTTATTCTCATTTATATAGTAGCCATCGCATTTGTAAAAACTCAAGATTCAAATTATATGAACTCTATAGCACATAAAAATGAACTATTAATTTGTGTGTTCTAAATATATTTGTTTTATATTCTTTAATGCTTTATTATGTATGTCAGTGTGTGAATTAATATGTGCATGATCATTATATTTAAAATACCAGTATTATGTTAGTTAAAAAATTATAAAAATATTTAAAGTTAGAGTAAATGTAAAATAAATTGTCTTTAAACTTAAGCTTTATTTGTCGGTCAATTCTTTTCACCACTATTATGAAACAATTTGTTATTGATTATAAGTAGCTGAGCTAGTCATGGGTATAGGTGTTGAATTAGTGGTCATTGTTCAAAGTGCAGTATTTATCTTCTGGATGAATAGCTGGGACCCATGTTTATACAAAACAAAAAAGTGCTTTGAACTTGGTGTTGAATTCAACAGTTGAGAAGAAGTTATGTCCTGGAAATGTAATGCTAGTTATATATTTTATAGCTATTGGTTGGACATACATACTCTCCGAGTATGTTCTTCTCTGCCTAAGAGACCGGTGTTTTGAACGTCTCATATTCGAACCCGGTACAATATATTTATAAGAGTGGTTAAATGATAGTCTTTTGGAAGCCAATATGCAAATAATAAGCATTAGCTTATGAAGTGAATTATCTTCATAGAGAAATCAGATCTCATCTTGATGAACTCTAATTAATAACAGCAATTGATGAAAAAAAATTAGATTATTAATGTGAACTCCAGGAGTATACTGGTAATTAGACTTTCCAGGACAGCAGGGATTTATATCCGAGGTTCTCAAAATAAAAAATAACTAAATGGTGTTAGAAATCATGCAATATCTCAATTACCAAGAATATCTTCTACAGAGTAATTTTATCTTTACCTAGAAAATACACTAAAATTACTTCAACTTAACAATGAGAGTATATCAAATTCAAAAATATAAATCCTTTAAAAATTGATTCTTATGAAATTAAAATAATTGTATTTTAGGACACTCAATAATTCCTGGATTTATCTTGATGGGTAATAAAATAGAGTTTAAATATGGTGTGATTACTTGTTTTGCAAATCATCTTGTAAAGCAAACAACTTCTAGTGAAAATAATTCAAATAATTTTGCATTATTTACAAATTTTCCAATATAAATTGATCCTAATCTCCTTTTCTGGATATTTCCTGCATCTTTTTAATTATCAGAGTAACCTTTAGACATATGTAAATGTAGACTAAGCAAATCATTAATTTTTAAAATGAATGAACTTGAATAGCACTTAATTTATGATGCCAAACAAGAAGAAATATTCCAGTCAGACAGATGGGGAACATAAACAACTTCTGATTTGTATTCTGTTTCACTAAAAAATGATTCATTATTACCTGTTAAACTAGTGAGATGGAATTTAAGACAAGCTAACCGAAGCTAATATATTGGATATCTTAAACAGAATATAAATGCAGTTTCTCCATTTCACTTTTTTTATGATAAATTTATCAAACTCATAACAACAAAGAATCTATCATCAATGGATAATGAAAGCAATCCAATCCAGGTTAAAATAAAATCACCAGTATTATTTATAGTCTTTTTTTATCAATGATTTGGATATTGCTGACAACTAGCAAAATGAATGGGTCATACCATGAAATAAAAATGAAAAAATCCATGAAGAAAACTTTTCAAAAATATAGATGTAAGTTCTGGTCATTTTTAAATAAGCTCGGTGTATGCAAAATTATATTCTAAAAGAACTATTGTTGACATTGCTATAAGATTATGAAATTTATATATCATATTTATAATACCAAAATGAAAAAAGGAGAAAAAGCATTATTAGAGCAGATTGTAAACTTCTCTTTCACAATATATCTCGCACATGTATATTCAAAATTAAAAAATCAGATATATTAATCTTTAATTGAGGTTTAAAGTTTATATCTCTGCTAGAGATAATCTCTAATTTAGTAAATGATTAGTAATAATCATTATTATATTTATCTGAGGTGGATGGTGTCAAAGTTGTGAGTGGAGTGAGTTTGACAGTTGTAAATAAAAATGTAACAATCTAATAAAAGCAGGAGATGTTAATGAACATAATTTTGTCTTGGATTGTTTTAAAAAAGGAAAGTTCTCAGAAACATTTAGGATATTTTCAAAATTTCTAAAAAAAAAAACTTAGAACATGGCTAAGTAATCTTTTTAATATGAAGAGTCATTTTGTTCAAGTGTTTCTGACCAAAAAATTAAAAGAGTTACAAGAGGGAAGTTGAAAAATAAGCTGATGAAAAATATAAATTTCTGAATGGTTGTTATTGTATTTGAATATTTATTTTAATAATAGAATATAATTGAATCTACCATTTATTTATAGAAAATTAAAATTATTTTAAAACAAATATAAAAAAATCAACAACAACAAAAAAACTTTACTTTGATGTTAATGAAATTTTTTCAGATTCTAAAATGACACAAAATGAATCTAATTTAGGGAATAATTTAAAATTTTTAGTTTTAAACAACTTTCCAAGTTGGCATCATTAAGTAGGTTTTTTAATTTGCTTTTTATAAAATTCATATTAAAAATTTTTTATCACAAAATTAAGTCAATTCAAAAACTGTCAAAATTCTGAAAACAGCTATTTTGAGTTGATTATAAAAATCTATTTCAGGATTTTAAATAATTTAATCTTCTTTGCAGTAATTGAATAGCTTCTTCCATTTGTAATTTATAAACAATTTTGTTTTTTCCACTCTCTTTCCAGATTATCTAAATGTCTTTAAAGCTAAGAATTATGAAGATCACAAATCACTGATTTTCAGAACTTATTAGTTGTAATTCAAATTGAATTAGAATACTTTTTGGGAATGATTAAAATTTTATGCCATCCATATTAGCTTCAAATGATCTTATAGAAATATAAAAGTAGATTTTCTGTCTTTAAAATCATCAAAACTGTGTTGCTGTTTTTCAAATAAAACTACAACTTCCAAGAGAATACTTGCAGTATAATTTCTTTTTATAGCTTTAAATTTAAATAACTAAAATGAGAAGTCTTGCCAATGGTAAAATAAAAATTTTGCATCCATCAATCATTATTTAATTCTGGATATCCAAACAACTTTTGAAGTATGATTTTCTGTCCATTGGCTTTTAAAATTTTCTGTGTTTAATCATCAGTTTTTCTTTGTTGGCATCTTGCAGTTCAGAAAGAAAATTGTTAAGTATTAATTAACTTCTACTAATACTTATCTATTTTGTAATGTATAGAATAGACTATAAAAGTTAAAATTTTGAACATTGATGAATACTAACTACAACACTAGAATGTGTGATTACATGCTACAGGGGGTTCCAATGATTATGATTTCACTGAGTATTCTTAATGAGATCAACTATATGATAAGTTTTTATCAGCATTCCTATTAAATTAAATAAAAAAGGAAAATGAAATAAAATAATAACTATAGAAATAAAATAAAAATCCAATGAGTGTTTATTGTGAATTTAGAAAATATCTGAAAACTACTACTATCAGCATAACCTAAAAAGTTTGCTTATAATTAAACTAAGCCAGTTTATGCTAGACAATATTTTTTATAATGTAAATGCAGGTAAACAAAAGTTGGTAAATAAAATTTTTATTTACCAATTACAGGTAAAAAAAATATATATATTTATAATTGTCATGATAAAAAAAGTTGCAAGCTTGGGGTTAAAGAGTTGCATGTGGCTTGCAAACCATGGGATGCCAATTTCTCACTTAGGACTGAAAGCCAAAACATGATTAGCACATCTATTTAGTAACATTATCCATACAGATACTATTCCAAAAATTTGGCATAAAAATAAGACTACAACAATCATAAAAAGCGAATAAATCCAGCAATACTAAAAAAAAAATTAATGATCAATATTAATATTATATGTTTTATACAAGTTATTTGAAAGAAATACATTATTTTTTCTTCCAAATATTGAGATGCGACTGACTGTAAAACAAGCTGGGTTTACAAAGAAGGAACCACTATGAACAAGTTTTATTCTTAATCATTTACATTGAACAGTTTTCAAAAAAATTAAAATTTGACGTTATCTTAATTAATACTTATGAATTCCTTTGAAAAAAAACTGAACTAGAAGTTTTTAAAATTTTTAAATGCAGAAAAAGTATTATCAAATGTTTTTCCATATAAATATTAAAGACACATTAAATAATAATCATAAAGTTACAAAATTTTACAGAATGGTCTATATCAGAGCTTAGTTTTGCCAACTTTTTTTATTTTATATATTCATCAATGATCTTCCAGAAACAGAATGTAGGAAATTCTTGTATACTTAGGATATTGCTTTTTATCTACACAACAGGATACCCTCTTGTAATCTAAATGTATTCATTTGCAATAATAGAATGAAACACAATTCTATCCTATGCTATTTTTCTCATTTATATAAGGGCAGATCAAAATTAATTTCTAGGAATATTTTTTTTAAAAAAGTGGGCTGGTACTACTTAGAGTTATGATGCAAGTACTTTATGGTCAGATTCCTTAATATTAGCATATTTTGTTGTTGAATACTGTGTTTCTATTGGAAGAAAAAATTATCATAATAAATATCTGGTTACTCATTTAAATACACTTCTTTGCAAGGTCTTTTTATTCTTTCACATATTCATTCACCAGATATCAAAAACGTTACCTCACAGAAATGTACAAAAAGTTAAGCAGACACATTTACCAATAACTGAAGGTATAATTTTATCACATAAGACTCATCTCAAATCAAGATTCCTTTTCAGCCAAAAATCTAAAATTGAAGTGTTATGAAATGAAAAATGGAATTTTTATAAGGTTTGAAACAAATTTTGTTTATTAGATTGAACAATAAAGCCATCTGAATTTGATCTTCATAGATACAACTGGAGTCTCATCAAAAGATTATTGACAATCCATGATTATTGCATTTATTTGTTTTATAAATGGAATTTTTCAATCACTTATCTATGCAGATGTACAGGAATAAAAACCATGAACAGCATAATAGTTACAGTGGCAGAATTAAAGGTCTTAATAAAGTCACTAATGAAACTATTTTCTGGTTGGAATCTTTATCAGTTATTTTATTAATAGTTAAGCTGTCTAAAAAAATGTGTACTAAATAAATTATAAATACATATATTTAAATTTAATGTTTTTAACGGTTAATATAGATGAAAAACTAATTAGTAAATTGGATAACTGTATATATACAAAGTTAAATCCACAGCCAAGATGTATTGATGTGCAGCAACCAATCAGATGCAGTTCTGCAGGCTTCAGAAATGCATCCGATTGGTTGCTGCACATCGATACTATGGATTGCTGCAGAACTGTATCTGATTTGTTGCTGCATATCAGTACATTTTAGATGTGGATTTAACTTCGTATATATAACAATATAAATAACCGCTTCCCCCATTTACTAATTAGTTTATGTCGATGTGGATAAATATACACAAAAACGTATATATAAGATAATCTTAAAATCTGTGAAGTTAGCAATTTTTGTTTATAATCTATTCAAAATTTTCTACAAACTATGACAAATATATGAAATAAAGAAACTAAGGTATAATTTAACAATTTAAAACATTAAATAATAAATAACTTCAAAATAATATTTTCAGTTACTTTAATTAATATAACTTTTGCAATTGCATACCATATTAAAATAAATATAGCATTTCACATAATGCATTATTTCTTATTACATCTTATACCACATAAATTTTGACATTTATTTCTTATTGGTTAAACAAACTATTTTCTTTATTTATAAAAATAACTTTTTTTTATTTTTTTTCCTCATGTAAAATCCTTATTCAAATTGAACACAACTTTTCTACTACATTTGAATTTATGATCATTGAATATAAAAGGTAGTTGTTCATTATTTATTTTATGTGATTTTACTCTATCCTATAATAAATGGGTTCCTTAAATCTTTTTTTCAATGTATATACAGATTCATATATATTGCTTATAATAACTTCTTTCATATACATTTTAATGCAAAAAAAAAATTTCTTAATAAAACTTTTTTATTTTCCTGACAGTTTTATATATATATGTCTATGGGTGATGTAGATCTATATATCTTTATATGTATGTAGGGGATATATATGTATATTTTGATATACATGTGTATAATTTGTATATATATATAAAGTAGTGGTTATGTATTTATATCATTCAAATATTGTAGCTCTGATGAAGACTGCTGGACAGTCGAAACTGTCAGGAAAATAAAGAAGTTTTATTAAGAAAATTTTTGCATTAAAGTGTATATGAAAGAAGTTATTATAAGCAATATATATGAATGTATGAAGAAATGCAAAGAAAGTAAAGGAGAAGAATAGGAGTATATACAGATTCTTTGATATATAATAAATCGTTAATGCAATTAATTATATATATTATATTATTTGTACTTTATTAATTCAATATTCACTGTTGTTAACTAGACTTATTTATGTTTGGTGGTACACTATTTGGAATATTAAATTGCTCAGAATTATATATTTTATTCTTTTATTATTGTGTATTGTCTTATATGGGACTGAAATTCATTTGCTATTGTAATTAGGGTATCATATTTTCTCTCCACAATAGGCTTTATATATAATTTGTAATCAAGATATACTCTGTATTGTGTGGTTTGAAGAAATTGATAGAGCATCTGACTTGGCATCATACAATTCCAGAATAGATTCTGGTGCTGCATTTCTGGCCCTTAAGCATTTTGTGAACTCCCATGTAATAAAGCCATTAGCATTTTTTTTATAATCAAGATTTATATCTTATCTATTTACACTTATATCTAAATACTTCTATTGACTTATTCCCAATTTCTTTCACCCAATTATAATTTATTTAAAATATTCTTTAGTTAATATTGTAATGGAATAGATACATATTTATGTTTCCATTCAGACTTTAAAATGTAATGGACTCAACCTGTCTCATATAGATCAACAATGTAAGCTTATTTATATTCCTGTTCAACTGTAAAAATGTAATGAATTAGAAGAACTTTACTTTCTACTCAGGTATCAAAATGAACAGATTAGAAGAATCTTATCTCCCTGTTGTAATGTAAAATTTAATGGAATCAACTTGGCTCATACAGACTGATCACCATATAATTAGAATTCAGATGAAACGGTATGTTCATTCACTATTAACTGTATTATAGCACAGTCATTAAAGAGTATCTATCCAAATACATTGATTATGGACTTTTCCATACACTATTAGAAAACCATGAGTCAATATTCCCATATAATTGATATCTTTAATCTTAATAAGAAACCAAATGGCCTAATCATATATTTTAATCAAGGTTTAATTGAGTAAACAATTAACTATTTTATAGTAGCAAACTTTTTATTTATATATGGATCATTAATAGAAATGGCAAACATTATTAAAAATAAAAAAGAGAAATTCTTCTTTTTGGTGGTTAATTATGAATACACAAGTTTCTTAAAAATCTATAATTTCCTTTTAATGCACTTTTAAGTATTTTCACATTTAATTATTAGTTATAATTTATTTTATTTCCATAAATAAAATCAACAACATTTAATGGCATGAATATTGCTAGTGATCTGATATCTTTAAGTTATATTTGCAAAATTATTTTATCATAATAATCATGTTTCTTCTAACCACATTTCAGCAAATAAAATTACAAAAAAAAAAGATGGTCCTAGCCCTTTCTAACTTACAATTTAATCTGGATGCACTCAAAAGATGAGCAATATCAACTAATATTCTGTAGAAAGTACCATTAAGATATGAGATTACATTTTTTAATTTACAAAATTATAAAAATATTCTCATAAAATAAACATGCAGAAAAGCTAGATAACATTTCCTAATGCAAAATAATTTAATAGATAACTCGTTGATTAAGAAAAATAACAAATAATTCACAATTGACAAAATATTACTAAAATTGTATTACTAATAATTATTATAGCTCAATAAAATAATTTCATTTTCTTTTATCAAAAATAAATAACATAGGTTAATAATCTTATGTTTTAGATTAAATGAATTAAGAATAGAATTTCACCTATATGTGTGAACATTTCTATCTTGCTTTGATTTTTCTTCCCTTTAACAAAATTCATATAGTAATAATAATAAATTATTAGTAATTTATGTTTCTTTTATCGTTTTGCGTTGTTTTGTGTAATAATATAAAAGTACATATAATTACTCTTTATAATACAAAAATTATATAATAAAAAAAATCCATGCAAAAAATGAATTAAACTTCCTGCTCATTTAAAAATATTTCTAGACATTTAATTTTAATTATGTATTGTCCATTAATACAAGTTGTGTTTATTAGAATGATAAGTTTTCACAATAAATAATTCATTATTAGGTTAATCTATTTTAGAGAAACTATTTTAAAACACTATAATTATATAACATTTTTTAATTAATATTTTATTCCAACCATGAGAAACTGATATGATTTTCTAAAGAAAAGGTAATCAACTGTCCACATAAATAAGAGTAAACTCTCAATCGAAGTCACAAAATAAAGACTTTGGAAAGACAAAAATTGTCTTATCTTTCTACCTAAATGCAATTATATAGGCAAATCTTAAGCATTTATCATTGCTAATTAAATATTATAGTATGGTTTTTTTTATGGAGGTTTGATTACCTTTTCTTGAGAATCACAGCTTGGCACTGTTCTAATAAAAATTTCTTGATTATTTACCTTAAGTATAAGATCTTCTAATATTAACATGTAGTAAATTTCAATATTTCACAAGGTTAATAGGATATAAAAAATAAATGTAAATCAAGTGAATAATTTAATATATTCACACTCTCTTTCCAGAATGCTTAAGATTTGCCTATATAATTGCATTTAGATATGAAAATAAGATGGTCATTTTTATCTTTTCAAAGTTTTATCTTGAGACTTGGATTAACAGTTTACTACAACATCACTAATTGAATATTATAGTACTGCACATGTGTGGAGGTTTGAATATCTTCTTTTTACAATTACAATAAAAATTTCTTGATAATATGGTTTTCATTTAAATAAATTTACACAGACAATCAAATAATCTTACAAATGTTTTTCATTTCCTTTACAATTGGTCATTATAAACTTCATTATTGCTTTTAACAGAGGTATTCATTGATGATTTTATAAGCATATTCTTTAAAAGGAAAATAATCATAAAGTTAGTTTTAAATTTATTCATGATAGAGTGGACTTCCTTCAGGATTTTTTTAACTTTAGTAATACATGTTGAATATAACTAATTTCACTAATAGATATTTTATAAATTCATTTTTGAGACAAGTAAAAGTATAAATTCTTTAACATCTATAGTAAATCTGTTAATCTGTAATATCTTCTAAAACAACTGATCATAATTTTTGGCACTTGAGTTAATTATAAATGCAAGCTTTCCTATTTGACTTCTTGTTACTATATTAACTAGTATATAAATAGTTTGACAACATAATATTTTTTTTGCAAGCTATGATTTTTCAGGATTGTTAAACTAAGAATTATTAATATTTAATGTCATTATTTTCTTTTGTATTGTTAATGAATTTTAATCAACATGTAAATGATTTCATGACTGATCAAATATAACGTGAATAAACATGTCCAAATACACTACTGGTTACATTACTCTCCAGATTCAACTAAGCATTTTTTAAATAAATCTTTAAATACACCTATCTTTTTGATATATCATTGTCAATTTATTTTGTCAGATAAAAGATCCTCTTCTATGTGACTTTCAGTTTTCTGGACTGTAAATAAATTAAACATTGATACCCCAAAAAACTGAAACTTCAAATTAATGATCTTTTTTTTTTATATCAATCAAGTCAGCTTAATGTTTCAAATACTAATTATTTTTAGTTGTTAACTTCTAATTCATCACTGTCGATTTTTAGTTTCTTTTTTTAAGTAATAATTTACTAAGGCTGTAACCTTAGAAATAAGCATCTGAAAAATACGAAGGTAGGGACCTCTATAGGTCTTAAAACACAAGCTTACGCTATTTATATATAAAAGTAGGTTGAAGTAAAGAAGGATTCTATAGCGTAAGCTTGTGTTTTAAGACCTATAGAGGTCCCTACCTTCGTATTTTTCAGACGCTTATTTCTAAGGTTACAGCCTTAGTAAATTATTACTTAATATAATAATGGGCGTTTAATAAAATTTATAATTACAACTTTAAATTTTCTTTTTTTAAGGAAATCCATTGAACATTATTTTTGTCTTTGTACTATTTATCTTATTTTTACAGTTAAAAAAACCCATATCATCTTCAAAATCTATATTACTTAAAATAATATCATTTACTTTTATGCATTTAGCTTATGCAGAGTCACATATACCCTTCTCAATATTAATTTTAAACCACTAAATATCACATGGTCACTATTTCTTATGCTTGCTCATAACTTATTAAAACAGGCAAAACTCTCCATACAGTAGTGTTACTCAATGCAAGCCAGAGTAATCAATAGATACCAGAAGGCTTATGCATAATATCCCCATTTGGTGCCTATGCATCCATATGACTATATAAACTGATAAGCTTGGATTGAAAATATTATAGTGTTTTCAATTTAAAACTTATAGTTTTGTAGTTAATAGAGGTAAAAGATGGCTGCTGGAGGGTTGCATTGGATCCTAAGATCTAGGTGCATTGTTCTCAGATACAAGGCTTCTCACTAATGAAGGCCACAAGCCAGAAACTAGTCTGAGGATATTAGATAAATAGACACTAGATGGGGATTTTTCAGCCTTCTGGCATCCATTGATTACTCTGGCTTGCAGTGAGTGGCAATACATGTAGAGAGTTTTTCCCGCTTTAATAGCAGTTATAAGCAAGCATAAGAAGTGGTGGTCATGTGATGTTTGTTGGCTTAAAACTAATCCTGTCTAATAGAATAGTGGTGACACCAAAATGTATGGGTACTGAACTGAGTTCAGACCCATATGACTATATAAACTAATGGGCTTGGATTGAAAACATTAAGGTGTTTTCAATTTAAGAGTCATAGTTTTGTATTTAAGTGAAAATAAAAGGTGGTTGCTAGAGGGTTGCATTAGATCCTAAGATCTAGGTGCAGTGCTCTCAGACACAAAGCTCCTCACTGACGAAGGCAACAAGCCAGAAACTAGTCTGGGGATATTGGATGAGTAGGCACTAGATAGGGATTTTATGCACAAGCCTTCTGGCATCTATTGATTACTCTGGCTTGCACTGAATGGCACTACTGTATGGAGAGTTTTTCCTGTTTTAATAACAATATTAATCTTCTTAGTAACAATAATCTAATCATTGCAGTTGAATTTTGACAAATATTCTTTAGAATATGACTATCCTGAGTCTACCATGGAATTGCTTATAGAATTAAATGTCTTTTAATAATCTACAAATTAAAGTATAATGGCAACTTATATTTATTGGTCTTTTCCACAACTTCTCTCAATACTTTGATGTGATCCACTATGCTAAAACCATTTTGAAATCCTGTTTGTTTGTTTTTTGACTGGTTAGAATCCAAACATGACTGTAGATGAGTTATAATTATCATAACAAACATTTTGTATAGAACTGATTAAAAAATTGATAAATCTTTAATTTCTAATATCTTTATCATCACTTTAAAATATCATTATTACTATTGCATTCTTTCAATTATATACATTTTTATAATTTAGACTTTTGGTGTATAGTTTTATCAATAATTTTCTATTTCTTCACCTTTTTCTTTTAAAAGATTTTTTTTTGTCATAATTTTAATTGCATATCTGACTTCTTCATTAAAATACTTGGCAACTTGAATAACTAATCTCCCCACTCTAATTGATATATCATCAATCTGCAGTGATGTGTTTCCACTTTTCTATATAATGAGTTCCACTCCATTTGCTCTTTCAATAGTTGTGAATTCATAGTAAAGCATGTGGCCATGTTTTTAATCAATGTTCATTTTACTTTTTAATGTTCCTATATTGGCTTATTCTTATTCCAATATATGTAATCTTATTTCACTTGAAAGTAATCTGCAATTATAGATATCAAATTAAAGGTTATCCATAAATGGCAGCCTGGCCCTGCAATCAGGAATTTTTAGCCCTTTTTGTATTCAGCCTTGTCTGGAAATTTTACAGTTTCTGGGAATAAAAGGCGTAATTTGGTTTTGTCTGACATGATTATAAGTATTTATAATACATTAAAAAAAATCGTTCACACATACATTCATCCTGTCTTCTAAAAAACTGTGATATTTCAGTAAAAAACTGATCTTAAATTCCAAGAGTTAAGCTGAGAAACTTACTGTAAAATAATTAGTAAATTGGATAACTGTTATATATATGAAATTAAATCCACATCCAAAGTGTATTGATGCGCAGCATCTAATTAGATGCTGTTCTGATAGATCTTTAATTTCTAATATCATTGCTGTGATTGCAAGTATGATTGGGTGGCCAGCAAATGAATATATATAATAAAAGACTCACAATATTTTAAGTAATCAGAATAGCGAATAGTCCGCAACAACTCTATCTCTACAGTTTGCTAATGTTCAATTCCCTTGATGTTCATTCAGGCTGGCTGCTACAAAACTGGTTCACAATGGGCTAGGTTTATGCATACCTTGACCCCAGTCCAGTTTAGCTGCACAAGAATGCTTCATAGTATAGCACTGTGACTGACCTTAAGCTCCTTACAGCTTCCATCTCTGCAACAGTCTACCAGTAACTCCACTTGAAAACTGCTGGAAACTCAACTCTTTATTTAGCTGCTATCCAGATGGTTTACTCAGGCTATGGTCTCCCAATCTCTGTGGGCCCTTTCAGATATGCCCATGAACTACATTTCAATTGAGTGCTGGACTTTAACCAAAGCATTGATGTGAGATCTCTCCTACTGGAATTGAACAGGAACTCTACTGGAGATGCACTCGAATTGCCTGACATAGTTGTTATATACTCCTTTTATAACTTTCTGATAACTGCAACAATTAATTACATTGTCCAATAAGGTAAGGTCACTTATGTAGAAATATTTGCAATCAGCAAATATTTCTTGGAATTGTCAATCACCATTACATTAATGCTTTAATTAAATTCCTCAGTTATCAGTGCACGATCTAAAAACCTCTTGAATAAATTGTAGTTTTTCTGGAGTTCACAAACTTGTATGCAATTTTTATAAAAATACAACACCCCCCCCCACTCCAGAAAAACCCTTGTTTTGATTACTTTGTGTTTTTTTTCTATTAACACTTGGAGGAAACATATTTCCTGTAATTTCGTAGAGAAGTGTTTGATTCAAAACTGCTGCCGAACTTCTTTGCCAGTTACAGGTTCAATGGTGACTGCACAAGTGTGGTGGAAGTCAGCTTCTGATGATGACTGCACAAGCATTTTATTTTCAAACTTTCACCGTTGTTATATCATGTAGACTTGCAGTGAATACTTTAGCTATTCACTTCCGTTATTAACATTTTACTAACTGGGATTTCCATTTTCACCCGATTTCTCTGTCTATGGCTAAACTTGTTGTAGTGCAAAACTTATTCGCTACTCACAGGTTCAAATTGTGACTGCGCCAATTGCTGTGTCCGCAAATATGACTGGGCGGCCAGAAAATGAATATATATAATAAAAGACTCACAATATTTTAAGTAATCAGAATAGCAAATAGTCTGCAACAACTCTATCTCTACAGTTCGCTAATGTTCAATTCCCTCAATGTTCATTCAGGCTGGCTACTATAAAAATGGTTCACAATGGGCTAGGTTTACGCATACCTTGGCCCCAGTCCAGTTTAGCTGCACACAATTGCTCTGTAGTAACTCCACTTGAAAACCACCAGAAACTCAACTCTTTATTCAGCTGCTATCTGGACAGTTTCCTCAGGCTATGGTCTCCCAATCTCTGTCGGCACTTTCAGCTATACCTGTGAACTACATTTCCACTGAGCACTGGACTTTAACTGAAGCACTGATGTGAGATCTCTTCTACCAGAATTGAACAGGAACTCTACTGGAGATGTACTCAAATTGCCTGATGTAGTTGTTATATACTCTTTTTATAGCTTTCTAATAACTGCAACAAGTAATTACATTGTCCAATAAGGTAAGGTCTCTTATCTAGAAATATTTGCAATCAGCAAATATTTTTTGGAATTGTCGATCGCCATTACGTTAATGCTTTAATTAAATTCCTGTTATCAGTGCGTGATCTAAAAACAAACTCTCGAATAAATTGTAGTTTTTCTAGAGTTCACAAACTTGTATGCAATTTTTACAAAAATACAACAATCATTATTTTTTTTTTTTAAATATCAATATTACAACTGCATTCTTTCAATTATTGGTTAAAAAAATTAGACCTTTGGTGTATAGCTTATTAACAATTTTTTTATTTTTTTCAACTTTTTCTTTTAAAAGATCTTTTCCTGGAGCCTTTTTTTAAATCATAGTTTTAATTACACGTCTCACTTCTTCATTAAAATATTTGACAATTCAGAGATAAAGTAATTATAGGGGTATTTTATATTTTTATTCTTTATTACAATATTTTAGAGAACTATATTTTATAATGACATTTCCTATTTTTAGTAATAAGTCCACCCTTTTTTTTTTATTGCTGGAATAACTTTTCTTCCAAAACCAAGATATTTTGTACTTTTGAAACATTTGTTCTTTTACAGCTATTCTTGCTAATTCGCAAGTATATTTTTATACCATTGTTAACTATTTTTTCATGCCATTTTAGAAAATCCTTGATATTAAATTTCCCTTAATGAATCGTTAAAAAAAAAAATTATATTCGATTTTCAGGTTGTAATTTAAATTTATTGGAATGTTTGTGAAAATTAGGATTGTAAAAATTAGCAATATCAATTATTAAGCCAATAAACATCACATGACCACCACTTTTTATGCTTGTGTATAACTGTTTTAAAACAGGCAAAACTCACTATACGTATTGCCACACACAGCAAGCTAGAGTAATCAATGGATGCATCCATTGATTACTCTAGCTTGCTGTGTGTGGCAATATGTATAGTGAGTTTTGTCTGTTTTAATATCAATTATTACTAGTCTCTTTCTTAATTGTTTTTATCTCCCTAGTTTAGCATAAATACTTATCTTACAACTTACTAATTGATTATCTCTTCATGTGTTGAATCTTTTAAGAACATTCCAATTTTGAAAAACATTTTCTGTTAATTAAATGTAATCTATTGTTCTGTATCTTCATTTGCTTGTTTTGGGATGTTCATTTCTATTTAGAATTTTTCTCAAAGAAAGAATTCACTATATACAGTTTTTATTTTTATGCAAACACCATAGATCTGTGTTCATTTTTATTTCTGTCATCAGAACCAAATTTTCCAAATCTTTTCCATCTTTCAATCATTGATCAATGTTAGCATTAATGTCTTTCATGACAATTTTTAAAATATTTTTTGATCAGATCAAAAGCACTTTCTACATCCATATAAAAATTCTCTTCTTTATTATCACATTGAAAATATTCTGGGGCATAAACCTGAAATATCTGCCATTAATATCTTCCATTAACTTGAATAACTAATCTTACCACTCTATTTGATATATGATCAATATGCAATGATGTGTTTCCACTCTTTTATATAATGAGTTCCACTCCATTTGTTCTTTCAATACTTGTGCATTCATAGTAAAGTATGTGACCATGTTTTAAATCAATTTTCTTATTTTATTTTTTAATATTCATATATGGACTATTCTTATACCAATATATGTAATCTTATTTCATTTGGAAGTAATCAGCCTGGGTCTGCAGTCAGGAATTCTTAGCACTTTTTGTCTTCAAACTTGTCTGGCAATTTTACAGTTTCTGAGAATAAAAGCCATAATTTAGTTTTGTCTGTCATGATTACAAGTATTTGTAATAAATAAAAAAATCATTCACACATACATTCATCCTGTCTTCAAAAAAACTCAGCTGATATTTCACTATCAAACAATTGAAAGGAAAGAACATAATATATTTTGATCTTAAATTCCAAGAGAGAAAGCCGATAAACTTATTGCACGGTCTGATGCACATTAGTGAGCACCCTAACGATATCTGTTTATTATGTGACTAATCACATGATAATATTTACAACAATAAGAATATTTGAAGTAAACATTAATTATATAAGAGATTTGAACACAGACTTTCAAGCTCCATTCAGCTATCCACTTTATCTCATATAACTGATATATATGATCACACATGTTAAAAAATAAATGATCTCCAATATATTTATTTCATGCTGAACCAGCACTCATCAGTTGATCCAGATCATTATCTCCCTCACACCCATGTAGTCAGTTCTCAGTTTATATTAAGATAGCAAATCCTCAAACATTAATGGACAGGCTTCAATCTACTTCACCCTCCAACTCTTCAGTCATTCATATGACTGAAAATTTGATGATGTAATTCCCAAATCTCTTGTTGTTGCCAATATTATTGTCATGCCCATGTTGACTTTAAGTCACACAGACCCCTCATTTGTCTGTTCAGTTCCTCTACGAAGTCAAAGAAGAATCAAGGGATTCTTTTCAAATAAGCAGAAAACTCTTTTCTGCAGACAACTAATGCTTATTTTATTTGAAATAATACACATTCAGTCCTTAGAGGGGGGGCTGGAACGTGGGTGCTACGGGGATTAGTACGGGTTTTCACTTTCTCATCTTCTGGATGGTGGGGATGATGTGATTCTTGGTAGCTGTGATCTATCTAGTTGCCATTGAGGTCAGGGGTTACTTAGTAAACTATGAGAGAAGCTATGAATGGCAAGATATATGCATATACAATTCAAGATTTTTCTGTTCACTCGGTAAATCAAGTTCTGCATTGTAAATCATAGTTTGAATCTTGTATATCACTACATATACCATGTAAATTCAAAGATTAATATTATGTTAATAAATCATATTTTGATAAAAAATAATACCCATTCAATAAAAGTTAAATTATTTTAAACCATTAATATGTTTGCAGAAAATACATATCAATAAAAATAATTTCTAGAGATATTAAATATTTGTGACTACTTTTAAAACATGCATTGTATAAAGTATTTTATTATATACAATTTCAAACATTTCTATTAAAGCCGGGAACCAATTAATCTGACTAAAGCAAAAAACTCTATTTTGTTTGTATTGAATAAATAGTTATAGTAGTCTCCTTAATTTATATAAACTCTAAAAAAAAATAGCAAGAAAATTAAAAATAATAAGATCAGATATTTTGGCACTTTAAAAGATAAGTATAAATTCCAAATTAAAATTTTAAATTTAGAAGACATTTTTTTAAATCAACATTAAAGACATAGGCATAAAATAAACAGATTAAATTAAACGTAATTACTACATTGCTTCTTACACAAAGAAAATATTAAAAATATTAACTACACAATCTTAATAAATATATTATTGGTGTTGAGCACTTTTTTCTAAGTCAAATGCTATGCTCAGAATAAAAATAGTTAAATTTAATGTTTTTAATATTTTCTTTGATTAAGAAGTATTGTTATTATTGCAATTAACATATTACTTTTCAATAATATGGTTTTCATATTTTATTTAAATAAACTTTATATGTACATATACACACACTACCAGTGTTTAACCACTAACATCACATGATCACTGTCTCTTGTGCTAGCACATAACTGTTATTAAACAGGCAAAACTCTTCATACAGTAGTGCCACCCTGCACAAGCCTTCTGGCATCCATTGATTACTCTGGTTGGCACAGTGTAGCACTACTGTATGGAGAGTTTTGCCTGTTTACTACCTGTGTTTACTGTATAAATAATGTGTGTGATAATCAAAGAATGAACTACTAAAGTTATTGAATGCACATTCATAAATATAATGCATATTTAATGCAAAAAATTATTAATTTTTGAATGTTGAATTTTTAATAGCTATATAATATTTAATCTATTTTAATAAACATTTTAATAATTCAAATATTTATATAAGGCTATAACCTTAGTACATGTACCTTGTGTGCTTAATTTTATTACAAGAGAGACTTCTACAAATGTTATCGCAAGATTCGACTTTATAAGGATAAGAGCGGCTCTATTTTTCTAATTATATGGGCAAATCTAAAGCATTTTGATTTGGGAGTGTGAAGCTAATAAATTATTCACTGATTAAGTCAACTATTTCTGTTACACATTAACGTTCACGAAATCTTTCGATTTACGAGTCAATATTCAGTTCTTAAATTTGGAAATATTTTGAATCAATTTAAAGTTGTAAATATTAATTCTTGTTAAGCGTAATGTCAGCACGTAATATTTATGTAAGTTGAATCTTGCATTAAGATTTGTAGAGATCTCTCTTGTGATAAAATTAAGCACACAAGGCGCATGTACTAAGTCTTATATAAATATTACGTGCTGACATTGCGCTTAACAAGAATTAATATTTACAACCTTAAATAATTCAAAGTAAATTAGAAATATATCATAATTATTTCCATTCATATAAATAAAGAAATCTGTTTTCCACATGCCAATGCACTGTCTTCTATATACTTTTATTGGCTGTAAACGTTATCTTCAAATTAAGAGACGTATTCTTTTCACTATTTTTGTTTTTACAAAATTAAATTAAACATTTTTTTTATTTAAAAATTATTACATATATAGTTTTTTCCTTTTTTGTAATTAAACTATTAATATATAAAAATGTATTTGTATCAGTAATTTTTCTCTAAGTTAACATTATTCAAATATGATTTTTTTACCAGTTGAGTTTTTAGTCAATTGACTGATTTTTCTAATAATCATTCTTATGGCTTATGATTATTATAATGACATTAAGAGAATATCCTTTTTTTTTTTCAATATAGTAAGAAAAAAATAATTTCCCTATATCCGTCTTTTTTACATATAATTGGTAATTCTATATAAACGTGGGTTGAACTTCTGATTCTAATTCTCAGGCTTTATGTGCTGAATTTATATCTTTATTAATAATGATTTAATTTCAAACTACTTTAGAATGCCTACTGATTTTCAATGAACTGAACTTCAGTCCAAATCTTTTTCTGTCCTTGAAGCATCTCTTGGTAGCATTTCAGCAAAGATATTGCAAATTTTAATATGATCCCTAATGTTTGTAAAAAATATATATATACTAAATACTAAACTGATGGTCACTATTCTATCTCATTTCATTGATTTTAATAGTTCTGCTATCAAACCCAAACTTTATATTAAACCAGTAGCAAAAATCTTCAGTTGAATTTACTGATTGCTAATCATTTATTTTTCTAATCATCTTATGATAATTCTCTTTGTCATGATAAATTAAAAGAAGACTACAATAAAAGTGATAAATATTTATTTTCTTTGTCTTTTGATTACAGACTAATTGAATGAGATAAATAAGAGTAATCATTCAATAATAATAAAATTAATGGCAATAGAATTAACTAAATCTTTCATTGCCAATGTTATTTTATAAAATAATCATTAAAACATCATGTGATCACCATTTCTTATGCTTAAACAAGGTGTTAAAACAGTAGTAACTCTCTCCATATAGTAGTACATTAGATCTAAAGATTTAGATGCAAATGCTGTCAGGTCCAAGAACTCACTGATGATGTCCACAAGTTAGAAACTAGTTTGGGGATATTGGATAAGTAAGTACTTGATATGGATATTGATACACAAACCTTCCACCATTCATTGATTACTATGGCTTTCATTGGATGGCACTACTGTATGGAGAGAGTGGCTACTGTTTTAAAATAATCACATAAACTAAATATATTAAAATAATAATAATAAATAAAACAATGATTGTATCTCTCCCTTACAATTCATAATTGCACCTAATGGCTCATCCAGACTTTTCTGATGATATTATTTAATAGAACATTATATATTTTACTCAGTTTGTATACCTAATGTTTTTCTTAACATTTTCATTAATACTTAAAAAAATGTGAAGATGGATGGAGAAAAGTCATGCTGATAAATTACTTACTATGACAGCAATTTTTTCAATGTTATAATCTATAATAATATCATGACTCGGTCATATTGCTGACCAATAAAACATTGACATTTGTTTTAAATATAATAAAACTGACAATTTAAGCACCCCTAAAATTGTAAATACTAATATTGCTTTAGATCATTTCTTATTATTTGAATTAATATTTTTATGAAAAAATAAATAAATTTTATGAAATAAAATTAAAATGATAATAAGTTCAATGATGGTTTTATAACACTCATAAATTTGAATAAGTTGATTAATAAAATAAAAGTTAAAGTATATAAAATAGATTCTAATGTCATATATGTGATAGGGTGTAGCCAATTGGATTGCCATATATGTATAATTAAAGGTAGAAAATCGGTCTTACTCAAGCCATGAACAAATGGCATTTTAAATGTTGAACAAAGGACCAAGAATAAAATGAATCTATTTATCCCTGGAACTTTTGATTTATATAAGCTAGCCTTTCTCAATATTGGTGAAATTTCAGATGAAAATTAATTTATCAGTTAGATGGAATATGGTACTTAGTAATTATTAGATTAATATTTAACCAAACAATGATGGAGATAGAATCTCTCTTTTAACAACCTTGTTTTTAATAATAAATATAATTTAATAAATGTAAATAAGAAAATAACTTAATATAATGAATATGTACTTAAGGAGAAAGAACTAGTTTCATCTCAGACCATGAACAAATAGCACTTTAAACATTGAATAAATGACCAAGAATAAAATGAATGCATTTATTCTTGGTGATTTAATGTATGAAAGCTTATCTTTGTCATATTTCTGAAATCTCAGAGTGAAATTGCTTTATCAGCCAGATGAAATATAGTATTTAATAATTATTAGATTAATAATCAACCAAGCTGGGATGGAAACAATCTCTCTTTTAACAATTTTGTTTTAATATCATATTTACATTTATTAATTTATATTTAATTATTAAAAACAAGGGTTTTTCAAAAAAGAGATTTTGTCTCCATTCTTTCTTTCTTGACTATTAATTTTGTAATTATTAAATGCCATATTTTATCTGAGTGATAAATTAATTTCATTTTCAAATTTCATTAATGCTGACAAAGGTTAACTTATATACATCAAAACCTCCAAGGATAACTGGATTCATTCTATTATTGATTCTTTGTTCAACATTTAAAGTATTCATGGCTTGAGATGAGATTATTTTTGCTCTCCTTAATTATATCTTCATCAGGCTATGTTGATTTCATATATATATATATATATATGAAATAGGCCCAGTTCATATAGCTAAGCTAAAAATTTACAGGATAGAGTTGCTGAAAAAACATAGCATATGGGAATTATGGATATTTAATGTATTTTATAGAGAAACTAAAGTGAATTTGAGCACAAGAGTGAGTCAGAATTCACTTATGTATAAAAATGCGATAACTAATTTAACAAATATATCTGTATTTTTATATTCATGGAAAAAAATATGGACATGTTTTTGATCTTGTTATTATTGAAGTGATCTTTAAAGAAAGAAATGATAGAAATTTTATTGCACAAAATGACACATGATAAATCAACAAGCCAATAGCATTCAAACACACATACAAAAACATTTTTTTAATAATAAAAATGTATTTCTTTTATTGATAACCATAATTATTGTGCTAATGAGTACAAAATATAGTTGATTTGTTTGCATTAATATTTTATTCTTTATTTTCAGTTACAGTGTTTTTATATTATTCTTAATAATTAATAAAAATAGAGTGTGTTTGTATTTGAAATCAAAACAAAAATGTTTTTAGAGACATTCTTCTTTTTGTGCTGTGTGAATATGCTTGTTAATTACTTTTTATCTTCTGTTTATTGCTTGAATGAAATAACAACAATATTTTTTTTAAAAAAAGACAAAAAAATTACATGCTCTGTAATACTATACAGTAACTATTATTAAAAGTTTTAAAAAGTTCTGGAAGTATTTTGTGTTTGTTTGCTTCAGTTTAATTTACCAGTGATCTTCTCCCTCTCCCACTGACCTAAAACAGGCAAAACTCTCTCCATATAGTAGTGCCACTCAGTGCCAACCAGAGTAATCAATGGATGCCAGAAGGCTTGTGCATAAAATCCCTATCTAGTGCCTACTCATCCAATATCCCCAGACTAGTTTCTGGCTTGTGGTCTTCATCAGTGAGGAGCTTTGTATCTGAGAGCTTTGCACCCAGATCTAAAATCCCTATTTAGTGCCTAACTCATCCAATATATTTTGTTTTGATTAAAATCTAATTTTTTAAATAATTTGTGAAATTCAAGTATGACTTTTTAGAATTTATTTAATTTCTAACCAAAAAAAAAATATATCAAATGAAGTCAAATATAATATATTCTCCATATAATACCAGTTCAATACTACAATTAAAGTTGAAAGCTTAAAGCAAGTGAAAGCAAAGAAAATTGTTAGTGGAGCACAAGAGGATTAAATAGTTTAATTATATACATTAAAATAAAATTAATGCACACACTTTTTATAAATAATAGATTGGTGAAAATGATAATGATCAAATGCAAAAAAATATGATCTCTAAATGGTATTAAAATTGATTAAATGCATGAAATATACCAGAAAGTGTTTTGAATATGAACCAACATTTTAACATTTTGTTTTGTATAAAAATATTTTATTCTTGTTTACTATTTTTGGGATAGTATATTGTTAAATTAGCAGTCTTGTAACCACCCTGCATTAAAATAGCTTTTAAAAAAATACACTAGGACTTCATTCTGCTGAGCATTCAATATAATTATATTCACAGAAATGAGATAATTCATGAAAAATCTGCCCTTTTCTTCAAATCTTGTTTCAAAAAAGCTGTATAACTCTCTTAACTACATAAAATTTGTTTCTTTTTATATTTCTATAACATTTGATATTTTTGCTTCACTCCTATATTTGGAAATATTTCAATTACTTCTACAAATTTTATATATTTAACTTCTAAAAATAATAATTTTTAATGTATAGACAAGTAAAAGTCTCCTTTTCACTTTTTCCTAAACTTATTTTATTACTGAATTAAGTCCTGTAAATTAAATTTAACATCTACATTTTTTTATTTAATTTAATCTTTTTCAGTATTAATATTTTTGTTTTCAAAATAAGTCTGAAAAATAAAAACAAAAAATTATAAACATATAAAATATACCAGTATATACATATATATTATAAATATATAAATATTGTTGCAATACATAATACTTAAAAAAATTAATTTTTTTAATGAATAAAAACTTTTCATAATTATCTAATAAAAGTATCCTTTAATTCATTTTTTTCATAATAACACTGACTTTATAATTTTAATCTTTTAGCTATTCATAATGTTTTGTTAATCCTTAGGAGCCATTTGAATTAAATTTTCAATACTTTATTTTATCAAATTAACCTTTAATCTTTATTACATTTGCACAAATTTTGAATTATTTTTTAGAAATGTAAGTTATAAGAGAAAGTCATTCTTAAAAATATTTAAACTTCACAAATGTAGAAAAAAAAGGAATAATCTTAAATATATAATCAGAGTAATGACTTTTTTTTTTTTTTGCAGTGGCCAATAAAAATATACAATTGGAAAAAATTAGATTTATTTTAACTCAATTTCTAGAACCTAAATAAATTATTAATCAGATTACATAAGTCAATGAAATTCTGTTTTAGAATTTAAGATTTTATATACAATTATTTTTAAAAAATTACAAAAAATAATTCCTATAGTTATAATGAAAGTGTTCCTTTTTCAGCCAATTATTGTCTTAACTTGTCTTTTTCTAAAAGTAAAAGTTTTCAAATAAAATCTGAATCGAATCACATTATTCTTGGCAAGAAATAAATATTGCATAAATATTTTGTGAAATTAATCAACAAAGTACAAAAAATATATATTTTCATTTTCAAAATGTATCAAAAACAAAACTCTCAGAAATACACCTAGCTTTGGGAACAAAAAGCTATTAATCTGCAACACAATCACTTCATTTACAGTATATTCCTTTGTATGATACTGACATCCTGATATTTTTTAAATTAATATATCAATATTATTTTAATTCCAGTTTTTGCCACAAAATAATGAAAAATCAGAGAATAAATGCTAAAGACAGCCATAAGAGACTGAAAATAAAGCCAAAATTATGAAGTACCATCACTGTGTCCATAAACCATAAGAAAATGTTGCATGGGAAAGGTTGAAACTTACTTATATTTTTTAACTTTATTTTGTTTTTAAATCTTTTTTTAATTATTTTTAATGTTATAAAGGATTTAATCGGAAAATATTACAAATATTTTCTTGTCAGGATAAAATTTTTATTTAAAATCAAAAACAATACTTAATTAATTTGTATTTACCATGATAAACTTTTTATAATTAAACATTATTATTAAAATGATGGCATATAAGGAAATAATATGAAACATATTTTGTTTACAATTAGATTTATCTGCATTAAAAAAACTAGTTTAACAAAAATCAAGGGTATATTTTTTTATATAAACTATTGAATCTAGAATAAGTACGTAAAGAAAAAAAATCTGAAATCAATAAAATTTCCAAAAAAATACTTTATTTTATACTATTTTCAAATAAAGTAAAAAAAAAAATTTACAAATCATTAATAAAGAATAGATCATATTCAACAAATGTCATTTATCTATAGAGATAAAATAATAACATGAACGGCTGAAACCTTTGACAGATACACCTTAAAATGCTTAAATGACAGCCAATCAGATAGTAATAATGACTGCACAAGGAACTCTCAATTCAAAACACAAGGCAGAGATTTTATGAGAAAAAGATGGACCACTGAGATTTTTATAATCCTTTTAACAAAATGAACATATACAAATAATTAAATTTGTAAATAACTATTTAAAATAAGTATGCATAATTATTTTTTAATAAATTAAAATATTTTTTTTCTTATGATTTCAAATAAACTTTAACTTGCAGCACAATTTTAAGACAGAAAAAATTGCAATTTAAATATATTAAATGGGCAGAAAATTTATGAAGCAGAAATTTCCACACTGCTTGATATTTTTTTTAAAATTATGTCATAGATTCATAACTCCTATGTTCTATTTGGGTCAGTGGTAGAATAGCAGATATGAATGTCAAAGTTTATGGTTCACAGATCAATTCAATCACTTCCAGTTTTTAAACTATATGTGAACTCTAAGTAATAACCCAATTTAAGATTTTTTTTTATTATCTAATCTTCTGAATAAAATTTATATTAACTTGATTAAAACATCATATCTTTTAAAAACAAGCGCAAATTAAATGATTCTAAAAATCATACAATATGGATTAGTAGTCTCCAGTTGATCAGACACTACTATATATAGAAGCTTATTTCATGAACTATTAAGAAACTAGAGAAATCAATGCTGATTTATGTTAAATAATACAAAAGACCATACGTTCCAAACAATTGTCTCTATGATCGGTTTTTTGATTAAAACACAAGTCTTTGATTTGGATGATCATGCTAAGTTATAGAAATTTTAATAAAATGGATGAATCATTTTATTGCTCTTGTGATAAACTTTTTATAGAGGACTAAAAGCTACAGGTAAACACATTATGATGAAACTGACTAATAAATCTGTTTATTGCCATCATATCTATTTCAACTCTTGTTGCAAATATATAATGAAGAAATATGGATTGTATAAAAAATGTATACTCAAGACTGATAGAAAAAACATAACATCAGACATACTGATGGTGCCATTTTTATAGCTGAAAATGCAAAGGATCTAAAAAATTATTAAAAAATAAATAAAGAGCAGAGTTTGGTGCAATATTTTTTGACTCTGGATCTCAACATTCATTTCTTCTGATGCTCCATTTTTTATGAACTTCTGAAAAATAAAGTATTCATTTATTTTTCTCACCAGAATTGCCATGTAAAAGCAAAAAGATATTTTTAGATGTAGGGACATCTTAAGAATTGAAGATTGGCTTGGCCAAACTTCAAAATATGAATATAAAATTTGAACATTTAAACAGAGCATAGAAAAAATATTGATGCTTTAAATTGAGATACTGTCAGACATTTGATATTTTCATGAGCAACAGAAAAATTGAAGAAGTGTTTCCAAATTGGACCTTAGCTCTTCTTACTTAAACTACATTAAAATTGTCATATTTTGATCATATGTAATGATGTAATTTATAAGAAAAGAATTAAATGCTCAAAGAGTGGCAATGAAAGAAAAGGGGGATGACCAACGTTACAATAATAAATAATCAGATGAATTGCTAAAAATTTAAAGACATGATAAGCATTTGTGTTAAAAAGCTATTTATATTATTACCCAGAAGCTAATTTCAACTTGACAACATCAAATAATAATATTATATTTTTATCTTCCCAATAAAGTTGTAGTGTTATATTTAAAATAAAATAATTATTTATAATTCTTGTATAAAATTTGAGATAAATCATGCACTGATAAAAGAATAAAAAACTTGGAAAAAATCTTTGCAGCATAGTCATTATTCACCTTTAATCAAAATTTAAAAGTAAAGAAAAGCCACTCTCTATACTTCTGTATTAGAAAATTATTGTGCCACCAACATGGAATAGAGATTTAAGTGCTTGACATCTCTAGCCTTAAAAAAAAGCTGCTTAAGAAATGGATGCATGTGAGAGGTCATTTGAATTTTTATATTGGTAGATGTAATTGGAGGGAATTTGAACCTAGATTTTCAAGCTCCCTTTAGTCAACCATTCCATCTTATACAATCAATACACATGACCACATATATGTGAAAAAGCTAAATGATTTTCCAATATATATATATATATATATATATTATGCTGAACCAACTCTCATCAGTTGGAATGAATCATCATCACCCATACTTATATATAATAAGTGCTTGGTTATATTAAGACAGAAAATCTTCAAACTTTAATGGACAAGTTTCAATTTTCTCTATTCTCCAACTATTTAACTATCCATACCAATGAAAATATGATGATGCATATACCCAACAAAAATTAGCAAATGAGCTTTGAATGTGCCATCAGATTTTCAATGATATAGATGGCTGAAGAGTTGGAGAGTGGAGGCGATTAAAACCTGTCCATTAAAGTTTGAAGATTTGCTGTATTATTACAAACCAATCACTGATTATATGTGTGTGGGGGAGATGATGATCCAGAACAACTGATGAGGACTGGTTCAGCGTGAAATACATATATTGGAGATCCTTTAACTTTTTAACATGTATGTGGTGTGTATCAGTTGCATAAAATAGGATGGGTGACTGAAGATAGTTTAAAGTCTGGATTCAAATCCCTTTGATTACATCTACCTAAAGTATATATATATATTACACTTGTATTTAAATATACTATACATGATTACATCTACCTAAAGTATATATATATATTACACTTGTATTTAAATATACTGGTAGATGTTTAAAACCATTAAAACATAACATGAGCACCATTTTCTATGGTTACACAAGCTGTTATCATAGTAACAAACTCTCCATATTGCACTACCTGTGCAAGCCAGAGTAATCAATGGATGTGAGAACATTTGTGCATAAAATCCCTATCTACTGCTAATTCATCTAATATTTCCAGACTAGTTTCTAGATTCTTGCACAGTGCTCTCATATCCAATTCTCCTCATTGATGAAAGCTATAAGCTAGAAAATAATCTGGAGATTTTGAATGAGTAGGCAGTAGATAGGGATTTAGGCACAAACCTTCTTGCATCCATTGATTAATAAGGCTTGTTTGTACTGGTGGCACTATTGTATTGAGAGTTTGATCAGTATTGGTAGCTGTTTGTAATATGGTAGAGTTGAAATGAGAGATGCACCGGTAAAAGCAAAAAAAAAAAATTGCAGTGCATTAATAATTCATCCTTTCATGTGTGCTAAAAGTAGATAGAAACTAGTCTTGTATAAGAGAGGAGCAGTGAAAAAATTTCAAGCTATCAACACTGGCATCAAGATTCAGATATTTGCTAATTTCTAGTTCACTTGATGAGTGAAAAATTTTTGGAAAGAACACAAAGATAAAGAAAGCTGGTGTGATTCCTACACTGGCAGATGATTGCAATCAGTTGAAAATGAGATGAGAGAGATGCACTGACAAATAAAAACGCTTGAAATTTTATTATATATAAATAATATAAACTAAATAAAAAAATTATAACACGCTTTATTTTTGGCATACATATAATGATAAAAATAAATTATATCCAATATTAAAAGCAATTTTTAATTAAGACAATGACAGTTTATAAACTTAATAAAGGGTTAATTAACATGATATTCAGATGTCTTTCTTAAATAGTTTTTTAAAAATTCTTATTTTTTTATTGCTAATGAGATGTCAGTAATTTCCAACAGAATATTAAAGCAGATTATTAATTAGAACGTTATTTGCTGTGACTCCAAAAAACTTATAAAGAAGTATACATTATCGCAGTCAAATGTGTCAAATTATTCCATAAGTTTGCCATGTTAAATATAATAAACAGCAAACTTCACCAAAGAGTGATTAGTAATTTGAATATTAATAATAAAAAAATTTGAAATGAATTTAAAACCTACTCGGAGAATGATTATCTACTATAAAGGTTAGAGTTTCAAGAAGTAAATCCGCTCTCTCCCAAATTATAACATTGCTATTTTATTTGATCACAAAAATATAAAATATCACTTATTTATCTTAATTAGATAAAATATTTGACTTTTGATGGTAATAATTTACTTTTAATGTATTGTCATTCCTTTTAAGTATTATAAATAAATAAATTAAAAATAAGAGTACACCTGGATCTCGTTTTATGCGGTAGATAGGTTCCTCAGAAAACCCGCATTAAAAAAAATCGCACAAAAATAGACTTAACTTACCTTGAAAAAGGGGGGGATAGAGGTCTGTAATTTTCAGAATTCGCATAAAAGCAAAACAACAAGGAAAAATTACTTTAAAATTCGCATTAAAAAAATAAGGAAATAAAATATGACGAATAAAAAATATCAAATATTTGAAAAAAATTGGTACAAGACAAACTTTTTTTACTTTTTTTTATTAGCTACAGTATTTAATTTGACATTTATTCATACATATTTTAATTATTATCGCTATTTTCGAATATGGTTCGTTTGTAAACTGGTAAGAAATCAGATTCGTCGATGTGATGTGATGTAGCTTCTTCTTAAACAAAGTCAAGAATCTCTTAGCAATTATGCCCAGAAAAACTTTATTTTCCATTCCCCACTCTAATTTTTACCATATTCTGCTCCATCCCATTTACACAACTAGTGCCAATTTCAGTCTTGTGCTATGTTAATGGTTTTCTGTTGACAACTGATTTTTACTACTGAAATAAATGTTAAAGGTTCACATTTTGTTTCTATATTAAAAAAATGATATCGCAATCAAAACAAAAAGATTATACATTATTATTAGAAATATTATTTTCAGTTTATAAAATCAATAAAATCTACGTTATTTATTTTTAAAAAATCTACATTATTTATTTTTGTTATCTGCTAATATAAAGTTATATTTTTGAAGAAAAAAAAGTATTTCAAGTCAAAATAAGTTATTAATAATTTAAATTTCTTGATATCTAATAAATATAGTGAAATATGAAAAATATTAAGAAGAAACATGAATCGCATAACTTCAAAATTGCATTAAAATAATCCGCATAAAACGAGACCCAGGTGTATTTTATTCTTGCAAATGTGAGTGAAAGATTTAGAAATCAAAGTGAAACAATTTAATTATTAATATGCAGACTGTTCCATTTTTAATCCAATATTATGTGCAATTAGTATTAATAACTACTTTTTAAGCCATATCACAAATTTAATATTACAAAATTAATGTGGATAAGTATAATATTTTTTTTAGAATAAGAAGAGCATGTCAATGCTTTATTTGATGGATGAAAAAGAAAATAAGCGATAGAACCATAAATAAATAAAAACTAATTTTTTGTTTGTAAGAGAGTAGTGGAATGGAAAAATATGCCTAAAGATCCAGATATTTATATTTTTATCTCACCTAATATGCAAAGATTGTTTACAAAATATATCAATTAGTCAAAGCAGATGGTATTTCAAAGAAGAAAGTAAAGATTGATAATAACGAATTAGAGGTTAACAGCTCTGCATGGTTTGATGCAGTGGTAGAGCATTCGACTTGGGATCAGAAGGTCACAGGATCGACATTGGTGCTTCAACTCCTGAGCAATGGTTAACAAATTAATATGATAGAAATATAATAAGATTATCAAGAAAGGATTGAAAATAGAATATATAGGTGAGAAACATTAATTGAAAAGTGAAGATGCTATAGAAGACATGGAAACATAATTCAAATTTTTTAAGTATAATTCTGAGCAATGTCCACAACTCACAATTATATGCTGTAAGTCACACGAAGAAGAAATAAAATCTCATCCAGTCTGTCACATGGTCAAAAGATAAAATATATATTACTGAATAAATGATGTTGCCAGTTCTGTGGACAAAGTATGAGTATGGAGATTGACAGCAGCTCTTCCATGTCATTAATATAAAAATGAATTGCCATTATTTAGCACTAAAACACAAAATGGATCCACACTTTAGTAAAGTATTCAGAGAGAATGAGAATGAAATAAAAATTCTTAGAAAAGTAACCATAATTATTATAATAAATGGCAAATTACAACTTTACCATTACTAAATATTATAATAGGAAAGAGAATAGTTTGCCCAATTGATATTAAAGTTATAATTGTTAAAAGGATCAACATTAAATGGGAAATCAATAATATCCCTAAACATCTTTAAAACACCAAACAGAATAAAATAAAAACCACTCCTGAGAGGTTTCATCTAAAAAATACAAACAGTCATCTAGATTATTATTTGTCCAATGAGACAAAGTTGAAGAGGCCCTAAACAAATCAATTAAAAGGAAAGTTTTTAATTATTGATCATAAATGGGTCATGCCTATCATTACAACTATAAAGGCATATTAGATATAAAAAATATTAGCACTTTTACAAAGTCTTAGCATTTTGCATAATTGAATGTAATCATAACACTCAAAGGATCATCAAAACTTTTGATACTACCAACTCAAATAAGCTGTACTATTATAATCATTTACTTTTTTGAATAACAACATCATTAAACTGGCTAATATTGATATCCTACTTCAAGAAATAAGTGTCATCCCATACATTTGATGGCATATTTATCACTGTGAAAAACAAGCATTTCTGAATCAACACAATTAAAGTTTGTCAGATGTTGAATAAAATTTGTGGCACAAACCTTGCAAGTCATATAATTTTAAAACAAATAAATTATCTCCTCTGTAAATGTAGTAAGGCAGTCAAAAATGCTCCCTGGATATTTTATTATATAGTGACAGGCTATAAATTATTTTAGGATCTAGTTACAAGTTCTAAAACAATGCTAGACCATTTAAGTCAGCATGATGCATTGATTTTATTTTCAGCAAGAAAGATTACGACTTTAGTTATAAAAGAGAAAAATAACTCCACATGCTGATGCATTTTCAACATTCTTAAATAAGTTTGAATCTAAGAAACCAGAAGCTAAATTATATAGATATGTTTCAGCTTAATGTGCTGAATAAAAAAAACAGTATCATATTAAATCAAAGAGATGATATATATATCAAGAATTTATCAAGTGGATAAGTTGACTAGCCAAGTGCTGTAAAATATTACCATTAAAATGTAAGAGAACATCTCTCCCTATAGAAAAGCGCATATCAAATTGTGATATAATAGTGCTATTGTATGCAAGATGAAAAAAGCCTGAACTTCTTTATCATAGTCTTCCAGATGTGGACAACACTAAAGTGGAAAATTACATTAAGAATGTAAATTGTATCAATTTTCATCTAACTAAGTAGGATAGAAGACTCTGTTGAACCATTTAAAAACCATATATTTTTAATAGTCGTAGAAACTTACTCCTGTTGAAGGAATAGATAAAATAATAACACCCTAAGAGAAATATTTTTGCTCCAAGATTTATAATGGTTCTGGATTTACCTAAACTAACTTTTTAACAATATTTTGTAAAAAGGAAAGTAAAAATGTTTACTTGCATGATCTTACTATCCATAATCTAATCATTTGGCAGACAATGTGGTAAATCAATAAATAAAAATTATTAAGTAAGATTTAGTAAATATACTGAAAGCTGTATATATAATTTTATTGGAACAATCTCATGATTATTAATGGATAAGAAATTGAAAAATATGTTAAGAATGTTACACAACGTTCTAAAACACTTCCAAAAAAATTAAAGTTGGTAAAAAAAATTTGGATCACCTTATAGTTTGCTAAAATAAGACTTAAAAATAGTATATTAAAATTCTTGTTCAGACAAATAGAGGAAATGAAGATGAAAGTGAAGTGGAGTTAAAAGGCATATCAATTATCTTCAGTTCAAAGCATATGATAATTGGGAAGACATCAAAAGCAGAACAACTTGCAGAACCCTAGCAGTTGAAAAAATATTTCTAAAAGAAATGAGTGGTCAATATCAGAATAATTTTCAGAAAAACAAAATAAAACTGAAAAAGCAGTTAATTTCTACAATCAAAGACTGAAAAAGTAGAAACATTTATAATCATTCAACCAAATCAGAGTCCAAAATCAATATGCAAAATAATTTATCAAGGATTAAAAAATAAAGAAAAGATCCCAGGATATTGAAACATCTATATGTAAGATATTAGTTTTTCTGGAGTAGTGGGAAATATTACTATATATTATAAGTATAGGAAATAAATGAGAAAAATAGAACTGGAAAAAAAGTGCTTCCAGTTAATCTATTAAATTAACTAATAAATTTTAATTATAATTTAAATTAAACATCGGATTAATTAAATGTAAACGCAATTCTAGTTTTAATTTAAACCTATTAATTAAATCAACTCAGCTAATTATTGTTTATTACCAATAATTTTAATTGATGCTTCTTGTTCTTACTTTTGCTATTATAAACATCATATGTCAACTTCTATTCTACAATTATGAGTTTAGAGATAGCCACAAAGTCATAATCAGCAAAATGGCAAAGTGGGGGCAATTAATGAGATACCTGCCTCTGTAATTTAAAAGAAAATAGATCATACAGAAGTCATAAAGGCATCCCAAAATGAGTACACTAAACCGTAACTAAACTATTCAAAACCAAAAATTAAACTAGTTAATAAAATTAAGAATTAATAAAACTAGCCAAAATTAAAATTTCACCACAACTTAAAAATTTGACTATCAAGGCTAACTTCTTAAGTGCAGAGCCACACAAACACTTCACAAATTTAAACTAACCTACAATTTCATAGTTCTATCTTTCCAGTAATCTTTAATATCAAAATAACTTTTACATAAGTTAACTTCAGAATGATAAATTTTCAATAATACAGATGCTTGTGATGAATTCCTAATTTCAATTTTGGATAGTTTTATTAATTCTAAATTTAAAATAATTTGTTTAAATCTTATCTAGTAAAAGCTATGTACACGGATTTCATCCTCTTGTTTATAAAATATATACATATAGCTATTTTTATTATTATTCATTAGTAGTTTGATTTCTTACTGTTACTTGTTTTATTTTATTAATCTCTATGAAGTGAAATACATATTCCATATTAGACGTTCTGAAATTCAATTTAGTTTGTAGAATTGATTGCTTATCAAATTTTGCTTGTCCACTTCCCATTGATAGATAGGTTTCAACTATATTCAATTTTATATTTTCATGGTACAGATCGTATAAAGCATTTGAAATGTAATGTAATTATTGAGACTAAATAATTCTGAAAAGTAGATCTAATTTTATTAGTATAGACATTTGGAAAAAGTTTTTGGTAATAATAAACATGTACTCTTACAAATACATCGTTAAATATGCACTATAACTTACCTATAGTTGTGATCAAAGTCCAACTATAAAATAATGCACTTGTTAATGTCCATACGGTTTCTTCTGTATAATTAGTTATGCCTTCACTTTTCATTTTCCAAATTTCTTGTTCGAACTGCGTTAAACGATACCTAGCAATCATAGCCCAGATTTCCGAATTATTTTGTGGATAAGATAATAATTCTTCAATTATATCTTCCTTTAAATCTTTAAAAATAATTTTACTTTGTGTTTCATGCCCTCCTTCAATAGCATTAAATGCAACTGCTCCTACAAATGTATAAAATACAACCACGCATATTAAACCTATATTAATAAGCCAAGTGCGCCAAATATATTTAAAAGTACATTTTCCCTGACGTCGTGGAACATTTTCAGATTCCGATTCGTAAGTCATGATTCGTGATATTTCAATGCTATGAACTTAGAAAAATATATTAGTATTAATTAATTTCTGGGTCGGTGTATGATTTCTTAAACTGTTGCTGAATAGTCCTTTATTTCGATTTAATTTTAATAGAATTATATCAAAAATGATATGCGCAGTTAACAATGAAAAAATCCAAGTGATGAAAGAAAAACAATTTTGTACAGCGATATTTTTAAAGAAACCTACTTTGAAAGTTAAAAATAAACTTAACAAAATCTCGTAGTGATCCTCAAGTTTGGAAGGAAAAAAAATTGGATGAAGTTTCGAAATATAAATAAGTTAGTTTAACGAAACATTTCATAAAACAGATTTATTTTAATATTATAACATGTAAAGAAAATAAACGTCATTGCGGGGATTAAATCAATTTAATTTAAGTTACTTCTCGCGTTTTATTTTCTCTTATATTTAAATTTTTGAATGCACAAAATAAATATTTAGCCATTTACTTTTGAAAGTTTTTTTTAAAAAAAAAAACAACAACAAAAAAAAACAAATATTTGTAACTCTATCGTTTAAGTTGAGTGTTGGTGAGAATAAATAATTATTTTAATTACTACTTTCATTTATTAAGATATTAATCAATTATTCTAATAAGCATTCATTACTAGATGTCAAATTATGGCTTGTAATTTTAAAAAAACCCCAGAGTATTTTTAAATGAAACTTTTCTAATGCCATAAAAGCATTAGAAAAGTTTCATTTAATTAAGGTTGCTCCATAAAATTTTAAAAATGCCATGGCAAAATTATAAAACCAATCAATGTGTTCTTTACCTTGCTGGATATGTAAAATCATATCTTCGTTGGATTGGACATGGGGAACAAAAGAACAGTACAAGATTTTCTTAAAACGTAAATTATGTTGAACTTGAGTATGATTTTTGTAGAACAGAGTCAAGCGTTGGTGGCCTAGCGGTTAGCATAGCTGCCTTCCAAGTAGCTGGCCCAGGTTCCCGATCAACGCATTTGACAAATGAAAAAAAAAACTAAAACAGATAGATCCCGATTACGATATAAAGATTTTTCATTGGGAAGATATGCCAAAAAATAAAATACATAGGAGAACTATATTTAGATAAGGCTTTGAAATATTTCATAAAGAATTCTTCAGAAAAAATAAAAGATAGCGCTTAAAATATCACCAAAATAATTTACCACGCGTTCTAAATGTGGACTGAATTTATGATTCTTGGAATGATTTATAGAATTATTGCAATGCTTATTTTTAATGTTATTATTACCTGTTTTGTCTTTTATCTTATCCTTTGGAATTGGATTGGCTATACTCATTTACTAATGGCTGATGATGATTCCTAAATATTCAAATCATTCCCGATGAAGATAATAAAACGTTGCAATGTGCTCTTAGGGCTCTATTATTCCTGTGCACAGATTATTCATGTGTGTGGGTGGGTGTGAACATTCGGTTCATTGATTAAAGCAATATATAAATGGCTGTGATATTCAGATAAATCAAAGATTACTTCACTTTTGTAAAATTAATGTACAATTTTTTAAAAACAAACTTCAACTAACTACTATTACATTTCAAGTGATGTAGTTTCTTAAGAATAATCTATTTGCCAACGATAATCAAGGGTTTAAATACGGATACAATTTAGATATTTTAAGTGGCTGCAGAATGCTAATTAAAATTAAAATTTTGTTGGTCATCCGGCCTGCATTTAGGCTGGTTAATGGTTATCTAATTATTACTAGTTGGAAAGTAATATAAGAATGAAATATCATTAAAACTCTTATCATCCTGCATCTGGTTAACCTAATAAGTATTGAATTCTTTATCATTATTTTTTTTGTCATATAATACAAAGACTTTGTTCTAATGTTGTATGATTATTTTATATTTTACTACAAGTATCAACAATGGTAAGCTTACTCTCAAGTAATGGATTTATCCAAAATATAATACTATCAAAATCGCATTCAATTTATGTCATAACTGAGCAATGAAACAACAAATAAACAAATAATTAATAGTATAAATAGAGCCATCATATAAAACTAGCTCAGTGAATCCGATTGCTTCCAGTGAAGAAGGGATCTATCTAAAATAAAAATCCATTTAAGAGGAAAGTAAGGCAAATGGAGACTACAGTCAATTAAAAAAAAAAAAACATTAATTAAATAACATCTTAACGATAATTCACTGTCTAGAACAAGAGTCAGCAAACTGCGGTTCTCCGGCAAAATGTGACTCTTCGCGTATCTCTTTTTATTTTGATAAACATAAACACATCTTTTATTTCCTCTTGCAATTTGTAAATAAATATTTTGATGACTCCAGGAGAGGGAAAATGTGCATTAATTACAACGTTGTTTCTTTAATTATTATAGAATAGTAATTGTTCTATATGATGAGTATTAAAATATTAGACATTTGTAAATAAATCAAACTGTCAAAATAATTATTTGTTTTGGTTTATTTATTTTTAAGAGAATATTTTCGTTAGGATGTATACAGATTTCTATTATATTCTATTGCTAAAAGAATTGTACCAATATATCCATGCAGAAATTCGTACTTTTCATAAATATATTTTTCATTCTTTCCTTACGGCTCTTTGGTGGGGTGAGGGAAATCTTCGTATTAAAAAATTTACCGATCCCTGATTTAGAATTATTCTGACAGAAATATATGTTATCTGCAGTTGAAAGAATGCAATGAGATTTATTCAAACTCGGAATAGAAAGCTGCTAATGACAAATATTACTATTAGAAGAAATTACAGTATTCCTCCAAACCGTTGGTTGTTATTGCTCACAATTATTTATTTGAAATTCTGCCATCTTTAATGAAGGTCAGTTTTTTAATTAAAGGTTATATATATAAGATGAATGTAAATAGATGCAGCAAATGTGTTAATATTCGTGTTTATTTGGTATCTCATTTCGTTGGAAATCAAGTGTTGGTGGCCGAGTGGTTAGCACAGCTGCATTACAAGCAGTTGTCCTGGAGTTCGCTTCCCGGCCGACACTTTGACACATAAATATATATTCTGACTGTGATATATATACAAACACAAATAATAATATCTTTATAATAAGAGCAACTTGCAAGATATTTCGTTTTGGTGCAATATTGTTATCACATTGATACCCACTTTACCATTTAAATGGGCTTAGGACCAAAATATAACAGTTTGCGTCATCCGTGACTCTTCAGCGAGGAAATGATTAATGAAGTAAAAAAAAATAGTTCTAAAATTATCATACATAATATTTAAAAAGTGTGTAAAATTTGTTTTTTGTCTCACTAGTGATCATAGTATTTTCTGTCGATATTATACTTTGTTTGCTAAGAAAAAAATGTTGCTGATTATTTTCTGAGGCCTTAAAAGAATCAAGCATAGCAAATTTTTAATGTAGTTTTTGGCATAAAACATTGTTAAATAGCTCAATTATACGTACTAATCAAAATGATGGGTGAATTGTTGTTGTTTAGCATTGAATTTAAAACCAAAGGAAGCAGGCTGGTAATTCCTGGCTAAAATATGATTTTGGTATTTTTTTATTTTTTGAGATTTAGAAGAATGTATATATGTCTTTATTTTCTTTTTACTCTTATGATAGATGGACATAGATAAATAATAGGCATAAATTTTCACAGACTATGAAATCGTCAGCTAAGGCAACAATTGCTAAACAAAAAAAAAAGGAAACTAAAAATATCAATTAATATTGACTTATTATATAACTGCCTCTAAATATAGATTTATATAAGTGAAGAAAAAAAACATGAATTTGAAAACTATTTAAAATTAAATGGGACATTGTTAGAGTTAATGAAATTAGAAGGAAGTATGCGAGGGAATTGATTTCAGAAGTGCACATATGGTTCACTAGAAAGACACAATGTTGAAACACTTATAATTATAAATTTGTGGAGTTGGGTAGTAAATCAGGGTACAAAGGAAATTACTAAATATAGATATAATAAGTTTGTATCCAATAAGTTCTCATCCTGATAAGAAGTATAGGATTTCTAAATAGATGTAAATAATGGTTTTTACAACATAAATTATCGAAAGATATTTTATTTCAAAAATGGAAAGCATTTGAAATATGAAATGAACATCACATGATCACCATTTCTTATGTTTGCTTATAACTGTTATTAAACAAGGAAAACTCTCTATATGTATTGCATTAGATTCTGAGATCTAGCTAGGTGTAGTGCTCTCAGATCCAAGGCTCCTCACTGATGAAAGTCAAAAGCCAGAAACTTGTCTGGGGATATTGGATGAGTAGGCACTAGATGGGGATTTTATGGACAAGGCTTCTGGCATCCATTGATTACTGTGGCTTGCATTGAGTGGCAATACGTTATAACGGTCAAATATGTACATTCTTGTAACAAAATCTAGAGTTTTAGTAAATCATTCCAAGGCCAACCAGAATACGGTGGTGAAACCACAGGTCTGATATAGCCCTAGTTCCTTTACTATTGCTCAGAGGTTTGCCACCTTACGGATGGCACAAATGAGGCCACAGCAGTATTCTCCTTCACCACGTGCCGGCAGTAGAACATCAGTAAAGCAAAAGACTATGGGGGAAGTTGATATTCTAACTAGTATAGCTATATAGATATCGTGTGGCTAGGATATAATTATTAAACAAGGAAATGATTCTCAATAACTAACACATTAATAATAAATAATGACTTAATGATGAGCAATACTGAGACATGACGCAGTGGTTAAATTTAAAATTAATTTAATAAAAGTTAAATATTGAAATAATAAATGAAATAATAAATACAATGACTATATGCATTGTCTCACTCGCAGGTGATTAAGGAATACAATTGACATTTAAGTTTGGGTTCACACACAGGTGATACTTTTGATACAATCATTTATGGCTGAGTTACACATAGCTTGGTTTACATATATATATATGACATGTGAAATCACTCGCAGGTGATATTAATTTTCTAGTTACAAATTAGTTACATTATTCGATTTGTCATAAATAGGTATATCACTCGCAGGTGATGATTTTAGGTATAAGTACTTCCTGTTTATATATAGCATTTCTAATCACTTGCAGGTGATTGTAGTTTTAGGTTACAATTACTTTAATTTATTTAACTATATATATCTATCACTCGCAGGTGATAAAGAAATTATACGTTGGGAGTTACATTTTCATGAGCCTTAATATTACTTTATATCTTAGTGAATTTGCTCATGACTATCTATGTCTAGTTTATGCTATATAACAGGATCTAGATTTGCTTTAGAGCTAGTAGGAGTGATTATAAACATTTATAAAAAACATAATATTTTATTAAACACGAATAATTAATATATTCTCTATATAGCTAGTATGCCTATGAAATTAGATTCAAACTCAGATCAAAACTGAAAAATACAATTGGGATGAACTGATGATTGGCAGTCAGACTTCAGATACCAGGCATATAGAAAATATACAATTCTGAGTCCCTGCATATTGGATGTGTGCCTTTTTCATGGGATTTGTACCAAGTACCGGTTCCCTTTTACCGAACTCATTGCTGTGGGAATAAGAGACATTTTAGTCTGGATGATCGACCAACTAATTAAGTGGGGAGTCTCATGCTCCATTTCTGAGGATGCAGAATGGGGGGTACGAACTCGACCGCCATCTGGAGGAGGTAGTTGCTCGAACTAAGAGTAATGGTGTAGCCCTAACACATACGGCCATTAAAGAATACAGCAACAAGTAAATACGCTGTAGCATTTCTTAAGAACACATACGCATCACTGACTACATTATTATATAGTAAAATTAAGATGCTAAACAATAGTTTCCTTCATGAAACTACGGTATATCAGTTCATTATATAGCATCTATAATTATGCTATTAAGAAAAGCTTAGGAATCTAATTTATAAAATTATCTATATAGGCATTTATAATTCTAAGGAGGATTACAGCATATTAAGAAAAATTACAACATAGAGCTATAGACTTATGCTGTATTTCATCACTTCAACTGAATATTGGTTAAATATTATATTTAAAGCAAATTTATCTTAGAATAGCTGTAAGCTTGTAATTATATCTTAAATAAGACATTTTATCTATTTCAAAACAGAGTTTCAGTTTGTGCGTTAATATACGCGAAATTACATATATACGCATGAGAATATATATTTACTTCTCACTATTGATTTAATTAAGAGTAAAACTCCATTTTGAATAAATATAGCATAAACAAATACATAATTGTGAAATAATAAGATTTGGCATAGATTTAACTAAAAGAAATGTAGATTTAAAATAAGATTTCACATAAGTGAAATCTGAAATTTGGCTTTGTTTTAGCCTACTTTAAAAGAGAATTTATACGACATTAGCTGAGATTTGATTGATTCAGTTTAAGATAATTTTAAGTTGTTTAAGAGAATTAATTGGGGCAAATATTATCATTAACTTAAAATATACAAAATAACTTAGAAACCTAACTATTATTTTAAAATAGATCATTTTGAATTATACATAATAAAAATTATACTAAAACATTTAAAATCAATGCATTTAAACAAGTTAAAACTAAATAACTTGTAATAACTCAGAATAAGATGAATATGTAAAACTAAATCAATCATAAATAAGTTCAGCAAGTAAAACAATAAATAAAGAAATCATATCAACAAATGAAATGTATTATTAATGCAAAGAATAACTCAGGTAATAAATCATAAAGCAGTTAGATTGGTAAATCAGGTATTAATAATGCTAAATCAGTTAACAAATCATTTAATAAATCATGAATCAAGCAAGATTTTAGAATTAAAATAAAATAAAATTACATTTAAGAGATGAATTTAAATTACATTATTATTATGGTCATAGATTTTAGATTAAGCTAGCGTATAAGACTTAGTGGACTTTAGTTGAAAGGCTTTAAAATTGAAGGAGTTTGTTTACCATTATCTTCTTTTCTGCTGGCAAGCTGTTTCATCATCGAGAATCTTCTTTTAGGTGGTGGCGGCTCTCACTGCATTTCTTCCTGCATCAGGTAGCTTTTACCGAGGTCAAGAAGGCAAAGAAATTAGCCTTCTATCCCAACTTCATCATCATTACAAATTTTGCAAGAACTTTGTTAAAAAATAATGTTAGACTCCCTTCAAAATGGATTCCCAAGCTTATATATTAGTTCACCCCCTCTCCTTCATTACATTATTTTTAGATTTGCTTTTCCAGCTTTCTCGCTGCTTCTAAAAAAAATTGCAGAATCCCACTGTGATTGTTTTTCTTTTAGGTTAGTTTTAACCTCGGTCACTCGTGATAATTTATTCATATTTCTAAATTTAAATCTAATTTTAACCTTAAATTGAAACTATGTCATTTTACAGTGAGAAGGATTAAATTTTATGAAGTCATCCTTTCTAGAAAAACAAATCTAAAAGATGAAAAACATTTTGTTATATATGTAACTCGATCATTTAATTTATCAATATATGCAGAATTATATAATAATTTCAAATATTACTTTTTAGAATAAATATTTTAAGTAAAGAAATTTTAATGTTTTAATCCTGTTAGCATTATTCATTCTTGCATATATGTAGTTTCTTGTTACACATACAACACATTTTTCATTTATTTATTACCAAAAATATATATGTGCGTATTTATGGAGATTTACATATATAAATGCAATTTTCATACTATATGTCAAGATATACACACACATATATGATTAACACATTTATGTTTAAATTTAGCATGTTTTTAATATAATATTAACATGACATACGAGGATTTGGTGATAGTGCTTATATAGAAATACTACTATAGAATATAGTAGGTGAAACAGTAGGATTGACAAGGTTGACTGTTTCAATGTATAGAGAGTTTTGCCTGTTTTAAATATGAAATGAGGGATAAAAACTTGTACAATTTATTTAGATAAACATGGAAATGGAATTATACAAATGTAGAACCAACAATTCTGTATTACATCATGACTAACACTGAATATTATTATTAATTCCAAAATCAAGACATGTGGTAATGTCAACCTAAAAAACAACAACAATTAAATCCAATGTATTATAAATTGCTATGCTAATACTCAAACTCTATTGAATTTAATCTAAAACATACAAATAATTTATTTTTAAAAGTTAACAAAAAATTAAAGAGAAATTAGAAGGAAAAAGCAGAAAAGTATAATTCCCCATGATAAACAAGTGGAATCATTGCAGTCAATTTAATAAATGATCTGCAGGACCTGCTTTGGAGGTACTTATCTTTAATGTTGTTACTGAACTTATTTAGGTTGGGAATAATCTAAAAACTGATGTTGAATGTGCTACAAACATATGATGTATAGACGATGCAACATCCTGGACATGAAAGAAAGACTTATTCAGTAGTTTGTACTATTATGATATAGAGGGCGAGTATGAAGAATTCTCTAAAAAACTACAAAAAATATATATTGAGGACAATTTGACCCCCCTCCCCCATATTTGAAAAAAAAAAAGAGATCAAACATAAAAGTATACCTTTGTAAAACTGAAATGTTCCAAGCAATGATGATATCATGGTAGATATTTTAAAAACGTGAAGAACTAAATAAATTTTAGCAAAGCTGTATAATAAATATCTAAGTGTTAATTAAGAATTAGGTGTTGAGAAGAATGCAATATTATATTGATTTTTAGATGAAGAGAAAAAAAAAGATATTACACACTTCAGACTAAACAGTTTTTTATTTGTTTTATATAAGTTATTTATTTCGTTTTTACTTTATGTATGATCTACAGAGAACCTTCGATTAAAGCCAAGCAAATGAACAAACTAGATTTTAAAAAGTTATAATTTCTAATATTCATAGAAGTTATAAAAACAATTATAATGAATTATTTTTCTTGTGATATCAGTAAATGTGAGTAGTTATTTTGCGCTAAAATTTGTAGATTATAAAATGTATTTGACTGTGAAATATTTCAGCTGAATTTAATCTTTGATAAATCATAAGATTTATCTACATTATTATAAATTCTGAAAAATAATTATCAAAGGCAAAACCAATAGTTAGACTGCATGGCAATATTAAAGAGTAATCTTAATTAGAATATTTGTTTGAAAATTTGTGAATGATGGAGTTTTAATTGTAATTATATGTTAACTTATTTCCTTCATCTAGAATTAAATGTTAAATGACTTAAACTTCTAACATACATTTAACTGTTACATAAGATTAGATTTCAAGTGGTATTATTCTATTTTCCATCTTCTGGTATTGTTGACTTGATTAGGTTTATGAATACTGAATTTAAATAATGCACTAACAATCACATGATCACTATCTCATATTTAATGCACTAACAAACTAGACTATTCTGCCAAAGATTACAGTTAGTAAAATTTTATATAATTATCTAAGTGATCATTCTGATTTAGAGTAAGGCTAATAAATGATTTCTAAAGATTATAAATTAACACCCTGGGTAGATTTATGTGATTATTTGCATAATCATGTGAACAGCTTTTTAAATTTTCTTTCTGAAAATATCACAAGAGTTTTTCAATTAGAACATCATATTCTAAATTACATGAACGATAAAAGAAACCTAAAAAAACTTGTAAATTTACATGAAAATATCAAATCACATATTGTACCAAACACCCTATTAATTTCATTAATTAAAAATTTTATTTCTAAAGCATAAATATAATTATAGCAATTAATAAAGTCACTCAAAAATTGCCTTTAAAAGGAGTAGCAGAAAAATACAGAGACACCAACAATCCAAATCAAAATCAAATATTACCTATGTTGAAAAAAAAGCTATTGAAAATATCAAACTAGATAGATCTATAATCACTCATTCTTGCTGATAAAAGCAATGTTATAATTATAATAAATACTGCTGTTTACAACAACTAAATAGAAAAACTCTGTATTATGTTTCAATACAAAAAATTAGCCAAATATCCTACATTTGCTGCAGAAGCAATACTACAAGCATTAACCAGAATGCATCACAGGTATTTCACTGACTGAGAAAAAATAGATTAATATTCTATTTCATTGAAATTTCACATATTTATTGAATAACTGATGACAGTCCATTAAGATCTATGGTTAGTTTTAGAAATTCACGACATCAAAATTTATCAAGATTATTTTTAAAGTTTAATCCTTTTTGTAGAATTAATCAAGAACATGTAAACTGAAAAAACTTAAGTAGTGATAAGGTATGATCTTGAAATGTTATTCACAAACATCCCTATGATGAAGCATTATTCTGTTATAAAGAAAAGATTACATTTGGACAAACTATAATAACTCTTCCTAGTAATAATATAATGGAAGTCTTAACATTCTGCATAAAAATTTCAATACAGCATAGAAATCTTTCAATAAAATCAAGGGGTGGTTATAAGTGCACCACTATCATCTCCAATCATGAACATTTACATCGAAGAATCTCCATTTAAAATCTGGATTTGGTATTCCAATGATATATTTCTTGTACAGATCCTTGTTTAAGCACTGTTACAATCATTTCAGATACACATCAACAACCTACCACCTCCTTCAACTAAATTCACAATAATATAAGTTCTTGTGATAAAACTTTCTCATAGGAAAATCAAAACTATAGTTTAAAACTGCCTCCTTAGCACACTTAGTAAAATAATTAGATATTTATCCAATCATAACTAAAATACAAAAATTTGAGTATTACTATCACTATGATAGAGAGCAAAGAAATTTGTGTGGATACCAGTGATTTAAAAAGAGAAAAATCTTACACAGAATAAACTCCCATGAAAAATGGATATCCAATAATTATCATTAAGTAAACCATAAATAGACACCAAAAAAAAACATCCAATGATAATCCTATTATAGATGCTATACTGTATTTTTACACATATAGCAGACAAGCAAAAGAAAATCTGCAACAAGCATAATATAAAAATGTCTTTCAAAACCATAGTATGTCATACAACAAATTCCAATTCTTACAAAATCCATACTGAAATTGTAAAAGCAAAACTGTGTCTTTGAAATACCATGTAAATGTAGAAGAATATGTATCAATAAAACCAGACAACCCATTGAAAAATGATTAAAAGAGCATAAAGCAATGATTAAACAGATAATAACTAAAATAGCAGATTATGCTTACACCAATGACAATAAGTTCCATAGGGAAAAGACAAGAATTTGATGAAAATTCATAATTTTTAGAAACCACTAATTAATTATACCATCTCACGGTAAAATATATAAAAAATTTATTAACCAAGAACTTTGACAGAATAGTTTAAATAATTGGAGCAACACATTAAATTCTGTATTCTTAAACATAAACTTCCCTGGTTTGATTTCCAGGATTGGTATCTTCATTGGCTGGTCAGACCAATAAAATCCGAAAAAAAGATGATAATAATATCATTCAAATTTTGCATTATATAGTAACCTTTGTGCGATTATTAATTGTTTAATGTATTTAAAAAGTTTGAATTGTTTTAGACATTTAATAATTAATTTTAGATTACAAAAATAATTCATAAATTACAAATTAGTTATATGATAGCATAATTTCATTTCTTTAAAACATTTTACAATAGTTTTATAGAAGTAGTTAGATAATTAAAGCAGGAAGTTACGATGAATATTTTAAAAAGATAATTCATTGTTTCATCAATAATAAAAAAATAGATTAATAATACTAATTTTAAAAAAGTCAAAACAATAAACACAATGAATGAAATTTTAGATGGTGCTGAAAACTATGATTATGGCGCAATTCACTGAAAATGTCTTTAGTATTAAATTATAATAAAGAAAGAAACCACTTCATAAGCAGACAACAAACGTTTTCAAATTTAAATTTTGATAAAACAAATTATTTAAAAAAAAAAAAAAATCTAAGTAACTATATTTTAATTCATGTTTTACTGGGACATACTTAATTAATAGATGAGCAATTCCAAAAATGGGATTCAAGAAAGAATCAAAATATACATGGATAAAAAGAACAAAACATTTTGTTATCCCTAAAACAATCAATAAATTTTAAATCAAAGCCTAGCGGATTATCTGATATATATATATGGATTCGTGGGATAGAAAAAATTGCTGGAGAGACGTAGAAAAAGAACTCGAAAAAGAAGTTATGATGCAAATAACTTTAATTCGAATACCATTTCGCAACAAATGATGTTTGATAAAAGTAAATAATTTCTTTTACTTTAGCATAAACCTATCCTAAAATATAAAAAGTAATATCTCAGCTGTAATTATAATATATTGATGATTCTTATATCTTAATAAAAATAACAAAAAGTAAAAGTATTTTATTTTTTCCAGATCATATAATATTTATTTTATACGTGAAACCATTGACTTGCTCAAACTTCTTAAATCGATATTCAAGCAGACTTTTACATTCCTTTAATTCTGATCTATCTAATCTGCTCCTTCTTCTTTATTCATAATAGTCAGAATCTGCAGATAGTTGTAATATACAATGACTTAAGTGACGATGAAGATTAATTATTAATACAATTTATTTATTATTTCTATTAATAGCTACTAAATAAGAAGTTTTACTTAAAATAACATTATTTTAATAATCATCAAATTCATATTTATATCTAAAATAATTATTTGTTGAAAATTTTCGATTTCTTCATCTGCTCTGAAAGCTTAAAAAGACATAATATCGTGGCAACCTTTTTAAAAGCCCCAGGCCTGCTTTTTCTCTTAATTAAAGAGAAAGAATTCTTAAAAAAAAAAAAAAGCTTCTATCCCCTACTGACTAACATTAAACTTCCAATTTTTGTTTGCGCTTTCTTTGCCTACTGTGTCAGAAATTGATCTATTTTAATAGCACTTGTAAATTTTAATTCTGATATATTTGCAAACGTCACAGACCTATTGTTTTTAACTTTTTTAATTTGACTAGCTCGTTTTTAGAATGTAATTGTTCTATCTGACAATGTCCTACATTTAATTACTTAATTATTATTTTTAACTATTAATTCTACTGTCCTTTTACCCTTTTTTTCTATAATTAGCTTAATTATAGTCTAAATACTTTAATGACTAAGTTATTTACTTCCTCGTATTAAATATTATTTGTTTTTACTGTATATATTAAAATTAGCTGTAGAAAAGGTTTACTGTTGATTGAAAGGATATCCTTTGATCCTTCTTTGAGGCCTTAAAAAAACCGAACAGAACAATTCTTAGTACCCCTTTCAGGCATTCTTGTCATGGCAGTTATTATTAGGTTATCCATATAGTAAACGAGCGAATGTGGATAGGCTACTCACTAATACCCTTCAACCAGCATGATAAGTCAATTAACTTTTTACCTATTTTTGATCTCTAAATTTAAGGCCAAGAAAAACTTTTGGTCTTTCTTTTCATTTGCCTAATAGTTTTTAACTGAAACATTAGTTAAAGTTTTTTTAGAAGGCGTGATGGATGTGTGTGTGAATGACCTGCTCCTTTTTTTATATGCGTGAATAGATATTTACAATATCCCTTAATGCTAGAAGATTGTAAAATCACCAAACAAGACAGCAATTGCCAAACAAAGATGGGGGTAATAATTTTCTAATTGCGGATCGATTCGATGACAACCTTTTATTTAAGTATCTATAACTACAGTTCATTTTAAAATGTAGAAGATTGAATGAATTAGCAGAATGGTCTAATATAAAATGGCTCATTATTGGATTTTGTGTGATTAGAATGTGAAAAGACAATTCATTTTACAAGTGGAAATAACTACAAATATAGAATCATAAGTGGAAGAACAACATTGTGAAGATATATCAGACTTAATAGAAAATAAATTATTCAACTTAATGAAAAATAACAAGTACAAATAATTTATATTTATACTCATTGTGATAAAGAAGCAGAGAATTTTTATATGGATGTGCAAAATGCCAACAACATTTCAAAATTATTATGGGACACTTTAATTCTAGAATTAGAGATAGTGATCATGTGATGCTTAATGGTTTAATTCTAGAATTGGTAAGCTGTTGAAAAATGAAAGTACTGTCAGTAAATTTAGTTATGGGGATAGAAATAAGAGAACATAGATTTATGGAGTTTGCAGAAAAAAGAAAATTGGTTTGTTATGCATTCTTTTTTTGAGAATGCTAAATGGAAATGGACATGGAAGCAGATTATATTCTGACTAACAGAAAATGTGTATTTCAAGTTTGTGATGTTTTAATAAATTCAACATTGAAATGATCACCAATTAGGAATTTTAAGACATGTTAATACAAAACTAGGGAGAAGAAAAGTCTTAAGAAAATCATTATTAATAACTGATATTCCTAATTTTCAGAAACACTCCAATAAATTTTGATTAAAATTTTGCAAATCATTTAAAAATATTAACAAATTTTGAAGATGGTTCAGATTTGACTGAAATCAATGAGAAGATAACTGATGCTCACCCGATACAAAAAAAAAGGCAATGTATCTATAAATTTTTTAATGAGACAAGGGAAGTAATATGAAATAGTTTAAAAATTACTTATTTAGAAGATTTAAAAATCTAGAGGTTTATTGTGGGAAAGGGTACAAAAAGAGTTCCAGAATGATATAAAGAAAAGTAATTGTGAATTGGCAATGAAAGCTATAGAAGTGAATAAAAGTTTCAGAAATGTAAAACAATGTCTTGCTGCTGAAAAGAAAGTTGTTTCAGCAATAAGAAAAAATTGAACTATTACTAAAAAAAATGTTGAAGATTTCTTTAAAAATATTTATATAATAATAATAAAAAACAAGAAAGCTAAATATTTTTTGCAATTCCTATATCTTATAAGTTGCCAAGTATTTTAAATGAAGAGCTGAGATGAGCAATTAAATCTATGAAGAAAGAATTAGCCCCAGAATATGGTGAAATTATTATTATTTTAAAAGAAGCAGGTGAAGAAATAAAGAAACATTACTAGATTATTGAAAGAATTTAGTAATAATAGTGATATTAAAAAACATGTTAAAGAAGATGTTAGAAATTACAGACTTATAAGTTTTTCATCGGTTTTATATAAAATCTTTTCCAAAATAATTACAACTCACTTTATGGTGAATTTTTTATTTAACCAACCAAAAGAATAAGCTAAAGTTATTTACATTCAGGTATCAAGAGAAGTTAGCGAAAGATCCAATGAATGTGAGTTGTTTTATGCTTTGAATTTGTAGATTATGAAAATCATTTGATTCATAAGCATTTCCACATTGATTAAAGATTTAGTTCATCAAGATATAGATGCAGAATATTATCATATTATAAAAAATATTGATCAATATTAAACATAGTGAGGATAAAATTGAAAAGAGTATATAATAGAGTGACTCCATATGTCCAAAACTATGGAAATTATTTACATTATGTAAATTTGCAGATGACTTGGTTGTTTTTGAAAATAATACTTCAGAGCTTCAGAAAGTGCTACAAGAGTTATTAAAAGAAGATAACAAAATTGGATTAAAAATAAATACTAAAAAAGATTAAAATAACATTCAATGGATTTTTTTCAGAAGAAAATAAAAATTGATAATCGTGAATTAGAAAAAGTTAAAAATTATAATACATTCAATCAAATTATTAATACTGATGAGAAAACACAATGGATGTCATTAATTATGGAATTAAACTTCAATGGAAAGATTTTGGTAGAATAAGTTTTAAAAAGAAATACATCTATGTGTTTGAAAAAGTTTTTAATACATGTATTTTATCTATTGTTATTTAGGATCTGAGATTTGGCCACTTAATTTTTAAAAAACCATAAAAAAACTCCAGACCACAATAAAGTAGGGAAAAGTATATGAGGGACTAAGAAGAAAAGATGAAAATGTAATGCATAGATGAATGAATAAACAGGTATTAATAACATCATTGAAAGAATTAAGAGACTAAACTAGATTTGATTGGACATATTTCTAGAAAAGATATTAGATTGTCAGTGGAAGTCTTAAAGTTATGTCAAGAAATTGTAGAAGGTCTAGAAAGAGAATGCATGTGAGATTTATTGGTAAAGTAAGATAGTTTGCTGGTGTGGTGTGGAAAAGAGAGTTGCAGAGAATCTATTATGAAAAATTAAATAAATAAATGTCTGTCATTGTTACTGTCTAATGAAAAGTTTTAGCTACTACTTTGCTATTCTGGTGAGCTATCAAAATATATTATTTCCCCTATATAACTCCACAATTGGATTATCTCAAATAAAAATGAGAATAAGAAATAGTTGTCATCTTTATAAAGTGTTGCAACCACAGATCTAAAAATATCAAACACTACATGATTTTAAATATAATTATTATTGAAGACATTGAAAATATAAAGATGAATATTGTATTTTGATAAGCTATTTTTTTCTTTCCTTTGATTTCTTTTCTTTGTGTAAAAAAAGGTCTGAATAATTTATTTTTGATTGTCATTAAATATAATGATGAATAAGGATATGCACTGATGATATACAAGGTAACACTATTTAAAAAATATTCTAAGATCTATATTGCAAGATGTGTGTACATATTAATAGAAATGATTCCAAGCTTTAATAAGCTAATAAATAGTATTTTTTTAACAAAATGCAAATAATTAAATGTTTAATGTATATAAATATGTACGTAAACTTGTTAATATAAAAATAAAATATTTTAGTTAAACCCTGATTTTAATTATGTTTACCTTACAAACCAAATTATTTCTGCTCTTAATTGTAAACAAAAGTTTTTAAAATAATGAACAATAAGTTTTTTAAAAAGTGAAAGTTTTTTTTTTTAGATCATTCTTAAATTGTAAACAAAATCATTTAGTATTAAAAAAAACATTTTCTTTGAAAGTTCACTTGAAAGTACTTTTGTTTTTAACATTCATCCTCTAACTTTTAGGAAGTTTTTTCAAATTTATTTCCATTGATTAATTGCTTTAATTTTATTCAAAACATGTTTACTCTTTAAATTAGTACAGCCAAAAGTAAACCCTTTTCATTTTTGGCAGTAAGAAATAGATTTTTGTTAATTGCACAGTTAATATTTGAAGTAATATATCATTATTAATATACATTACCCACTAGCCAGTTTCTTTCATCTGTACTTCATATGTTCATTCATGAAATAGATCTCACGCAGAAATAGTATATATATGATCAGCAATACATTTCTTTCATCTATATTTTCTTGCTTATATAAAGTAACATATATGTGATGTGATGTACTGTGGCTTTTATGTAGATTTCTGGAATGACATGTTCTATTATGATTAAAAAATAAATAAGATAAATGTTAACAGTCCTCAACACTGTTCAGCTTAGACTATTTCCAAATGTCACTAGTGAGTACAAGTGATTTAGTACAAATATATGGGTTTTTACTCATCACAAAGCTGTTCTGATCTCTTAGTGTTAAAATTTGATCAATGTGAAAACTACCAAATGTCTTTCCTTAAAGCTGTTTTCTATAATCTCTCCTATCTAATAATAATCACTATTTATAGTGATATAAAAAAATTTAAAAGCAGGCTGATTAAGCAAGTTTTCGTCTTCTTACTGAATAACAACAGGATAATAAAAAAGGCAAAACTCGCTATACGTATTACCACACACAATAAGCTAGAGTAATCAATGGATGCCAGAAGGCTTGGCATAAAATCATCATCTAGTGCCTACTCATCCAATATTCCCAGACTAGTTTCTGGCTTGTGGCCTTCGTCAGTGAGGAGCCTTGGATCTGAGAGCACTGCACCTAGATCTTAGGATATAATGCAAGCCTCCAGCAGCCACCCTTTATCTCCATTTAACTACAAAACTATGAGTCTTAAACTGAAAACACCTTAATGTTTTCAATCCAAACCCATTAGCTTATATAGACTCATAGTTTTAATAGTTAAATGAAGATAAAAAGTGGCAGCTGGAGGATTGCATTAGATCCTAAGATCTAGGTGCAGTGCTCTCAGATCCAAGGTTACTCACTGACGAAGGCCACAAGCCAGAAACTAGTCTGGGGATATTGGATGAGTAGGCACTAGATGGGGATTTTATGCATAAGCCTTCTGGCATCCATTGATTACTCTAGCTTGCTGTGTGTGGCAATACATATAGTGAGTTTTGCCTGTTTTAACAACAGCTATACACAAGCATAAGAAGTGGTGGTCACGTGATGTTTATTGGCTTTTAACAGGATAATAACTGAATTACTATTGTTTTGTGGTTTAAATTACATTCATCAAAACTAAAAATACATTTAAAAATTTCTAATCCTTGAAGTAAAAGCACATTATAAAATTAACTCTAAAATTAATGTCTATTGTAAAAAAAAAAAATTCTTTTAGATAAAAATAATTTTTCTTTCTCCGTTACATTAAAAATTTGGATTTTTGTCAAAATCAGAAATAAGTAGACTTTTCACTCAATACTACAATTATTCCAACTTTTATTTTAAATAATTATATATATATAAATTTGTGTCCATTTCTAGTTTTCCTTTTGAGCTTTAAGTACATATGTAAACACACTCCACATAGTATGTATCAATTTAAGTCATATTCATTAAAACTAAGACAAATACAAAATAAATACACCATGTTGTAGGGTTTAACACAGCATTATATTAGATATCGAATAAAATGATAGAAATATCTTTCAAATACTTCAGTAAAATTATTACAATAAGAAACTGATAATTACAGTGAAATAATTGAAATCATACTTCTGCAGTTTTACTCGATATTTAATGTTATAAAGCAGGGGTGTCCAACAAGTCGATCGCGAGGCCAATCTGGAAAGAACTGTCGGGTAACGAATGAAACAAATTAAGTCAAGATTTTCAAGTTTTTTTGTTATTTTTGTTTTTGTTCTAATTTTTTTTTTAATTCTAGATAGGTGAAGTCCACTAAGTCGTATCATTATTAAAAATAATATGTTTAATCTTTTGATTTAATGTAGCTAATTTGAATTAATAAATATTGTTAATAATTACTCATGTTGCTTTATTTCTCCCGACATGAGTTTTTTGGCCGATTAAATAATAATTATTTTTTACTAGGTAGATATATAAAAATGGTACGTGTTTCACCCCCCCCCCCCCTAGACTACGCCTATGACAAGTCGATCGTAAAACATTTTTAAAATAGAAAATAGATATTATGAACACAAAAGTTGGCCACCCCTGTTATAAAGCATTAAACTAGTCATCATCTTCACCATTTTCAATTATGAATGATCCACTGAATGATGATAGTCTTTTTTTTAATCTCTAGGCTCTCTTCTCCACAAAATACCAGCAAACTTCCTTGCTCATCTATTCAACTCCCGTGTGGTTTCTTTATACATGTTTTACAATCTATTGGAATTTAGTTTAAGACTTTAGCTATTCATTTATTATCATCTCTCTAGAAATATATTTTGCCCAACTCCTTAATTTTTTTAATTAAATCAATAATATGTTTGTTCTCTCACCCATGTATTTTGTTTTTGTTATTTCTAAAATTTATCTTCCATTACTCTTTTGAGTGAATTAAAGTTTCTGTATTGCTCTTCTGATAAGCATACAAAACTCAGATCCATAAGTAGAAGCTAGTAAAACACATCTGTTAAAAATCTTCTCTTTCAAACACATAGATATATGGTCATTTAATATTAAGATATTTTACTGAAAGTACTCCACCCAAGTTTTATTCTATGACTAATTTGATCCATTATGTTTCCATCTATATTTATAGTTTAACCAAGGTATTTGTAGTTATTAATGTCTTCTAATTTATGGATTTTAGTCTTTCTTTTTTTTTTTTTGAGTTCATCTATTAAACAATATTTTAGTCCTTTTTATTATTTTCATCTACTAGTTATTTAAACATTTCCTGAAGTTCTGGAACATTATTTGCCAAAACAAACACACCACATGTTCAAAATCTTGATGACCTAAATAATCCTCATTTAGTTTTAACTCCCTTAGCTTTCCCTTTTAATTCATGAAACACTTTTTATAAAAGTATTGTAAGAAGTTTTAGAGATATGAAATCCCATTATTATATACCATTCTCAATGATAATCTTCCTAGTATAGTATTGCCATGTGATCTAATCATTCCTGTTGTGTTTTGATAAGTTATACTTCAGAATATCACAATATTCTGGCTCTATATCCAAATGATGATTGTAGAAAGATTTGTAGAATCAAATGCTTTTTCATAATTTATAAATCCAAACATAATGGCAACTCATATTCATTAATCACTTCTAATATGTCTCTCAATAGTTGGATGTGATTCATTGCCTAAAACCATTTTTAAATCTAGCTTGTTCATTTTAGTTGGTTAAAACCCCAAATTTTCTGTATACAAGCTGTAATTATCTTGGTAAAGATTTTGTATAGAACTGTTAAAAGATTGATAGGTCTGTAATTTCTAACATCTTTTCTCTCAATTTTCTCTAAATATTAACAGTATTATTACTAATATAATAGAAGACTGCTAGATTTGTAATTTCTAATACCTTTTTTGTCACTTTTCTTAAATATCAATATTACTACTGCATTCCTCCCAATCATCTGGTATATATCATTATTTAGACATTTGCTATATAACTTTCTGACAATTTTTCTTTTTACTTCATCTGATTCTTTCAAAATATCAATTATAATTCCATCATTTCTTGCAGTTTTTTCTGACTTCATAGATTTAATAACATATCTAACTCTTCATTTAAAATGCTGGACAATACATTAACTGTAAGGAAAATTTGTTTAATATTTTTAATTACAAAAATGACTTCAAGATTATATAATTCTAAATCTCTCCAAACATATCATAAATCCATTCCATATTATACAAGTATTGCCATTCTTATTGTCAGTACCATCTGATCTATTTCTGGGGAACATTGAAAATAAAATTTTATACCTAGATTTCATATATTTTCAAGTCAATGTACACAATTTCTATACAATTTAGCAAATAGCTTACAATATATTCATAATATTGCCCAAATATATGTGTTTTTATTAGCTAAATTTTAATTGGATTTATCAGTTTCTTAATATTTCAGCTTTTCTTTAAGATGTTGTTTAACAAATCTTTGCACAAACAAGTAATTCTAGAACCTTATCTTTTTAAAAATCCCTCTTGCATCATGCTTTCAGAATTATTTGTTTAAACTGTTTGAGAATTTCATATTACTGTCATTCACTTCAATTTGTGGCACTCTCAATTATTTATCCAACAGTTATATTCTTAAAATGTTAATCATCCATTTAATAATTAGTAACCTTTTTAAAATTCCTAGTTTGATTTTTGCTACTAATTCACTCCAGTTAATATCACAGTCAAAACTTGTCATTACTATAGGCAGTTATCTTTTGTTGAATAATCTTCTCATTTTCACACTCTATTGTTCTTTATATGCTTAACATCAACAAAAAATTTTAAATTAAAACTGCATTAATACAAAAAAAAAAGAGAGAGAGAGAGAGAAAGTTCAATATTACAACCTACAATAAACTGATTTTTTGGCTTTACTACTCCTTTCCCCCCATTTTCAATTTAATCTGCCAAAATATTATTTTAAACAACATCTAAATGTTATTCATGAAATTTATTTCAAATGAAGTCATTTATTCTAAAATTTTTTTACTTTATAGTTAAAATGTATGTATATTGTCAGTGTCATTTTAGCTGAATTTTTTTTATATTACATCAATAATTTATAATTCAAAGCTTAAGAAATATCTGTCAATCAATAGTGGTCATTCAAATCTATTTGTCAGGCAAGAAATTCATGCTTAGTGCTATGCCAGGCATCTTATTGTTTTCCCATATTTTTTGCAAGATATTTTCATAAATCATATTACTGATTTACTTGATTAGCTTAATATAAGATCAAAAAAGCACTCTTTCATTTTGATTTGAATTTCACTCTCTGCTGTTAAACATATTAGTCTTTGTTAAAGTGCATATGGTATCCACAAAATAGTACTGCATATTTAAATTGTAATGATGTTAGTAACCTATAAAAAATGCTATTAAATATGTACTGCTAAAACATATATTTATGGATTGCCAATATACTTTACAAATTAGACTTTCTATTTATTTTAATAAACTTGCAAATAACCCCATCCCCCTTCTCTTATATTAATTCTTATTTGCCAATCATGTACTCACACTACATATTTATCATTGTTTACTATGGTATTATTGACATTTACAATCTGTGAACTACTTTACAAAGATCTATTAATTAGTGTACATAAATGAACTTCATGTAATAAGGATATATATGAGAGATGATGACCTGGCCCAACTGATGAGTGCTGGTTCTGCACGAAATGCATATTGGGGATTGTCTTTTATTGTATCTTTATTTATATGAAATTATTTATGAAATAAAAAAGAATGGAGAAATATGGAAATCTATTAATATAGTTTTACTCGTTAAATATCAATGATTAATTTATTAGCCATAAAATGTGGAAGTGAGATAACAGTGGATGATTTTTTATCTATTAAATTAGCATGGATACGAGAGGGCATTATTTGCAAATCTGTTCAGTAATTACTAAGTCTAACTTATGAATTATTATGTGTGCAGTCAGAGCATATTCTACATAAGTATTATTTTATATATATATAAAAAACAAAACACTGGAATTAACTCTACAATTTTCAAAACACAAATAAGTCAAAAATCTATAGCTAGTTTACAGCGTGACTGCCATTTTGAATAGTAATTTATTATAAATTGTAGTCATGCCATAAGTTGATTAGCTTCTATTTATTTGTATATTATTTATAAAGTTTGATATTTTATTTAAGAGTTTTCATTTTTAATAGCTTTGGCTCTGCTTTCTGTGCATATAACACAAAGTTAAAATTGAACCATTAAGCATCACATGATCACATTTCCTATACTAGCACATTAATTGTTGATAAACAGAGCAAAACTCTCCATACAGTATTGCCACCTGTGCTAAACAGAGTAATCAATGGATACCAGAAGGCTTGTGCATAAAATCCCTATCTAGTGCCTACTCATCCAATATCCCCAGACTAGTTTCTGGCTTGTGGCCTTCGTCAGTGAGGAGCTTTGGATCTGAGAGCACTGCATCTAGATCTTAGGATCTAATGCAACCCTCTTATGCACAAGCCTTCTGGTATCCATTGATTACTCTGTTTAGCACAGGTGGCAATACTGTATGGAGAGTTTTGCTCTGTTTATCAAAAGTTAAAATTGGTTGAAAATATATTTTTTAAAAAACTTTCTTCATAATGGCATTGCCTACCTACATACTTATTTGAGAAATTTGGTCTGCCCACACAGTGTTCTTATTTATGAATAAAAAATGTGCATTATTCAAAAATCTCAATCCCCCCCCCTAGTTATCATGCAAAAATGTGATAGTTCATTATTTAGATAAGTTGTGTGGTTGCTTGAATTGCCATTAGTAGTAGCTTTTGTTGAATTTGTCTATCACTATAAATTTTCCTATATTTTTACGGACATTATTAGTTTCCATTTTGAACAGCTATCTTTTTAGTAGGTCAAGTACAAGACTCCAAAGATAATCCATTCATCTTTTAGGAAGTTGTAGAACTTTAGTTCTTTGATTATTCTTAGGATGCTTATTGGTCTACAAAATCATTTTTCCTAATGAGTATTATGTTATGCCAAATCTAATTATTCTTTTATGAAATGATTGCTTAAAATTACCTGCAAAAAGCCATTGTTAATGATCTCACAATTAGTTATATTATTTTTTGTTTATAAGTTGGCCATAAATAATTAATGTTTCATTTGTTATTGCAAAACATTGTTTTTTGATCTAATAATGTTTAACTATTGCTCAGGAACAAGATCTGCAACAAAGTTTTCTGCAACAAAGTTTTCTGCTATGAATAAATTATACAATGTACACTTTTTCTCACTAAATTAAATTTTGTACAACAAAGACAAATAGTTATAACAAAGATATCTGTCATGTTTTGTAAGTCTTAAATTATTATTTATTTCACTTATCTGTTAAATAAAATAATTGGTTTTGTTTGGGAGTTCATAAGTGGTTTGAACATTAGAAGTGACAGATTAGAAAAGTAATTTGTTGAATTTGAACTCCGGAATCTATCACTGCACTAAATTACAAGGCACTTAACTATTTATTTTTATCTTAGCAGTAACATTGAAAAATTAGAGTTTGAATGCTGATTAACATTGCTGTGGGAAAAAAATTCAAAGAAGCTATAAACTTGTCAACAAATATAAATGTTACAATTAGTTACCACAGGACACAAGATGGACGTTTCAGCAAAGTAGAGTTTAAAAGCTAATTAAAAGCATCTAATAAAAAATTTCCAAATCAGAAAGTAAAAGTGAATTTCATTAGTATTTGATTAAGCTTTTAAATGTGAGTAGTTTTCACAGAGTCAGAAAAGATTTAATATAGTATCAACAAAAACTATTTTCAAGTGAGAAAATGATTTTATTAGCATGCATGCTTCTTTTAAAGTTAATTTTAGTTTTCACTATGAAGCAAAAATGTGGTATCAAAAAAAAAATTCATTTTCAAGTAACTTTTATTAGGGTTTATGTTTTTGAAACTTCTTTAATTGTTAATCAAAACAGTGCCAAAAAAACATGTTCAAGCAATAAATAGGAAGTTTTCAATAAGATGTGTGAACACTTTTAAATTTGGATTTGATTTCATTAAAATGAAACAGCACAGTACGTATAGCAATTTTGTGTATTTTCATATTTATATTTTTGACTGTGAAATACTTTTTTATTTAAATGGTTTTTCTTTAATAGTAACTATTCTAAGCTGTGGACCTGAAATGGAATGCCCTATTTCAATATAAACTACAATGAATAGATGATGAAATGAATGACCTACTGGAGCCAGTTATGTTCTTTATATCAGCTGCTACTGTACTGCTTTTATTGTGTAATAGTCCTCCTATATTTGGTTCAAAGAAGAGTTGTTTTACACATGCACATGTATGTAATACAGTAAATCTTTGTTGAAAAAACGTAACATACATCTGCATAGATGTGAACACTACAATTATTTTTTTAAAAATTGACTTCTAATATTTTTGAAACTAAATGTTGCACTTATAGATATCATAAAAAAAAAAAGCATTTTTTTTAAAGCAATGAACCAGAATATGAAATTAATGTATATATTGAGAAAAGTGTAATAGAAATAAAATACGGCTTAGCAGTTCATGCTAATAAAATATATTCATTTCTGGAATGATGTAAAAAGAAAATAGCTCTATAAAGCAATGCTGAGAATTAAACATATAAAATGAAAATCTGGAAGGTGTGCACTTAATAAATTTAAATTAAATTATAAAGGAAATCAAATCAACTACAAGCATTCCAAAAAATGAAGTCTGAAAAACTGCCCAAGAATGAGCATTAATGTTCAAAAAGCTATCAATAATAAGTGAATGATTAAATGCTGACTTTGTATTTTCAGTATTTATGTTCTTATAAACATTTGATTTAAATGACGTACATCGGATAAAGTTAATACATATATTATGATCAGATTTGATCATTTCATATTATTTTTGAATTTTTTATAAAATAAAACAATTGTGAGTTTAATGTTACTAAAAAAATTATTTTTTGTTGTTGTTCTATGTGAGTTAACCAAGGGTTTGCAAACAGTTTTTACTTGAGTAATACTCCTTCAAAAATGAGTATGACTTCCTCATTCAATTATAAAAGTAATAAATGCTTTATATAATTCATTTTTAATCATAACCTAACAGAATATAAATATAAAACCAAATAGACCAAACAAAATTTAACTAATAAAAAAGGATGAAAAATAAAATTATGCTTATTTCAAAACAAATAATATCAAATTGTGTCATAAAATTTGTCAATGATAATCTCAAAGCAATTTTGATCATTAGATTTAAACCAGTATTTTGTTTTAATTGCAATCAAGGCTAAAAGGGCCAATTTGCACATTTGTTCTAACAAATATAAAACACACAACAAAAATGATGAAGTTGATGTAGCAGGATTGCTAAAGGTTTTGAATTCAATTACAAATAGTAAAAAAAAAAAATTGAAATGTAAAAAATAATTTTATAGCAAAAATCAAATAAAACAGAATATATTTCCAATCTTAGTATTGTTGCCCAATCCTTCTATGATAAATGTGATTCTAATAATATAAGGTTAATGACTTTATGATGATGATGACTTCCAAGTAAAAACAATTTGTAAAAAATTGCAACATATTTATAATTATGAAATTTATTAAAATAAGGAAATATCTTCTAAAAATAAATTACAAACTGTAACAAAAACTATATTTAAAAAAAAAAAAAAAAGGAATAGCATAGAGACATTTTACTATATAAAAACACTATAAGAAATACATTTTCATATACAGAATTTAAAAAAACTTTAATTACTTAAACATTAATAAAAATATATTTTAAATATTTAGGGAATGACTTGAGATGCCATGACTTAATGAATGAGAAAATATATTTATTTATAAATATTTCCAATTGTAAAAGACATGAACTCATCTAGGTAAAACTGAGACGTTTTCATTAAAAAATAATTCTATACAAACATTATCTTTTTTTAAAAAAAAAACAAAACAATTATTTCAAACTTCCGTGAATATTTTTAAAAAACTCACAGAAAACTATTTCATTATAAATAAAATTATAATCTATACTATATTACTAAAAGAATTTAGGATTTTCTGGAAACTTCTTAAGATTCTCCCAATACATGTTTATAATACATATTTCTAGAATAAATAACTTGAATTTAGTAAAATGTGAGTAATTTTAAAAATAAATTTTATTGAACAATTTTCTTGTCATGAACAAAAACATTAACATAGCGTTTAGCTTTTTTAATACAAAATCTTGATTTTGGCACCAATTTTTTTTAAAGAAATTCAAATATCAATGTCCATGTTAATTTTTGATTAAAGGATGATTGAATTCATTATCATTTTTAATAATAAAGTTTGATTGCATTAATTATGCATTATCTATACATATTATGTGAAGAGAATTTTTGTTATCATCCATACTTTACTTGTTCAGGTAAAGAAAATTTAATATCAACAAATTAAAAATCCTTCTCCTTTTTCTTTTCAAAAACTTTATTTTTTTATCTCAATACTGAACATATATTTATATAATACAAAACTCCGTTTCAACTGTTTTATCTCATACAGTCATTTTCAAGGATCTGCAACAATATTAAATACATATCAACAAATAAACTTCAATTACATAAAAACTTTTTGCTGTGTTATTATATATGGTAAAGAAAATTTCTATAATTTTTTTTTATTATAAGGCAATCACGTATTTATTGCAAAAAAAATTTTAAACAGATAGGAGTAATAATTTCTATATTTCACTAGACTATTAATTAAATATTTGCTTACATAATACATATACAAATGTAACTAAAGAATAGCCATAATATATATATTGAACCGGATAGTCGCTTCACCAAAAATAAAACTAACTTTTGGTTTTGTTAAATTTAAATCAATAAAGCTATTTAAAAAATTGTTTATAAGAGCACGTGTATTAACACACATACTCGTTTGTTTAATATAGACATATATTAATATAAAATTGATTTTAAAATAGTTTCCTTTTACTTTTTTTTAATCAAATGGATTCCTGTCTCTTTTATTTTAATTATTTCTAATTTAATTATAAAACCGGAGATTTATTTTTGTGTTGTTGTTTTGGTTTAAAATAATCCCTGGTTATAATTCTTAAATTAGTTTGATTGGGAGATTAAGATTTGCCATGCCCTAAGGCGTAGAATTGGAAAACAAGAAAAGTTTACGCAGGAAATGGAGTGTGGGTATAAATAACCCTGCAAATTTTGGACAATAGATTATTCTTGGCTGTAACAAGCTAGTCAAAGTGATTCACTCAACATTTACAGTTATATTAGCTTGTTGAGATTAATACTGTTGGCAGTTCGGACATTTAAGTTCTTTCTAAAATTTGCCTTCACAAGATGTCAAAATGCACTGCTATACATATTGTAATCAACAATATGCGTTGCTAACTTAAACAAGGATGGACCCTAACTTCCAACTGTTCTTCAGTTATGCTATGAAACTTTAAAATAAGCTGGATCCCTGAAATGCCTCTACACTTGCCATCATGGAGAAGACACCTGAAATATGAACTGATTAAAAGTGCATACTCTTTGAAACTATGTGAACTTTGCTTTACCGTAAGGTAAATATATTTTTTATTCATTCCAGGGTAAATTTTATTTAAATCTCCACTCAATCTAAAATTAAATCTGTAGTCTTAATAATCGGTTAATCTCATAATTTTTGTTTGCTTTTCATGGATCTTGGAATCTTAGTTTTAAGATTTCAAGTTTGCTTTCAACTTATCGGAGTGTCTGATGAGTTTATATTTTTATATGCTTAATGTCTCTATTTATATGCCTAACTCTTGCTAAATGCTTTAGCAGTTCCTATTTTATTGTCAAATAATCCATTTTAAATACGTTTAGTTTGCATCCCTTGCAAACCATAAATCTTTTGGCTGGCAGTTTATCATGTTTATTGTTCTGGTTTTCTGTAGTTAGAGATTTCTTTTATTTTCTAGATTACGCAAGATCGTAAGCATATTTTTCTTTGGTCTTGTATGTGAAATCAATCATGTTTGCTTTAAACATAGTATAAACTGCAGCATTATGACCTCATTAGTCCATAAGCTAGTGTGAGCTCATCTGCGCTGGTTTCGTTGATTTCCTACAAGACCTATATTTTTCATATATCTCTGAATTGGGAAACTAGAATTGTTCTTTTATAAATCGCCAGCAGGAAGATATTAATCCCCTTGTAAATTAAAGTTTCTTTCTGCTAAAGTATTTAATATCTTAATATTTTCAACTCATATACACTCTCTGATAAATTAACTTATAAAAATCTAGGACAATGTTTATATTTTGCTTGCTAGATTTATTGTCTTTTATGTGTTGCTTTAAATTTATTTGTCAGAGCATGTACTAAGAATTTGGTTTGTAAAATTATTTGTATTTTAATTATTTCATTTTATTGAAAGGCTTGAGCAGACATAACTGGTTTTCTAATTACTTACTTGTCTCCTATTGAGATTTTGTAATTATTATTCTCAGCTCAGTTTTGGCCAATCATTTAGTTGGTTATTCCAGTTTTAAATGTCTGTTTTCCTTCAATCACAGATTTAATATTTTATTAATTTGAAATCATTTATGCCAGAGCATTTTCTAATTTCATGGAACTGGAGATTTAATTTTTCTCCCGTTTTATAATTTATATTCAGTCGTATTCTTTTAATTTTTTTGTTCTTGCATCGTAATCAACTGTGGTCTTGAACATGATTTTTCCATGCAGTAGACCTGCGGACATTATGACATCATTAGTCAATATGCTAGTGTTACTCGCCTATGCTGGTTCATTGATACATGAAAGAAACTTTCCTTACTTTTCATTTTAGAACTTTTTAATAAGGAAACCAGAGTTGCAGGTGAAACACCAGCTGAAGGAAAATCCTTCCCTCCTTTTTCAATCCAATATTAAAAAATTAGTTTATCTGCCAGAGCGTTGACTTTTTATTTTCTAGTACATGCCTGATATAACCATATTTATTGGGTGCCAATCTTTACTTTATAAATAAAACTTAATTTGGCTGTTTGTCTTAGTGATTTTATTTCTCGATTGTCTGAACAATATTTAAGATTTCTTCTTTCTTCCTGAATCTAGTCGGTGCAAACCATCATCCTCATCCACTTTTGAGCAAATAAATTTTCCATCTGATGTGATGTACCATGACTTCTCCTTAAACAGAGTCAGGAATCTCTCAGCAACTATGCCCAAAGAAACCTGTTAGCAACTTTACCTTCCCCTTCCATTCTCCACCCTAAGCTTTCCCATAATCTGCTCCATCCCATTTCCACAAGATAATCTTTTGTCAACTCTATGGCCTTTATATCTATTGTAATGGTAAGAATTGTCCCTCCACATAAAAAAATCTAAAACACAGGCAAAATACATTAAAGCTGATCAAACCCGGATACTGGGATCCAGAATCCAACCAACATTCAATCCTTTCACCTCTGCTCAATGATTTAATACCCTATGGATGACATTCCTCAACTTACACAGACACTCAATTTACCCTCGGTCTGGCAGTCACCCCCGGTGGAACAAGACTCATAAATTTAACTAATTTAATACTGATTTGGTCAGATATATACACATATGACAAGTGATTAATTAATATATCAATGATTGACCTACCTATAGATAAAATGGATGTGTAAATAAATTTAGAGTTGGATAAAATGAACTCATGGACAATAAAAATATGAAAATGAGTTATAATTTTAAATATTAATTTAATAAAACAATAATTAAGTGAAATTAAAATATACAAAATTATGTGATGGAAACGTGAGATATTACGCTCGCAGGTGTTATATAACTAATGAGATTAATGTTACCTATCTCATTCTAAGTGTTTAATAAAGTGTAGTACGGTACTGGAGTTTATGCCTATATTAATATGCCAAATTTCTAGCTCTCATGTAGTCTGCTAGATCATATGGAACTTTATAGCCAAAGTTATATAACTAACTTAATAGCGCTCCTATGGCGTCTATCTATATAAAGTTAATTCGAGCTTGTAATTAGGCTGAGATACGCAGGTTAGTGTGTTAACCTAGATTAGGATATACTCTAATGCTAGATAAGCATTTAATATAAAAGGAGAGAAAACTGGTTTATAATAGGTTTACTTATATATTCTATGGCACATATTAAAATATTAATAAAGCTCAAAGGTGCGAATGGGTCATTATTCACGGGCTTCAGCATCGAATGCTCAGTTTGCCCTAAAACCGCTCAACTTGCTATGAATAGGAACATTAGTAGTTCAGGGAGTCGGATAAGCATTATGAATCATCTAGGTCCTTGTGCCCTAGTTCTAAATGTGCTTTAACCCGAACTAAAGTGGATGAGTGTGGCCTCCAACAGCACTTCATCAAGAATCATGCAGCAAGCAGATAAGTGTACATTGTGTACTTAGTAAGGACACATCCGCAACTTATACATATATATATATAACGCAAATACGTACATGTATATTAGCGTGCCTTAAAATTAGATAGCGTCTATTTGCATATCTATACAATCCAGTTCTCAAATTTAGTATTTTGAATATACTATTTAGGGACTAAATTAATTAGTAACCTAGTTTAATATTATCACCTGCATCTCAACATATATAAATCTAAGGAGAACAAAGCATATTTGCGGGGTAATTACGAATAAAACATTAAAATATGCTTTGAGACTATCTCTGTGGCTAGTTCCTATGATATACGAGTTACATATATAAATAGTTATAATTAATAACTAGAATTAAGCAAACTACAATTTTAGTTAGATAACTGATTATTTAATATTAATACCCAAAACTTAATCAGTAAAATAATATGATCTCGAAACAGCGAGTGAGAAAGAAAAATGATAATTCAATTATTTAATATTTATTATAGCGAAGATTTGAAATTATCTTCGCAGATTGATAAACTAAAATTATATTTATAAATACTTGCAGTTTCGAGTCATTTGGCATATTAAACACATATAATATTAAAATGATAAAATCATAGGATAAATTGAATAGATTTAGAAATAGGCATAAAAGGACCGCAGAAAATTATACATTTAATTTAAAATAGATTATTAGAGTTTTACATTTTAAAAGAGAATTTGAGTGTTACATTTTAAAGAAGAATTCAAGTTTCACAATCAGGCAAGATTTAGCATTTAACAATCTTCTTTGTAGATTTTAGTAAAGATGTTTGGGAAAGACAGATTTAATAAATTGCTAGCTTTTAAAAGAAAGAATTGAAAGTCACAGTTTAAACAGAGCTCTGAGAGAAAATTTACCCTTCAGTTGTTTTCATTGCAGTTCTCTGGATTACAGTTCTGGGCACTTAGGAGGATATTAAGTTGACACTTTTGACGATGATTTAAAGTTTAATAGATTTTCCATGGCTGCTTTGCTTTGCTGGTGTACGGCATTAGGTTTTATTGGTCCAAAGTTCTCCATTCGGCAAGGGCAGGCGGTGAATTATCACCGTTCTACTCGACCATTTTGAAGATAAAACGAGTGTAGATTATATTAACAATTCACTTATTATATATATGATCGATTCCTTGGCAGCAAAACTTTAAGTATTTATACTTTTCAAACTCTGGCCACCTGTTAATTTTTTATGAGCTTGTAGTAGTTGAAAAGTCCAGTTATTTATTTTAGCAAAACATATTTAACCAGTAGAAAAACTCATTTATTTATTTTAGAAACACAATTTTAATTATAACCAGTAATTGAGATTTTGTTTTCCTGCGTTATTTTGCTATTAACATTTTATATTTACCAAATCAAGTCCACGCTATTTTAGGACCAATGTGTGACCTACTTTAAAATCTGTTTACAAAATCAAAGGTTATATTGACAAAGTTACTTTCATAATTAGTAGAAGACTAATTTTATAACCATACGTGCAGAATAACAGGAAATATACGTATGCAATTTCAATAATACATAAATAAAATTGTCTAAATAATTTAAGCTAAAATATTTCTTAAACTAGAAATATTTATAAAATGAATTTCTTAAACTAGAAATATTTATAAATTGAATATATATATCTGTAAAATATACCAATAACAGAACAATAATTTAAACTAAAATATTTCCTGAATTAGAAATATTTATAAAATGAATACATATCTGTAATCTATACATATACTATTAAACTAGACATATCCGCTCACATATATGTGATTCTGCATATATAGTAATTTAGCGTTATTTAAATGGTTGCTCTGAGGGTTTAAACCTGGCATATGGATAGATGTGTGGGTGAAATAAGTGAAATGGGCAGATGGATGAAACGGAGTTTCACTATATCCCCCTTATCTTTTCCCACACCCAGCATAAAAACCAATAACCCACTTTCTGTATAATCACTTTCTTCACATTTATTCTCCCATAACTTCTTTATTTGTACCCTTTCTGCTTTCAAGCATTTACATTCAATCAACAGATACCTAATATTTTCTATATCTTCCTTACACAATTTGCAGACAAATCATCCATATTTTTCCATTTACATGTATATTCTCTTGTTGCTAAAGATCCCATTCAAGCCTTAAACAATAAGCTACTTTCCTTACTATTATCATAAATTAACTCACACCCAATGTTCCGGTTACTTCTATATTTAAACTTTTTACTCTCCATACTAGTTCTCCATCTCTCCAACTCCCTATTCTTTATTAATGCATCTATTCTTTTATCCCATTCCTTACCACTATAACACTCAACAATCCTCCTAATACAATCATCCCACCTTTTATACAAGTATACTGATATAAATTCTTTATCCAAATCCTTTGCATACCTTAACTTTCTCACCCATCTTGTTGCCTGCCCTTTACTCATAACCCCAATTAAATACTATTTTGGCTATTCTTTTATCATCCATAAACTGCAACCTACCAAACATTTTCATTTTACTTTTTGCATCTCTCATATAAAAACTTGACCATCCCATTTCTCCTTGAATTGCCTCCTTTGCTGTCCATACCTCTGCATCTCTTCCTACTTCCCTTTGTACTTTCTCTAATTAATCTAATACCCTTTTACTAACACATCATTACAATATGTTAATCCTGTTACTACAACTCCCTTCCATACAATTCTAGCTACATCACATTTATTATATGAAAACACTGTTAATTTCTTTACTAAACCCTTTCTTTTCTTTGCTTCATTTACCAATTTTTTCTCCCATTCAACCAAGTAATTTTCCAGATTACTTAAGATGATTCCCAAATAACTATATCTATCCACCACACTTAACTTTATATCCTCCAATAAAAATTCTACATCTTCTCTTTCCCCATTATTAATCATCATTATATTTGATTTTTCTTCACTAAATTTAATCCCCAACTCTTTACCCACCCTTGCACGTCCTCAGCATAACTTCCATATCTTCTTTCTGTGCACAAAAAAATATCACCTGCAAAAAAAAGTCCCGGAAAAATATATACTCCATTGCCACCCATTAATGGTTCTCTATCCCTCTTCCTAGTCTTTCTTTCTATTGCTTTCCCCATTTCACTCAAATACAACAAAAACAAAATAGGTGACATAAGGCATCCTTGCCTTAATCCCACCCCATTTTTAACTTTAACTGATTCTATATCCCCTAATTGGTAAGTATAGTAATTATTTTCATATAATTTCTTAATATTTACTAAAGTTTCATCCATTCCCAAATTTGCTAATCCTACCCATAATCTATTTCTATTTACTCTATCATATGCCTTCTTTATATCTATAAAACTCATATATAACAATCTACCTGAATTCCTACTCATATCTGGTGGCGCCATCTGTGATCAAGAATGGATTTGGTGATGGTTACACAATATATGATGATTTCTAATTCCAACATAATTTTTTAACTTTTCATACAGCAATGTAATTCAATAATAAACATATGTTTTCATTTGTTCAAATTGAGTAACCTATTACTTACAATGCTAAATGATGACTGATTTTAGTTTTTCAAAGTATTTATTTCTAGTCCAATGTTTCAACTGGCTAGTAATCTTTTTCAGAGTTCCTTTCAAATACATAGAAAATAATGAAAAAGTCTATAAAATATTGAAAGAGAAATAAAAAATATTGAAATCCATAAAAAAATTTTATATTTATACTCTCTAACAATTATTTAAAGAATTTTTATCAAATTCTCAGTGAAAGAATTATCTTGCATTGTAATGCATATTTATAAATAAGATCATAATTTCTCACAAATATTACTCCATTACTTGATAAGTAAACAATTCTGTATGCAAATCTCTATAATACCTCAATTATTAAAAATAAATTTCACAAAATAAAGTAAGAAAAACGTTGTACCTAATAATTATTCTTATTCGAAGGATTGACAACCATTTAAAAAAAATAGACTGTTTTATTATAGCTTCCTTGTTTTTATAAATATCTAATGAATCATGTTAATTTGTAAAATAAGATATTAGTTCATCAAAAGTTAAGGACTCTTAATACAATCAGTTTTTTCTATTATTTTACCTTGCTATCTTCAATCATTTAAGTTAGTATAACACTTATCATGAACCTCTCATTCTATTAATCACCCTAAGTATGGTAAGAGAAATGCAAACACAATTCCATCCTTTAGCTATATAAACAGTAATTCTGATTCTAATTTTTACATTTTGTTTTTGTACACAAGTACTCAACACAGAAAAAAACAATGACAGGCAGATTTAATGGACAGGAATCCTTCATTCTGATATTTTCACAAGGCAATGTAATAATGAATAAATCACTTTGAATAAGATTTAAAAAATCATCTAAACCTCATGTCATGCATAATCTAACTAGGTCACCATAAATGATACAAAGAAAAAAATGATAATCAGAAATGTTAATGGTATTTTTCTAAATATATAATCAAATGCATTAACTTTGCTTTATATGTCCTCTTCAAAATGTTGAGATAGTACCTGTTCCAAATGAAAAAAAATTAATTGAACATGCAGATGGCTAAAAAAAATTTTAAGAAGACAAAAACATATAGAGTTGAATTTACTGAAATATAATTTGATATCTTTCATTCTTGGAATTTCTAGTTATATCAATGAAAGATTAAAAATAATAAATACTACCAAAATCACCTTTTCCTTTATTTAGCAAAAACCTTTTATTGTACATATATACACATACACCATTTTGACAGTCCTGCAGTCTTCTTCAGTGCCAAATTTATACTGAAGAAGATGGCAGGACAGTCGAAATATAGGTGTATGTGTATATATGTACAATAAAAGGTTTTGGTAAAAAGTGTTCGAAGTGATTTGGATAAATTGGATTTATAAAAAATAATAAGACTTTTGCATAATAACATCTGTGCAAATTTTATCAGTGATTATGCACCAACATTAGATTCAGATAAATAAAACTTTTATTACTTGTTGAAAAGTAATATTGCATCAAAACCATTATGACTATAAGTTTCTCCTTGGATATACTAATGCGCGTGTTAGCAAGAACTATGAATTTTGGCCCAAAATTATTGGAAATAATGGTATTCATACTGTAAATTCAAATAGTCTGGCAATTAATTGAATTTCTGCATAGTACATAGATTGATCATCACGAAAATTTTCTTTAGCAAAAAAAAAATCACTATAAAAAAAAACCTGCGATGCATTCATAGTTAAAATAATGACAATTAATAGATAATATTATAGTTGGGAATCAGGATGCAAAAAAAATGTCAGAGTATTCAGCCAATCACAAATACTTCAAATTTAAAATATTGGTTGCATTAAAGATCATGTTCATGAAGCAACTATTATTCATGCTATATTTCAACACTTTTTAAGCACTAAAGTTTGCAATTTGGATTTTTAAGATTGTCATGTCATTAAACTGTAGAATTCTTCTAAGGAGTATGCTGTTAATATAACAAAGTTTGTTCTTGAATTCATTAAAACGAAAAATCATGGCTGTTTTTCTGACAATTATTCTATTAATAACGACTTGACTAAAAAGATACATATGGCAATTTCTAATTAGCAGAATAATAAAGCTTTATAAATTAATGATTTGAAGCAGAAGCTCAACAATTGATAAGGCTTTAAATGATTGATGGATTAAAACTAGAAAAAGATAATCATTCACTGAATGTATTCATATTAAACCTTTTGATACATTGAATGTAATATTGGGACCTTAAAAGGCACATAATAAATCTATTAAGCCATAAATATCACTCTTTTAAATGTTTTGAACACGTGGAGGTCATATTTTATCACTTTTTAAATAATGATACAAGAATTGAGATGATAGCTTTTAATATACCCATCCTAACTACTTATTTAAATTTAGAGAAAGATACTCAGCTTAATGAATGTAGCTCTTGCAATCTTCAAATCAGAAAAGTTATAGATTGTGATTAAATACTTGGAGAAATTTTAAAATATTGTAATAATAAGTTAACTTCTAAACTATTGAAATCTTTTAGGAATATGTGGATCATGTAAAATTAAGGATGTTTCTATTGTATCAATTTATAAAATAAAAAGGACAGACTGTACTAATTATCATGGACTATCACTGTTATCAACTAGTGCAAAAAATAATTTCAAGTATTTTGAAAAATAGGATGCTTATAGTCATAAATGAATAGTTATGATAGGAACACAGCATAGTTTTAGAGAATCAAGTACTATAAGGCATGATTTTTGTTCACATGCAAATGCAAGAAAAATACCAAATGAGTGGGTAATTTTTACATTGTTTTTATTGATTTAGTTAAGACATATCATTCAATTAATTAAATAGGTTTTGAGTAATGTCTGAAATAAGTTGGTTATCTGCTGAATCTATTTATATTAGTTGCTATTTGATATAATAAAGGAAATCATCATTACTGTTTAAGCAAAATCTGAGGCATTTGAAATAAAAACCATTACTAAACAAGAATGTATAGCTTCAACTTTGTTGTTTAATTTTTATGAGTGATCTTTGGAAAAATTTATAATGGTTACATGAAACAGACATCAAGATACAATACATATTTAATAATGGAATTTTTAATTTCAACTGATTAAAAGTAAAAACAAAAATTTCACATTTTTTGGTTTTTATATTTAAAATAGGTTGATGATTGTCCTACCTTTGCTAATTCGAAAATTAATCTAAAATTTTTATTTAATAATTGGCAATCTAAGTTCTTTAGCAGCTACTGATAAAACAAAAAATCTTTAAAAACTTTTAACCTGAATAGTATCATTATTAAAAAATGAGTCAATTTAAATGTACTTACAGCTTTTAAATAGAAAGATGAATTTTGAACATTCAAATGAAAAACAAACGTCAACATGCAACAGCTGCACTTAACATATAAAAAATAAAATATTTGATACAACTATTGCAGAGGTTGGTAAACTTTTTAACACGAAGAGCCATTTTGTTTAAATCTCCCTTCCCCCATTAAACAGCTGCAAGGAGAAAAGTGAAAAATGTGTCCATGAAAAATAAAAATTTCTAAATGACTGTGGATATATTTGAACATTTATTTTAGTAATAGAACATAATAAAATCTGTATACATCCTAACGAAAATAAAAATTCTCTTAAAAATAGTTAACAAAAAATTATTTTGATAGTTTGATTTATTCACAAATTTGTATTTAAATATTCATCATATACAATAATTATTATTCTATAAGGCCGAATTCAAGAACAATGTTGTAATGTGCATTTTTCCTCTCCTAGAGTCATCAAAATATTTATTTACAAATTATAAGAGGAAATAAAAAATGTCTTTATCTTTATCATGCTAAAAAGAGCCACAAGATTGGGATCAAAAAGCTATATTTGGTTCACAAACCGTAGTTGCTGATTCCTGAACTATTGTAACTAAATTGTTTATATATGGATATGATATTTTGACCAATTTCAGATCTCTATCAATATAGTATAGTCATTAAAAAAAAATTGATTTATGGATGCTCTCTAAAATTCTAAAAATACAAAGGAAAAATTATAAGATCAATCAATATAGGTTTCAACTTGCTGCATGAGATATCATAGAATCTACTATAGAAAAGTCACATTTTTATTGGATTATGCATATGAAACAAATTATAATATTGCTTTAAAAAAAAGTAATGTATGATAAACTTAAGCAAGCTTGTCAAGATAGATGTTGATCATGTTTACATTAAAAAAATCTTAAGTAAATGCAATAATGGAGAATTACAATAAGATGAAATGTGAAGTATTGAAAAAAATAAAATTTGCTGCAAAAATTAAAGACAGTACTGCAGGATATCAAATAAATAGACTAAAATACCAGCATGTAAAATATGAGGATGTACTTATAGCTTACAAAATCATTGCAAAACTCACTTCCGTTTCATTTTTTATTTTTTGATTTCATTTTGTTATTTCTTCTAGAGTTACAATGGCCAGACCCATTTACATATGACTATTAATATATTCATATTTTTAAAAATTGTAAATTCATTTTATTAATAGATGTATGTATATATATACACAAACAGACTTGCAAATATAAATACAGAAAAATACAATCTGGGATCATTTAAATTTTAAAGAGGAAATATTAACTCCTTTACAAATAAAATTAAAAATTGTATAATATAGAACAAAAATATTACAAAATAATATTAAGTAATTATAAAAACAAATAACTGTCAATCAAAAACAATAAAAAAAAATATGCAAAATACTAAAGTTATTAGTATAATATTTTTATTAATAAATTAACAGCATCAAATTAAAATAGTAATAACATTTACAAAATTTAAAATATTTGCTAAAATTTGATATCAAATATCAGCAAAACATAATGGAAATAATGATTCATGGGAAAATGACTCAAAATAAAGACTGAACACATATAAAAACAAAACACAAATAGCTCAAAATATTTTATGAAAATAAATTCTAATTTTAAAAAAGCCATGATTATAAAAAATAATCAAAGAATCTTTTAGTCTTCTTTCTTCGAACCATCTATTCCTGTCTGTTGTTTCAATTCAGCCTGAAAATAAAATTAAAAAATGTTACAAAAGATTATAATAGAAATGTTAATTAGGTAAAAAAACAAAAAAAAATTAAGACGAGAACATGATATTCAAAATAATCAATTCATAGACAAGATAAATCTGTTTCCAGACAAGCTGTTTTCTAAAGATATTTTGCAGAATTAAAATTGTACTTTCCCTATCAAGTGTCATGCATTAAAAATTAAGATTAAAAATTAGCATTTCACATAAAAATTATAATTTTTTTTTCTTTCCCACATATGACCATGAAACATGTTTTGGCAATTTTAAAAATGTGCTGAACTATTTTTTTAAATTTCTTATAATATATTCACACCCATATATTTATTGTGAATTCTGATTTTATTTATATCATTATATGATTGTAATGCATTAAGTTTCTGGTTTATTTATATCATTAAATGTAATGCATTAAGTTTTGGTTTATTATTACTGTATCATTATTAGATACTATCAAATGAAGAATAACTCACAAACATGATTAGTATTTTTTAACACAAAATTGTAATCTACTGTTTTATCTATTAATTTACAAATTGATAAGTTATTCCTCTGACACATTACTGAGAGACACCAATTAAAAACAACTTTCAAGTTATGTCAACATCTTTCCTAAAAATGTAATAAATTCAAGTGAGCAAGTATTTAATTAAGCAAATTAATATTTAGTTAGCTTCATGCCAAAAATCTCCTTCTTGAAACTTTTCTTCTCATCATAATTTCAACGATCTCTGAACGACAACTAAATCAAATATGCTTAGAATATTTCTAAATAATATAAAAACTCTGCCTTGATGGCTATTTTAAATATTCCCTATTTCAAACTAGTAATTCAACTTTCCATCACCTGCAACAGTTGCTTTTATGATGACAAAAGGATTAATAATTGTATCATAGCACAAAATGGTCTATCAATGATTTAAATCTCATAATTCTTCAAATATTTTTTTTGCCATAATAAAAATAAATAAATATAGTAAATTAATAATTAACACACTATTATCAGCTCATATAATATTTACTACTTTTCATAAATTGTGCCTCATAATCCTATTTTGAAATTCCTTTTATCATCAAAACTCAATCATTTTTAATAAAGTCATCTTAATTAAATAGAACATGTTCAACGTGACAACTGCAAGTTAAAACACAAAATGATTCATTTGTTTTGTCTATTATTCATATATTTTAAATATCTAAGATTAAATATGTTCAGGAGACCACCTATCTGAAATATTCATTTGAAAATAATAAGACATCAATCCTCATAAAGCTATGACATTAGTAATCTATATCATTAAAACGAACTGTATTGCACATTTTGTTTTTGCATTTCATACAAATACATGTTAAATTCAATAACAAAGCTATTTGATGTTCTACCTAAATGTTATCCAAATATTTGTTCTAAAATCAAAATCGGTACTATTCTATTAGCTCATGTCAGCCGCTTGATGGCGTTGATGCTATGCAAAAATACAGAAATATAACGTTACTGGGCTACCGGCATAAAAATTAATTTTTAATATCTTTATATATTAATGTATGTTAGGGTATCTACAAAATCAACAAATTTGTTGATTTGTTATTTAGTTGATGATGTGGAATATATGTATATAAATGAGAAGAAGTTGGACGATAGAAATTAAAATAAGTTCAAAACAATTTTTTCTTCAAATTTTACTCTCACCCTATGTAAGGCAGAACTCATTTGTAAATAAATTAGACAAGTTATATTTATTATTTTAATCAAACCAGATATGTATTAATTAATTACACACTAGAAGGCCAATAATTATATACACATTTGCTAATTTAATCTTTGGAACAAAGAGGTACCGTGCGATCATTTTCATACATTTATATATTCAATAAGAATCAGATCTATATGCATAAATAGTTCAACTAAGAGAGCTATTGCTAAGAATAAAATGCTGGTATAATACCCGCATGCTAAGAATAAAATGCTGATATAATACCCGCATCTAAATTAATTAAATGTCTTTAAGGAAAAAGGGTTTTTTTTATTCATTTCATAATGGATTGTTTTGTTTTTTTTGTAGCATAGTAACATATGGGATGGTAAAGCTATATATTAATGTTAATAAGGTTGTTTGACTGTATCTGCAATACTCTGTAGTACTTGATATCGTGTGTCTACGTTCTTTTATCACTTTCCGAAATATTTCATCGGCCAATCCTTAAATACTGGAGATGCCCAGAATGAACTCCTCCTAAATGGGAAAACCAAAGAAATGGACCTAAGCTACTGAAACATGCTTCATTCTTGAACCTGGCTCACACTCAGGCTTTCCAAACTAACGGGATTCTGGAGCCATCAAAGCAGGACTCCTTTCGAAGAGAACATTTTCACCGACAGGATCGGGACTTGCGTCTGAATTGCGAGATGGTTTTGGACACTCCAGCCTCATCGTTTTGCCCCACACACATCTTTTGGCATGTAGGAGTATGATGCTGTCCTGTAAAAACCCACCTCACCAGCTTCGGTGAACGGCAGTTGGCACAATTTAAATGGCTCGGTTTTCAGTCAGCCATTTTATTTGTCACGGACGTGTTCTCACGCAAATGTGAGCTGGTCAAAATTTTGCTTGGATGTACCCTTTCCAAATTTTTTGAAGGTTCCACATTGAGTAGAGAAGCGTGGCAATGGCTTTACAATTGTTAGGAGGTAATAGTAGGTCACATGATTTGTAAGGTAATTACTTTGACATGCATATTTGAAGTTCGCAGGCTGAAGTCCAGACACTCTCAGACGATACTGTAGCGAATGTTGAACTGTGAGTATTGGAATAAAGTGCGTAACACGAAGCTGAGGCTGACTGCCAGAATGGCATGCCAAAACAGCCTCTTTCTGTGCTTTCGCATAGAAACAAGGCTGGTGGCGGCCGTGTAAATAGCATATTTATGTGTTTTTGCATATAAATAATGCCAATAAGCGGTTGATACAAGCTAATAGAACAGTACTCAAAAATCTAATTTGACATTGTCCAATATTTTTTAGTTGTAAAATATAGAAAATTTATAATTCATCAAATAACATCTCAAACAATTTATGTCCCTTAATTATCATACTGTTTTAAAAGTTGATTCATAATCAGACATCATTTTACTATAAAGCAATCAATTTAACATGCCTCTGATATCATTTGAGGTCGTCACTACTCCCATTGCCCAATTAATAATACTATATTAGAAAATTCTATGTACTTCTTTTACATATAAAATTTCTTGCTGTAAAATAATTTTAATTTTAAGCTTATTACCGAGCAGGTGGATAACTAGACATGTCTTAATACAAATTATAAATATTCTTTTATTATTTTTATTTTTAAAAAATATTATATATATATATTTTATGCCTATTATCATAACAAGATAAATAGACATAAGTATTTGAAAAGTAGATATAAAAAAAAACCTTGGAGAATGTGGATCTTGCCTTTTGGCAAATAACTAATAAAGAAGCATTAATGAAACTTTCCTTGAACTAAAAAAAACCTGATGCCAATGAAAAAAAGAATTAAACTATGACAATTTCAGTTTTAATATATGTGAATTGTCACATCACAATTATTATTTTTTTTTTACAAAAGATTCAAATTCAAAATTACAATTTTTAAAAACAAATGGATAAAATTTACCTGAAGCTTAGCATGTTCATCTAAAAGTCGGTCATATTCCTGAGTTACCGATTTTGCTTGTTTCTTCACAGTTTCAAGATTTAAATGAGATTTTTGTAGCTCTAGTTAAAATAAATAAATTTCATTTAAAAATGTTTTATATTAAATACAAAGATAAATTTCTAATAATAGAAATATTAAAATTTAATAAGATGTATGAAAATATAATCATAACTATGAATGACTACATATTAAATGTGTAAATAATATTTAAATCGCAGTCGATATTGAAATAATTGAGAGAGTGCAAATTTCTCAAGCGCTTATGACTACAACTACAATCAAATCTTATGTAACAAGAAAAAGGTACTTTATTTCCAATTAAACATTACATGCGGAGCATAATTTCAACTTTATCTATCAGATTCATAACACTTAACTCTGACAGATAAAGTCGAAAGCATGCTCAGCGTGCAATGTTTAATTGGTAATAAAATACCTTTTCTTGTTACACATCTAATACTTAGTCAGATATTACAATTGGCCTAAAAACGATGAAATTAAATGTGTATAGATTTACAGAAAATAAAATAAATAAAAACTACACAATTAAACAATTATTCGTTTATTTAGCTTGACCTACAAAAAAAAAAGATCAAATATCTTTCTTAATATCATTTATACTGAAGTGGTTAATCTGAAATTCAGATTATGCTTCACAGTCCTATCCAAACCCTCACCACCAAACCCAATTCAATCCCAGTCATACGCTTATATACGCATCTATACAGTTTATTTTCTCTTAAATTTTCTTTTAAAATAACCGTTAACAAGAGATTTAATAACCCCTTAACTAAAATAAATAAATGATAATATTTTATAGATTTTATTAGGTCATATGTAGGCGTAAATCACATGTATTTATTGAAGGTGATGGAGGATTGTGCATAAATTAATATTTGAGTTTGTATATTTTATATTAAAACATATATTTAAAATTATACTATATTAAAATACGTATTTATCAGCTTGGTAGCTTCTAAAAGCATTCCAAACTAAAATCCATTAGTATGTTTAAAATAATTATTTCTATGAAAAATCAAATCAATTTCCTTAATGAAATTTATCGTTATTAAATCTATTTCTGAACTAGGAATAGATTTAAAACAATCATTTCAGAAATATACCAACCTGATTGCATTGTTTTATACTACCTTAATAACAAAAGGAAAATTCCTTATTAAAAGTTGATCTGTATAGCCTTAAGTATTGGAGATTAAAAGCATTCTTGAGATAAAGAAGAATCATATAAATAGGGCCTGATTTCAGTCATTGAGAAAGAGTACTTAAATTCGTAAAGTGTCGACCAAACGAATCCACGTCACTCAAATTTTCAACATGACCACAACTGAGTAGAAAGGGAAAGATGCACCTTCTCCCGGCTATACCTAATTCAGCTCCCGCCAAACTGCTGCAATACCGTTAAACATCTGTGAACCTGATGCTATGCTGTAAGAATTAACATGGAGATCTGCTACCTGCTTCCAAGAGGTAATGCTATTGATGTGCTACCATTTATGAACTTTTAATTTTCTTTAATTAATTCTTAAGCATTTAAGAATTTAATAGTAATAACTTGTAAACTCTGTAACCCATTCTTAATCACTTTCATAAAATCTTTCAATATGTAATCTTTTAATAACAGTGACTCTCTATTTTATTCTATAACTATTTTCGTTAGCCTCATAATTTAATTCACTTTTTAATTTGATGCGGCAATTATTTTCCTAATATTTTATCTAATTTGTACATTTTAAATGTTAAATGACATTTCAATAGATTCCCAGCATAGTTATTTTTAGCTTAGCTCCCTGCCATTAGAGGAGAGTGCCAAGTGATTAATTAATTTGTTGTTTTTTTTTACTTTTAAAACTATAAATGCTTGCTAAGTTGGGAGAAAATTTTTAAATGTTTTTTTTTTTTTATCAATATACTTTTGCGTAAACAACAGAGGGAAAAAACTAAAAGTTCCACCTTTGATTAGTTTATGAATTACGCAAATGCCAATCTTTTTACTAGCACAATATTCGTTAAAAACAAATATATTAATTACATTTTTTTTTTAAATATTTCTTTATCCTTGCCCATTTAAACAAATGTATGTACTATTCATAAAGCATTTCTATTATATTAACGTATGTGGAGTTTTAATGAAGAAATGTAATGAAGGAGGGAGGAAATTAGAACTTTAGTTTATGTTAAAACTTAAACTATATTTTCTAATAATGCCTTTTAATTACGTTTAGCAAATGTGATCATACCATTATCTTTGATATTATTGCTATAGGTTATGAGCTTAATTCTACATATATATTTTGACTAGTTATTAGTCCATCCAATGCGTTGTTAGCATAGTCTATTTACTCCTTATATTAAGCTTTATCTTCAGACGTGCGTCGAAACGCCCGAGTTGTCGGGTCTTCATTTTTAGGTCGTAATCGGGGCAATGAATAACCCTGGACTGTTTACTCACCTAATGAGAGCAATGCGTGGGAATTCTGGCAAAGTTCAGCCTACGGCAACTCCGTCCGAGTCCTTTAACTCAAAGAAACTGATTCCACGAAGTTTGGGTGTGGCAAGTCGGCATATTCTTTTATTTCCAAATGATAAAGCACTTCCAAGAAACGGATCCGCAAATCTTAGTCGGCCATTGCAACACTTCATTATGTTATATTACTCCTTTTTTAAAAAAATTTAACCCTATAAATATCTACATATCTGATGCTATGGTCTAACTAAACGTATTTCACAAATTAAATAATTTTCTATTAATATGTCGCTTGACAACTATATATAATAATTTATAGAAATACTTCCACATATGTTAATCAAAAAAATAAAGTAAATAAATCTTAATTAAACATATTCCCATTTATAATAAACTTGTGGTAACTTGGTCGGTCAGTTAACCGACAGTTATGTAACTTCTGGATTTAGTCAAGGTTGTGTTTCTCTTCCATAATTCGGGCAAGTCATCATATTGTACACTATATAATTGTACTAGATCCAGTATTGAAATATCATAACGCCACATCAAAAGTACTAATAATATCAACTTACCTATAAATACCTATTTTAACGTGCGAATAAGCACAATATAACTTATTGTAATATGAGGCTAATCATTATTTAATATAATTCAAATGTACAAATGTCTTATTTCTATTTATGTTCATTATTAAATATAATCTTAAAATCAAACATCTCTGATCATTGCTAGTTACTTATTTAACCAATTTAGTTAAATTTTAAATTAGTTATTAAGGTATAAATGTCACGATTTATAGTTATAAGATCCTGCCATGATTTCCCCTGAGTCTCTTTGTTTCTCCGATGTGTGATGTCGGCCGGCGATAAATTAAATATTCTAGTATCATCGGAGTTGCTGTTCATAAGTAATTGAATCTGAAATCCGGGCATACAGGATAGAGTTCATGAGGGTTCCAGACATATGTATCTTGCGCATGATTGGGCTCGAGGTATTTGTGTTGAGATTCTAGATCGAGTTGAGTGAATATGCAAACCGACCGGTACAATACATAACTTGCGATAAAATTCACAAATATAATTTTATTTTTATCAGTACTAGACTGATTAAACAAACGCTCTAGATGGCTTCTGAATTTTTCAATAAAAATAACTTATATAAGTACAAACATTAATTATTTGGTATTTTAAAGACAATATATTAATATTTATCAAGAAAGGCATTAAGTTTAGAATATTTATTAACTTTAAAGATTAGTTTACAACTAGCAAAACAAATAACATTTTGTTAGAACAGTGAGTTTGTTATTCAAAGAAAAGCAGTTTCTGGATCAATTTCAACATTTAATAAAAAATATAATCCTTTAAATTTTAGGAAAATCCATGTAGATCTTGCTTAATCAATTTTTCTACTCCAAGGAATACATTTCTCTTTAAGAATATTTTTATATTCCATTCAGGAATGCTACTGTAATAAAAACATGTTGAATCATCATTAGTAAATAATTCAGAAATTTATTAAAGAAAGATAGCAATTGATAATATTTGAAAAACTGTCGATCCAGTTATTCTGAATTGGAATCTGATTGCATATGAATTAATTTAAGCTCCAAAACTTTTATATCTGACTGAAATTGTTATATAAATATATTTTATTACTAAAGTTTATTTCATTCTATCAGTTCATTTCTGCTCAATATTAACTTTATAGTTGTACTAGTCAGATTTTTTATTCTGCAATAATCTTCAACCAAGAATCAATGAAAAGAAAAAATTTCTTACAGGCTACTCAATTGAAAAATTTTTATATTTTTCTTTCTTTGGTTTATAATTTAGTCAAGGAAAAAAGAAATAGGATTTTCTCATTTATCTTTTAAAAAAAACCAAAATCATGAGCATGGCAGAAATGTAACATTATATACTTATATAGTTAAAATGTTCCTTTCATAAAATCTGAATATAAACATCCATAATTTGGAAAGATACGTAGAGCCATTTATGAAAGATGGCATCTTTTTTTTTTAAAGAAAAAGACATTATTTATAATAAATTTACAAAATAAGATAACAAAAATATTCAAGATAAAATTTTACAAAGATCTCAAATAAATTTACAAATATTAATTAAATTTTCAATAATATATTTTTCTCAAAAGCTAAAGCAATTAAAAGATTTTTCTGAAATTGAAATAATGATTAGTTTCTTTTGTAATACTCTGATATTTTATCTGTGAACACAATGAGAGTATTTTTTATTACACTAAGAAAATCCTAACTTTTTTATTTATTTTTAAAATTTCAGATTGACAAAAAAATATGTATATACTTTTCTAGATCTAAACCAATCAGAGATGATAAATAAGTAACCCAAGTCTTTAATCAAAGCATGACTTAAACTACAGTTTGTCTGGTTACTGATGAAGTCATATCATCTATAAATGAATACATAGGCTTTCTATAGAAAGATAGACATGCTTTTCACAATTTATGACCCATTAACAAATATATAGGCTTTCTATAGATAGATAGAAATGTTTTTCACAATTTATCACTATTGTACTTAATACAATTGTTTTCATATAAATTATTAATCTTAATTGAATTCTTTTGGTTTTCAGTTGAATGGTTGATTTTTTGATAACTCAAAATATTATCAGACATTCTAATATTAGGTTAAACAACTAAGTTCTCTACCTGAACGCAAGATGACCAATTAAGTTTGACATTGCCCACCACTCTCTAAGTTTTATAAATACATTACAAAATTTTATGAGTTGTTTATATCATCAATATTGCACGTATTACATCCATCTCCATAAAATTTTAATCAAATTTGAAATAATGATGATAATCTGACAAGTAATTGTTTTTGAATAATGGATAGTGCATTACTAGAAACTGATACCTTGTGCTACCAGTTAGTCTCAGAATCTGATTTAGACATCACTATTTTAATAATATTGATATTTTTTATGTTCAAAAACAAAAATTCAATCTCAGATTTTATCATTTTACATATTAAAGAACTATAAAAAAGTGAATTCTTAAAATTAATCATTTTACATTTCACAAAGAAATTAGTAGCACAGATGTAATTAACAGCAAATTTTTCTTTTTAAGAAAATATTGTCAGCTTCATAAGTAATGTTTTTATAGCATATTATAATTGTGTCCCTTTCCCTGGATAGTTTATTGCAGTAATAAAATGGCAGACTAGAGTCCAAGATCTATAGATTGTAACTCCAGATCTATCATTTACCATGCTCAAATCTCTTATAAACTCCAGAGTTAAACCATTCAATTATTTATTTTATTATGTCACTTGATAATAAAAATCACATAAAAAATATTTTAATTCTATTTAAATTACTTTGCTGTTAAAAGTGAAATTCTCAGTTTTTTAATAAATTTTCTTTTTGCCTGAAAACAAATCTGTTTTTAAATTTATATTCAAAGCTTATGCATATATATATAATACACACATATATATATATATAAATGATATACTTTGCAGCTTCATCCGTATATGATTTCTAAACTTAACTTTTTTCTGATTCATCACTTGCATATATATAATGTAAAAATTAAGCAACTCTAATTAGTATGTAATATTTTCGACCCAAGCACCATCAACATTATATTGAATTAATCATCTCGCAATACATTTTCTTCTGCTTTACAGTTAAACAATGATATAAAATATTTAATTAAATTTAATATAGAATGTCATTGAAAAAGTTTTCATCATTCGAAAATATTAAATATTATATACACACACATATAATAAACACAATATTAACAAAATTCACAACTTGCATTACATCAATGTACTTCCAGAATATTCATCTAATATCATGGTTCTTATAAAAAATTAAGCCATCTTTTTTTGTATTCTAATTCAATTAAGTTTATTTTTAAGTACAAAAATTAATAATTTTACCATCTTTTATCGTTTTCAGCTCTTCTCTCAGTTTATCTATTTCATTTTCAGCTTCTTTACGCTTATTGATTTCTGTTTCTAATTCTGACTTGCCCTGGACAATTCCTTCGGCAATCTAATAATAATTATAAAAAAAATGAAAATATTTATTTTATAATTAGTTTGGTAGTATAAAATAGGGGGATTGAAATGCATCTTCCAAAATCAAAATGCTAAATAAATATTTAAAAAAAATTAACAAGTACAACTCTCAATAATTATTAGAAGTAAAAAAAAAAACCTCAAATTAATAGTTCTTTTTAGATAACAGACTATTTCTAATAATATTTATTTAATAAAAAGAGAAACCACAGTTATGACTATGTATTTCACTATAAAATATATTAATATTATAACATAGAAACAATTTATTTGTACAAGTCTATAGAAAGTACACTAACATAATTTTCCTTTTTTTTTTTTTTTTTGTATTTGTTAATTCATATAAATCAATATTTGTAAGCTACTATATTTTTTTTTTTAAATTTCAATAATGTGCCAAACTACAATTAAATGTCATTTAAGTTTTATATGTATGAAAAATGTACAAACCATCTTTTATAAAATAATTTTTTTGAAAAAATGTTTAAAATTATTAATATACATATGATAGATAAAATGAGTTGATCTATAGCAATTTAGCCATAACTATAAATATATTTTATTTTAACAATATCATTGGAGCTTTTTGAATTCTGTCAAAGACAACCATGTCTTCATATCTAATTTCATTGAAAAAGAAACAATTATCATATAATTTTAGCTTTCTTTCAATACTTGCAGTAGAGACAGTAGTAATTCAATCTATTTATTCTATGCAAGATCATGGAATAATTGATGGACTTTAGATGATAATGTTGCATTTTTACGATTACTTTCTCTTTAGTGGCTTTTATCAATGAGGAGCATTGCATTGTATCCATACATATCATAGTCAATTTTATTTTATATATATATATTTATTAAATTAATAACTTAAAATATAAACCTTTGAATCCAATCCACCAGATCAACTCAATTGTATATTTTAGAAAAAAGATTTAGATGTGAAAATGTTATTATCACCTAGTCTCTATTGACTACTCAACTTTACAGTAAATAATTCTACAGCAGTGGTTTTTAAACTGTTTCCATGAAGTCTCAGAATTCTGTGCATCCTTCAGGAATTTCATGAGTCAAGGTCAAAATTTGAAAAAATTTTAATAAAAAACCCAAAAACATGAAAAATTCATAACTTTTATTTCTTTAAATATTTATTATTAAGCAGTAAAACTATATTTGTATCTATTACATAATAAAACTATAATTAGGAATATACATTATAACTTGATCACAATACATGCCTAATTTTCAAAACTTGCAAAGTACAGTTTTTGAATTAATGCAATTTAATTTTGTAGAAGGATTAAAATATACTTCATATATAAAATGATAAAGTTTGAAGACCAAGTCCTAAAATCACCAGAATGGATGGATGTTGAAAAATCGATAGTATCTATAGTCAGAATATAAATGATGTCACCAATATATATAATTATTAGCCTATTCTAAGATATATAGCTATACAAGATGGTCATCTTAGATTCAAAACCTTAGAAATTTGAGGCTATTAGTTTGGATTGTAAAAGAAGTGAAAGTGTAAATGTCATGGACATGAGGTTGCAATCCAAAGCTTTTCATTGATGAAAGCCAATAGTCAAAAACTAGTTTGTGCATCAGAATGTGTGGCACTGCAACTTAGTATCTACAGATTATTAAAGCTTACAATAGATCTGAAATTGATTAAATAGAATAAATTACTGTTTCTAAAGCAGTAGTTGCAATAAATAAACATAATTGGTAGTTTAAATCAGTAAGTATTTAAGTAAATGAAAGAAACTTTCAATTTTTTTGCCAAGCCAGAATCTTCATATAACATCAAAGTATAAAAATTATAACTTTTTTTATTTTTTGCTAATATAGAATGAAATATTCTGGAGGAAAAGAATTTTGTTGTAGTAGCTGTGAACAAGCTCAATTATGGCAAAAACTACAATTTATCTTATCACTAAAAAAAATCATCCAATTTTTTTAAATTGCTTTTCAATCTAAAACTAGTAAATATTCAATAAAAGAGAACTTAGCAACAATATTGTTCTAATCCTCAAAAATTCTATATTGCATTCTGCTAATGAAATATAAGATTAATAATTTTATTCATTTTTAATTTTTTTTAAAAAAAAAAAAACAAGTATCTGATAAGTGAGTTCTAAAAATGTCTCAAATTCTAGTTTCACATCTTTCCTAATTTCATATATCCATCATGGATAAATCAATTAGAGAGTCCAATAAATTATTTTTTATATTTCTCCTAAGAAAACAGCTAATCGTCAATTAACCAAAAATCTGTGCTTTTCATAATAAATAATGATCAAATTTCTTGATTTGTCAGAAATCTTCCAAAACATAAATATAATGGAAAAATTAATTAACATGTTTCTAGTAAACAGAATAAACTTTAGCAATTACTTTTTCTAATAATGTGAGCTCCAATAAAACAATTTTAAACACTTTGATGAATATAAGATTTATTATGGTGATTGTGAATATAAGACAAATAAGTATTTTTATACTGGTAATAGAGCACACACACTGGAAAAAATAAGAATCATCTCACTGTTTGTGAATATAAGACAAATGATAAGAATTACTTCATTAAGCACAACATGAAGTATTCTCAAAATTACACATTTCTCTGTTAATGCAAGTATAAATCAAATATAATGTCAAATACTGTATAAAGAATATTGTATTATTGTGAGAAATATGATTTATTAAAAACAGTTAAAATCTATTGCTATATTTGCTATATCAGCTAACAACATAAAAAGTTTAGAGAATTTAACATTAAATTTTATTTGAAATTGGACAGAACTGCTACTGAAACATTTGAAATTAATCAAATAGTATATCGCAATGAAGCTATTATAAGACCCAAAACCATTTTCAAGTAGTTTTCAAGATTTTGTGATGGCATGGAGAGCATTGAAAATGATCTACAAATATATGAAACACAGAGTGACATTTTATGTCAGAATTTATAATCCAGACATGCTAATATTTTACAATTTTTGTGGTGAATAGCTAAAGTATGTTATTACACAATATATGCTGTAAGGGTAGCTTACAATCCTATCGAAACCAGCCTTTATTTATCCACACCACCAAATCAAATCCATTTAAAACATGAGCTTAGCTAACAGGTGGGTGAATATGCATTATCATTTTTTTTTGTAAATATACATATATATATACGCGACAAATGTTTGCTTTATTAAATACCAAATTAAACAAATGTCATAATGAACTAATTTCTCTTATTTAATGAAAAGTAAAAATAACAGTTAGAGAAATCCTTCATATATATATATATACCAACAATGAGTTAATTATCAATGTGTTGTACGTCATGAATAAAGACTTAGACTTAGTAAACATAGTGATGACCTAATGTCAAGCCAATCACTAGGTAACCAAGTGTGAAAAATAAAAGTAGAATTCTGTTATGTATTTTTATTTTTTAATTACAACCAATATAATACGCGCGACAATAGACAGCCACAGCAATGGAAAAGCTAGTATACTAAACATCAAAAACTAAACATGGTATAAAAGTAAACGCAGTTCATTTCCGTCGTCTTTTATTATTTTTCAAATGATGCAATAACTGTACAAATTCAACATCTTAAGATTGAATGTTCGAATACAAGAGAGATGGATGACTTGTTCGAATATTCCAAATTATCCGTATAACTTTCGTAGTGCAAAACTATAAGAAATTACAACCGACATTTAAATAAAGAAAATTTGATAAATTCACAAGGTTTAATAAAAGAACTGAACTAATTTTAAATTGATACTTAAAAATAAAAACTGCGCTATTATTCGAACATGGAGAAAAAAGAAATAAAACATCACTAACATTTATATAAATGATGAAATAATTTTTCATTAGATAAGCCATTAAATGCCAAATAACAAATCAAGAAAAATTAAATCTATTATAAACTGCTGTGCAATGTATTCTGGCTAAATTAACATTGCCTTAGGACTGAAGTGCTACGATCCTGACTATTGAAGTGCGATGACTTAATCTACTTGCCTGTATAATGCCTAAAGTAACATTAAATGTCCTACAATATATGTCTAAAGGGATCGAGAAGGATAGCAACTGCAGAAAATGAAAACAACATCGTTTCAAGCGCATTGCCGAGCAATTCTAGCGAGGGATGAATGACTTACTGAAGAAGAATGATTCAAAGAGATAGACTATATCCATAAAAGACATTATTGCCAAACTCATGGACATTAACCAAGATGACTTAAAAAAAGTTTTGATTTATTATGTATTATTTTTCTTTTATATATGTGTTTGTAAAATTCTAGTTTTATTTACCTCCACACTTGGAAGTTGAAACATGTCTATAAGTTGGGAGAGTTCATTATGATTGAAAGCAACAAAATGATGAGGGAAAATTATTAAGTTAAATAAAAAAAATTTTTATGTTAAATAGTTTAGGTCAGCTTTCCCTCCATAGTGACTTGATATTGACCAGCACCACTGTGATATGTAATAAGGTAAGATTTTTGATATTATTCAATATTAAGCACATACACTTTGAGTTCGTGTTATTTTTTTGTTATTAACTAACAATTGTTTACATTTATTTTTTCGGTTTAAATAGCTAATCTTCTTGTGCGGATGCTCTTTCCCATCAACCTTAGGAGACTGTACATAGATAGGGGGCCCCCCAAAGAAGATGGAACATCGATAATTGGATTGAATGAGCCTACCACGAATATATTTGTATATTATAAATTAGCTAGTCAGCTTCGCGATCAATTTAATAATGATTTTTTTTATTTGCTTTGTAAATAATTAGTGCCATGTTATGTAATGGTTTGGTATAGTGAACACATTTAATTGTTAATATGGTAGAAATATCTTCTTGACACACACAATTACATTGTTTTATCATGTTAAAAAGTTTTGAATTTTTGTTTTGTTATTTAATAAACGTTGTCAATTTGATTTAAACTAAACTAGTCTCTAGTTTATCAAAATCAGTTATACATTCATTCATCAACTCATAACGGAATATATATATACACACACACACATTTCATTCTTATATGATACAGAAATATGTTTGGATGGATCTTTAAATCAATTGGAACCCGTATAGAGGTGCGGTAGTTGCTATATAGTGTAAATTCACCCCTGAAAAGAGCCAAAGGCAGAATTCTCAGAGTTCGAATATTGAGGCGTAACGGAACCTGAAAGAGGGGTGAAGTATGGATGAACTAGCCCAAATTGTATCTGAATTTAATGTGTAAAAGAGTTAGCCCATTGGAGGTAGATACAGTCATAAGTTAGATACTTTGTGTCCTTAACAGCATCCTACCAGAAGACCCTAGATCCGATTGTAATGCATTAATTCAGATGTCACTTCAGGCAGGTTGGAGAAAGAATCAGTCACTTTTTTTACATGGACACACATATTACAATTACTGCTATTATCAATAATATTTGATAATGAACTTATAGAAAGGACCACTGAATTATGATTTGGATTTGAAGATTATGAAAAGGCATTTGATTCTCTAAACAGTTCTTCAGTGATTAAAGCATTGGATCATCAAGGTTTAGACCCAGGATATTGTCATATTCTGAAGAATATTTTTAAAAATACAACAGCAACAATTAGGTTACATAATAATAATAGAAAGATTAACATTGAGATGGATGTGTGACAGGGTAACTCCATACTTACAAAACTTTTTTCAGCAGTTTTGCAAGAAGTATTTTGTGAATTAAAATGAAAAGCTAAGGGAGTAAAAATAAATAGAGATTATTTAAGCCATTTCTTTCAATATTTGGATATAATCCAGTAGACTAAAATCACTTTTAAATTCAACTTGTTCTTTTGTTGGCTAAAATTCAAAGTTCGCTGTAGGCGAGTTGTAATTGTTTTGGTAAAATTTTTGTATAAAATTGATAAAAGAATGATAGATCTGTAATTTCTAATATCTTCTTTATCACTCTTTTTAAATATTAATACTGCATTCTATCAATCATCTGATATATCTGTATCATTTAGACATTTGATATATATAGCTTTGCCAAAAAAAATTCTATTTCTTCACCTGCTTTTTTTAAAATATAAATTATAATTCCATCATTACCTGGAGCTTTTCCTTTTCCCTTCTTCATAAATTTAATTGCATGTCTCACTTTTTCACTTAAAATCATGGGCAATTCAGAAGATATAGTAATTGTAGGAGATACTTTTCCCTGTTCTTTATTATTATAAAATTCTTGATAAAACTCATGCCATCTATCTTTTTAGTAATAATTCCATCTTTTTTGTTTTTGCAGAAATGTTTCCTACTAATATCTGATATTGTTTTACACTCTTGAGAGTTTTATTCTCTTCTATAGCTTTCCTTGCTAGTTCACAATTATACTTTCTTACATCATTATCAACTCTTTATCACATCTTTTTACAAAATTCAAGATATTCAATCCTTCTTAATGCATCATTTTGATATATTCTCATATTCCTTGTTTTCTTCCTAAATTGTCTTGTATCTATCAGTAGAAATTTCACTGGGCAATTGTTGCTTGTTTTGTACCAGCTATCTTTGTTGCAGTTTTAAAAGCATATCAGTTATCCTCCTAGTGATTTTATTCAAATCTGAATCATGTTCAAAATCTGTTAATATTTGAAAACGATTTGCAAGTTCTAATTTAAATTCATTGGAATGTTTCTGAACATTAAAATTATCAACTGTGAATATTGTTTTCCTTAATTTTTGTCTCTAATTTTGCATTAACATGTGATCTTATATCTCACAAATCGATGATCACTTCCCGTGTTGAATTTATTTAGAATATTATAATCTTGAAATACATATTTTCTGAAAGTCAAAATATAATCCAATTCCACAGTACCTTCATTTCAATAAATTCTATCACTGCCAACAAATATCTGATTTTTGTGAAAAGTTTAAATGAAATCCTTTCAACAAATGTTATAATTTTAGAATCTGTACAAAGAAAAAGAAAGATTGAAAGAAAATTTAATGTGACTTTGTCATTTTCAGCATTTACAATCTGAGATAATGTTGCAATGCCAATCCATGGATTACAGAATCACTGCTGTAAAAGCAACAATATACTATAAGATGCAAAATAAGCAAAATATATAAAAACGTTGCAGCAAAATAAACATAAAAGCAATACAAAACATGATGTAGTAGTTATTAGTTTTATTTACAAATAAATTTCTTTATTTTTTTTCTGTACAAATAAGATCAATAATTTATCATAAAAAATTTCTGATCTAATTCTACCAGGATGATTTTTTTCCGATTAGATAATAAGCTTCAGGTTTGTTAATAATTATGTGCTCACAGAAGCATGCATGTATTCTTTGTAAAATCATAAAAGCTCCACATAATCTATCTTCAAAGCTAAAACTTTATGGATTACAGACCAATATATCACTTTTGGTGCTCAAATATCACACGACCTCCCAAATGAGAAATCGTTTTTATTTTTCTCTGCGCAACTTAATATAGTGGTAGACTGATAGATTCAAAACCTAAAGATCCATGAATATAAGCACTTCTTCATTATTTCCAATACTCAAATATCATATCATTTCCTGGGTGACAAACCATTCAGCTATTTATTTTTAAAAGCATTAAAGATATATCTATTGCATCTAATCTTGTTAAAATTTTTAATGATTGTTACTGTTAAACAGTATTTAACAAGGTTAAATAAGATTACAAGAAAATTTTTAAAACAATGGCCATAACAAACCTTCTATAGACAAATATTTAAAGGATTATTATTAAGAACATTTATATTTGTTATTTAGTTTTTATTAAAAAAATGCTTTGCCTTTTTTTACAATATTTTTCATTGATCTTCAAATAAAGAAAAAGTAGCAAGAAAATATTTGGATTTAAAAAAGGAAAAATTCTTTTTCCAAAAAACTTTAAAATTTACTATTTTCCTGCTTCTTACTTTCTCCTATTTTATTTCCTTGTTGCCATGATAGAATGTTAGCAGATGAAAATATCTATTTTAAGATAACAAGAGAGTAAACAAATATTATTATAATTAAAGTATCATCAAGCAATATTATAAACAAAATTATGTTGGAATACCAATGCCATTTCCTAATAAGCTTTAAATAATTAAATGAAGCTACAATGATAGAATCTATTTTCAAATACTTACATACTTGGTTTTTCTCTACATACTTAACAAGCATAAAACATAGATCCCCATTACAAACTCAGCAATTTTTTTTACTTCAGTTTATACAAGAATTTTTTATGATATCTTTCTCATATACAAATAATTCTTTACTTATTTTCAATACAAATATTATTTTATTGTATGAATTGGGCTAAGTAACAGATATTTCAAAATAACCAAAGGGTATGATCAAAATAGAGATATTTAATGATATATTTTCTATATAGATATGAAACAAAAAGAATGTAGATCATAGAGTAAAAGAAGACAATCACCCAATTATTTATATAACAGAATTATTGTATCAATTTAAAAATATTTTACAAACCAAATTTCAAAAAAGTTACATTTTATATACTCACATGTTCTTTATTTTCTTTCAAAAGCTTTTGAGCAGCTTCAGAGGCACTAATAGCTTGCTTCATAGATGCTTCGTTAGAAGCCATTAAATATGCTTGAGTTGAAATCAAAATGGTAAGTCTGCATAATACCCTAAAACAATTATATATAAATATATATTAATGAATATTATAGAATTTTAAAAAAATTACTAGTATTATAAAATACTACTAGTAGCCCTATGTGACCTAATGAACTCCTTTCAAATAACCAAAATAATTGTAAATCATAGTAAGAGAGTTAGTTAGTTACATTATATTACAATCATATTTTTTTCAGTCAGCATTTCACCAATAATATGATCAATAATTTTTTTTTTCTTGAGATTTATGTCAAATTTAGATCTAAATATAGAGAAAATTATTAAAGAACATAAAAATAAATAGAGATTCATTAATTTCATTATATATATAAATATGCTTATTTCATATCCCATTTTAATGTTTTTTATTTAATATATTTCATTTCATGTTATTTCTTATAAATGATATAACAAATCATTTTTAGTTTTACTGATTTCAAAATTTGACTAAATAAAATATATAAAATTTATAGAAAATAAGAGAGCAAAGTAAGATATAAAAGACTGGTTGTATTTTTATATTGGACTATTTCCATCATCTAATATGTGTATTGAATGTCTTTAGAAAAATTTGACTTTATTTAAATATTCCAAATACATTCAATTGTTAGTAATAGCACATCAAACAGATTAGTATATGCACAATATTTCGAGAGGTATTATTCTCCCCTCTTCTTCAGGGACTGATCAGTGACAGTACTAGCATGAGATTCGAACCTAGACCCTTAGATTCTGGAGTATTGAATTTTAAGATAACGCTCTAACCAACTAAGCATATACTAACCTGTTTGATGTGCGATTACTAATAGTTGAATATATTTGGAATATTTAAATAAAGTTAAATTTTTCTAAAGACATTCAATACACATATTAGATAATGGAAATAGTCCAATATAAAAATACAATTAGAACATCATCACCAAAAACCTTCAGGAAAACAATATAAAAGACTATTTTGTTCCACCATCATTGCATTTTTGATGATGTTGCCCACTTCTTAAAAAGTTTGGTGATTCTCTTTAGATAATTATTTATCAACTAATAATCAATGCCTAGCTGAGTGATTATAGTCTTGCTATTGAAAAAAAAAACCTCTTAGAAAATGCTTGGAATCTGAATTTGAAGTGCAAATCAGGAGCATGGCAGATTAATATATTAAGCACTACATCTTGAGACTTTAAATGACCAAACTTCAGCAATAATAATCAGAAACTAAATTAGAATTCAAACTTTACAGTTCTTTTGTCATTTTCTTCTTAGAATAACTTAATTATTATTTTATTTCTAAATAAATGACATACAAACTTCTAGCTATAAATCTATAATAAAATTAAAAACACATTATCATTTCCAGATAAGACATAATTTGCATTTAAAATAATTTTTAAGTCACATATATAAACACAAATATTTTAATTAACAAAATATGATTGCCAGTTATCAGAATAATATTAAAAATAAGAATAGGTTTGCAGTTAACATTTACAAATAACAAAGAAATTAATTTTTGACTATTATTACCAATTAAGAGTAAAAGAAAAAAAAATTTAAAACTTATTTCAAAATAAAAATTTTATATAATTAATTAACATGTATAAAATGAATTTTATCTATAATTAAATTTATATATATCTCTAATAGTTCTTGATCTTCAAGCATATAAACATTTCTTAATTAAATAAAAAAAATATTAAGCAAATCACCTTACTTTCACACTTAATTGTAGCAGTATATAAATGAAAGAGACTTTGAACAAGATTGTTAAATAATGAAAATGTCAACTTTACTTAATAAAATTTTAAAATTACTAAAACAAAAAAGAGATCATATGCTTGATATTGAATGAAATGTAATGATAATGTTTAAAAAATTGAGATTTATAAAAAGATATCATGAACATCGTAGAAAAAAATTAAAAATAAAACTAGTAATCTAACATGAAAATTTTAACTCCACAAAAAGGAAAAAAGAGAAAGTAAAAAATAAAAAAATTAAAAATGAATTTTATGATAGCTCAATAAATCAATTCCTGAACAACAAACACATTAACATATATCACAAGTTGGTCTTTTCATCTATTAACATCTTGCATTACTTTATTTTGACCTCTTTTATAGCAAATGTCTCTGAAAAACTTCAACACAGTGCATAGTTGTAGCTTATTACTATATTCTATCCATGGCCATATCCTTCAAATGAAAGCAATCCATATTATACCTTTTTAATATCTTTGAGATAATTTTATTATAAAATAAGTTTTTGGAAAGTATAATAGTCTTCAACTATTTTATTTGCCTAATTCAACAAAAACACATCTTTACAGTGATAAATTCAACATCAGAGCATTCAGTAAACTGGAAATGTTCCAATTGATCTTGGGGATTTTATCATCGTTTTTCAGAATATTATAGGGAATATTTTTCAGTGATTTTATATTACATCCATAGAGTTAGCCATACATACAAATAATTTATTTTAAGAAATTATATCATTATAAAAAATTATCTTTTAAAAGGTTAAGTGCAATAATAGCATATTAGAGCATTTGCTGCATTTTGATATTTAAGTTACATTATCACATTTGAATATTTAAATTACATTATTTTTAAAAAAACTATCAAAATATTTAGCAGATTTAAATTCTATGATAATCAACCAAGATAATAAACATCCAAACCATTGCTGAAAACTTTTTCCTATCCTTGATATTGTCAAGTTTATAGACCATACTTTAAATTGGTGAGAAAAGCAGTTTACACCAAAATATAAATCTAGATTTAGGATGAAAATTTTTTTACTGGCTTCAAATTGAAAACTTTATTACATTTGTTATACTTTGATAGTTACTTCAAGAAGTTATATATAAAGTGTTCTAAAGAGCATTATCATAAAAATGAAAAACAAAGTTGGTGCTAGCACCCTCCCTGCATGATGTTAATTTAATTTTAAATGCCTCAGATTTCCATTATCAGGAATAATGCCCCCCCTCATAACAAAATTCTGTGGAATACCAACTAGTTTCAAACATTGCTCAAATCTTCTCAATTAAATGAGTGAAATACTTTGACTAAATCAATATAATTTGTAACCTTTTTTTTTTTTGTATTACCACCAATGTTATCCATATCTATGGAGCTTCTTGATTCTCTGAAACCCCATTACAAAGTGTCTTATACTCTCTCATCTGTGATTGGAAGCAACTTATTCAATAAAATATTTGGTACTATTTTTGCTTACATGGTTATCAGTGATATTCTATGATAATTATTATAGTTTCTTCTATTCTCTTTATTTTTCTAAATCGGAACAATAGGAAAATTTATCAGTTTTGATTGAATAATTTTTTTTTATATTCCCCAAAAAATTCCAATAGTTTTGAATCTAGCATATAAATGTCATATTTTAAAACTGCTTCAGATATCTCATCAACCTTTCTATTTTTACAATTGTAAAAAGGTGTTTTAATTTTATCAATATCTCTATTCAAGTCTAAATGAATTGATACTAGAAGCAATGACATGAATTCTTGTATCATTATTCAAAAGAATATCAAAATACTCCTTCCATTTCCAAATATTATCATAAAAGACTGCCATCCATTGATTTTGTAGAACTATAAAATTGTTTTTCATATGTACATGTTACTTTAAATATTTTCTGAAAAAAATCTAAAGCAATTAGGACAAACAAATGACTATCTTCTTTGCAATTATAATCCACTAATCATTTTTCTAGATAAATCACTTGAACTCATGGCTTCAAATCCTTATATTCAGGACTAATATTAGGTTATCTTTACATTTGTAAAAGAGCACTTGCAAAAAAAAAAAAAAAATGGCAAAACCAGGCAATGTATATTAATAAAATATAATAATAATAATAATAAAATATGCATTACATTATTTAAAATAACTTCACAAATTTATTTGTATTTTTTTTGATTTCATATTTACAAAAATTAGAAATAATCTCTTTTATATTTAATTCAGTTTAAACATCATCTTCAATGAGTGCAAGGTGTAGAGCTTCTCTGAAATATTGATTGTAAATAAGACAATATAATTTAGAAATGAATGCTCACTACTTGCAACAAGATCGTAATTTTTTTTAAAAATAGTTAAATTAGTAAAAGATAAACTATTAAATACAATAAACTGAAGATCATTAAAAAGATTTTGAATTTTAATTTTATTGAAAATGTCTCCAATAATATTTCTGTACCTTCTATAATCACTATATTTTAATAGATTCTCCAAATTATCATTCCAGTTTTTCCTTAAATTTTCATTATCAATTTCTAAGAAATTAAAAAAGAAACTAAAATGTTTACTATGAATTTTCAGTTGTCCAGAACATTCATTCAATGATGCCCAAGTAATAAACAAAATTGTAGAAAAAATCACTGATTCAGCTGAATTTGCCTTATAGCATTATGCAGTAATGCTCTAGCAATATCTTGGTAATTCAAAAAATGCCTTATTTGAATCTGATCATTATTCTAATAGTAATATTTTAAAATTACTTATAGATTCAAAGACAAGCTTGATGTTCATATTCAGTCAATTATCAAGCAAACATAAACTTTTGCCTTAAATTATATTTCATTATTGAAGTTATTACATCCAATAATTTAATCCAGTCTATCATAAATTTCTCCTAATTTTTATCATATAGAATGGACTGTTTCAATTCTACTTTTTCACTGGATGACTAAAAACTACTTTAATGTTGAAAGTAAGATATTCTCACTTCAGAGATAAGGAGAAAATTATACAATTCTTGCACAGATGTCAAAAAAAAAACTAACTGTATTTACAGTGGTTTTTGTTGCAACATTTATTATTAAAATTTCAATATGAACAGTACAGAGAATATAAAAGATACAAGAATTTCTGTTTAAGGATATTCATTGAAACCTATTTTTTTACCTTTTAATATTCACCCCACCATCATGTTCCATTTTCCCAATAATTTAATTTTGACAGTATTATAAATTTATTTTTAAATCTGATTCATTGTTTTTTAAGGGAGATAGAGAACAAAAATAATGTATACAAGAAAATCAAAGTACCAGGAAACCATTAAAACTATAGAAAAGAATAATTTAATGATTACTATTCAACAACATAATTGTTTATTTTAAGTATAACTCAAATTTTATAATTTAACTACATATATTTAAAAACATCAACATTAATATTAAGTATAGATTTTTATAAATGCTTTACATTTGTTTGTAATAATCTAGATTTTAATTTTACAAAAAACAAAATTTAAAATTTTATATATCTGCAAAAAAAAAATAAAACCCTAATTACTAACGATAAAACTTTCATTGATAATGTGCAAACTTTAGATCTCAATTCAAAATACATAAATTCTTTCAGGATTTAAAACATTTCAAAATCACTATCATTGTACTGTGTTCATAAAAGATATAAAATTATATAACTATTGTTGAAAATTATTCTGCCTAATACCAATTGATGTTAAAATAGGATACTTTTATGACGAAACTCATATTACTTGCAATACAAACCTATTTTCACCCACCTTTAATAAAAATCTATAATCAAAATCATGAGAATAATGAAAGCATGGAGACTTATAGAAAGCCATCACATTATCAGACATCAAATTGAAAAGAATGCCAAATATGAAAATTTAATGGTAGTAGTTTGTAAAGCTAAAGATTCAGTGCTCAAACATCACATGACTTCCCGAGCGACAAACTATTTGATTATTTATTTAATGGTAAAGTTGAAATATAGTAACAGGTACAAGCCAGAAAGAATATTATTCTAGTAAAGATTATCCAAGTCAAGATCCCCCCCCCCCCAAAGAGTACACATCTAGCTTTTAAAAAACTTAGCACATTAAGCATTATAGGAAAATCTTTAGAATTATAAATTTTTTTCTAATTTAATAGGAAAATATATATATATAACCTATATTTTAACTCCACCCCCATCTACATACATAGTAGATGGAGAACTTAAACAGGCAAAACTCTCCATACAGTAGTGCCACTCAGTGCAAGACAGAGTAATCAATGGATGCCAGAAGGCTTGTGCATAAAATCCCTATCTAGTGCCTACTCATCCAATATCCCCAGATTACTCTGCCTTGTACTGAGTGCCACTCAGTGCAAGACAGAGTAATCAATGGATGCCAGAAGGCTTGTGCATAAAATCCCTATCTAGTGCCTACTCATCCAATATCCCCAGATTACTCTGCCTTGTACTGAGTGGCACTACTGTATGGAAAGTTTTGCCTGTTTAATAACAGTTGTGAGCAAGCATAAGAAATGGTGATCGTGATGTTTAGATGGAGAAATAATATATGTATATGTTAAGCTCTTTTACTAAAGACAACCTGAGTAATGAGGCAACAAAATACTATAATTAAGCTCTAGTATTTAATTGTCATTGATAGAAATTTGTTTTTTCCTTGTGGCTTTCTTTTATATACATATATAACATGAATAAGAATACTTTAAACAATATATACTGTTAAAAAAGGAATAAGAAAAAAAATAGAACTTACAACCAAAGAAAAAGTGCAAATCCAGCAATGTAGAAATTACGCTGAGCTCTAAATAATTTCATATTAATCTGAATTTCTATCATAGGATCATGTTTGGGATTTTCTAGAGAACTATTTGAGTATTTACGAATTTCTCGAATAGAATCTGAAACAAAATGTAAATTTTACATTAAAACTGATAACTTAACAATGACACTTAGAAAAAAAAGGAAAGCATTTTAAATTGAAAAAAATTAACAAACACAGATAGCAGATAAAATATAAATGGTAATCAGAATTTTGCATATTAGTGTTGCTATTGATTATAAATATATTTTCAAATTTTCTACTTTTGATGAGAGTCTGTCTCATAACCATCCACTGACACAGAAACTCAGACCATTCTCTCATTATGCATACATTTCATGAACAACTTTTGGTGCTTGTCTTATAGCTAAAGATGCCGTTCGATGGCGCCGCGGCGTCTTTAGCTATAAGACTAGAACCCAACTTTTGCATGTATACACACACAAATACACATACAGTATATTGATTTTAAAATATATTCATTTAATAAATCACTAAAAAGATAGAATACAATTAGTATTATAAACCTTATTTAAAATTTTAATATAAAATGAAATATAAAGATTATTAGCTTAAATAAATAGCATCACAATAAAATTAGCCCAGCAAATATCTTTATTTTAAGCTAATGCAGGCTTAAACCCCTCCAATATTTAACAAAAATGTCACATTACATACTATTATATATACATTTCCTCCCAAAAAACTAATAGTCATTTTTTAATTATAAAAATATTTTTTTGCTGTAGATCCTCGTAATAAGTAGACTTTAATATAATTGCAAAAAAATTATTTTAACTTCATAAATATGATAGTTTAAAAACATTAAATGAGTATTTTAAATAAAATGATGTAGTTAAATAAAATTAAAATATTAAAACAGAAATAATAAACATACATGCACACACATACATTTTAAAATAATAGATTAAAGCTATATTATTTTAAAAATCATTTTGAAGTATTTATAATTTAAACACAAATATTAATCTAGCATTATTGCAAAATCATTCATGCAAACAAAATAGCATATGTTTATAGTGTATTAAATTTTATTAATTTCTAACATGGGGTGCATGTTTGAAGCAAAAATATTATCTTTTAATATCATTTTATTGTGAATTCAAACTTTTGCTACTTTCTTCAGCTGTTGTGCAAGGTTGTCCACTTTTCCTTGTGCTTTTATTAACGCTTCTGTTTTCATTATGCATTATTATTGAAATTTCCTGGAGATGCTTTTCTACAATTCAAATTTTTCATTATTCTCATTTTACTGTTCTCCACTTCCTAACTGATTTCATTAACCTTATTTAATTGTTAATTAGAGAAGATATTAATTAGTATTAAAGTTTATCGGCTTAACGTTTTTGAGGATCCATGCCTCATATTCATAGCCTTCATAAAATGTATAATAAAATATGCAAATACAAATAAGCTAGTGTTACGTAGCCCATTTCTTCGAGATCTCGAAGCAAGTATCCTTTCTATTAATGGCATGGATGTTTCCATTGATGTAAAATGCCTCCCTTATTTTTCTTTTGTGATCATTTGATTCTGAGCACAATATTATGGGATTGGCGGGTGTGAAGTTGTGCCCAGAATGTTTAGCATGCTCCAAGAATACAGAGGACGTGTTGCTGTTTTTCTGAGCTCTGTTAAATGTGTAAATATGTTGACCCAGTCTAGTATTGATTGTAGCTTTCGTTTCACCATAATATATAGCATGGCATCCAGCCTGAGGGCAGGCAATAGAGTACACCACGTGTGGGGTGAACGATCGATCAATGTGGTCTTTAGAGTTGTTAAGCAATCTATTAGAATTAGGTGGAGTTCTAACTGCTATGTTAAATTTATCGTTTAATGCTTTCATTAGTTTGTTAGATATTGTAGGAATGTAGGGGATTGTTATTCTAGGTAGATTGGTGCGAGATACATTATTGTTTTTTGTATTATTAAATTTTATGATTTTATTTTTAATAGCTTTGAATTTGAACCCTGCTGCTAATAGATCTTTAATATAGTTGTTTATGTTTTCTTTCCTGTCTGCTTCATATTCTTGGAGCATGCTAAACAATCTGGGCACAACTTCACACCCGCCAATCCCATAATATTGTGCTCAGAATCAAATGATCACAAAAGAAAAATAAGGGAGGCATTTTACATCAATGGAAACATCCATGCCATTAATAGAAAGGATACTTGCTTCGAGATCTCGAAGAAATGGGCTACGTAACACTAGTTTATTTGAATATTTGTATTTGCATATTTTATTATACATTTTATGAAGGCTATGAATATGAGGCATGGATCCTCGAAAACGTTAAGCCGATAAACTTTAATACTAATTAATATCTTCTCTAATTAACAATTATATATTTTACATATAGTGAGAAGTAAAGCTATATTTATAACCTTATTTAAGTTGATTAATCTATTAGCTAGTCCAATTTCATTTTCCAGTTGGCATTAATTGTCTTTTATTTTTCTCTGGCAATATCATCTATTCTTTGGACCATTTCTGTTTGCAGTCTGCTTTGGTTATTAACCTTCTCTTCTTGAAGTCAGCCTTGGCTATTAATCATTTTTTCTGTATTTACTTTGGCCCACCTCATCTTGAGGTCGATCTTGGCAGTTAACTATCTCTTTTGAAATTGGCTATTTTTATTTTTTTTTAGTCATTGCCTCTGTTTTTTTAATTATTTCATCTTGAAATCAGCTTTGGCTGTTAATCAATTCTTCTTGAAATCTTTTTAACATATCCATTCCCATGATATGTGACATTATCCATTTTTATTTCTGGTTTATCTTCAATTTTTTTCTCCTTGGTTTTCCATTTCATTATCTGTAAATTCACCTTCAGGTTTTTTTTTTTTTAATTTTCTGCACATATTATCATCCCAAAACTATTTTACTTATTATTTTTACACTAATACATATGAATAATACATTAGTTCATCACTCCTGCTGTCTCTTCTTTGTTGCTCCTATTATTATTACTACTGCCTATCCTATCCCTAATTGCCTATATTTTACTCACCTATCTACTTCGAATCCATCAATTCAACTTTGATTTATGTATTATAATTATCTCAAAGAAAATTATTTTTTTTTAAAATTTCCCTTTCTCCTTTTAACATTTTCAAGTTTATCTGTTTCTCCTCATTTACATATATGTTTGAGATTTGGAGAGAAAAAACATCATTCAAATGATATACATGATTAAAATCTTAGTTTTACTAACAAAATTATAATAATTATTTTTTTCTTGAAAAACCTTTCATAGTCTCTTTTAATAATTAATAGAGCTACAAACTAATTTGTACCTTTTGTAAAGCTCATCCTAGAGATATAGTCTTTAATCGAGTCTGTCAAGTTGCATGACACTGATACAGAAAAGGTCACTTTTATCCATATAGAAGAGTGTTTATAAACTGACTATAAAATAATTTTTCTTTTTTTTTCATTTACAAGACAATCAAACTGAGGTTTCTAATAAAATAAACATCTGTAAAAATGTATGATTAAATTGAGAAACTCTAATTGTATTTTCTGATTATATCTACCCATTTGAAAGAAATCAATCCTATATAAGAATAGCTTATATTTGGATGCCTGCATTAAAAATAAATTGATACATTATTTTAATAATGAGGAGGGATGTGATCCAAAATTAACTCTCAAGCTGATTATAAAATATCAATTTATAATTTCAATTTATATTGAATGGTGCATTGCTTATTTTTAGGCAGTTCGCTTTAAAATGTCATATAAGATTAATTAGCATAAAAGTGTTTTCAGAACGAAAATGCTAAGATTTTTGAAAATATATTTAATAACAATAACAAATAACTGTTCAGATTCAACTTTTGTCTCCCTATAATATAATTATTCTCATAATACATAAGCAAATAAAGAAAAAATTAATTGACAAAATAATAAAAAGAAAAAATATTATATAATTAATAAAATGTCTGAAAATAAATAATCCACTTAATTAAAATATTTACAGTTCATTTTTTATATATATATTATAAAGGCCTTCATTTATTAATTATTAAATAAAATGTTTTATTGGTATTTTCATGTTAGTTCAATTATAAGTATTATTTTTTATAATTTTACTGTTTTGTTTCTTGACTTGTATGACATTTTCTCCATTCCTGCTTGATCTCCTCTTGGATTTTTTTTTTCATTTTTCCTTATGTAATAAGTTACTTGTGAGTCACCTGGAGATAATTTTGCAGATGAGCATAATTACTATTCAGTTCACATATAACTCTTCATCAACAGACCAGTACTAGGCATATTTAACTGGTCAGAGTAACATTTTCATTCACTCAGCACATAGGATGGTCAGCAATGAACAGAGAACATCTTATAAATGAGTTTTATGACTTCCAAAGCTTAGATAACTAGATATGTGGCTTCTTGCCAATTATCAGTTATTGCTGCTTTCACACTCCTGATGCTTCCATGTTTGATTATCCTGTGGCTGATCAACTGCAGCAAAAAAAACATATGGGAGAAAATCTCATTGACCCAATTGTATATACTCTATTTTACTTATCACCACTATTTTTCAATAAATAGAATTTCTTTTAATTTTTATTCTAAAGTTAAATTTAGATTTTTAATCTGCAATAGAAATTATCTCCAGTGCACTTACTACTTTGTTGTTCTGTTTTTAAATTTACTGGTAACAATGTGGAAATCGATTCAAACAAGTGGACTGAGTCAACTCAACTTTGCACCAATAAAGAATGCAATTTATTACTTCAATATCTGTCTTTGAAATTCCTTCTGATGAGTTACCACATGAATCATGAATTTAATGTTCTGAAGCCATATTTATAGAATGAAACTAATTACACAAAGTAGGAACATTATATGAAAAACCAGATATATGCATAATGATATAATAATTCATGTTCTATTATTTTCTCTAGTATTAAGACCTTATATGATTCCCTTCAACTAGAAATCCCGTGCATTATTGAGGTTTGGCACAGAAGATAAAAAGTATATAAAATGTAGATGACTAATAAAAAATTTCAGAAAACAAGGCAATCCCTAATCAGCTGGATATTTCCTTCATGGTGTATCTTGTTCAAACACAGCGTGAAAGTTAAAATAGAGTATAATGGCAGTTGTGAATAATCTTTAAAAAAAAACGGTGATAGATTAATCTTCATTAAATAATGTTTATATATATATCTTTATAAATATGTATCTTTATGAATATTATTTTATGCATATATTATAACCTGACGGGCCTATTACCCCTCTTTTGGATTATTTCCTGATGAGCATATTGCAAGAAGGAACGACTGATTGGCATTCCCCAATGCTAACGCCACCATCCTACAACAATATTTCCTGTTCATCAGAGGATGTAGCTCCATAGAGATTGGAAACATCTAGAAATTTATGTGTGTGGTTTCCCAAATGATGCCACTAGAGTTCCACCTCGCTACAACCTTACTTACCCACATCGAGTTATTCCAGACATAGCTCAGGTGACATGAGATTCTTGTGAATCAGTGCATTAAGTGATGAGTGATGTGAATTAAAACTGACAAGAGATATTAGTTTTGTGTAACAATAATTTATTTAACAGCAATATTTGGGTACTAAGTTCTTAAAAGTTTATTGACAGTCTCTATTCTGGCTGCTGTTGTATCCATGTGTACATCACAGTTCTTGTCCTTATCTTCCATGATTGGAAATTATCCTTCTCGGTTGAAGTTTCATCAGGTGCATAGATACATATCCAAGTGTATGGAAGCATTTGATTTTAATCCAGGTGTATAGAACAATCCATGTGTATAGAAGCATATGATTTCAATCCATGTGTATAGAAGAATTTGATTTCAATCGTGTATAGAAACATTTGATTTCAATCCCTATTTATAGAAGCATTTGACTTCAATCCCTGTGTATAGAAGCATTTGATTTCAATCCATGTGTATAGAAGCATTTGATTTCAATCCATGTGTATAGAAGCATTTGATTTCAATCCATGTGTATAGAAGCATTTGATTTCGATCCATGTGTATAGAAGCATTTGATTTCAATCCATATGTATAGAAGCATTTATTTTAATACAAGTTTATAAAAGCATTTTTAGTTCACATAAATATTGCACACATTTTGTAGAAGCATCTTTAATTTTACTTTACAGATTATGTAGATACGGTTTTGAGTTATTTATTTGGAGCATTTCAATATTATACAAATGCGGGTTTGAATTCATATTCATATTTATTACATATTCGTGTACGTGGGTACTTATTCATTATTATTCATGTACATAATATATAAATTTTTCTCTAGTTTCTTAATTCATGTTACAAACATTTCTTTAATTTATGTGTGTGTAGATTCATATTTACTTAACTTTATCATAGCATTTTGTAAAATAATGTCACTTTATAATCAATAATTTCATTTTATGTAGACATATACTAGTATGAAGTTCATTATAGGATTGTTTTCAAATCAACCAAATCATTTTTGCGACTTCAGTTTATCTTTTAAGAACACCCATATTCCCTATTACTCCAGTGTGTCCCGTTTATAAATTAACCGTTTAGAATACATATATTTCCATTACGTATTATTTGGAAAGTGGCATTTCATTATTTCCTACATCGTTTCAATAAACATGTTAAACAAAATATTTTCAATTCTCCTATCATTCCAGTGAGTTCTATTTAGAATTTTAATCATTTAGAATAAATAAGTTTTCATTTTGTATTATTTTATAAGCAATCCATCTAGAAAGTAGCATTTCATTATTTCATAAATTATTTTAATAAACACGTTTTACAAAATATTTTCAATTCTACCACTCCAGTGTGTTTTATGAGAATTTTAGTCATTTAGAATAAATAAGTTTTCATTTTGTATTATTTTATAAGCAATCAATTTAGAAAGTAGCATTTCATTATTTCATCCCTCATTTCAATAAACAAGTTTTACAAAATCTTTTTCAATTATGATAAATGCGTATAAATTTCTTTACCTGAACCTTCATCTGTTGGTGGTTCCGTAAATCTTCCAATTAATAGGGGTTTTCCGAGAGCTTCATGAGTCGACAGTCAGTTAACAGGTCTTATACTCATCTTACCTCCATTGCTAAACCAGGTGACAGGGGAGAGAGAGAAAAGCTGTTTCCTTTTCAATCAGACATTTGAAGGTATTCCATTTTAATAATATATTTCTTCATTCTTTAACTATGCAGTAGTTATAGGTTTCTTCTTTCGTTAATGTTCATGGTGCTCCAAGCTTCGTTGGGCCGATATTCATATAACCTGCATTTCACTACGCAGTACTAACAATTCGCTAGTAATAGTCTTGATACTTCTAAACAATATATTTGTTGATTTATCCCCCAGCAATATCTACTCCCTTATTTATAGTCTTATGCTTTTCTTATCCATGATTCTTCGAATTGATCTAGCACTAATTCGATTGGTGATGATGATCTTTCTCTGAGGCTTGTGTCTTCATTCGACTCCTTATTGGCCATCCACTTCTAGCGGGAACAGATCCTGATAACTCTTATTTGTTTTTCGAAAAATATCTATTAATTTTCTTGCCTATGGCAATCTTTTTTAATTAAATGTTAATTATAATTTATACACATTAAGCTCTACAAATTATTATATGAGCAATATTTTAACTTGACCCCTTTTTCTTTTTTTTTTAAATGGTAAGGATTTTCTCCTTTTGACATTTATTCATTGAAGACTGTGTCAGCATTTCATTTTAATCTCAACAGTATTTAACTGGGGGGGGGAGAGAAATTCAAACTATACATGTGAAACAACGTGTCTGTTTCAATATATAAAGCAGTGTTTTTCAGCCTTTTGTATGGTGGCATTCCCAATATGATATTTTTTTTCTTATAGCATTTCTTTATATACTTTGTATAAGTCCATGTGTTATTTTATATAATTATAAATAATTTATAAATATTAATTACTTTGAAATGTATATAGCCAATTCAATAAAATCTTACAAAATGTTATAATTAAAAGTGGTAAATAATAATTCAATAAAATTATAAATAAATGATAAATCTAATCTGATATTTCAACATGATGCAACAGCCAGTTGTTTTTTATGTAATATTTCGTGAAATATTAGATATATTCTCATTTTTTTCCTCAACTAATATTAGTTTCTTTTGTTATTTTTAATAGTTGTTAATGCAGCAGAGCCTAATTTATTGTTTTACAATATGAAGATATTTTTCATGACAAACCAGAATATATATATATATATCATTTTCAACTACTTTTTGTTTTAATTTTAAATTCCATGTTTCTTCACTTAATTAATTTCTCTGGCTTTATTATCCTCTTTCAATACCTTTAATAGATGTAAAAGGCACCATGGTGCTATTCTCACTATATTTCATAGCAATCTAGCATCATGGCACTTGGTTGGAAACTATTAATGTAAGATGATGCTAAACATAGCTAAATAATAAATATTTAAGATTTTATATAGCACTAATATATATAAGTGTTAGCAAATGTAACTTCATTAATATTTTATGATATTTAAAAAAATAATTAGTTTAATAGATATATATAATTAAATTTGAAATTTAAAAATGTGTATTCAATACAAGATCAAAATAGTTGTAAAATTAACATCAAAAAGTATAAGAAACACATTGACCACTAGTATAAATTTAAAAAAAAATGTTTACAGAAAAAATTTCAAATTTATTAAAAATTAAAGTAAATTCAGATAGTAGATATAAATCCAAATAAAAGGTAAGTGTTCATAAAAAATTTAAAACAAAAGTGTTATAAAGACAATATGTAAAAAAATGTTAAACAGCAAAATGAACAATAAAATGAAAAAACTTAAATATAGAAGAGTGTATTGTATACAAAACTTAGAAGTAAGCTAATTATATGAAAAAAGATAAAGCTAGTAAAAATTGGTTAGAAAAGAAATTTTAAAGATATAAAGAATAAAGCAGAAATTAAATTAAACCAAAAGATAAATTATTATTTTAAAAATAGTGAATCCATTGAAAAGATGAGAAGAATAAATTAATGATTTGATATTTTATTTTTGATAAATGAAAATCAAGTAGATTGCTGTAGTGCAACAGTAAAAAAAGATCGTACAAGCTAAAGGAAAAATTACAGAAAATATTATGAAATTGTAATTGAATTTTTGAAAATTATAAAAACAGCAATTGAGACAGTTAATATATGTAATAAAATCATTGTCTAAATCCAGATATTTAATATATATTCTTACTGTCTGTTCAACAGATTGAATGTCTACTATTATTGTAAATAATATAAAGACATTATAACAGAGAATAAAGTATAAATTTAAGAATTTAAATCTGTTATAGTCACAATCATGATGCTATTGCATTGAAAATATATTTAATTGTTTAATTTTATACTCGGGTCTCTACTATAGCATGTATATTATATATATTTTACCATATATAAACATAAAATATATTTAGAAGTACATCCCAAATAATTATAAAATTTCTGACCAATAATATTTTTATTTTTTTTAAATCACTCATTTGATTACGGTATAATGTTAAAAATCAATCTGGACAAGTCAAGGCCCAACACTAATAATCAATGCTGTAATGATAATCTTATAAAAATTCAAATAAAATAAAATAGTTGTTAAAGCAGTTTTCATTCTGATATTTATAATAATGTCATTAGTGTGAATCTTTGTGGTAGCAGATGAAGGATGATGGGTTTTGAAAAATATAGTAATGCAGAGTGATTAGTGATTTTTAACATTTTACAACAATCGAATGAATTCAAAAAGAGATCTGATTAATTATAAACTTTAGTTATTTGATGTAGCTACTTCTATTAATTTCTAATTTTCAATTGTGCATTTAAAAAATATTTATATGTATACATGATAATAGGCTAAAAAAACAATTATTTAAAAACATTAATCATAAAATTAAACTATCTACAAATCTTCTTAAGGTAAGCATAAATTACAATGCAAAATAAAAATAAATATTTACACTTTGTTTTGCTGATCTAATATATATATATATATAATTAACACTTCTATCAGAGATTGCCGCTGAAAGTCTTAAAGACTTATTCTAATAAATTAGATATTTTTATCTAAAGAGCAGTATTTGAAATAGTCAGAATTATTATTGAGAAAATACATAAACAGGATAGGAGATTTATTTTTATTTCATCGACTTTGAAGTATGTGATAAAATGAATTTGATTATTTTACTGAACATTTTGAAGAGGAAAGATATAGAGGGGAAGATAATGATTACTTAAAAAAATATTTTTAAGATTAAAAGGTCTTTTTATTTTTAAGATATATATATATTATAATTTTAGGCTGCAGAAAGGAGTTTGCTATTAACTGAAAGGAGACCCTTTGATTCCTCTTGGAGACTTTAAAGGAACCGAGCAGGGCAAATTCCTAATGTCCACTCCATACGTTCTTGTCGTTGCAGCTGTTATTACTATGTGATTATTCATATAGTATACAAACATGGATGGGCTGCTCACCAACACATATTAGCCAGCGTGGTGAGTTTATTGGCTTTTTACCTCTGAGTTTAAGATCAAGAAACACCATGGTCTTTCTTCTCAGTTGCCAGATAAGGCAGAATGAATATTTGTGTAAATGATATTTTTCCAATACATAATATATACAATTATGACAGACAAAAATAAATCATGGCCCTTATTCCGAGGAGGCTGTAAAGTCACCAACCAAGGCAGCGGTTAGTGGCCAAAGGCAGAGGGTGCTAAGAATCCCCTGATTGCAGGCCCAGGCAACCATTTGCTGATGATTTTTTATTTAGGTACTTACAACTGCAGATCACTTTCAAGTGAAGGAAGATTACAAGAATTAGAATAAGAACTGTCTTATATTAAATGGGACATTATTGGACTTTGTGAAATTAGAAGAAAAGGTGAAGAGACAATTGATTTAAAAAGTGGACATGTACTCTATTATAAAGGCACAAATATTGGAAATACAAGTGGAGTAGGATTTATTATAAATAAAAAGTGGAAGAACAACATTGTGGAGATTGATGATATATCAGACAGAGTGGCAAGATTAGTTATATAACTTAATAGCAGATACCAAATGCAGATAATTCACGTTTATGCCCCAACAAGTTCTCATAGTGATGAAGTAGTAGAAGATTTTTATATGGATGTACAAAAGGCTTTCGATCAGAGTAAACAACATTTTAAAATTGTTATGGGAGACTTTAATGTTAGAATTGGTAAACAAATGAAAGATGAAAGTGCTGTAGGTAATTTTGGTTATGGTAATAGAAATGAGAGAGGACATAGACTAGTGGAGTTTGCTGAAAAAGAACAACTTTATATTATGAATTCTTTTTTTGAGAAAAATGTTAAAAGGAAATGGACATGGAAGCATCCCAATGAAGGTACAGCAAAATTGGATTGTATTTTGACTAACAGAAAATACAAATTTCAAGATTGTAATGTTCTTAATAAATTTAACACAGGAAGTGATCATCGATTAGTAAGATGTAAGATACGAGTTAATGCAAAACTAGAGAGACAAAAATTATTAAGAAAAACAATTTTCACAGTTGATATTCCTAATCTTCAAAAACATTCTAATGAATTTAAATTGGAACTTACAAATCGGTTTCAAGTATTAGTAGATTTTGAACATGATTCAGATTTGAATGAAATTAATATGAATATAACTGATACACTTTTAAAAACTGCAACAAAGATAGCTGGCAGAAAAAAGCAGCAATTGGCCAATAAAATTTCTACTGAGACTAGAGAATTTATGAAAAGAAGGAATATGAAGATATACAAAAATGATGCATTAAAAAGAATTGAATATCTAGAATTTTGTAAAGTGGTACAGAAAAGTGTTGAAAATGATATAAGAAAGTATAACTGCAAGCTAGCAATAGCAAGGAAAGCTGTAGAAGAAAATAAGACTCAAGAATGTAAAACAACATTTTGGTATTGGTAGGAAATTTATATCTGCAATAACAAAAAAAGATGGAATTATTACTAAAAAGAGAGAGGACATCATGAAATGGGTAGAAGACCCTTATCAAGAATTATATAGCAATAAAGAACAAGTACCTCCTATATCTGTTACATCTTCTGAATTGCCCAGAATTTTAAATGAAGAAGTGAAACATGCGACTAAATGTATGAAGAGAGGAAAAACTCCAGGTAATGATGGAATTATAATTGATATATTAAAAGAAGCAGGTGAAGAAATATAATTTTTTTTAGCAAAATTATATACCAAATGTCTAAATGATAAAGATGTCCCAGATGATTGGAAGAATGCAGTAATAATAATATTTAAAAAAGGTGATAAAGAAGATATTAGAAATTACAGACCTATCAGCCTTTTATACAAAAATTTTACCAAGATAATTACAACTCGTCTACAGAGAACATTGGATTTCCACCAACCAAGAGAACAAGCTGGATTTAAGTGGTTTTAGTACAGTAGATCATATCCAGGTATTGAGAGAAGTTATAGAAAGGACAAATGAATATGAGTTGCCATTATGTTTTGGATTTGTAGATTATGAAAAGGCATTTGATTCTATAAACATTTCTTCAGTGATTAAAGCATTGGATCATCAAGGTATAGATCCAGGATATTGTCATATTTTAAAGAATATTTATAAAAATGCAACAGCAACAATTAGATTACATAATGATACTGGGAAAGTCAACATTGAGAAAGATGTAAGACAAGGTGACTCCATATCTCCAAAACTTTTTACAGCAGTGCTGCAAGAAGTATTTTGTGGATTAAAATGGGAAATTAAAGGAGTGAAAGTAAATGGAGATTATTTAAGTCATTTAGATTTTGCAGATGATGTAGTTGTTTTTGCAAATAATGCTTCAGAGCTGCAGGAAATGTTGCAGGAGTTATCAGATGAAAGTAGGACTAAAGATAAATGTTAAAAAGACTAAAGTAATGTTTAATTGATTTGCTGAAAATAAAGATTGATTATGATAAATTAGAAGTTAACAGTTACAAATACCTTGGTCAGATTATTAATACAGATGGAAACATAATGGATGAAATTAATCATAGAATTAAACTTGGAGTGCTTTTGGTAGAAATAACTTGATACTAAAAGGAAATATGCCTATGTGTTTGAAAAGGAAGGTTTTTAACAAATGTGTTTTACCAGTTCTTACTTATGGAGCTGAGACTTGGACACTTAATAGAAGAGCAATACAGAGACTCCAGACCACTAAAAGAAGTATGGAGAGATGCATGTTGGGAGTAACAAGAAGAGATCGAAAACGCAATGTATGGGTAAGACAACAAACAGGTGTTACTGACCTCATTGAAAAAATTAAAAGATTGAAGTGGAGTTGGGCTGGACATATTGCTAGAAGAGATGATAATAGATGGACAATTGAAATCTTAAACTGGATTCCAAGAAATTGTAAAAGACCCAGAAAGAGACCACATGTGAGATGGATGGATGAAATAAAAAAGTGTGCAGGGGTGATGTGGAGAAGAACAGCTAAAGATCGAAGAAGATGGATTAAACTTGGAGAGACCTTCATCCTGCAGTGGATTGATAATGGTTGATGATTATAATTTTAAAGATAATATATGTAAATGAACTAAATCAGACCATTGATCTACAAAAATCATAAACAAATAATACAATTTAAAACTTTGAAAAAGTGTGATATATATGAGGAAGTGTGTGTAAAAGAAATGAAATAGCTTCTTATAACTGGGAAACTATATTTAAGCAGCTCACAATAGAATCATTGCTCCAATCAATAGCATTTAATTACAATAAGAGAGATAAAAGGGAAGGGAATGACGATTGAAAAGAGATTGTTTTGCATATCTCAAACACTTTTATCTTTGAAGTATAAATAATTATATAACTATTAAATTATTCTCAAAGCATTGTATTATCACTTGATTATAATTTTTCGTTAATAACAATATAATTTTTTTTTTAATGTTCAAATAAAAAAAAAAAGCACTTAATTATATTTCTGGTAATAATAATAAAATATAGTTATTCGGCCAATATTTATCACAATATATTGTACCAATCACTTATCCACTAATCATTAATACATGGTGAACCGGAAATTTTCTCCGCTCAAAGGACTTCTTGCAAAATTAATACCAAGTTTTAATTTTATAAAGTTATTTACAAGTTTATAGGATATAGCGCACATACGCAGCTGTATTGTAAAATTCTGTAAGTTTAAATTTTGTCTTCAACAGATTTTATTTGCTAGTTTAAAATAATTTTCTTCTGACATTTATTTATTTTTTATTAAAAATTCAAATTATAAAAAAAAAACCTTTCAAGTTAGTTTTAATCTTTTTTTTTTTTTTTTTTGAGAAAGCTTTTAATTTTGAAAAGTGAATTGTATTCCTGTTTCTTTTATTTTAACTACAATCCATTTTTAATTTGACTTTAAAAACGGAGATATAATTTTGGGTTATTTTTCTATAAGATAATCCCTGGTTAAAATTCTTAAGTAAGGTTAAGCGGGAGATAAAGATTTGCCCTGGGCTAAGGCTTATAATTAAAAAGCAAGAAAGTTTACGCGGGAGATAGTGAGAGGATATAAATAACCCCAAAAATTTAGGACAATTATACTTGGCTTGACCAAACTAATTCTGCTTCAAAGTGATCCATTCAGTTTATAATTCCACTATTCGTTTATATTAGCTTGCTGAGATTCGCACTGTTTGCAGTCCGGATATAATTTTTTCTTAAAGTTTGCTTCTACAAAATGTCTAAACTGACAGCTATCTGTATCCAATCCAACAACATGCTCACTACCTTACCTAAGGACGAACTCCTGTTCATGCTGTTCTTTCAAATCATGCCATGAAAGTCTGAAGTAAAAAGGATCCCGAAATATGCCTCTACACTTGCCACCGTAAAAAATGAAGACAACTGAAAAGTTGAACTCAAAATAAATGTGCACATTTCTTTGAAAACTCAGGGGACTCTGCTTTACCATTAAGGTAAAAATATTTCTTATTCTTTTCCAGGCATACAATTCTTTATTTAAATCTCCACTCAATCTATAAATAAATCTGTTGTATAAAGTTTTTCCAGTTATTTAATTCCATAATTATTATATGTATTTGCTTTTCCTTGTATTTATGGTGTGTCTTGGAATCTTAGTTTTAAGATTACAAGTTTGTTTTCCATTTTAGTTATCTGAGCGTGTATTGTGAGATTATATTTTATATGCTTAATATGTCCACTTTATTTTACTAACTATTGCTAAATGCTTTGGCAGTCTTTCGTAAATTCAATTTACTCACCTGTCTCTATTTTATTGTCCAATAATTAATTTTAAATACGTTTAGTTTGCGTTTCTTGCAAACAGCCAAATCTTTTGGCTGGTGGTTTATCGTGTTTGTTATTCTAGTTTTTCTGTAGTTGGAGATTTCATTTCTTCTTTTCTAGATTATATAAGACCATAATCATTCTTCAAGTTTTTTTGTCTTGTATGTAAAATCAACCATGAATTGCCTTAAAGGTGATACATCATGAGCTGTCCTACTGGCAATATGACATTCTTGGACTTGATGCATTATTCCGGGCCAAGAAATGCTCGCCGGCGCTGTTTCGTTGATTTCCTACAAGACCGCATTGTTTTTCATATCTCTGAATTAGAAAGCTAGAATTAGTTTTTATAAATTGCCAGCAGGAAGATATTATTAATTCCTTTTTAAATTGTAGGTGAGAAAACAATTCTTTCTGCCAAGGCATTTAATGTTTTAATATTTGCTGAACTCATATGCACTCTCTGATAAATATGCTTATAAAAATCTAGGACAAACTTTTGTATTCTGTTTGCTAGATTTTCTTTATTATTTTTTTTTAAATTTAATAAAAATTTCAAATTAGTTTAAATTATTTTGATGTTTGTTTTAGTGTTGTTATTTCTCAATTGTCTGAACAATAGTTAAGATCTCTTGCTGTCTCTCCGAGTCTAGAAGGCACAAACCATCTTCACCATACACTTTTGATCACGGTAAACAAATTTTCCAGATACGCAGTGATCTGGTGGTGCCCTCCATGTTCAGTAGTGGATTGTGTGACTGTTACAATAGGTATCTCACCATATCATTTCTGTATCAATTAACTCATAGGTATTTGATGGTTACCCATTCCAAGCACAATACCTTGTTATGATGACCAAAGGTACAACTTATTGGGCTAATAATCTCTGTACAACTATGTAGAATTTTAATGAGCTTAATTATATTTTTATTATAACTTTATCAGCAGTCATCCAATGGATCACGCACTAAAATATTTGCAATTAATAAGCAATAGTCATTTTCTGTCACTATGACAATCCACTACTACGTGATAACTTAACCCTTATGATTCTGAATTTCTAGACCAGTATTTATTCATAAATGATAACTTTCAATCTTTTTGTTAGATAATTAGTTATACATAAATCCCACATACATACACTTATAATATGTTAGCAATATTTTGACAGGCTACTAAGAATAAGAAAATAGAGATTATAATAAAATTAACAATTTAATAAGAATAGTTACAAAAGTATTTCAAATATCACCCTTTAACTTCCAGAAATGCAGAACATTTTCTTTTTACACAGACATTAATAATAATCACTAAAGAAAAAAAAAAAACTTTAAAAATTACTTTAAGTACAAACTGATAAAACATTGACAATAGAAAAAATAATAGTACAATTAATTAACATATTCTCACTTATGGTTTGAAAGTCACTTCAGCTTATAGTTCAAAGTATGTACTTTTTTTTTTCTCTAGAATTATAAACATGTGAATATGTAGATACATGCACACATATATTCAAGGTTTCTTTGCATACTTGTCATAATTCTGGTTTTAAAATACATTTCCATGATTAATAATTGGTAAATGATGCTTCTACACAAGGGGAGTTAGTCTTCCTGGTTTATATACTAGTTTCCACAATACACACATGTAGTATAATAATTTTATATTTGTTTGTTGGTCTGGTCTTTTAAAAAGCACTGGCTATGAGGTTATTTCTTTTATATGAATTTCATTCTCTCTCCCATCATCAGACTATTTATATAACACATTTAGCATGCAAGTGACATTCTAAACAATTGGCAACCATCTTTGATGAATAAATGTGATCAGCACTTATAGAAGTTGGGCTTTACCCATTCATATTACCTCTTGTAATATAGAAATTATTTTCTATCTTTTTATACAACAAATGAGCTTGTACCTCAGGCTTGATAATCAAAAGCAATTTACGGCAGTGATAAGTTTACTTCCTTCACTCCAGCTTAGCTCTAGGCAGAAAGAGCGAGAGAACAATAAAGTCATCTCTTTTATAGTTAAAAATTTCTAAATAAGTGACCAGCTCCATGCAAAACCCAATCAACAAAATTTTTACTTATCTTTATTTTAGGTTTTTAATTACTCTAATTTCATTATTTACAAAACAATTAAATTATTAGATCTGCTAATCCACTAGTTATAGAGATAAGGTTACCATAAAAGAAAGACAATTCATTTGTATTACATATTTAACTTTAAAAAAAGATTGTTATACAGGGTTTTTTTTTCAAAGTTTAATAAACATGAATACTTTGAATCCTATAGCCACATAGGATACATATGTTTTATAATATTGGAACCTATTAATTATATACAATCAATACAATAAAAAAATACAACTTGAATTTTTTCTTTATTTTAATTAATGGAAATGCCCCTTTATTTTTAATAAAATAAACATTGAAGGGTTTAAAGCCATATTCCATAATATTTTAGTCAATATATTGTAACGGGCTGGTGGGATTCCAAAGAAGATTGGGGGGGGGGGATCATACTATGGTCGAACTTTGGGTCTTCAGATAGGATGCAAGTGATTATGCGATGAAATACATAACCTATGATTGTATCTACTTCCAATAGACTAGCTCTACCTCTTTTTATTAACCTAGATACAATTTGGGTCAGTTCATCCAATTCTCACCCCTTTCTAGCCACGTTATACCACAGTATTCGAACTCAGGAAGTAATTGCTTGGACTCTCTTATCAGGGAAGGAGATCACACTAATAGTAGTTATTGCACCTCTATATAGGTGATAATTAATTACCAAAAATCAATTAAGCATATCCAAAACCATACGATATATAAAAAAAAATATGTATGTGCAGTATAAGTATATATGTATTAAAGTTATAATAATTGACCTAAATATGTATATGTATTTCCTCTATAATAATAATAATAATATTGATATGTATTAGAATAATTAAGATTATAATGTTTATGATGAGTATGTGAATAATGAAGAGCTATAAAGCTGATGGTGGATATGGAAATAATGATGAGCTAGAGACCAAATTAAAATAACGAATTATATTAACATTTATTGATTAACAAAAATATAAAATACGAATAATAATTCAATCTGACACATGTAATTTGTTATGTCAAGGACGAGTCTCTACCATATTGATATCTAATAATGATATTAATAAAAATAAAGTCCTTACCCTCAACCCAATGGTAGAAATTCATGCACTTGACCAATTATTTATAACGACAAATATGTAACATTATTATATATATGTGATCGCGATTCTATCTGGCTAATTTAAAATATATATACAAACATAAAAAAAAAAAATCTTTGTTGTCCAGATAAATCAACGGTTATAAATCATTTATACAAAAGCAATATAAAAGTAAGCTTAATTAATAATAAATAAATTAATATAAACTCTATCATTATCTAGTGTATTGCTTTTTGTGAGATAATATTAAAATCTCTTACCTCTCATTTCCCTTTGTTGTCAAAAGTAAGTCGATGGGAGATCAAACTAGTGTATTTTTTATTATTTCGTACAAATGAAGATGATAAAAAAAAAAAAGTTAAATCTAATATTTCCCCCCTCCTCACTCTCATAATGAATTTTCCCAAAACTATAACAGATTGGCTTCCAATTGTAGAAAACGAAAATATACAGAAAATTTACAATAGACAAAAAAATACAGATTTTAATAAAACAAAAATCACAATTTTTATCCCATTATATTAATTAAAGTTTGATGAGTCTGCTGGAAACCGTTTATTTGCCAAATAAGTTCCTATGAATGAAGATGAAATTCTGCTCCCGCACGAAGAATGTAAATTTCTTGTCTGGATCAAAAAGCAGTAATTTTCTCCAATTACACTCTCTTGGATTTGGTTAGGCATTTTATTCCAGGTTTCTTCTAAATGGGTAGGTAAAATCTTTAAGCTTTCATGGCTTTATTGATGATGTAGTATTCCCTATGGTATAAACTGTTTAGCAAACAACCATGGTATAAAGATAATATTATATATCTATTGATTTATTTACTTTTCAAGACTTTAGTGGCGATATTTATATATAACAAAACAGTTAATTATTGTATATTATTGTTATTACGTGAATACAATTAAAGTTATTTAATCAGCAAATAATTGAATCTTCTCTTTTAAATTATTTCTTCCACTTCGTATGGTTGCTTTAAAAGTTCATCTTTTGATAATTCTGAATACTATTTAAAAAATATATATATTTAAATTCGAACATATATATCCATCTTTGTATTCGAATTTCTTTTTAAGCAGAAAAAAAAAAAGCTCTATCTTCGAAGGCAGAAGACAATATAACAATTAATAACACTTTGTAGATCACGTGTAGTTTTTTTAAATATATCAACCTTGTCATTTTCCATTGTCGAGCAGACATTATATATATAATTGGGATTAAAACAATAATTTGTGAACACTTTAAATTTCGTTTCTACAGCTGATTGCTATGTGATTAGATTTAAATTCAGTACTTGTTTTGTGAGGTTTATGCGCAAGTTTTTTGGTATAGTTCTCCCCAGTTAGTGACACATAACACGTTTTATTCCAGTGTTAGTATACCTATCTGTTTTCCGTAGAGGTTTAATGGTTTTTATTATTTCCTTAAAAATAAAAAGATGTTTATGTAAATGTATATATTGGAAAGGAAAAATGTTAACATGATAAATTGCTTGGCAATTTATTGGTTAAGCAAATATGTTTATGTGGCTCCAATTGGCAGAGTTTCTTAAAGAATTGGATGGTATGTCAGGTTGTAACTCATCATTACAATATATATATATATATAAACAATTTAATGTTTGAAATTTGTTCAATGATTTAATGTTTAAAATTATAAAGTCGAAATTATGTTAAAATTGTATAACTAATTAAGAATATTTGTTTCAATCAATTAAAAAAGAGATATGTCTAAAAAAGTTGTTTATAAAAAGAAGAAATAATTTAATTGACGATCATCATGTTAATTAGTAATCATGGAAATTTTAGCAAAAGCTCTTTTGGTGTTCAATTACATTATTGGGAAGAAGATATATAATAAAAAAACTCAACATAAAAAGATAGTGACTGAAAAGTTGGATTTTTGAAAGGAACTAGTGTAGATCAACATCAGAATTGGGAAACTAAGTGAAATATTGCTGTGACATAATGAATGAGGAAAGCCTGGAAGAACACTTTAAAACCAATATTAAATTTCTATCATGGCTATGACTTGCCTACAGTATATAGCAGAGTTCTTCAAGATGCTATGTTAACTCCCTAATGAAGTTTACTGGCTGATATGATTATATAAACTACTGTCCTTAGATGTCATTTTTCCTGGCTGATGTGTTAGCACTTGGGACAAAATAGCTAACCATTGCAATATCCAAATAAAAAGCATATGTAAATGCCAAAAATTTCATTCAAATATAAAATTAAAGTTGTGCAGAGAAAACATGGTAAAATGTAGTAACCCACAATATGGACAAGACAAGCAAAATATTTATTTGCAATTGCTGGAACTTGAGCTGAGAATATTTTCAATACTTTTATACAAAGATTTTAAAATAGTATATTTTAATAATTATTTGTATAGTTATAATATTTTTTGTCATAATTTTATATATCTTCTGTAATTTGAGTAACATTAATTTTTGGTAATATAATCTATATAACAATATATATATATTTTTAATGCTAATATTTATATTAATATTATTCAATTAAATGTAAAAGGGAGATTTGAATTGTAAATTGAATAGAGAAATATATTTTTTCCTATTCTTGCAAATTTTTTTCCCAAACATTGATTTAAATTTGCCTTCCCATAATACAATCCAAGTGATTTATTTATTATATTTTGGATCAAATATTGACATTATGGGAATATGTTATTATAATTTACTTTTTTTATTATCAAGATATATCAAACAATAATAGCACTACATATTTAATAGCCATTATTTATTTATGGGATTGTTAAAATTATTAGAATACATATATAGAAAAAATTATAAGACAATGTTCTCTAATTCCCGTATAATATTTTTAGAGATAAGTTGCTAAATGGTTACTGTTTTAAAAAAAATGTAGTTAAAATCGGAGAAGATAGATAATATATCAAAATTTTTGAAATTTCAGTATTTGTGGATAATGAGAAGAACATAACAATATGCTTTGAAATGAAAATAAACAACTAAAGCCATTGAAATACATAAAAAAAATTATAATTTAAAATTGTAATTGAACAGAAAGTTACCGAACAATTAGTATTTTTAAATAATTTGGAAGGTAGTGATAAAAAATTTGTGAAAAGTCATGATGTTGCATTATGTATCATACTAAAAATTTTACTAGTCAAACACACACACATCTAAATATAAATATTATATTATCAATAATTTGTGAGATAAACTTCTAATTCTCTTTCACTTGCCACAAGCTATTTAATAACAGAATCAGAAAGATATAACGGTCGACGGAACTTCCCATATCTAATCTGCTGTACAAGGTGCCACCAAGCCGTTTGAACCTGGAAAATTTATATAGTAGGCAAATACGCATGGGAGAGGTTACTCTTTTATCGAACCGAAAGCCCCAGTCACTAGCTTAGGGAGAAGCTGAGCGCTTAAAATATCACTGAATATTAAAATCTCTAACTCTTAATTTTAAATATTATTAATAAAATATATAAAGTAAGTTACTGCCAAAATTTAATTAAACAAAACATTTTATTATAACGCACATACACACATTAAAAGAAGAATTTCTGAAAATTAAATTAACTAGTGAATATATGTGCTTTGAATTATAAACACAGATGGAAGTATTTAATTGATTTAATACAATTTTATATTTTACTAAGCGTGAATATGCTACATAGATTACGCATATAACCAAAACTAATCTCTTTTAACCTTAGGCTAAAATCTCGCGTTTAAACCAATGCTAGCTTACTGATATACCGATGTGACCAATGCAAAATGAGATTATTAGCATAACACAACTATGCTAACAGGAATTTACATCTGTAGCATATCATTTGAGAAATAAAGAATCATGGTGGGAAGAAATGAGCATCTTCCCCATGATCATTAATAAATTTCACCAACAGACAGGAACGATCTACTGCCCAATTGGTGATACAAAAACGAAATTATTGAAATATATATAGAAGAGATGCTCTGTAAAAGGGGATAGCAGTCTTTGCTGGCTTACTGTCACAATCGGAGCATAAGAAAATCAATGGCATAGGAAATATGTCCACGGCCATTGACAACGTGATGGCTACACTTTTGGGCCATACGTTCAGGTGGGTATTATGCCCTGTATGCTAAAGCGGTACAAGGGAACGAGTATCCAATGCACCTACTCAGATTACATTGACATAAAACATCCGTACATCTATCCACCAGCACCGATTTAATTACAAAACAATTAGTCCCAAATTAACACACCTTAAACTAACATAATCTTATGAATATATGCAGCCATTTATGCTTATTTTAAATTATTAATTTAAAAAAAATTACGAGAATGGAAATGATAATATTAGCCAATCATATTAAAAGAAAATATAACAAATAATTTAAGTTTTAGTTAGATAAAAAATTTCTTTTAAAATTAAATGATGTTTAAAATTACTACTCGAAAAAGTTTGTATTATATAATTAATGTTCATATTTCATTTAAACAAAAGTTTATACTTTCCAATGCTGTAGGTAAAGTCCGTCCTGGCGGTCCTTAATGCATCACACAATTCCAAGTTCTTTCCATTTCATATTGTTCTAAGTGAAGATAAGTCCATTGCTGGACAGTATCCGGGAACCATCATACTCTGGAGACTGCCTCAGCTGAAGCAAATACAGGAAACGTAATTTATTGCGTGATCCCTACATTTTGGAAATCCGCTATACACTTATAAATATATTTAAATAAGACACAATTAGCATAAGCAATCCAAATCTAAATCTCAATTTCAAAGTTGTTTTTTTTCTATTTTTGTGAATTCATATCATCAAATTCCAGGATCGATCTTGCCTGGCTTGACTTTTCTCTGTGGACCGTGTGTTTATTTCCATTCTTATTGGTCAGCTTTCTTTAGAGCAGGAACTCAAAATTTTATCACTAATATTTTTAATTTATCTCTTATCTGTCTTTATGCCCAAGGGCCTGTTTGCAATTATGTCAATATAGAAAATCATTTCCATTCTAAGATTAAAATAACTAATAAACAGCATTTTTTAAAAAAATTCTTTTATATTAAAACAATCTTGTTTTTGGATTTTAAACTTTAAAGAATTGTATAATTAGTTTACCATCTGTGCATTACATATATTAATTTAAATAAAATTATTAAATTCTCTTTTTATATATATATATATTTCTACTTGAGAGTGATTATATATTTTTTCACTTTTATTTGAAAGTAATGTAACGGCATATACTTATTCCGTTACAATATACATATAAAAATAATACATTGCATGTATGCATATGAATCCATTTATCATAATTATGATGAGAGATTTAAATCCATGTAAAATTTGGATGTTTTTCTTTCCTTTCAGCCAGATAGCTCAAAACAGTCAATTCATCTAGCCATATAATTATTAGACAATAAATGGACATATAAGAATTTTTATCTAGAAAATAATAAAAAAAACTGCAAATCCTTATTATCTAACATTAAACTACTCTAGTGAGTAATGTCTCCTCTTCTCTTTCATTGTTTATCTGTGAAAAAAATGGAGTAGATTTGGAATGAATAAAATAAAGGAGAAAAGATAGACTTTAAAAATGTGGATTTAGAAAATCATAGAAATAATAAATTGAAAAAAATAAGTGAAACAAATATTATTTTTTGAGGAAATAAAAAAGTTGAAAAGTAATTGGATCAAGCTACCACCTGTAAGTGAAGTAGTTATAAACAATACATTCAAAGTAATTGTGGATTATAACAAACAATAATAAAGACATAGACTATCTAAAGGTTGTTTTATCTTTTACCTTTATACAAAAAAATTATCATTGGCAGAACATGATGTTAGAAGAGATAACATAGATAGACAAGTAAAGACCTAAACTGAATCCTAAAAGAATACAAAAGTTCACATGACAAATGATTGGATGAGATATGAAAGTTTAATGTTATGATGTGGAAAAGCTATGGATCAGAGAAACATCAAAAAAATGGCAACAGTTAATTGTCAATAAATAATAGGCTATAATTAAAATATCAAATTTTTCTTTGTTTAAAATATATTTTGCACTGGTGAATACTTACCAAAAAAGAATATAACTAAGATCACAATTAAAATGGTAAAATAAATTTTTGCATGAGAAGAAAGACTTCTAAGTACTCGAGATTTGAATACTTTCTGCCAACTGAAAAATATACATATATGTTGCTTATTAAAATCAAATTATTGTCAGTAAATTTTTAATTTTATTTGTAATAATTAATTATTTAAATATTAAAATGTGAAGAATAGGTCAACATTTTTAAAGACAATATTTTTTATATATCATATTGTAATAAATACATAAAATGTATGAATTACATAAAAAAAAAAATACATATTTAAAAATAAACAGAAAAAAAGTATATATTTTTTTTAATGAAAAGAGATATCAATTAAATAATCAGTATAATAGTAAGTATGGAGATGTAAGATTTTGGAATAAATAATGTAAGACAAGGGTAAAATTAAACAAAAAAAAAAAGAGAATAAAACTCCAATGAAATTATACCAGACTTGATTTAACCTGATTTAAAACAAACAAAAACTAGAATAAAGAAAAAAAACTATAATGATTAATAGTTTAAATTAGATTTTCTATTTGAAAGAAATTGCTTATCCTCTCTTTAAAAATTACAAATTCTAAAATATTATCTTTAAAACTACAAAATAAAAAAAAACCAAATAAAGTAATTTAAAATTGTATTCAATAAGCCAAAGTATTAATTTTTTTTTTAAAAAAAGGAATGTAAAGTTATTTAATCAAATATAAAATAATTTTATAAATTATTATCTAATCAAAAAAAAAAAAAAGGGATTACATTTTACTGAAAAACAGTAAACTAATTAGATAAGTAATGTAATTAAAAAGAAGATTAATTAATAAAAAGGAAAAAAAAATTGAAAACCCGAATAAATATTTATTAGTTCAGTTATTCAAGATAGTTATTCAGAGTTATTGAAGTTATTAAAGTTACTAAATTCTCCTGCTGTTATTAATTTGCTGTCGTATTGCAGAGTTTTGCTGTCTTCATCATCGTGGACTTCTAGTTCTGCAGCTGCAATGATATATAGAAATCGTTGCAGATGTCCTAATACTACCAGGCCCTGCTAGACTCGCAAAAGGGGTATCCATTCGGTCTTTTCACCATACAGTTCTTATAAATTATCAATAGCCTGGGATGTGATCAAAATCTTAATCTGCCATTGCTGATACATCCACCCATCATACTTCCAAGACTGTGGCTGGATAAATAAATGAAGATAGACACTGCCCCGGAAAGAAACTGCGAGCCGCTAAGGAAACCAGAAGCCAACACAAGAACATTGTTCATGAACTCTAAGCACTATAAAAAAAAGAAGACAGGAGTGATCATTTCAAGAAAATCTCTCACTAAAACCTAAGTAAAAATCAAAGCCTAGACTTAATTTCTTTATAAACTTTGCTAAAACTAGAAAATGTGTAAACTTTTACTTCCTAATTTAAAATGAAATTAATTATGCTAAAATAACTTTTGTTCTTGTTATAATTTGATATGTGTCAATTATGTAAATAAATGTCATCTAATTGTTAATTAGACTTATATTCTCTTCTCTCCGAATCACTCACCATATGAAATTAAGTTAAGCCAAAATTTGTTAATTATATTCTTTTGTTTTAAAATATGCAATATCTGATCACTAAATGAGGGGTGTTTTATTGAGCTAGCTGAGGAATCAAGTACTAGAAATGTTTAAGGTCTTCTCTTATGGATATTCCGGTTAATTCTCTGGATGGTGTCCAGGTTCAATATGCAATGAAAATTAAAAGTATTCATGGAAGTATTTTACTCTTAGCAGTCATAGAGCAGATGTACAGTCTTGAAAAGTAACCACAGTCTGTGTATTTACATACAGTATGTAAGATATTTATATTTTCCCCTCTGCTTGTATAATTGTTCAGATATAAAAAAAAATTTTTTTAAAAAAAAAAAATAAAAGCGAGGTTCTGTTATAATATATTATCCAAGTAGGAAAGAGATGAAAGAAAAAAAAACACCTTGGCAAAGTATTTTAATGCAACAATTTATCAAAAAAGGGCATGGATAGATTATCAGATTCTAGATAAACTGTATTAACAATATATTATGCAGTCTATATATGATCTCAATGTAGTGTTGAATGAAACTTTAAATAAGTTTTAAAATATGATATAGATATAATGATTAACCATTTGTCTAGAACTAATTTCTTTATTTTATTTTTAAAGCTCATCAAATATTTTATGTACTATTTTTTCTGATCTATAGTTGCACAGCCTTCCATCTTTTTCATATTATAGAACAGTAATTATAATTTTCTCATTTTTCAGACAATGTTGCTATATCTTATACATTATAAAATATTTGACCTACTTTTTCATAATACTTCAAAACTAAAATTTAATTAGCATTTTGAACAAAGAAAAGAGCTTTCTTCTACAATTCAATGATTTTTCTATTTACATATTAGCAGGATGATCAAGAAATTTTTAAAATATGGTTTCTTATTATTCTTGTTCATCTTTGTTGCTACAAAGTGATTCATCATTTTAATCAGTAATATTACTGACTGACATTATATACCATCTAACTAGTTTTTCTATAAACTGGAATATTTTTGAATCATTCTTACTTGTTTTTCTAATTTAGTTGTTTTTATAAATTAAAAAATTATATTCTTTGATTTTATTTTTGATACCATAAGTTTGGTTTTCAAAAAAATATGATTATTACAATTAGTTATTTTTTGCATTTTTTTGTTACTGTAAAATAGTCTTGTAGAATATTAAGAGCAAATGAATAAAACAAATATTGTTCTAATTTGGTTAAACATTCAAAACTCATATCATTTAATATAGATTCACTTAAAATAAATATTGGATTATATTGGTAGGCACATACAAGAAATTAACATAGTACTAATAACAATAAGAATATATTTATACTAAGGCAAAAAATGCTCAAAAAGACAAGAGTTTTTTTCAACTATTTTATAATAAGTAAGCCTATCTCTCATTGTAACATTTAGAAAAGAATTGATTACTATTTTCATACTTTTAAAATTATTTTAATAATGATTTTAAAGCTCAAAAAATCTACGCAGTTTAAAAATTCATATGTTAATCTATCTTGTATCTTCATTTCATTTTTATGTAATACTCTGACAATTATTCATTTTCAATTTAAACAGAGATCATTAGCTTATACATTTCTTTAATCCAATTCAAATTTCAATATCAGTGATTATTTATTTTCATTCATTTTATGTGCAATTTTTAGTAATGAATATGAATCTGCTATGATGTAGAATTTATCCCTGACTTACAATAATCTCATTTCTTTCATTTCCAAAGTCCATCAAATATCATGTCCAGATTAGATATTGTTCAACATTATAAAATATCATCAAATACTTTCACACATCCTTCCAGATTATCATTTAACATCTCCAACATCAATCCTATTCTTCAAATACTTTTAATGATTTCTCTTCTTAATTTCAACTATCAACATCTTTTCAACCTTTAAAGTTCCTTCCAACATTACATACTATACATATCATACCATTGACACCTTCTTTGACACTTTATCAATACTTTTATTTTTATTATTTGTATTACACTAACAGTTTCGACTGTCCTGCAGTCATCATCAGAGCTACAATATTCAAATATATAATTATACAATTATTACACTTATCCACATATATATATACATAATTAATACACAATATAAACAAAAATAATAATTATACATTTTAATATGATCTTTATAAATAATCATTTCCCATTTTATTATCTTCTAAATAATTTTATCAATATTTTATATTAATTTATTTTATATCACTTTATTTCATTTTTTAAATATTATTTAATATAATAATTATAACTTTATCATTTATTTATTATGCTTTTAAAAAATCAGAAGCATTATATGATTTTTGTTATTAGAAAAATGCAAAAAAAGTGTGATTTATATAGACATTTCACTGACTTGATTTAACATTTGATAATAGATATTTGTCTACCAAAGTTTATTCAGATTATATAACTGCAGTATGATATAATATTAAATCATCTATGCTCTTTATTACTGTTTTATAATGCTTTAATTACAACCCTCTATGACAGTTTCGATTGCCCAAAAGCATTGTAAAACAGTAATAAAGAGCATAGATGATTTAATATTATATTATATGGATTTGGCAATGCAATAAGGAAGATATAGTTAACTGCAATATGATTGTACATTCAGAAATATTATTATATTGTTGGTAAAAATTTAAAGTATTAAAAATATAAAAAAACCTATAATAAGCAGGGATGTGTGCTTGTTATTAATTTTATTTTCTGTTTTTATGATGATAGTATTTCAAAGACTTTATAGCCACTTTGGTTTTTAATAATATTTATTTTTATAACGCGCAGACGGTATTGAAATTAAACTGAGAAAGTGCAAATCTTTCAAGCGCTTATGACTATCACCAGCCAATCAGATCAAGCACTAAGACAGAGAATTTCACAAGAAAAAGGTGGTTCCATCTTCTTCTTTACTTGTCTTTCTATATATCCAAGCCAGTCTAAAGTACTTAAATCTGAAAGCGTGAACCTTAAATATCTTCACACTCAACACACCGAGTTCAAATTACAAACATACAGCGTGAAATCTTTCGATTTACTACGCAGTAGTTGATCGATGTTATAACTTGCAGCAACGTCTGCGCATTATAAAAATAAATATTATTTACATATGTTGCTGCAAATTATAACATCGATAAACTACTGCGTAGTAAATCGAAAGATTTCACGCTGTATGTTTGTAATTTGAACTCAGTGTGTTGAGTGTGAAGATATTTAAGATTCACGCTTTCAGATTTAAGTACTTTAGACTGGCTTGGATATATAGAAAGACAAGTAAAGAAGAAGGTGGAACTACCTTTTTCTTGTGAAATTCTCTGTCTTAGTGCTTGATCTGATTGGCTGGTGAAAAGTCATAAGCGCTTGAAAGATTTGCACCCTCTCAGTTTAATTTGGTTTTTAATGTTAACTAATTAAAAGCAAAAACAATAGCTTTCATCTTTTTGGCTTCTAGATTAAATAATATGTTGGCATCCATATTGTTCTTATCATTTAAAGAATAATGTTAATATTTTGAATTAAATATTTAAAAAAATTCAGGTGCTTTATCAGTAAGTAATAAAAATTTTTTTTAGCAATTTTTGTCTTAAAAATTTGGTTCAGTTTACACTTTTTGGATAGAATGTTAAGATGCTGTATGAATTCCAATACATTGCTGCTGCATTTAACAAGTTAAAAGATATTTGAAGAATTTAATCAAATTTGTTGTTTTTCTGAAACCTTTATTATGTGGAAATAAGACATGAAACTGCTATCAATATGACATAAACACTAAAAAAAAAAAAAATACATTTAAGAGTTTTCCATAATATTTTAAAAACAGAATGACAAGATCATAAGAGCAAGAATATATTTTTAAAGCATTGTAATGCAGTCGAATCTACTATTGTAATGGTAATCTTCACAGAAATGGGCATGTGATACAAATGAAGAGTAAAACTATTTTATAATGAACTTGTGCATAGTTCTGAAGAAAAAAGAAAACCTATTTATTATCTTAAGATTCTAAAAAAATATGACTGAGGATACAATACAAATGGGATCTAATCATTTGGAGCTACAATTAAAGAACGTTCAAAATCTTATATTTATAAACCAAATATGCTATTACTAAAATGATAATTGCATTAACAAATTAATTGCCAATCTTTTTTTTTTTTTAAAGTATTCGGCATGCTAATTATTATCAAGGTTAATTACATTCATATGAAAAGAATATGTTTAGTAAAAGCTTAATATAAGCCAATTAGAGTGGAATTTCAGTAACCATTGTTTGATTTATTCTCTATTAAAGAGTTTAGAAGCAGATGAAAAATTGATTCATATTTTCATTTGAATATAATCAGCCTTGCTGCTAGATGATATGGCTGAATACTTAGAAAAAAAGAAGACTGTTGAGTAATATGTGTTGAAGACTTTCAGAAAGAAAGTTTGTTTCAGAAAAAAAATAAAATATAACAGTAGAAAATATTAAATAGATTAATGAACCAGAATTTATGTGGACAAATATAAGTTTCAAAGACTAATTTGGAAAGTGATTGCAAAATTTATGTTTTCTTTATCTTAACCCATTTTCTCTCTCTCTCTCTTTGTTAATTATGGAGTTAGAATGGCCATACTCATTTATAAGATGATTACTAAATAATGTAATAAGTATATTTAGTTTTGACCAAATTAATTTGCATATATTTTTAGATAAAATATAATAAATTCATGAGCATTATAATTTTTTTACATTTTTCTCAATTAAAAAAAAGATAGTGGGGCAGGTTAAAAAATTATTCCAGTTAAAATAAAAAAGAAAAATAATGGATGGCTAAATAGGTTAGTTATAAGCTAATTACAGTTTGGAACCTTTAAAAAAACCTTCAAAGTTTAACCCAATCCCATTCTGAACCCTTAGCAAACATGATCAACACTTTTCCAGTAAGTACATAAATAACTTATATCTATTCACATTCACATATAATGTTTATATATTTACCTGATAGGTGAAATAAATGGTATTAATAATAATAGTATTAAGGCAATTTCAAAATATAAAAATGTTGCAACAAATGTCCACTGTATACTCATATTTAGGTTGTTTTAGAATCTGAAAAGAAATAATATATACATTTACAATTTAAATAAAATATATGTAAAATAATAATAAAACAAATACAAGTTTTTATTTTGTAAAAATTTTATATACATTTCTAATAAAATATTTTGAAATCAAATTATTTGGAAGTGAAAAACAAGTAGTGTAAAATAACTTTGCCAGAATATTTAAATAATACATTACATATTTATAATAATTAATTCATATAATTAAAAACAAATCACTTATATAAATGAAATTAAAAAAAAATACTGTTTTCAATTATAATTTATTTTCCGGTATTAACTTGCTTAAACATCTAGCAAATTACAAGTTCACAAACAATGCAAAGTCCTGACATTATGATAGTTTAATTTAGCTTTATAATTATTATTAAACGAATAAAAAATATTTATTTTTCAATTATTATATACTTAGTTCTTTTATACATTTTTTTTATTCCTGTGATTTATCAGTCAAAATACTGTATCTTAAATAAATAAAAAAGTCTACACATGGTCTGGTAAAATCCTTAGCCTAGTGGATGGTATATTTTAAAAACACTACATCTTCTTTTATTTGCTACTTAAAATATCTAATGACAAAAAGAAATGAGTGTTAAAATAACCACAGCTTAAATAATCCACAAATCCAAATGCCATTTTTTAATCTTTTAATATGTATATTAACAATATTATTCCAATACTTGAATAAATAGTAATTAAATTTCTGAAGCTTTCATAAAATTCCACATGAAACTACTTAGAAATATAATAACTTTCATTATTTTCATATTTCTATCAATAATCGTTGAATCAAGCTAGCTCATAACATATAAAATTATTTTTGTTTATATCAAATGATTTTTTTTTTTGTTTGGCTTTTTTCAAAGCTGAAATATGATAAAACTTTATCTAGCCTGGAAGGGACAACTCAACTCACATAGTTATATTACCAATAATTATCTAATGAATAGAGAATAAAGTTGATTTGATTCTTAATATCAAGATGTTGTAGTAATTCATTGTAATTTGAATGACCAAACTAATCTATAGTTTCATTTTATTATAATAATTATCACTAAATTGTAATATGACTTTTATTGTTTAGTGCAATAATGGAGTAGCAAATACTGGAATTCAAGATTCTTGGATCATGACTTTACTTGTAATTTCTAGTGCTTGAACTTCTTATAAACTTTTGGGCAATAAACTATTTGACTTTTTTAAAAAATTGAGGTGCAGCCTATATACATTTAGCTTCTAACTAATCAGTTCTGCAATCTTATAGTTAATATTAGATAGTCAGTACGGTAACAGATGATTACGAATGAAGACAATAAAACTAATAGAAAATTTACTAAACAGAATGCTGATTTAATTAAAGAATTAAAGTGAAACAATAATAAAAAATATTTAGATAATTATAAAATAGTTTTTAATTACTGTAACTTTTTAGATATCAAAAACTGAATGATGCAGTTAAAATAAAATAAAAACTTAAGCCCAAATATAAAATTAACAAATTTATAATAATATAAGTTTCAATATATAACAGTGATTACAAAATATATATATTTATAATTATACAGAAAAGCATTTTTAGCACATAATTTTATGCTCTTTTCAACATTAAATATTATACGATTTAGCCAGTAGTATATTATTAAATACTAAATGGCATCTATTGTTTTGCAAAAGATAAGTCTATGAATATATATAAAATTTCAATAAATTTAATTAATAACCATACAACTAAAAATGAATGAAAAATTATATAAGATAATATAAAGTAGGTTTTTATCCACACTATTTCTTGTGTTGTATAAGTAATTTACTTCAACCATTATTGAATTTCTAACAATTTAATTGCTTTATCATAATTTTATTTTTATTTACTTTATTTATTTATTATTATTTTTCTATTATAAAACAATAGATATCTCTCTGGATGCAGTAATATACTATCAATTAAAACAGATAACGTTAAACATTGAAGTAAAAAGAGCATAAAACTATATGCCAAAAAACTTTTCTGTATAATTATAAATAAATATTTTTTGTAATAGTTATTATATACCGATATTTATATTAGTTTATTATAAATTTATATGAAGAAAACCCAACATAATAGATTTTCTTTATTTCCATTTTTGATGACAAAATTAACAAAAGAAATAAAATATTAATAAAATGAACTTCAACAGCGATAAGCTCAATTATAAACAAGTTTAATCCATATAATATGTAATAAACATAAAAGTATTCATAAAATTCCCAGAATAATTCCAATTAAACAAATGTAATAATCCCTAAATAAAGAACAACTACTAATTTTTTTTATATATATAAATCCCCTCCCCCTCTCTCCAAAAGATAACAAAAAAAAAAACAATACAATTTTACAAATATATGTAACCGAGCTTAATGTGTTGGTACAAAAACTTGTTTGCTTAATGGCAGCCAGAACTACTTCTAAGACTATTCTAAAAGCAAACTTTCCACTGAATATTAATGTAAAAAAGCAAAAATCTTAGAACTATTTTTTATAAATTTATTTAAAAATTAACTTCATCATTTTCAAACATAATTTTTCTTTATTGCAATCAGTTTTTTGCATACAATTCAATAAATATTTATTAAAACAGATAAGATAAATAAAAAAATCTATTTTTAAAAACTATTTCTTCACAAGTAATTTAGATTAAATTTTTTATCATCTGGATCTTTAAGATATAATGCACCCTTCTTTCAGCACTTATCATTTATCTCTTTATTATACTATCAAACTACAACAGCAATATTTAAGCTAAATTCATGATGGAGTCAGACAATACTATACTGATTTATTCATTTTTGATATATATCTATATCATGGAAATATTTGCTTTTTTAAAAAAAAATATACTTCAGGGTTGGGAATTGGATATAATTTTTCTACATTTTTATGTATTATAGAAATTGCTTTAAATATTTGAAAATTTTACAAATATATATAAGGATTCAAAAGGCACAATTCTTTTGTGAAAAAAACTACTGATTGGGTTACTTTTTCACTATCACATAAATATTGTTTAAATTAATGTCTTAGTGTGGCACTGAACTTCTATCAGCAAAACATTAAAAATACTGGGAACATTAAATTAAATTGAAGAACAACATTAAAATAATTTACTATATTTTAGATATTCTTAGAAATAATGTTCAAATTGTGTTTTTTATTTCATTCCGAGATAAAAAATAAATGATTAATCTATATATATTTAATGAGAAATAAATCTCTAATATTTATTTATTATAAGCTAGAAATTTTCTTTTAAGAAAATATTTATGGCAAGAGATGGCAGTTAGCAATACATATATTGGATTCACAAGAAAAATGTCTGAATTTGTATTTGTTAAACAGAAAAAAAATTCTATAGTATAATGGAAAAAAACCTATAGATGATTTCCAGGCAACTTTTTAGGTTTTTTTTAGTGTTAGATTGATGTCTCTAAAATTTGGAATTATGGCACTGCAGAGATATATCAAAGAAACAATTCTCAGACAAGTGTTAAGTCAAATATAAAATATCATTTTTAAAGACGGTAGAAATAAATAAAATACTAGTACAGTATTTGAAAAAATCATATGTATATTTAAATAAATCACAATATAAAATATCTTCATCTAACAGCAATAATATTCATATATTTTTTTTATTTTTATTTTTTAAATTGTTTTATATTTTTGGTACATAAGATTGTATAAAAAATAATGTACGAAATAAATATTAAAATATTTTATTCATTAGGCAATACAGTTTTCTCTCCACTTTTATCTACTGAAGAGTTTATTCAATTGGTAAAAAAAAAAAAAAGCATTAGAACAAGATTCCGGATCAAGTTATCACTATGACGTTTCGGATAGGAATATTGATACATTTCTCAGATCAATCTTCAATAAATGATTGCTGCTGGGCCAGTTGTATATAAAAATACGCTATTAAATATTATACACATATTAGGAGAGTATAGATCTGCGCATACAATATTAGAATACGTCCAACTGCTTGGTTGATCATTATTTGTCTAGTCAAATGCTGTTCATGAATGCGTTCCAGCCGAACTCAATTATTAAAAAAATACCTAGAAGGCCGCGGGTTTCCCAAATCTGTCTTAATGAAAGGAAAACCGAATGCAGTATATATTATTCTTAAAATACAATAAAGTTTCCATCATTTATATATACATAAAAATAAGTTAGTTGGAAAAGACTTCTATATTAAATACTTGTCTCTATTTTTTTTGGTACAGTTAAGATAGATATATCTTAATTCTGAAATTCTCACAATGCAGAATATTTACGAAAGATCTATCAATCAAGTTACTTTCAGTAATTTTAGAATACGCATTGAAAACAAACTAAGTTTTACACATTTTCTTTTGATATAATGCAGTACTCTGATAAAGAAATTAGGTTTTACATAAATATAAACCTCGCAATAATGTAAATAAATATGAACATGTTTCATTTACATCTATTTTTATATAGAATAGGATTTATTTGCCTGCTTTATATATATAATATAGTATTTGGACAAAGAAATTACGTTCGGTTCACAAAATATAGGCCTTGCAATATTGCAACTTTGTAAAAGTAGAATATATACATATAATCATAGCAAACTACATAAACTAACCAAAATTTTATAAATCGTACACCTATTACCGCTTAATTTAATAAAAGGCCAAAACTTACAATCACAACATACAGCAGAAATAAAATAGTAAAAAAAAAAAAAACAGAATTTTTTTCTATCACATTAAATCTCGTTCAAAAACATTGCGAGACCAAAATGAGAAATTGTTTATCTCTGTGGTAACCGAGACGCTTAACATTTAAAAGATCACTAATTTTTGTAAAAATAAATTATTATGTCCAATCGGTAAGTATTATCTCTGGTCTATTATTACTCTTTATAATTACACTGTTGTAACTAATTTATTAGCTGAAAAATATTATTCATATTTTCTACAAATATTTATGTGTGTTTTGTTTACTTGATTTTTAAAATAGGTATATTAAATATATATATTTCTTTACATTTCTTGAATTGTGATAAATAAATAAAATGTTTCATATAAATTCAAAATTTTGAATTAATTTGCAGTGTAATATCAAAAAATATAAGCACACAATGATTTTGCTACTGGACATTTAGAAAAAACTATGTTAATAAGTGAAATACATATCTGTAGGATGACTTACTTTAACGTTACTAGCAGCTGTAATAAATGATTACATTTTCTTTGAAGTAATGAGTAATCACTATGACTGCTGAATCGTTATATTTCCAGTCATAGATATCGAAAAAAATATTATTTTAAAAAAATCACATCCTATTTATAAAGGGATTCTTTCTGAGGATCTATTAGTTCCATCTAAGAGATAAATAATATTTAATCTTTTTAATCACCTTGCAAAAATGAATTTAAAGGTATCAGCAGAGAAAATGAAACTAATTGTTTTTGGTCATTTCACTCTTTTCCTACAAGCATGTATTGGCTCATCAAAAACTATGATCTATTTATGATAAAAGTAGTCTTTTTTTGTCTCCGCTCTATCTTTTGTGTATAATTGTAGTTTTTTTTTTTTTTCTATAATTATTTAAGTTAATATAAAGCTTGATTGCCATGAGTAGCTCATACTATCAATCGTCTAAATAAATTTCTGTAATAGGATTATGTGTTTGTTCAGACACATTTCCATTGATTGTTTAATAGCATTCACAGTAATTTTGGAGTACAATACATAAAAGATGTTTTTGTCTAAATGAAAATTACTTTAAATATTGCTCATAATCAAGCTACTTTAATCATTAAGTCAAATTAATATTAAAATCTTCAAATAGATTAAAGATAGTATTTTATAGATATTATAGTGCATTTAAAAGCAGTTCTGTTTATTTTATTTTAAAGTCATCTATTATAAATTTGAGTAATTAATTGATATCACATAGTTGTATTATATATCCATATCCCCTAAATAGTTAGATTGTGGTCTTCATATAAGAAAATATTTGTTTTAGACTAATGCAACTTACATTTAGCAGCCATTTTGGACTTTCAAACTAATAGCTTGAAATTTAAAAACATCTTAATATTTTGAAATCAAGAAAATTGTTAGTAATCATGTAAGTTTTATATTAGCCAATAATTTTATATTTTTAGTCAATAATTTTATATTTTAGTGTTTTAAATTTTATAATTATAGGCACTTTTCAACTTTTTCTGACTAAGATTATCAATAAACATCATATGACTGTCTCTACTTAAACTTAACATATTATGACATGCACAATCATCATTTGTTATTTTTCTATAGTCTACAGATAATATCAATAAAGAAAACAGAAATTCTATGTTTAGTAAATACATCTGAATTTTGAATAAAGGTAAAATGAATGAATGGTTTATTTATTAAAATTAAAATATTTTATGTCATATAATGGTCTTTATTAAGGTTAAAAGAAGAAAAAATTTCATGTTTTACAAGCTAATGTTTAAAAGACTAGGTGTTATTGTTGTTACTAAGTAAGTAACAGAAAAAGCTCAGCAAAAAGAATACATTTTTTTCTCCTAAAAATTTTTGTTTTATTTTACCTACTTTCATCATTAGTCTGTGGATTTGCAATAAAAATTATAATGTAGAGAACATGTAGGGAGAAGAGAACATAAACTCTCTTCAGTTAATATCTGCATGAATAAAGGAAATTGATAACAACTGCTATACTGACTGCCTAAAACCATTGAACCATTGGATTTGCCATGGTACACAGTGTTTATAAAAGGAATAGTTGGATATCATGTAAAAATTACAATTACTATTGAATCCTATATCTTTATTTGTCATTGTGAGACTGTTAAAGAAGATACTGTGGAAGAATGAACCCTAATTCCAATGTTAACTGTTGAACTTGGTAACAAATCACAATAAATAATTTTTTTAAATGATCTAATCAATAACTTTTACATATCATTAATAATCAAAGAAATACAATTTTCTTCTTCCTCCTTTTCTTATATATTGATTTCTATATTTACATATCATATCATTTCCAATCTTCTTGTACATTTAACAATACTGTTTTTATATCAAAACTCCAAATATATAATCATACAACATAATCAAAATATAAATCTTAACATGACCATTGTAAATAATCATTTCCCATTTTATTATGCTACTCTTAACTAATTTTATTTTATTTTTTATATTATTTTATTATTAAATTATTCTAAATCTATTTATTATAATTTTAAAACTTTAACCTATCATTTTATTATTATCTTTTTACTTATTTTTTTTAATTATTTCTAAACTTTTTATATTTTTATTATATATTTTTAACTATTAACTTAACCTATCATTTTGTTATTATCTTTTTACTTATATTTTTTTAATTATTTCTAAACTTTTTATAGTTTTAAAATTATAATAAATAGATTTAGAATAATTTAATAATAAAATAATATATAAAATAAAATTAGTTAAGAGTAGCATAATAAAATGGAAAATGATTATTTACAATGGTCATGTTAAGATTTATGTTTTGATTATTTATATAAATATATGTATAAAAGATACTAATTGTCTGATTATATATTTGGATATTGTAAATCTGATGATGACTGCAGGACAATCGAAACTGTAAGAGTAAAGTTTTGGTATAAAAAATAGTATTGTTAAATGTATAAGAAGGTTAGAAATGGTATGATATGTAGTCAAAGAAATAGCAGTAACATCCTAATAGATATCTATCCAATTTTCTTTCTTATTTAATAATTTAAACTAGGGATGGGCAAATATTGGCCAACAGGCCACATGCGGCCTAGTAAGAGTTTTTTGTGGCCCACCAAGACAGAAAAATCCACCTTGATCAGAGATTTCCTTTCTGTGCATGACCGAAGATTAGTCTCGTATTTTCCATTAGGATGGCCACGTCAATATGCATGTGAAGTGTACATACGATGTGCAGTGATTTTCTGTTTGATGCTGGTTAATTTCTATTTTGTCTTTGCTACAGTAAATATATAAATTTACAACTTTAGTGAAACCGTGAACCCTCCGAAAAAACGTAAAATCAGTAATGAATGTTGAGTGTTTAATGAAGAAGGGACAACAGATATTTCTTTGGTAATACAGGGAATAAAGCAGTGTATTTATTGTGTCATGAATGATAGTTGTATTTAAGGAGTACAATCTGAAACGACACCACAAAACAAAACATAGCGAATTTGGCTGCAAACTTTCCAAAGAACACAAAATAAAAGCTGCAGGATGTATGAAAAGGCTGAAAAAGCAACAAACATTATCTACAAAGCAATCAATATTTCAAAATAGTGCTACAGAAGCAAGTTTCATGGTACCTACAATCTTGCTAAACATATCAAGCCTTTTTCGGATGGCGAGTTTATTAAGCAGTATATGATAATGTGTAAATGTATTGTGTCCTGATGTGAGAAGCAAATTTGAAAGCATCTCATTGTCAAGCAGGACTACAGTGTGGCACATTGAACTCGCAGAACAGCTGAAGACTGCAAGCAAATATTTTGTTGGGTTTTCTTTGGCACTTGATGAGAACATAGATAATGAAGACACTGCACAATTACTCATCTTTATCCATGAAATTAATGAAAATTTCATCATCACAGAGGAATTACTTGGTCTATAATCAATGAAAGATAGAACCACTGGTCAGGAATTGCTTGGGTGTGCTGTGAATTGTGTAGAGAAAAGTGGCTTGTCCTGGAACAAAATGGCAAGCATTACAACAGATGGGGCCAGAGCTTTCAGTGGAAAAAATGTAGGTATGGTTAAGCTTTTAAAAAACAAGTTACAAGCACAAGACACAGACAGTGATATCTTGTCTTTTTATTGCATTTTGCATTAGGAGAGCCTTTGTAAAGCTGTACTGGACTTAAAGCATGTGGTAGATCTTGTTAGTGTGGTGAACACAATCAGAGCAAGGACACCCCACCATTGACAGTTCAAATCTTTTCTTGAGAATGTGAAGGCAGAGTATGAATTTGTAATTTACCACAACAGTGTAAGGTGATTGAATCTGGGTAAAGTGATAAAAAGGGGCTGGGTATTACAGAATGAAATCCTCTTATTTCTAGACATGAAGGAGATATCTCATGATTTCATTACAAAAATAGGATGTGAGGAGTGGAGATATGAGATGGATGTTTGCCGATGATGTATTTGAGAAACTGAGTGAACCGAATGTGACATTGCAGGAAAAGAAGTTGTTTTCACACAAAATGTGGAAGCATGTAAAAGCATTCAAAGCAAAACTAGGTCTATTTACAAGGCAAGCAGGTGAAGGCAATTTTTGACATTTCCCTTTATTAGGAAACAGAAAATGCCTGAAAGTGTTTCTGCTAAGATTATGGATCATCTGCAGAGTTTGGAGGATGAGGTCATGAGAAGATTTCATGATTTTAAGAAGATTGAGCCTACATTCAGTTTGCTCTCTTATTCCATCACTGCTGATATTGACACAGCACCTGAGGAGCTGCAGCTTGAACTTATTGACAGTCAAATCACACTGTGACTTTTACAAATCCTTTGTCTGCTGAAAAATTTCCTTGTATAAATAAATTTTCTGGGAAAATGTTCTCTATATTTGGGTTTATATATATTTGTGAGCAAAGTTTTTCTTGCTTGAAGATCAACAAGAGTAAATATAGATGCTCTTTGACAGACATTAACTTGCAGGCTGTGATGAGAATCTCAACAAGCAATCCCACTCCTGATTTCAAAAAAATTGTAGAAAAGTGTGAAAGGGTACATTTGTCTCATTAAACTGAATTAAATGTGCTTGCACCTATAGAAGATATGAAATTATCACAATAAATAAATTGAATAAAATTGTCACTATTTTATTTAATTTATATTTATTGATTTTTATGGTACAATTTATATCTTTTCTGAAATGCAAAGTTAACTAATGAATGTAATCATTTTAAAAGGTGCAGCCCTTAACCTCCACTTCCACAAAGTGGCCCCCCTGAGCCAAAACAATTGCCCACCCCTGATTTAAACTATTAATGCAATCCATTTGTTAATAAGTATAAATCTAACCAATAAATCAAATAAATAAGAACTTAAGTTGGTCATTGTTATAAACTTGAGAAAATAAATCAAAATTAAAATATAGCCAATATTTAATATTTATTTTAAATTTATAAAATGACTCATTATAATGAAAGCATTACTTGATTTAAAGAATATGAGATATTAAAAAAAAAAAAAACATTTTTTTTTTATATTGTATGAATGATTATGTATTTAACCTTTTGTGAATATGCATGCTAATGATCTTTAGGTATAGATCATATCTAGCAATTGCAGTCTGGCAGGGATAAATCATAAGTATACAACAAATTACATTAGATTGCAATTGTTAAAAATTAAAGTTATATTTGTTTATTTAAACTAATTCAATGAGTTGATGATTATCTTAATAAACTTATATTTCATTATTAATCTAAGCATCATTTGATTTATCTATTACACAAATTATTTTATTACATAAATTGCTTGATTAATAAAATATTTAGTCATATATTTCATACTATACACCTATTAGAAAATAAATCCTTAATTTATTGAATTTTATTTTTTTGCCAGACCAAAACATTTATTAACACATATGGATTCAGTGGCATCTTATAAATTCATTAATTTATTATAATATAAGTTTAAGTTATTATAAATCTATTTGTGGATCAGCTTATTTATCTGTCTACCAGTTATATTTTTGGGCTGCCCCAAACACAGCTCTCTTTCCATTACATTTTGGCTTGCCTAAATACCCAAGGAGCATTTGTGGGTCAGGTAGCTTTTTATCCAGCTGTTATGCATTACAATATATTAAGTCCAAGTTTGTTAAATACTATTATCTAAACTTATAATAACTAGCTGTGGAATAGAATAAACTAAATTGCTCCTACTAATATATGTTAAGTAGAAACAAAGATAGTCATGTGATTGTAATTGGTATGAAGTTATTATATATGTTTCTAATGAAAATGTTATTTTGTAAAAAGAATTTTATAAAAAGTTTGTTAAAATGTTTAATTTGGAATTTGTCAGTTTATAGAACAGATGCATAAACAATTATTTTTTAATTGTATATATTTTTGCTCCATAAAATGTTTGTGGAGTGTTTGTGCATGTATTGTTTATATACATGCAGACAGTATATGAATAATATATCTCATTATTATGCTACTCTAGAAAATCTATATATGTTAATCATACATTTAAACACATTTATTTATGTTAATGAAAAATAATTATGCAAAAATGGACTCTTATTAAAAAATGCACTAAGACTTATTCGCAGGTATGTAAGGAACCATAATAATTGTGCATATGTTTCACATACTACATTAGCAGCAGATTATCAGCATACAGTTATTATGATAATTGCCATAATTTAGGTTCATTAAAGTATATGTATTGTAGTCATACCAGAAATGGTACATAATGGACATTCTTTATTTTGGACACAAGACAATGGATTATAATTATCTACTGTGCTAGTAAAATTCATTAGACAGTTTAACATCTAATATTAGCACAAAGTAAATTTTAATATTTCATAAGTGTTAATAAGATTATTAAAAGAAATGAATATAAAGTGAATGATTTAATATATATTCACATTCTCATTCCAAGATACTTAAGATTGGCCTATATAAATGCATTTAGATTTGAAAATAAGATAGTCTTATTTTCTCAAAGTTCTTGTGACTGGAATGAGAGTATCTTTGCATTTAACATTGCTGATTTATAGAACAGTGCAAGTGAGAAGGGATTATTATCTTCTAAAAAATTATTTGAATAAAAGTAAAAATTAAGTAAAACTAGTTTGATATTTTATTTTGATATACAAACATCCAATAATAGATACATACTGGGAATTATATATTATTCTTACAAATAAATTATATATTCATCTTATTTACTTACATAGAAGGGATGAAGGCTTCATGTATTGAATGGAATGAGTGCTTCCATAGAAGAATTCGCTAAAAAATTTAAAAGCTTTAACTAAAATTCAGTTTTAAAAATTTACTAAAATATGTACATATTCAACCTCACAAAATTGATCAAACAAATTGCACATACAATATTGTAGTAAGAACAGCAAGTACATTAGTGTATATAAGCTATTTTGACAAGCATAAAAAAAATTCTCTAAACTATTTTGCTAAACATAAAAAAAGAAGAATGAACTATTCAAACTCATTATTATTTGTATATAATTTATGTTGACTTTCAATTTTTTTACCAAATGGTGAATTGTTTTTATATAAGACAAATAATGAATTTGACCTCAGCATTATTCATTGATTATAAGAAGTTCAAACAATGCTAAAATGTAATTTAAAGTTAAAACTTAAGAATGTTAAAAGCATTTATAATATCTTGATAATATACTTAAACTAGTCATAATCTGATTAATAGATAAGAGAATTCTATATTTTTCTCCATACTATTTATCCAAACAAAAAAGAAGAATGAACAATTCAAACTCATTATTTTTTGTATGGAATTTCTATTAACTCTCAATTTTTTTACTAACAGTTGAACTGTTTTTATATAAGGCAAATAATGAATTTGACCATCACATTATCATTGATTATAAGAAGTTCAAACAATGCTAAAATGTAATTAATAGTTCAAAGTTAAGAATGTTAAAAGCATTTAGAAAATAAAAATATCTTGATAATGTATTCTCTATACCAACTGATTTACAGATAAATAAGAAAGTCCCAGATTTTTCTAGATGTATGTAATATGAATAGGTTAGCTATTACGTAAAACTTGTTGTGGCAAGTAAAATAAAAACATTATTAAAAAAAGATATAGTGTGCTTCCATTCCTAAAAAAAATCACTTCATCACTGTTACATATCTATTGTGCATTGTGTGATTGTGATTTACTAAGTTAAGTGAGGTCGAAGATCTAATAGTATTGACAATATATAGACAACATCAAAAACAGAAATTATCATATTAAGTGATGATTTAAATAATATCTATGAAAAATTGCATCATTATATTTATCACATTATATTTACTACAAGCAAGATATTTTTCTGGTATATGTACATTTTTGATTAATAAAATAAATGCCAAAGTTACTGAAACATTAGTAAATTTTATAGACTATCTTTGTATAAACCAATAAATTATTATATGATCTTTCACTTTACTTCACCTTACATATTGCTGTTTTAGCAGTATACTATTTCACATTCTCTATATCACTTCCTGCAAGCTTTAGTAACTAATGATAGATGCCAGATGATAATGTTTAATAAATCCCTATCCTGTGCTGGCCTAATCAAAATCCCCAGACTAGTTCCAAGTTTGTGACTTTCATCAGTAAGGGGCTTTAGATCCTGAAACACTGCACTTGGATCTTTAGGATTTAATGCTTCTAATTACTATCACTTACCTCTATGTTTTACTATCAAGTTATCTGTCCAAACTAAAAACATCTAAATGCTTTCAATCTAAACCAACTTGCTTATATACTCATATAGGTCTGAATCCAATTCAGTTTCTATATATTATGTATCTTTCATTTTTTAATAACTATAGGTGCATCTATATCGTGTGACTAAACTAAAAAACTATCATATGACCTTTCATCTGACTTCAGTTTACATACTACTGTTTTAGCAGTGTACCATTTCATTTTCCCTGTGCCACTTACTATAAGCTTTACTGTCTTTGTAATATGTTAGGATTAATTCCTGATATCATTGCTAGTATAGATTATCGAAATGCTCTCTTATTAGTATTGTTCCTTTTACCAATGGAGTTGTCATTGACTCTAGCTAGGGGGTATTTTAATTATCTATACTAGCAGAGATATTGGAAGCTAATTCTAATATTTTATATACAAATAATGAACCTTATACACATAATATATATTACTTATTTCATCAATTGATTTATTATTGACAAGATTTAAATTAATTTTATATTTGTTAATTAAAAAATATTAATCAAATTAAATATTTAGAAATAAATTTCTTGATTGATATAAAAATGTATCCTTTCTAGCCTAGGTATTTAAGACACTTCTTTATAAATAAAAAAGTGGCAGGTATAAGAGTGATATCATTTCTTTTACCAATAGACTTGCCAAATACTGTTGTTAGAGGGCATTTCAATCATCCAGACTAGCAATGATATCAGGGGTTAATGCTAACACCTTACAAATAAATAATAGATACTATAAATGTGATATATATTGCATATATATCATCAGCATCATTATCAACCATTATCAATCGACTGCAGAATAAAAGTTTCTCCAAGTTTAATCCAGTTTCTCTGATCTCTAGCTTCTATTCTCCAATTATTGCAACACACCTCCTTATATCATTCATCCATCTCATGTGTGGTCTTTTTCTAGGTCTTTTATAATCTTTTGGAATCCGGTTTAGGTTTTCAACTATCCATCTATTATAATCACTTAGTAATATATCCAGGCAAGCTCCACTTCAGTCTCTTAATTCTTTCAATGGTGACAGTAATACTTGTTCTCTCACTCCTATATTTCATGTTTGATCTCTTCTTCTTGTTCCCAATCATCTCTCCATACCTCTTTGAATGGTCTGAATCCTCTGTATTGCTCTCTTGTTAGCTATTCAAGTCTCAGATCTATAAGTAATAATTGGTAAAGCACATTTATTAAAAACTTATCATTTCAAATATATAGACATATTCCTTTTAATATTATTTCTACCAAAAGCACTTCATCCAAGTTTAATTCTATGATTACTTTCATCCATTATGTTTCTATTTGTATTAATAATCTGACCAAAATATTTATAATCATTAACATTATAATTCATCATTATCACTCTTTCTTTTCTTTTTTTGAGAAAATTCATTGAACATTAATTACTTTAGTTTTTTTTTTTTTTTTTTGACGTATACCATTAGTCCTACTTTCTTATTTTTATCTGATAACTCTTGCAACATTTCCCAAAACTCTGAAGCATTATTAGCAAAAACAATTACATTATTTTCAAAATTCAGATGACTTTAGTAATCTCCATAAACCTTTACTCTCTTAACTTTCCATTTTAATTTATAAAATACTTCTTGCAAAATTTCTTTAAAACATTCTGGAGAAATGGAATGACCCTCCCATACACTTTTCTCAATGTTAATATTTCTAATATCATTATGTAATCTAATCATTGCTGCTGCATTTTGATAAATATTCTTCAGAATATGACAATATGCTGAGTGTACAACTTGATAATATAAGGTTTTAATTACTAAAGAAATGCTTACAGAATGCTATTTCATAATCTACAAATACAAAGCATAATGGCAACTTCCATTCATTGGTCATCTATCTTGTTCTTTTAATTTTTTAAAATCCCCAAGTTCGCTGTAGATGAATTGTAATTGTCTTGGTTAAAATTTTGTATAGAGCTGATAAAAGACCTATAGATATCTTTTTAAATAGAAAATTGGTACTGCATTTTTCCAACCATCTTGTGCATCTTTATCATTTATCATTTTGGGAAATTCAGGAAATGTAATAATTGTAGGGGTTAGCTTTTCCAGTTCTTTAATGTTATATAATTCTTTATAGAATTCTTCCACATATTTATAGTAATACTTCCATCTTTCTTCTTATTGCTGAAATAAGTTTTCTATCAATATCAAGATGTTGTTTTATAATTTTGATCATTTTATTTTTTTCTAATAACTTTCCTTGATAATTCACAATTATATCTTCTTATATCATTATTAACTTTTTTGTACCATTTTATAAAATTATACATATTCCATCTTTTCTTTATAAATTGTTATTGCTGTAGAAATTTTATTGTTCAATTGCCACTTTTTTATACCAGATATTTTTTTCCCAGTTTTAATAGTGTATCAGTTTTCTTCCCACTGATTTCAGTCAAATCTGAAACATTCTCAAAATCTGTTAATATTTTTAAATGATTTGCAAGCTCTAATTTAAATTCTTTAGAATAATTATGAAGGTTAAGAATATCAACTATCAATACTGTTTTTTTAATAACTTTTGTTCTATTTTTGTATTAACATGTATCTTACATCTCACTAATCAATTACTTCCTGTGCTGAATTTATTAAGGACATTACAATCTTGAAATATGTATTTCTATTAGTCAAAATAGAATCCAATTCTGCTGGGTTTTTTTTTTCAATTTGGATACTTCTATGTTCATTCCTATTTGCATTTTTCCCAAAAAAAATAATTCATAATTTTTTTTTCTCTGCAAACTTCTACAAGTCTATGTCTTCTTTCATTTATATCACCATAGCCTAATTTATCCAAAGCATTTTCATTTTTCAATCATTCGCCAATTCTAGAATTAAAGTCTTCTAATGATAATTTTAAAATTATGTTTGGTCTGAAATGTAAAGCATTTTATATAGCCATACAAAAATACTTTACTTCTTCATCACAATGAGAGCCTGTTGGAGATAAATCTGAGTTATCTGCATTTGGTATTCTCTATTATTGTATTTGATATATTATCAATATTCATAAAGTTGTTTTTGCATTTTTTATTTCCAATCCACTTGTGTTTTTAATCTTTACACCTTTGTAATATAATATATGTCCACTTTTTAAATAAATGGTCTCTTCATCTTTTTTCTAAGTTCACAAAGTTCCACCAACAACATCTCATTTAATGTTAGACAATTATTTTAATTCTTACAATTTTCCTTCGCTTGAAAGTAATCAACAATTGTAAATGGCAGCCTGAGTCCATTATTAGGGTATTCTTAGCACTCTCTACCTTTGGCCAACAGCCTTTTGAGAGTAAGGGCCACAACATCTTATTTAATGTTAGACAAGTCTTTTAATTCTTACAATTTTCCTTCACTTGAAAGTAATCAACAATTGTAAGTGGCAGCCTGAGTCCATAATCAGAGTATTCTTAGCACTCTCTATCTTTGGCCAACAACCTTCTGAGAGTAAAGGCCACAATTTAATTTTGTCTGTCATGATTGTAAATGTCTATTAAAAAAGTTAATTCATTCATACATTCATTCTGCTTTCAAGAAAACTCAACTGATATTAAGAGCTATTGGGCAACTAAGAATAAAGTTCATGGTCTCTTGATTTTAAACCCAGAGTTAAAAAACCCAATAAACTCACTATGCTGATTGATGCATATTAGTGGACAGCCCATCCATGTTCATATACTATATGAATAATCATGCAGTAATAAAAGCTGTAATGACAAGAACACATGGAATGGACATTAGAAATTTGCTCCATTCAGTTCCTTTAAGGCCTCTAAAAGAGGAATCAAAAGATCTTTAAGCTGAGATAACTTTCTTTATATATATATATTGTAATGGGATTGCCGTTTTCCATCTATAAAATTGTGTATATATATATAATGCTATGTGTATATAGATTTTTCTTTTTATTTCCATACAATATATTTTTATGGGAATCAATAATATTTCAGTACAATTAAAATGAATAACCCTGCATTTATGGTTATATCAACGCATTACTGTTAGTAGAACACAATATCCTTTTTAGATTGTAAGAATTCAACAAAAGAAATAAAACGAAACCTTTAAAGATTCGCAATTTCTCGCTCAGTATATTTATAAGCGTCACTTTATAACCTCAAGTGCCAATCTTATATTACTATAAGAATTATCCTGGGAGAGCTGGAATACCAATATGGAAAGTATAAGACAATAGCCCTTGACTAGCTCACTCAGGATAGGTGATTATTTAATCATGGGAAATATTTGGGGGTTACACTGCACAAGACACACCTTAAATCAAATAGTTATTATACTAATTTATAACTTTAATAATCCTACAAACTCAAAACAAAGAAACCACGCAAAGCTACACAAATTTCATTTTTATTTTAATATTTTCCTTCTATTTCTATCATATTTATCTGACCCAATTATTTTGTGCTCAAAAGTTAGAGAAATGCATGTATACATACACACTGCATAAAAACATGTATAAGGCAATAGGAAATATATGTAAAAAGGAAAACAAATATCAGATTTATCCGGATACCAAAAGAATCACTTTAAGTTCATAAGATTTAATTTAAAAAAATGTTTATGATAAAAGTTTATGAGTAGTTCAAGGCATATGAACATTTGCAACATTAAATGAATGTGGGTGGCAAATGTGCACATTACCTGAATTTCTTTCTTCCCCATGGAAAACTAAAGGTGAAATACCTCTTTTTAATATGTATTGCATTTGACGTAATAGCCATAGAAGGTGATTCCGGCGGTCTGATCTGCTTTATTGATTTTCTATCTGCTAATATTGTTGGAGCTTGATTTTGGCATCGGAGTGACGGGTTCCCATTAATAATATTCACTCATCTTGCAGCAACTTCAGTATCTTCAGGGATAGAATTGTAAAGCCTAGCACACTTAAGATCCTACCCCAACTTGCTCATAATTGACGAAGATCTTTTCAGCACTATGGACAAAGCGAATAAAATATTATTTTCTTTAATTTTTAAACACATCAACTGGATTTCCAACAACAAGTTAAGAACAAGAATAATTATAATCTTTTTAATTTTATTTTTATAGCTCCCCTCCCCTTTTCTAGAAAGTTCTGCCACTCAAATCTGGATTCTTTTAAAACAAAAGCAAAAAAGCTTTTAGCACCTCAAAAAATATTTTTACTTTCCTTTTGTTTTGATTGAAATTCTTTTGAATCTAAAACAAATCTCTGTAATTTAAATTCTTCAGGTATAGATCAATTGCTTTTTGATATCTTTTTTTCATTTAATTTCTCTGAATAAAACTTTTTCACTCCATCTTGAAATTAAAAAATATTTCTATCTGCATTTATTATTTTTTATTTTAATAATATTAATATTTTCATTCCATACAGCATTATATACATGTGTTTTCATTAAACAAAGAATACACACATACCTCCCCCTACTCCTGTTTATTTTCAACTTCTTAAATCCCTATCTAATTATAAATTTATATATGAAAAAAAGAAATAAATAAATTCACTTAATTAATTGGGCTATATTTGACGCATATATAGGAAAGTTTACTTTTTGAAACAGGGATCGAACTGAGCCCTGTTTCAATATATTGTAACAGGCACACATACTGTTACATTATTCTAATAAGTAAAATTAGAAATTAAAAATAAAAAGTTTGCAAATAAAAATTTATTTTTAAAAATTAAAAACTAAAAGTCATCTAAATTTGTATATATATAAAATCGCTCAATGGAAAGAAAATTTTATTAAGTAAAAAAAAAAGTATTTTAAAACTAAATTTTAAGAAAAAAACTTAAAAGATTTAAAGATAAAAATATATTCTTTAAGAATATATAAAATTTCATTACTTCTATTGTGTAAAAGGCTAAAAATGGAAATGATTATTTTTAATTAGTCTAAGTAAACTAGCTCTTGGGCATCTCAAAATTTATGATTAAAGGTCAGATGGGAGATAAAAACAATAGCAGAATAACCAATAAAATCCCTTAGGAAACAGATCATAGTGAAAGAATCATCATCATGACATCATGTTCAGTTAATCCGGAGGGTTGATATAAAAATGAAAATATTTGAAATAAAAATCAGTTTTCAGCTTTTCAGTGAGTTTGTTTTTGAAGTGCCGGAAGAGGTGAAGGAGGAGGGATTGAAAGATGCACTGTCAATCCCTTAAGTTTTTCCAAAGTCCCTTAAGTTTTTCGCCCCCAAAAAAGAAATATCATTTTCCTATACTGTGGACCCCAGAACTCCAAGGTCCTACAATAAAATCCTGCAAAGAACTATACCAGCTAAAGCAAAGGACCTCCGGATAAATACCAACAGAATGACTAACAGCATACCAGTCTTCCTAGGATGACATGAGAATTAGAAACAGCATGGGATCCAAATCACAAGCAACTATTAAGGATGGACTTTTAAATTGTAATAACTCTAAATAACTCATGAACTTTAAATATAAAACTTTTTCATACACCTGGGTTTCATTTTATGTGGTAGATTGGTTCCTCAGAAAACGCGCACAAAAGAAATCGCACAAAAATAGACTTACCTTACCTTGAAAAATGGGGGATACGTACTGTAATTTTTCAAAAATCGCATAAAAGCAAAGAACCAACATAAAATTACTTTCAAATTCGCATAAAAAAAAAAATAAAAAAAAATATGACTAATAAAAAATTTCACATTTGAAAAAAATTGATACAAAACAAACTTTTTTTACTTTTTTTATTAACTACAGTATTTAATTTTATTCAAAACAATATATTTTTATGCATAAGTTACATTTTTTTATACATGTATGGTATTTTAATCATTATCGCTATTTGAGACATTAGATTCGTCACAAGAGGAAATACAACTAGCGCCAACTTCATTTTTCAAAATTGGTCTTATAGTGGATTCGCCCAAACTAAAATGTTTTCCAATCGCTGTTAATCCTTTCCATTTCACTAAGCGGTCTAAAAGTGAAATTTTTGTTTCCAAAGAAATTCATTTTCTTGGGTGTTTTTTCCTCTCTATTAGGGTAAACTAAAAGTTTAAAATAAAAATAAGAACTTAGACTTACGATAATAAAAAGACACTGATTCACCACTGTTGGGTAAAATTTAATTAAAACTAACAATTAAAAATTAAATTCTTATTTTTGTCTTCAATTTTTTAATTTTCAATTCTGTTTAAAAATCAAATTTCATTGTTTCGCATCACATTAATTTCAGATCACGTTACATAATTTTTAAATTGTTAATTACAATTAAAAATCAGATTTTAATTGTGCCTACTACTGTTACTCTCCTTTTAAAAATAAACTTGCAGGCACTAAATGATTAATTGATTATGTACTCTTTTTTTAAAAAGCAAAAATAGAACGTGATTTAAAGTGCAAAAACAACATAAATATTATAGGCATCTATAATGTTTGAACATATTTACATTATCATCTTGTAAAATTTATTATTTATGGACAGTAAATGATTAATTGATTATGTACTTTTTTAAAAAGCAAAAATAGAATGTGATTTAAAATGCAAAAATAACAACATGAGTAGTATAGGTATCTATAATGTTTGAACAGATTTATATTATAATCTTGTAAAATTTATTGTGTGTATATAAAATGGGGAAATCCTGATTTTAAGTGAATCATGAACTTCTTTATTGCATAAAATCTATTACAGTACTATTATAAAGTGCTGAAAATATTGAAATTATTAGATGGAAGTGGAACTCTGATAATGCACTATTACATTAAATATGATATGAGTGTGCAAAATTTATATTTAAAGTAATAGCACATTATCGGAGCTTGGCTTCTGATCTAATAATTTTTATTGCATAAAAGAAAACCACATACAAAGATATTAAGAAGAAACATAAATCGCGTAATTTCAAAATCACATTAAATAAATCCGCACAAAATGAGACCTGGGTGTATTTAAATATAAATATGAATTCTATCTGATCAAACTAAATCATTATTAATAATTATTTTTATTATAAATATTTTTAAATCATTTCCATTAATTTGTTTATTTTTGCCTTTTTGAGTGTTTATTATGATTTTTTTTATTAAGCTAAAACTTTTAAATTATGTTAAAATTAAGTTGAATGTGGCTGGCTGCATAGATTCACAAAATTACATTAGTTTAAGGGAGGGTTAATCACAGCTTATTTGTTTCACAGTTAAATTGGGTTAATGGGTTGGAGGTATTAGTGTAATTAGTTATGAAGATCCGCTATGTGCAGTATCACATTGTACACCACATGGGCAAAGTAGTCCCATTTCCTATTGACCATCAGAGGTAGATGGTATTCTCTGTTCCTTGGATCATGCCTTTAGCCTATGGAATGGGATAGTAAGTCGGAAAAAAGGACCACAATCCCTTCCAATAATTTTTTTTTATTGTTCTCACCAGACAGACAAAGTATTCCTGTACTGGACGAGGAACATTTCTTCTAAATAACCACACTGTTCAGATGTACATTTCTGACAGTACAGTATTGTGCTGTTTTATTCATGCTGCATTGAATACATTGATATATCAGATAGATTGGTGTTAGTTTGACTGCAAACTTTTGGCCTAAGATTAAATAAGGGATATAGATTTTTTTTTTGAGTGCAATCTATGTAGTCTATTTATACTCATCACTCTAATAAAATATTAATTAATCCATCGGTGTGAACTTTTAAAATAAAAACTTAAGCTGTAAATTAAATCAAATTATGAACATAATAAAATAAATAACTGAATTTTATATATGTGCAAAATAAATGATTCTGTCAGTGGCTTACTTTTTTTTTTTTTAATTTTTAATCTTAAAAATTATCTCTGCTACTCCATGAGCTTGTGATTGGGGCATTACAGTCATATTTATTTAAATTCTCAATCTTACTGTATTTGCCGGCCTATATAAATTCTCATGTTCAAATGTCCTGATGGCACCCTGGCAGTAGGATTATAAAAGATAAGTCATTGCATCCCCGACCATTATAATTGACATCCAACATGGGGCCAATGTATAATAAACCATAAGAACCTTGATTAAATTTTTTTAATGAAATATTTTATCTAATTACATAAAACTGTATACTTTAAATCTTATAAAAGCACTGCCAGAAAAAAATAGCACATATATTAATCACGAGAAAGAAAATATATTAATAATTTTAAATCGTAATTTAAAAAAAAAATAAAATAAAAAGAAGACAAAAGGTTGCAATTAGTATAATTTTTTAAATATATATTATACTTTAAAGTGATGAGGTCTTTTGGGAATCTATCTCAGTGTAACCCCATTTAAGCATTTCAATTAATACTTAAATAAGTTGGTGGTATATATAATTGCTCTGCAAATATACATGTATAAACTCATTATCCTTTAAAATGTATTTACTTCAATGCAACCTCCTTAAATAAATAAGTTGTTTGTCATGCTGAATGTTAGAAATGAAATGTAGAGAAAAGGGAACTCTTGGAGTGAGGAGGTGTAAGCATAGATGGTTCAAAGGAAAATGATAGTCAACATTTTTTGTATATAGTCTCTTTTTATAAATTACTAACCAAATAAGTCTTTGTAAATTGGCGTCGTTCATTGTGTACCGTAATTACTAACCCTAAGTAAAAAAAAATATTTTTTTTAAGCAAATTTACTGATATGTAATGGGTACACATGCTGTTACATTATTCTAATATGTAAAATGAGAAATTAAAAATAAAAAGTTTGCAAATAAAAATTTGTTTTTAATACTTAAAAATTGAAAGTTAAGTCATCTAAATTTGTGTATATATAAAATCGCTCAGGTGGAAAAATATTAAAAGAAAATTTTATTAAGGGTAAAAAGTATTTTAAAACTAAATTTTAAGAAAAAACTTAAAAGATTTAAAGATAAAAATATATCTTTAAGAATGTACAAAATTTAATTAATTCTATTGTGTGAAAAGGCTAAAAATGGAAATGATTATTTTTAATTAGTCTAAGTAAACTAGCCCTTGGGGATCTCAAAATTTATGATTAAAGGTCAGATAGGAAATAAAAACTATAACAGAATAACCAATAAAATCCCTTAGGAAATGGACCATAGTGAAAGAATCATCATCATGATGTCATGTTCAGTTAATCTGGAGGTTTGATATAAAAATGAAAATATTTAAAATAAAAGTCAGTTTCAGTTTTTCAGTGAGTTTGTTTTTGAAGTTCTAGGAGAATTGAAGGAAATACCTTAAGTTTTTTCCAAAAAAAAAAATGAAAAATATCATTTTCCTATATTGCAAACCCCATGACATCAAGGTCCTGCAAAGAACTATACCAGCTAGAGCAAAGGACTTCCAGATAAATACCAATAATGGTAACAGCACACTGATCTCCTCAGGATGATGTGGGAATTAGAAACAACACGGGATCCAAATCACAAGCAACTATTAAGGATGGACTTTTAAACCATAAGAACTCTAAATAACTCATGAACTTTAAATTTAAAACTTTTTCCAGTATTTAAATATAAATATGAATTCCTATCTGATCAAACTAAATCATTTATTAATAATTATTTTTATTATATGTATTTTTAAATCATTTCCATTAATTTATTTATTTTTGTCTTTTTGAGTGTTTATTATGTTTTTTTTTATTAAGCTAAAACTTTTAAATTATGTTAAAATTAAGTTGGATGTGGACGGCTGCATAGATTCATAAAGTTATGTTAGTTTAAGGGTGGGTTAATCACAGGTTATTTGTTTCGCAGTTAAATTGGATTAATGGGTTGGATGTATTGGTGTAATTAGTAAATATAGTATGAAGATCTTCTATGTGGATGATCACATTATATGCCACACTTGGGTAGAGATATTAAGTGATAGTTTTAATATATGTACTCAAATATTCCCCCATTCCTTTCAAATACCTGCATTGCAAATTATCTGATTTTATAGTATAAATATAAGTTCATTATCAATATCACATGTCCAACAATTAGTCTTATTTCAGTCTACATGATTATTTCTTACTGTTCTGTTCATAGCTGATTTGCTGCTGCTCTTCTCTCAAAAGCATCAATAATGACTTACTGACTAGATTAGATATTTAACTTAACCCTGTCTTTTTTTTTTTGGAATCTTATATCCATCTAATTACATATTACATCAGACATGAAACCTGACTAATTAAGTTTATTTGGTAATCATTTTTGGATGACAATCCATCCCACTTGATGGAGTTGTTCTTCAAAAAAAATGTCTTCATATAATGTTACCGGGCCACTACATTTTATTTACATATTATAACAAATAAACAAATACACAGAAAACTTTTTAAATATTTTTTTTATTAATTTCCAAAAATAATAATAATTTCTTTTTGTTTTTTTATATTTTCAAATAATTAACATTTTTTAGAAACAATAATAAATATTCATTCGCTTTAGGTTCCAATGAAATAACGCAATTTTAAACAAAAACAATTGACTGCAAAATCAAAACATAAAAAAACAAAGAAATTAAATTGAACAATTCCTAATTTTGTGAATGCTGTAGTCTCATCTCTTCTAGGATGGCACAGAACAGGTCTTTGTCCTTTTTCATATGCTGCCAAATGAAGCCCGACAGATAGCTATCAATCCCAGTTCTTGGTGTTTCACATATTAGCTTGTTACACCATTCAGACTGCCCCAAAGATATTCGATCATCTGCATGTGAGTGCCACTGACCGGGTCCTCAAAGTTGAACTTGTGGTTGACCCAAAGATGTTGATATCCTGCTGCCTCCAAATCGTAAGTTTGGTAACCTTTCCAGCAATCAGAATAAATGCTTGATCCACACTTGATGTTCACCCATATGTACTTGAACAGTGCGTTGGCACAGTGGAATAGGACAGCCCTTGCAAAGCATTCACCTGTCTGCTGGCATATACCTCCAAAAATCCACTGCTGCAGCAGAACCCTACCCTGGTTGTTCTTGCAGTGGCTAAAATCATCTCATCCACCTTGACAACCATGCCAGAACGACCACTCAAATGACATGGACTAGAACTGAGGCTTTCTTCGCACAGTTCACGAAGGGCTTGCATCAAATGTAGGACAGCGCTTCTAGACAAATTCAACTCTGTGCAAATGCGATCAACACTCATCTCATCTCTGTTCCAAAAGTAAATCACATGCAGTGCTTTAACTAACTTGACTCTGCATCCATCAAACCATTTACCATTGTGAACTGAAGACCTTCAATGTTAAGAACTCATCCTGCATTCCATCTCATACATCCTACATTCTTTTGAAACCATCTTCCCACCGCAAACACATAGCTTCTCTGATGTTAGAATTTCTTTCTGTTGCAGAATGCCACAAAATGGTTCTGTCTTAAGCAATAACAATAGCTGGAAAGTCTGATTTTCAGATACTCCAATTTGATGACTTACACATGTGAACAGGTTAGTTGACAACTTGGTTACAGTGGCAAAATTTGTAGGACCTTACACTGCTTCATTTACTGTTCAAAAATAAAAACATTAACACAGATAAATAGTATTCATTCAAAAAATTCAAAGCCTATCATGAAAAAGTAATGCCATGTTAAGAGTCAGAATTTGTATAGATGATCAAAGCTAAATGATAGGGCTGTCTAAGTGTGAATTGCGAAAGTAAATGATTTGTAAAACATGCTGACAGGTTAACATTGGCCAAAAGACTCAATTGCTGATAGCAATTGAGAAGTTGTGCCTGAAAAATGGCATTTTAAACTACTTTTGGCTAACATCACTGCCATCAAGTAGGATGGATTGTCATAAAAATAAGTACCATTTATTTTTACAAAAAAAAATTCTTTCCCTTCTTTTTTCTTTTAATAAAAAAATTATAATCATAATTATTGTAAATCTATTATTATTATTAAGTGCTGAAATAATTATTGAAATTCCTCTATAGTTATTTTTCCTTTTTTCTCAATTATTCATAAACAGTATAATCCTTTAACTAGACTTTGATTTGGAAAATACATTATCTTTTGTTTTAGAGAGATAAAGAAAAAGGGAAGATAGATAACTTAAGAAATATTAATCAAAAATGTTAAAATCTTTTTTTTTCTTTTCTTTCTTTTAAAATCCTATAAAAAGTACTTAAAATTTTACTTATTTTATCTCTCTTATTATTATTTTTTTTAAAAAGTTAAAACTAATCAATAAATTATTGAAGAAAGACAATAAAAAAATATTTTATTATATTTTTTTCTCTTTTACAATTACCCTTAGCAAACTATAAATATTCACATTCTTATTATTTAAAAATGTTTGGAATTTTCATATCATTTAAGGCAGTGGTCTTCAACCTTTTTACACCTGCGGCCTGGCAAAAATAAGGATAAAATTTCGCGGATCAGCAGAAGTTTACAGATAAATTTTCGTAAAGTTGTAACCTGCTTAGCCTTAGATAAACATAATTGTTATAACTGACCAAAACAGCACACTAGTTATTGTGTATTGTAATGGTGTTGCTTACCTTCACATGCTGAACACTGAAAACAGTACAATACCAATCGTTCTCATTAATGTGCTTGCATTTCTATGTTTATTATTTCATTGTTAAAACATTCAAGAATAAAATGTTATTCACCTGAATGTTGGGAAATATCATAGCTAGTGTAATTACATGGCAATGATTATGATAAATGTAATATCTGTATTTAATGTTAAATATATAAGATGGTTATATATATATGGAGGTTGTCTTGATAGTAGTAAGGGCAAAATAGAAATCGCGTAATTAATCACTGTGCAGTCAAAAAAAAATTCGCCGTATTTTAACTCTGAAAAAATAAAACGAAACGTGTAAAAGTCTGAAGTTTTGATGTTATTGTATTTTTTTTTTTTTGTGCTGGTGTGTTGAAACGATCCAAAAATGTAATTAATAGGAAAAGTTTTTTTTAAAAAAATGGTAAAATAGATATCGCATAATAGAGATAAAGCCAAAAAAAATCGCAAAGTTATTTTTTGTTTTTATTTTTAAAAAAAGGTTAACAGAAATTGTTTTTAAAAATAAAAGTTTTTGTATACAAATAAAACCAAAAATATCACCTTATAGGCCAAAAAAAAAATGGGCATATTTTTAAACAAAAAAAAAAAAGAAAACGAAACTTGAAAAAGTCAAAAGTTTTGATCTTGTTTTAACACATAAACAATGCCGACAAGCGACCATGATTGTCTATCAAAAGACAACTGGAGTTTGTTTAATAAAAAACCTTTTTTTTTTTAAATTTTGAATTTTTTTAGAAAAATAATAAATTTAATTCTATCTCTCCATAAACATCTGTGATAAATAGAAAAACAAATTAATTTATAAATGATTGATTAGATTTCATTTTTGTTCTGTTTCTTATTTTTTAACAGGGTAAAAATGCGATGAAAAAATAAATCAAAACTGTTTATATTAATTAAAGTTTAAAATCTTATTATTTTGTTATTACTAACTTTCTTGCCAGTCTAGCGCAACCCGGCAGAAAACTTCTCGGCCCGGTGGTCGAAGACCACTGATTTAAGGAATATAAAATCTTTACATAAGTTAATGATTATTATGATTAAAAAAACATGAGAAAAATAATTCTTATTATTTCCCATTCTAAATTTATTTGTTTTAATAAACTTTTAATACCTGATGTGTTGGCCACTGTCTACAATATTATAATATATAAAGGTATTGAAAGTGAAAATTTCTCATACTGTCATCAAAACAATATTAAAAATATCACAAAACTCATTTTTATTGATTGACAGACACACAAATTTCTACAAGATTTTTAACATTGTTTATGTGGTAATCAGAGAAATCTTCATAGACACATTTACATATTTCATACCTTTTATATTTAAATATACATATTGTAATGCTAGTGAAATATATGTTATAAAACTTACATATATCAGCTTTACATAATTCATAATTTTAAAAAAAAACATAAATTTATTAAGAAAAAAATAGTTAAAGAAATAATTATTTAAGAAGTACTTTTAAAACATAGTTGTAAAAATAAAAGATTGTGCTTTTAAAATAGAATAAAACTATTTATTAAAAGAGGGTAGGGAGAAGAATTAGAATAAAAAAAGATTTAAAGAAAACTCCTTTTTATAAATAAAGTAAAAATATGTTAAAAGATATAAATGTTTATATGTGTTAAGTTATTGAGCTGGACACCCTGATTAAGAATAGGAGCTAGCTTGGGATATTTCAAGTGCTGGATTGTATGCCTGTCATCTGAAGCATGCCGGCTATATAACATGTGGTTGGCTGATGCCTGAGTTTGATCCTCAAAACAAAATGCTTTGGATGGCAGGTTTTTGTTCCAGCAATCAAGGTGAGTTGCAGTCAGGAAATGTGGTCATGTTATGCTTTGTATAGCCTGATATGACTGTGGATATCGATAATGGCTATGCTATCAATCGTATTTTCCCCTCTGCCTGATGCACTGGTTCATTCCCATAAGATTTAGAGATATTAAAGTAAAAAAACTTATTAATGTTTAGATTCCAAAAGATATTAAAAGGTTATGGTAAGAGGTGTTTAAACCTAGTAATATAATAAACCCAGCAAGAATAAGGTTTATTCAGAGGGAGCCAGCTCAATATATATATATATTAATCATGTTAATAAACATTTTAATTTATAATTTGATATGTAAATGATACTCTATGTATAAAATATATTAGATATTATTCCAAGCAGTGGAGTAATGCTCAGAATGATCTTTCGGACATATTGGAATTAGAGCCATCAACTGATGCCCCTAAATTTCCTGAAAGGGTAATTTATATCAGCTTTATTTTATTAATTTTTTGTAATATTTTAACATTTCACATATATACATAAATGTAATAACAAATATATATATATTCCTATTTTGTTTAACACATTTTTAAATTTTCAATCAGTTCACTGAACTTCTTCAGAAATCCAAGAAAAACAAAAATTATAAATTTATAAAGATTGAAAAATATATTAAAGTTAAACTATATATTTCATTTTATATCTATGTGAATAACTGTCTTTTTTTTTTATTGTTTGATTTTTTAAGACCAATGAACAATTGAAAATTTTTTTTCCTATTTTGTTATTTTGATATATATTATTATCATTTTAAAGTAGAGTTTATTGAGATATAGAAAAGTTAAGTTATATCAATATATGTTGAAATACTAATGATTTTAATGAGCACGTAAATGATTTTATGACATCAAATATGTAACATTAAGAATATATAATTTTATAAACAAAGAAATCCAAATACATTTTTAAGAAACAAACAAATCCAATTAAATTACTAAGAAACAAACAAGACCAAATACATTATTGAATAATTAACAACCAAGTTCCCTAAAGAATCTTTTTTAAATAAACTTGTAAATAATGGCCACTTTTTACCTGACAAAGTAGATTGGAATTGATATAACAAAAAATGTCATTATTTACAGATTCATTTAAAAATGGTTTTTTAGGGAACTTACTTGTAAATTGTCTTATTAGTGACATATGGACTTGTTCCATGAAATTGATATGAGTTGAATTACATTGTTATGAGTAAATATATATTGTAACTGGATGCACTACTAACCCCACTCTTAGTTGGTTTTATTTTCTGATGAGCATATTGCAGGAAGGAACTATTGATTGACATTCCCCAATGCAGACATCACCCCACCTACAACAATATTTCCTGCTCATCAGAGGATGTAGTGCCATAGAGACTGGAAGCATCTAGAAATTTATGTGTTTGGTTTCCCAAACGGTGCCACTAGAGTTCCATCTCACTGCAACCTTACTTATCATCATCTGATTATGCTGGACATAGCTCAGGAGACATGAGGTTCTTGTGAGCAAGATGCAATGAATGATTTGTGATGCAAAATGGAACTGAACAACTAAAAATTAATTTTTAATAACAATTTTATTAATAATAATTATTGATAAGTCCTTCCAATAGAGTTCATCATTTGTATTAAATGAAAGGTCATTTCAGTTCATCTTGTGAAGAAGTCAAAAAGCCTTTTTATGAAGTATATGTATACATAGGTTTTATCACTTTATCCAGATGTGGTTTATTCAGATATTCATATAAGCCTTTATAATTCATTATCATTTAATTATTCTAATATATAGTGCTTCCAGGTTTATAGATATTTATTATTCAGTTGAACATAGACGTATATTTTTACATAGATTTTATCACTTTATCCAGATGTGGATTATTCAGGTAAACATTTATACATTTATAAATCATCATCATTTAATTATTCTAATATATAACAATTTCATGTTTGTGAGATAATTATTATTCAGCCAAACATGGGCGTAGGTTTTTACACATAAGTTTGTTATCAGCCATTCCATATTTGTAGAACATTTATAATTTTGAACATATAACACAGTTAATGCTTTCATATTATCTCATTAATTTTCTATTATAAATTTATTATAGAATTAATAATTGATAGGTGAAATATTATTATTATAGAATTAATTATTGAATTATTTTCTAATGCTTACCTTTTAACTAAGGTCTTCATTTATGGGGGGTCGTCTTGAAGCTGAACAGCACTAAAGGCTTTGATGGGCACTGTAGACTTACTTCATGATAGTGGATAAAGAGAAAAATGGGCTAACCATCTATATTAAACTGATTCTTCATGGAGCTTTTTCTAGTAATCTAAAAATCTTAATAAAAAATTGTTGTCTCTCGTAATTTTCAAGTATAGAATAATAATCTAACAATAATCTCTCTCAAAAATTGTCTTTTAATGTGAATTCTCCAATCTATTTATAACTTTTCTCTATCAGAACGGATTCGCCTGATGTGCCTGCTGAATTTAATCGTTTTTTTTGGTGTGTTTTCATCGGTTCGTGCCATTAATCCCCCTGTTCATTGGCTATTTTATTTTGATGGGATCAGACTGTTTTACTTATCTGGCTATGTAAATAAATAATACTTCTGTATATAATATAAAAATAATATAAAATAACAATTCGTGTCAATTGTTAATACAGAGTTTAATATAAATAAATAAAAACAAATAATATTTCCAAGCGCTTTCAACTCTTACGAGTCCTTATCAAGGCAGTGTAAACAATTCTATTTTCTCCTAGGTGATGAATCTAACATTTCATTGTACTGGCCAGGAACAACTAATTGGAAAGCTGGTTAATTTTGAATTCATAGCACAAGATGAATTTTGTATAATATATATCTGGCTATGTGTTTTCAAATTTTTAACTAATTATCTTTTGCCTGCGGCATGGTGAACAAACATTTAATTATTGTTAAATTATCACCATTCTGCGTTACACATTATTTTTCTGAAATATAGAATGAGTTGGAAAGCAGTAAAGATATTTTTATTTAAATGATTTTTAACTTTGAATTTATTATTAATTGCAAATATAAATATATTTGCTTTGCTTTTTTTATTTTATTTGACCAAAGCATTATTTTTAATTGTGGTCAAATTTCATTATTTCTTCCTCTTCTTTAAAGTATTTAGTATAATTAATTTTTTTTTTTCAATTTTTGAAATATTGCTAGTCTGATTTAAATTTAACCTATGTCATTTTAATTTGGGAGGGGGGGGATCTTTTAAATATATATGTGAAACAGAATATAGATAAAAAATATTAAATTATACATCAATATTTGATAAATCCAGAATTTATAGTGTTGTTAGTAAAACTCCATGGAGCTGTAAAAATATCTATAGGAATTAGCACTTGGTTTTTGATTTTAATCTTGTCCAATTTGTTAATAAAAAAAAAAAAGAGATTGCAATTTTTTTTCTATGTTGGATTGAAACATAAATGATATCTCAAAAATCATAGGATAAAAATAGTTATTCTGACATGTAGAAATAGCCCTCTGCATGTTATTAATTAGATGACAGAGTGAAAATAATTGAGAGCAAACAGTAGAGTAGATTAAAGCAAAATAAATATATGAAGAATAACACTCTAAAAGGAAGTGATTTAAAGTTTTCCTCTTTTTTAGAGACATGTATTCTGTTAGTAGATAGTGATCTAAGACTAATTTTTGTTTAAAAAATACAGATACTTATTTTCTAAATACCAATATATTCGGCTTTGTTTGCTATTTTATAGAATAATCAATATTTGACCTTGTTTAATAAAAAAATGTGAATTGGAGTTATATATGCTGTCAATTAATTTTTTAATATTTCTAGTGTGCATTTGTATCAAACCTAACTCACAACAATCACTTTTTAATAAAAATATTGATAACTATTATTCTTGTTCATTAAATTGAAACTTTCATTTTATTTAATCTTAGATTTAAATGTTAAATTTAATAAGGATTTAGACGTATTTAAACTTATTAATTTTAAAATTGATATTTAAGATTAGAAATTATTCATGATGCAAATGTTTTAATATTATATACTAACAAAGATGTCGGAAGTTTGTCAGGTTATTAAACTGAATACATAATGATTCTATCTTAGGAAAGTTAAATTGTCAGCATTGTTGACATTTATAATGATCAACATTTTATTTTCACAGCATTGTTAAATTTGTTTTTCATATAAATTCTTGAATTAGACATGAGTTTTTGTGAGATATTAACATTTTTATATAACTACTATGTTCTGAGGGTCTCTAAAGACCAATCAGGGAGCTAAATAAAGAAACAATATATTTCAGAATGTATATATATTGAGATTATTTAATAACAATAATAATATTGTAAAAACAGCATAAAAAGACAATAGTTTATTAGTATTCATATGTTATTTATTTTCCTCAAGTGAAAATAGTCTTTTTTCACACCAGGAGTAATTCAGTTATTATATTTGTGCTTTCAAATCAAATATCTCTTGAAACATAAATGAATAACTTCACATATAGAATAAAACTATTAAAGTTTGCAGTATTAGTGCTTAAATCGGTGCACACACTATACGTTATATATTAACTCTCTCGATTCCCTCTTCTTCATTCATCCAGGGGGTAAATATATATACAATCTAATTTGTATGCAATTAGCTTTATTTGCATACAAATTCTATTCTAATTTAATCTTTAATTTTTGATGATCTTTTAAGCAAATTTTAAGGGAATGTTGTTAAAATGAATCACAGACATTTCACTTCTTTCCCTCTTTAAACTTGTCAGGTGGTTTACTTTTATGTTTACATGGAGTTTTGGGAATAACTTTCTTTTCTTCTTTTGAAGTAGTTCCACTTTCATTTTCCTCCCATACAAATACCTGTTTAGTCATCAATAACTTTAACTTTGGTCTAAAACAATAATTAAATCCTCCAAAAATAATCATTTTTTTTTTTTTTTCCTCTAAGGAATTATTTAGATTAATATCTCCAAGATATATGGCAAAGATGTTTAACATGTTTTGAAACTTCCATCTGTTCTGTAATTTTACTATTCTTATATTCTTCGATATTACATTCACTATTTTGCCTGGTGTCCATTTACAGTTTAATAAGTCACATATCCATGTTTTTTTTCCCTCTAGGAACTTGTCCCAATTTTGAACTTTTATAATTTTTACAACTGGGTGATACTAGTTTTGTTAACTGAGTCTGAAGAGTCCTACATTTTTTCCACACCCAATTTTCTATAGTCACATTACTGGTATTTAAAGTTCTATCAGGTTTAACAAATTATTATTCACATTTATGTGAATACCCAATGGTCAGAACCAATTTCTTCCTAACTAACAATGGACTTAAAATTTTATTTACTACATAAAGTGTCAGCCATTTCACACTACAAATTAATTTTATAGGTATTATCACTTTTCCTCGAATATCAGTTTTATTGTCATTTATGTCTATGGCTATCACATCTGTATCTTAAAGTGTTATCTTCCTTTTACTTTTTCCTCTAATTTTAATCCAATCTCGGTGATATGTTGACAGACCAGCTTCACTTTTCAGTTCCATTTTTATTCTTCAGCTGCTAATAAATGTGTTTAAAAATATGTGATCCATTTCTCTAGCATTCAGTCTATACTAACATTCTCATAATTTAATCTTTCTTCAAGTTTATAATTTACTTTTACAAAATTAGTAGCTCTACTGTCCCCAAAATGAAAGACAGCTGCTAAATGATCTTTTTTACCACAGTTTTTACAATTTTTATTTCTATTTTTACACGTATTTTTAAAATGTCCAGGTTTAATACAACAATAGCACTTTTGTTGTTTTCTATCACTAGAGGGCTCTATAATAAATTTCACTACTTTATGATTTATTAGCAAAAGTTTCTCGAACTGTTATGGCTCTATAAACTCCCATGCATTATTTTGTAAACCTTATTGTGTAACACAATTTCTCCACAGCTCTTTTATAAATTAAGTCAGGGTTGCTCAGCAATACTTTTCAGAAACTTTCATCCTCTATGTCATATAGGAGTTGTTCCAATAAAATGTCATTTATTTCCAGAACAAAAATCACAGTGTTTAGACAGCTTCTTTAGAACTAAATCATAGTCCACATATTTTTCGTGTGGTAGTTGTTTTCAGTTTCTTAATCTGAGCTGCACTACCAATTTCAATACTCTCAGAGTGGCATATCCATTTAAAAAAATTTTACACCTTATTTATATGAAAGTTCCTCCAGACATTTGAGATTAGTATCTCTATTTGCAAGCTGTATAACATCTTAATCTGCAAAATAGCAAAATAGAGATGGGTTGACACTTTGAGACAATCATCTTCTACTTTATTTATAAACGTATAATACTCTTATGTGTTCTGCATAACTTTTTCATGAGTCCATATTAGTTATATCGAACTTTAGTGCCACCATATTTTATTATTCACAGTAGAAGTTATAATGTGTTAAATCCCGTAGCAATTCTATCAAATCCTGTCAACTGCACCAACTGTTGTGTCCTGAGGATCTCTAAAGACCAGTCAGGGAGCTAAATAAAGAAACAACATACTTCGAAATATATATGTAATAAGATTTATTTAATAATAATAATGTGGTAAAAACAACATAAAAAAATAAGTCCATTAATATTCGCATGCTATTTATTTTCTTTGAGTGAAAATAATCTTTCATATCAAGAGTAATTGAGTTTTTGTATTTGTGCTTTCAAATCAAATGTCTCTTCAAACACAAATGAACATAAATAACTTTACATATAGAATAAAACTATCAAATTTCATAATATTAATGCTTATATCGGTGCATACACTTTATATGTTATTTATTAACTCTCTCTGCCCCCAGCTTGTCTCTTGTGGTTCAGATAAGTTTCAGTTAATTACTCTTTGCTGGTAATAACCTTTTCAATACACAAAGATGTAACTGCTTTTGTCTTGCGTTGTTAGCCGAGAGGTATCGCAGCCGCCATGCAAGCAAGTAGTTGGTTGCAGACGGTTGTGGGTTCGCGTCCCGGCCGATGCTATGACATATGAAAAAAAAAAAAAAAGATGTAACTGCTTCTTGCTTGCCATTTTCCATTGTAGACTTAATCACTGCTAGTCGATCTACTAGTCTATCATTAGCCGTTTTTTACTTCTGATCTGTTATCACTTCAACACCAAATACCTAACTTTAATAATCCAGTCTAACCATTTTAATTGCTTCCTCCTCCTTCTTCATTTACCTGGGGGGTTAAATATATATACAATCTAATTTCTATGCAACTAGCTTTATTTGCATACAAATTATATTGTAATTTAATCTATAATTTTGAGAAGATCTCTCAAGTAAATTTCTCTCCAATAAAGGTAATGTTGTTTTAAAGTGAAGAAATCCGTCCATATTTACAAAAATAAATAATCTTTTATTTACGTGTACAGTTTTTTACCATGAACATTTCAATGACGTTTGAAGGAAATATTCAGTTTCAATACATACACATATACATATATTACTATTTATTAGTAATCACTTATAAAAAATCTGTCCATTCTAACATTAGAAAAAAAATTGGCAAAAATAATTTTAAAATGAGTTTGTTTTAAAATGAGTTTGTGATAACTGTAAAATACAAATAGATCTAGGTCTTTCATGCTTATTCTTTAATCTCTTTACTTAGCATCATGTAGCACTGTTTTTAACTTATGCAGTAATTTTTTTCTTTTTACAAGATCTCACCACCTTCCATAAATATAACTCTTCATTATATTCTGTCTGTTTATATTCTCCAATGAATACAATGTGTATTTAAAGTACTAATTTTATAAATAAATGAATTCTAATTTTGCTATTAAAATTACGCATAAGTTCACTATAAAATCCTTTTTTACTAATGTAGTTCACATGATCAATATGTAATGGATATATATCATATCCCAGCTATCTGATAAATTAATTTCACTCTAATTTTCACTAACATTAACAAAAAGAATCTTTTACACATCAAAAGTTCCAAGAATAGATAGATTCATTCTATTCTCAGTACTTTGTTCAACATGTAAGTATTATTTGTTCATGGCCTGAAAGAGACTGATTTTCTCTTTTTAATTATATATACATTTAGCTATGTTAATATCATATTCACACACACACATATATATATATATATTATGTAGAAGATTTTCTTAGTTTTGTAAATTTAAATGCTGGAATTTTAATAGGAATACTGTCTGCATTTTTTTACAAGTAATTTTTTAGCTACAATGTAACAAATAAAAGAACTAATTAAAAATAGGCATTGAAAGCTGTAGTTATATCATCTATAATTATATTTTTATTTGAAATAGTTTTAATTAAAAGTGAGTTTCACTTTTAATATTTAAATATATGAAGATTGAAAGTTAAACCATTTAAACATCACATAATTACCATCTCTTATACTAGCACATAATTGTTATTAAACAAGGCAAAACTATCCATACAGTAGTGCCACCCTGTGCCAACCAGAGTAATCAATGGATGCCAGAAGGTTTGTACATAAAATCCCTATCTGGGGATATTGGATGAGTAGGCACTAGATAGGGATTTTATGCAAAAGCCTTCTGGCATCCATTGATTACTCTGGTTGGCACAGGGTGGCACTACTGTATGGAGAGTTTTTCCTTGTTTAAGATTGAAAGTTATTATACTTTCAGTCTTCTGACATGTAAGTTTTACTTTCTGATTTACAATCCTTTTAAAATATTGAATACTAGCACTTTTACCTTCCTGCAGATAAAAATACAGTTAATTCACATAGTTAATGTTTTGCTATACTAAATCAAATATGAAAAATTACATATGAAAATACACAGAATATTCCCATCAAATTCCCATTTATATATATATACTGTATATAGGCCAGAAAGGAGTTTGTTGTTGACTGAAAGGAGACTCTTTGATTCCTCTTGGAGGCATTAAAGGAACCAAACAGGGCAAATTCCTAATGTCCTTTCCATATGTTCTTATTGTTGAAGCTGTTATTACTGTGTGATTATTCTTATAGTATATGAACATGGATAGGCTGCTCACTAATACCCATTTAGCCATCATGGTGATTTTATTGGCTTTTTACCTCTGAGTTTAAGATCACGAAACACCATGCCCTTTCTTCTTATTTACCTGATAAGGCTGAAGGAATGTGTATTTGAATTTAAAAAATTTTCTAATAGATATTTACAATCATAACAGACAAAAACAAATCATTGCCCTTATTTCCAGGAGGCTGTAAAGTCACAAGTCAAGGCAGTAGTTAGTGGCTAAAGGCATATGATGCTAAGAATTCCCTGATTGTGGACCCAGGCTGCCATTTGATGATGACTTTTTTTTAAAATACATACAACTGCAGATCATTTGCAGATGAAGGAAGATTATAAAAATTAGAAGAACTGTCTCATATTAAATGATAAGACATTATTGGACTTCGTGAAATTAGAAGAAAAGATACAGACAATTGATTTAAAAAGTGAACATGTACTCTACTACAAAGGTGCAAATATTGGAAGTACAAGTAGAGTAGGTGTCATTATAAATAAAAAGTGGAAGAACAACATCGTAGAGATTGATGGTGTATTGGACAGAATGGTAGTATTTAATAGCAGATATGTAATCAGATATAATGCAGGTTTATATCCCAACAAGTTCTCATAGTGATGAAGTAGTAGAAGATTTTTATATGGATGTACAAAAGATTTTGATCAGACTAAACAACATTTTAAAATTGTTATGGGAGACTTTAATGCTAGAATTGTTAAACAAAATAAAAATAAAAGTGGTATATGAATTTTGTTATGGTAATAGAAATGAAAGAGGATATAGACTTGTAGAGTTTGCAGAAAAAGAAAGACTTTATATTATGTATTATTTTTTTGAGAAAAATGTTAAAAGGAAATGGACATTGAAGCATGCAAATGAAGGTACTGCAGAATAGCATTCTATTGTGACTAACAGAAAGTCATTAATAAATTTAATGCAGGAGGTGATCATCGATTAGTAATATGTAAGATATGTGTTAATGCAAAACTAGAGAGACAAACCTTATTAAGAAATACAATATTCCAAATTGTTATTCTTAATCTTCAGAAACATTCTAATGAATTTCAATTAGAATTTGCAAATCATTTTCAAATATTAGCAGATATTGAACATAATTCAGATTTGAATGAATTGATAGGAAAATACAATATATTTATAGTTTGATATACTTTACAATTACATAGTATGAATAAAATATTGTTCAATTGTAAAAATAGAGGGCAAAAAGTTGTGGCCACTAAACGTCAGTTTTATCTATATCTTTAATGGTTGAAAATTATTATTTAATATACTTATTAGTTATTCAGTTTTAATATCATTTACATAAATTAAAATACAAAGAAATTATTAACTATACATAGATAATTTATAATTCGTGCAATTATAAATTAAAAGAAACATAAATATTACCTTTAGTTCCCGGAGAAGTGAGATTGTTCATATGCATATAGAAAGTAAGCTTATTCGGTGATGATATGGCTATAGAGATTGTAAATGTCTTTACTTTGAACTTTTGATGAAACATAGATAATATAAGTTATACTATTTGATGAGATGAATGAATTGGATGCAGACTTCGATTTCGGTAGCTGACAGGATTACATAACATTTCTTCTCCATGGGTGGTAGAATAATGCCCAGCACATTTAGGACTTCATCATGTTAGTACACAGATAATTTTCTTCCAGCAGCATAATTCAATTAATCACAATAGTCAATAATAATCCTCTGATGCAATTTTTCCCATAACTTCCAAAAATGTTTGATATTTTTATTCTTATCCTATTCGATCTACTCAGTCCTGCTTACCATCATTTCAGATTTGACTTCTTTTGCTTTCTTCTTATTTTTTGACAAAAGAAAACATTTTAGCAACGTTTATCTTAGAAGTCTGTTCGAAACTTTTAAAATAACTTCATACTATAGATAAGGCAAATAGTGTTTCATAGATAAATATCTCAAATTATTCATAAAAAAAAGACAAATTATACATTTTCCAGAAAGTTCTTTTTTACATTTGGTTATATAATAATATATACACCCATACTCCATCAAAGCAATGAGCACAACCCCCCACCCTTAAATCTATCTTGGTTAAATTGTCTAGTCATTTTGTCTCAAATAAACATATATGTGATTACCGCATCTACATATATAAGTGACTACCTAATGTCCTTTTATCTTGTAACAGGTTCAAACCTGGTTCCTGTTACAATATATATACTTCAGACCAATTTATATTTTACAATTTACCCAAGTTATGAATATGAGCAGTCAGTCTTATTTTCTTACTTTATCTGGAAATGAAAAAAACTTCTCTTCAACTGTGTATTAGCACACTATTTAATTTATTACTTTAATTGAAGTGAAGTATAAACCTCATATCTTTATTTAAATATTTTAAAGTCTGTTCTAGGGAAAATAAAACGTTATTTTGTTAATACCAAAAATGTATTAAAGGCTTATAAGAAGGGAATGCAGGCATGTGTATGTGTGGGTAGAAATAGTCAGAAACAATAAGCTTAGATTTACCGAATCAGAAAATTCCTTAGAAGATTAGATAAATAATTAAAAATGTTCAAATGTATAATAGATTTTAGAACATTCTGGTGAAAATATTGAAGCAACTCAAAATTCCTTAACATTATATTTTAATAAAATTTGTAAAGGCAGATTAATTACAAGGCATAGGTACATTTATAATTTATTAAAATTTTATGTAATTGGTAAAAAGTAAAATAATTGTCTTGTTTATTATCTATTTAAAAGCTAATATTTACAATATTTGATCTTAGTAAAAAAGTGTTGATTGATGCTTAATTACTGTAAGGAATGCAAGTAGACAAAAGATATTTAAAATTTGGAAAATTTTATTAGTTAATAAAAAGTAATGAATTAAGTTTAAGATAAGCTGATCAAAATTATTAGCAGCAGAACTATTTTTAATTAAAACTAATTGGAATGCCTTTTGTTGAAAAATTGTATAAATACCTATTTAAATGGGAAATCAAGATCTTTTTTAAAAAATTATTCAAGCTTAACAGCAATAGTTCCCTCCAAAATTATTTAAATCATTTGGTTGCTAGAAGCCACATAAAATGCCAACCTATGAGTAGAAGCTTGTAACCACTTCACCTTCATCATCCCATGTGAGTGCAAGTTTGGAATCCCAATGTAGTTTGTGAACTGCTGCCCATCTGAAATCTTGTGACTTGTTGAACCTGTATGCCAATGTTCCTGCCATCATAAATTTTAACTTGTTGACCTGCTGTGTCTTCATTCAAGAAATAAGAAGCTACCTGATCAATTATGCCACCCTCAATCATATGCCATTCCAAAGAACCAGTCTGTTTCCATAATAACAAATTAACTATTAATATTCGAGAAAAGAGCCATCCAGGATCAAGTGAAAGTAAATTGCATCATAAAAACTATGCATCATCATATCTTTACACTGCTCTTCATAACTTTCATATTTTAAAATCCTTCCCAAAGGTAATTGTAGAAATAGAGATATCATGCCATGAGATCTTTGCAATCCTGAAAGACCAATAAAAACTTAACCATTCATATGTTAATCCACGTCCTGATCAGGTTAAAATAAAAAATTTTAAGTTGAATTAGGTTTTGTGATTTTATCCTGACTTCAGAGAAAATATAAATCTCCAAAGTTAGGGAAAATGTGTTATGTTTATATGTATATATCAAAATTCATACACATATATAACTAGAAAAACAATTATAAACTTGTTATATGTGTGCGTGTTTGTATGCTGAAATGCTTATGCATTTAAAATTAAAAATAAGCATAATTAATTTTAATTAAAAAATAAAATTAAAACTTATGAATCAATAGATAAAAAAATCAGTTTTAATTATAACTTGAGGAAACAAATTAATTCTTTCTTTTTTTTATTAAGATATTTATTATCATTACATTAGTAACAATGGTCATAAGAGTAACATACAAAGAGATAAGGGAATTCCATCAAAAACTAATTAATAAATAACAATTAAAAAGGAAATTTTACTTATGTGGATGCATTTAAAGATATTAAATAATATTGGATAATGTTATATCAGCAAGATCTAAGTGGCTCAACCAATTAGAACAGGAGTTCTAATAATTAATAGGGAAGAGTGGGTCTAGGAAAGCACCAAGGAATACTTGCTAGTAGAGGTTAAATGCAGACAATAATGTGCTTGCAACATCTATGGTGGACATCCTCATGTGTTAGCCATGGTAGCTAATATTTTGGAGGGACTTGCCACCAAACATGTCAAAGCAAGTCTAGGGACTTAAACAGGTTACCCCTGAACTTTATTATGATTTGAGAATGCATTCAGGTATGTAAATATTTATGCTGTATATAATTTTTTAACATGTATATATACTATTAATATTCTTATGTTTATATTTATTAAACTATAATCCTAAGTTGCTGCAGTATTATTATTTTTACCAGATGAAATTTATATGAGCCTATGTCTACTTGGTAGCATATTAAAAATTGCTTCCAGATAAAGCAATATTGGTTCAAGACATTTTCAGTGATGTACAATAGAAGTCATATGCTTTTATTGAATTTCATGACATTCACTAAAAAATATTTAATTAATTAAAGTGTAGGGGATTTGAACTCAGATTTTCAAGCATCCTTCAACTATCCACATTATCTCATACAACTGATACACATGACCACACATATGTAGAAAAGATAAATAATCACCAATACACATATTTCATGCTAAACCAGCACTCTTCAGTTGGTCCAGATTATCATCTTCCACACACATATAATCAGTGCTCAGTTTATATTAAGATAGCAAATCTTCATACTTTAATGGACAGGCTTCAATCTACTCCAACTTTTCAGCCATCCATATCATTGAAAATCTGATGATGAAAATCCAAATCCTATGCTGATGCCAATATTATTGCCATGCCCATGTTGACCTCAAGTTACTCTGACCCCTCGTGTATAGGACCTTATCCATTTAAACACATAGAAGAGGGATGGGAAAGATACAAGCTTGATGTGTAAATATTTGAAAACTAGGCACTCTTCACAAACCTGGAGCTTAATTGTAAGTATAGGGGTCAGAGTGACTTGAGGTCAACATGGGCTTGGCAATAATATTGGCATCAGCATGGGATTTGGATTTTCATAATCAGATTTTCAATGATATGAAGGGCTGCGAAGTTGGAGTAGATTGAGTGGGAGATGATAATCTGGACTAACTGATGAGTGCTGGTTTAGCACAAAATATGTGTATTGGTGATTATTTATCTTTTCTACATATGTGTGGTCATGTGTATCAGTTGTATGAGATAGTGTGGATAGTTGAAGGATGCTTAAAAATCTGAGTTCAAATCCCCTATACTTACAATTAAGATCCAGGTTTGTGAAGAGTGCCTGGTTTTCAAATATTTATTAAATTAAAAAGAAATGAAAAATGAAATCTTAATTTCTTTTGATTGTTTAACTAAAACTTTATTTAAAATGCTGCCTTCATAAACAAAAAAATCTTGTAAATGATTTTTAATGCATATGAATTTCATTTCAAGTATTATAAATATATAATGACATTATTTAGAAAATATCTGAATACTAAAAAAATATATATAATAATATGTGTAAAAAATGTTTTATAAAAAAAAAAACTTTTACTTAAATTAATAAGTAATATTGTATTAAAGAATACAAAATATTTTTTCTTTCAATTATAATTTTGATTGTTATATTTAATTTGAATTAAAAGTATGGAGCAATCATAAATTCAATTACTAATTTTTAAAACTAATAATTGAATTAATATAGGGATGCCCCATATTTTTATTTCAAAATTAGTTGAAGAAAAAAATAGTTTTTAGATTTTAATGCATTATTAATTGTCAATTCAAATAAAGGAGTGTTTTATAATATATAAGTAAAATAAAATTTTTGTTAAGTAATAAATATTATAATAAAATTTTATATATTATTACTGTTATCTTCATTATTTTTTTTATTATATATAATTTCATTTCATCTGTTTAATCTAATGTTAACAATAGATTCAATATCATCATGTGCAGCAAGCTGAAAAGCTCATCAAATATGATTTTGCCAGTATAATTTTAGATGCCACATGACTTAATTTAATAAGCTTGTGTTTACAAATGTTATATATAGAGCTTGCAAATAAACTCTTAATAAGCTTTTTAAAATACCCCCAACCTCAGACCAGTTTCTGCTACTGGCATCGTCTGTGAGGTGCTAGAATATTCAATCATTAGATTAAAAATACTAGGACAAGCCCAGCACTTTATCTAATGTACAACTATATATAACATTTGTAAACACAAGCTTAATAAATTAAGTCATGTGTCATCTGACTTGATTTTTTTTTTGTAATTTTATTTTTTGTTATGATGGCTTTGGCAATTTTATAGTGCTAAAGCTATTAATATATGGTATATCTGAACTTGGTTGAGTTTCATATGGCTATTTAAGTTAGATAGTTGGATTGGAAGACATATGGATGTCTGAAAATTTCAGAGTTTCTACTTAATAGTTATACATTAGATAAAGTGCTGGGCTTGTCCTAGTATTTTTAATCTAATGACTGAATATCCTAGCACTTCCCAGAGGATGCCAGTAGCAGAAACCGGTCTGAGGTTGGGGGTATTCTACAAAGCTTGTTAAGAGTTTGTTTTGCGAGCTCTACATATAAAATGTTACATAGTATATTTATTTGAAATTACCAGTGCCTTTGTGTTACAGTTATACGAATCTACATTTTAATTCCATACAATAAATTTAGCTAAATAACCTTGTATACAATACATATATATGATAAATATAAAATTTTAAAATAAACATATTTTATTCAATATTTAATTGAATGTACATTATTATTTTATCACATGTTAATTGTAACATTTTAATTCAAAATGTAATTTTATGACTTTATTATGTTTTGGCATATAGTAGTAACTGTTTTGTATTTGTTAAATAAATTAGAATATTAATGGGAAAATTACTTTAATCTTATTTAGATTATTATGTGATTTTTTTTTTCAGAATTCCCAGGTAGCATTTCAAACTGTAGCAATCTTATTTGTTAAATATATTTCTGTCTTGCACAAATTTGATGAGATTTATGATCAAATACTTCATCCTCAAAAACGACGTATAGTGCATAAAATCTTAGAAGGAATTATGGGGAGAATTTTAGAATTAAAACATGAAATGGTTAACCTTGATTGTTTAGATTTTCATTTTTTTGATGACATTCTGACAGATATGAAATTATCACCCGTAAGTATACGATCATAGAATTTGTAGCCTATTATTATTGTTACTATTACCATTATTTATCATAGAATTTTTAAAAAATACTATCGATACTATTTATATTGTTTAATATTATTTATATTTTTGTATATGATTCTTGGCTGCATAAAGAAGTTTGCTATTAACTGAAAGGGAAACCTTTGATTCCTCTTGGAGGCCTTAAAGAAACCAAGCATGGCAAATTCCTGATGTCCACTCCATACGTTCTTGTCGTTGTAGTTGTTATTACTATGTGATTATTTATATAATATACTTACAGGGATGAGCTGCTCACCAACATGCATTAGCTAGCGTGGTGAGTTTATTAGCTGTTTACCTCTGAGTTTAAGATCAAGAAACACCATGGTTTTTTTTTTTTTTGCCTGATAAGGCAGAATGAATAATATGTTTTTCTTATGCCTGATAAGGCAGAATGAATAATATTTTTCCAATAGATATATACAATCATAACAGACAAACATAAATTATGGATCTCATTCCCATTAGGCTGTAAAGTCACCAACCAAGACAACAGTTGGTGGCCAAAGTGGAGGGTGCTAGGAATATGCTGATTGTGGACCCAGGCTGCCATTTGATGATGACTTTTTATTTAGGTACTTACAACTGCAGATCACTTTTAAGTGAAGGAAGATTGCAAGAATTAGAAGAACTGTCTTATATTAAATGGGACATTATTGGACTTTGTAAAGTTAGAAGAAAATGTGAAGAGACAATTGATTTAAAAAGTGGACATGTACTCTACTATAAAAGCACAAATATTGGAAATACATGTGGAGTAGTATTCATTATAAATAAAATGTAGAAGAACAACATTGTGGAGATTGATGGTGTATCAGATAGGGTGGCAAGATTACTTATACAATTTAATAGCAGATACCAAAGGCAGATAATTCAGGTTTATGCCCCAACAAGTTAAGTTCTTAATAGTCATGAAGTAGTAGAGGATTTTTATATGGAAAAGAAAAAGAGAGAATGCTTTTAAATAAGCAAAACTTTAATGCTAGACTTAGAAAAATTTTGGAAGTTAAAAATGTGATGGTTAAGTTGGGATACAGAAATGGAAATGGGAATAAAGTCGTGGGATTTACAGAAAAAGAAAAAGCAATATATGAATATCTATTTTTGAAAAAAGATCATAAGTTAAACATCCAAATGAAGATAAAACAGAAAGGGATTATATTTTGACTAACAGAAAATATGTATTTCAAGTTTAATACGACTAATGGATTCAAGATAGGGAATGGTTGTCAATGGGTGAAATATTTGCTAATGCTAAACTTGAAAGACAAAAGCTATTAACATTAATAATTGATATCTCTATATGTCAGAAATGCTATAGTGTCTTTAAATAAGAACTTACAAATTATTGTAAAATATTAACAAATTTTAAAATGATTCAGACTTCATTACAATCAGTAAGAATATCCTCTATATTAAAAAGAGATATACAAGTAGCAGGAATAGAAAATCAATAATTTACTAGTATATTTTCTATCCAGTCAAAGCAATATTTGCAGAAAAGGGAAAATGTGAGATAATTAAAAAGGACATGTTAACAAAAACGAAAATATTTCTAATTCTATTAAGTAGTGCCAAAAAAAATAAAAAACTAATAGTGATAAAAGAAAATATAATTGTGAAATGGCAAAAAAAAGAAAGAAGCCATTTGAAGATAATAAAAGTTTCATAAATATAACATGAATCTTGATTTTTGAAGGACAATTGTTTCGTAATGAAAAAAGAGAGCATTTTTACTAAAATGAGATTGATGTCTAAACATCTATGGGAATTTTTTTTGTATTGATAGAGACTAATCTATTTGTATATTTTAAACACTTATTTGACTTATAAATATTACATATAGTAAATCTCTCAAACTAATTGTGAATTTATTTATTACATATGGTCCAATAAGATAAGTTCATTTATATTAGAGGAAGGTCTTTGTTCTAATAGATACCATTGCTGCTTGACTCTATTGTAATTGCCTCTTTAATATTTGTATATTTATATTGCCACATTACCACATATAATAGTTAACAAATGTGTGGCATTTTATAATGGCTAATAACATTAGATGATTATCATTTCTATGAAACCTTGACTCTCACTACCAGTTGTAATCAAAGTGAATTCCTTTGGAAAACTCAGCTTTTATACCATGTAGTAATGATCTGCAGAGAGACTTTGAGACAATTATCTGACTATTACAATCCAATAACTGCTTATTTCCATATTCACAGAATCTATATCCTAAAGCAAGATGAATTTTCTTTATTGAGTACTATTTAATCATATTGTTCACTACAGAAGTGTTATTGATCTCAAATAATAAAAGACTGAATTTTTGTCTTAAATACCTTAATACCCATATTAGTATAAATTGTAATCTAAAGTCCCAAATGTAGTGTAGATTCTTGATTGTCTATTGTTATTAATTTTTTTGCACAGTTAACTCACTCATTATTATTGTTTAAACAAAAAAATTACTATAAAAAAACTTTGGTACTGAAACTTCTATTTATCCTCACCTATCTATAATGTGATCTTAAAAATTGCATTCTGAATTTTAAAAAAGTTAATATTATAAGTTAGTTTATAGATTTAGATTGTTCAGCAAATCACAGGTTAATATTCTCAAAATTAAATTATAGTGGCATTTAAACATATTGGAAGAAATTTGATATTCATTCTTTAGAAGCAATTGGTACAATGCTAAGTTTCAACAGTTATTAAACAAAAATTTTCAGTTTGAATTTTCATGATGTTATGTGATACTGAAATCTGGAATTCTTTAAGCATGGGTTTTATGATATGGTATGTGAAGCAATAAGAATACTTGTATTTGGTTCATTAAAACTAAAAGGAAAAATTATAACTGATATTCTAGTGGCAATTGTATTATTAAATGTTTAATTAATGGTCAACATTCTGCTTGACTGAAATGGAGTTTCAAAAGCAGTATAAAAACTTAAAGGCAGAAGTTTCACTACTGATAAGAAGAAATGAGAAATCTTAATAGATTAAAACTGCAATGATCTAAGAAATTATATTAAAATTACATTAATGATATGCATTAAATCATTAAATGATATTCTTTTAAATGATAATGATCATATGTTTGAAGATGTGAAAGGGCTGTTCCAGTTATCCTTTCAAAACGCTACAGAATTCAGATGACATTTATTCTATTAGCTCATTTTGTTTTTGACATGTTTGTTGGCATATTGGATGGGAAAGCATTATCTAGGGATTATGATGCACAGCTTGCACTAGGTGGCACTATTTTGTAGAAAAATTTGCTGTTTTAAGAACTTATGGAATTTTAAGAAAAGATGATCATGTGATGTTTCAAAAGTTTAATATCAATCTAGCCACAGGATAAAGGTTACTATGGTTATTGAAAAACCAGATACCAAAATATATAGATACTGAATAACTATGTAGGTAAATTAGCTTGGATTGAAAACATGTGTTAAGGTAACGGTGGAACATCTAGGTGCACAGCTCCAAAGCTCCTCACTAATGAAAGCCTTAAGTTAGAAATTAGTCTGGTGAAATTGGATACAATATTTTAGTATGTGTTGATTACTAGAGCTTAGACTAAGTGGAATTATTATGCAGAAAAAATTGCTACTGTTATATTTAATAAGCTGAATCAATTGTTGTGATTATTTTGTTCATTTGGTAGCTGCATACAATATATCTTTTAATTATCTGTGTATTTTGTCACAGAAATTATATTTAAAATTCCAAACATTTTTTTTTCTTTTATGCTCATTTTCATTACTGTTGGCCATGTGAGACAAAAAATTCGCAATTTTAAAGTCTAGAGGTGATTAGCCAAATATTTCAATCATTTAATAATTACAAAAAGAAAGATGTTCTTCTCATCAATAATGAAATAATATGTCTTTGTTTTTATATTATCTAAAATCAATAATAATACATTAATATTATTTTGCAAAAATTACATTTTAATTAATGATAATGTTATGATTTATAGAACTATGTTTCAACAATAACTTTATTGCACTATATAAAGATCTACATTTGTACTGTAAGAGTGGCTTACAACTGGCCTACATACCTGTTCTACTTTCTTTTTCAATATTTGAATTCAGACCAAGTGGTAGGAAATTAAATATCTTATCTACTTGCTTATATAAATGTAGTATATCCATATATAAACATATAGATAAATTAATATGTTTGAAATAAAATATCTTATATAATTGCTTAGACAAATGTAGTATATATATTTATAGACCTACATGTAGACTGATATGTTTGATAAGTTAATTTTTTTTTATCTATTGTGAGAAAGCAAATAAAGTTGTTTTCTACATAATGTATATCTATCTATGTTTAAACATACAGGTAAATTAATATGTTTGGGAAATTAACTCTATTTTTTTTTTTTAATTATTGTGAGAAAGTAAACAAAATTCCTTATACATAATGATGTATATATGCATATAAATAAATATGTTCGTCTATTGGTAGAAATTAATTGTTTTTCTATTTTTTTTTATTCATTAATATCATTAATTAAAAATACTAATTGACTGATCTATAAGACAAATAAAAGATAAAAAATTTATATGAGGTCAAAAATGATCGAATTTGTAATAATGAAAATTAAATAAAAATAGTAATAATAATAATGTTTATAAATTGATTGTTTTTTTTAATAAGTTGTAATAATAGGGTTTTTAGCAGAGACACGTGACAAGGCAGCGTTCCTCTTGACTGGAAAAAAAAAATCGACAATTAAATGGACAGAGAATAGCGTTTGGGTTTTTAAAAAGAAAAATCTGGAATTAAACCAACAGCAAAAAAGTTAAGTTTTTATTTCTTTTAAAACAAGAAAAAAAACTTTTTGGCATTTAAAAAAACAGTAAAATTTGAATATTAGTTTCAAGAAGATAAACTTTAATTTGAACTAGTGATTTAATTTATTCTGCAAGCTAAATTTCATTATAATAAAAATAATGCAGAGGAACTCTGAAACTATTAATACTGTTTTTTTTTAAAAGCTATATTTTATATATAACTAAGCCAAGTTATAAATATAGTTTATAATAAAGGAAACATTATGATATATTTGGGGTAAGAAGCCAATACTGTAGGATTTCCTAAAGCTGGCTTCAAAGTCATTATGAAATTGTAAAATTTTTCATTAGAATGTCTGTCTTGAAGAACGCTGGTGTGCAGCCATTTTCCATGGATTCATCTGGTCAGGAAAGATATTTCATATGTGTTTGTTTCAATCAAGGAGCATGAGATATAAAAATATCAAGAGTTGCCATGGATATTGACGTTTTTTGGACTGAGTGCTTGCTTTACTCAAGTTAAATTATATATCTTATTCACGTGATGATTATTATTTTTTTTTTGCTTTTGTCATTTTTATTTGAAAGTTTATATATTGTAATTTTTTTTATTATTGTGTGTTTAAAATTCATTTTTCAAATTCGATCACCTACAATTGGATGGATAGATATCATATGTAGAAATATTTTAAAAAAAGGAATCCACTACTTTTAATATGTAATTTTTTTTTAATAAAAGTAAATTTTCAGATTCCTCTCAACATTAATCCATCAAGGTGACCTCATCTCAAGTAAGGTTTTTATATATATATATATTTGGCATTGAGGGCAAGACTTTAGGACAATAAGACTAAATAATTTACTAATATTTACTTGTAATTTTGTTTTATTCTGAATGCACCGTTAACACACTGAGTGAATGGTCTTTAGCTGTTATTAATTTCTACCATGACTTGCATACAAATAAATGGGAGTGGGGCAGTTGTAATTATAATATTGTAGTGTTTTCAGGAAGTTAACGATCTCAGCCGAAATCACAATTTATTAACTTAAGAGTCAGAGACAGTTTTCTTTCCCAAAGCTAGTTTATTAGTTACACGTTATGTGTTATTATACAAAAAAAAATGTCTATGCTTAAGACAACAAAATGTGCGGAAAGAAAAACAGTAACAAAATAAGAAATATACATATAATTACAGTCTCTTCAAAGAAAAGTTCTATTACTCACGGCAAATGAAAATTAAGACATTTGGTTCCACGTATGGCTATACGTTACGCCATCTTGGTCTCTGTTCTTGTCTTTTTTTCCCGTTCTCATAAAATCGGACGTTTCTAGAGTCAACGTCTCCGTATTCTATACCTCCCCTCTAGAATATAGTCCTTTAACCTTTCTGGCAGCCTACGCTCACGGTGAACTCTTGGTGCAGGTTTTCCTTCATCTTGTTGGGTTGCCCACTGTCAGTGTCATGTATCGGGTCCGTAACTTCCAGTGCACTATCCATCTGGTCTGGTTCATTTTGGCAAAACTCTTCCTGTCTTATTTGTGGCAATACTTCCTTATCTTCTTTTGGTAAGATGTCCCATTGACTGGCATTTCCAACGGTTTCTGGGATATCCGTTCGAGCACACGGAAATCTTCTCCTTAAGTGATCTATGTGTTTATGGACAAATGGACCATTCTCTAGTCTTATTTGGTAAATTGTCCTTGATTTTGTACTTATGATGGTTCCGGGTAGCCATCTCTTCCTTAGTATATCCCGCACCCAGACTGGATCATTTCTTTTGAACCTTTTCATATGTTTATGGGAATCATCTTCCAGTTCTCTCTTAGTTCTTTCCTTTTGGGGTAAAACGGTTGACATGTGTGTGCGACACGTTCTGTTGAATAACAGTTCAGCTGGTGATTTACTATCTTTAGACCTTGGCAAAAAATGTTGGAAGAACATGATTTCCAGCAATGCCTCCTCCATCCTGGTCTTCCTTGTTTTCTTCAGGTCCTTATTTAAACACTGGACTGCCTTCTCTGCCAAACCATTTGATGCAGGGTGGTATGTCGGTGCAAAAATGTGATGTATCCCTCTTTTTGTCAGGAAGTTTTCAAAACTGGTGGAGGTAAAGCTTGTTCCATTATCTGATACCAATATCTCGGGGTATCCATGCGTGGTAAATATCTCTTGGAGAGCCCTTTCGGTAGATGTCGAGTTTGCCGACCTTAACAAACGGTATTCCACCCAATTGCTGTACGCGTCCACCACCACCAAAACCATTTGTCCCTCTATAGGCCCAGAATAATCAATATGGATCCGTTCCCAGGGTTTGTTTGGTTCTATCCAAGAGCTCAGTGTTTTTCTTGGCAGGTTTGCCTCGGCTTGGCAACTGTGGCACTGTCCCACCATTTCTTCGATCTCTTGGTCAATTCCTGGCCACCACACATATGAATGCGACAAAGCTTTCATTCTCACTATTCCCGGGTGTCCGGCATAGAGTAGTCTTAAGACCTGGGCACGACCTTCCATCGGTACGAATACACGATCTGTCCTGGTGATACACCCATTACAGGTAGAGAGGGTTTGACGGGCATTCCAGATAGCAATATGAAGATAATCAGGACGGTGGCTTGGCCATCCTTGCTTTATCCAATTCCTCACTTGGCAACATCCCGAATCACTAGCTGTCCACTCTGCTATTTTTGCACTATTTACTGTATTGTCCAATTTCACCACTTCCAATAAATTCACTTCCACGAATTCACGTGGTCTATCTGCCTTCAGTGGTAGATGCGATAGGGCATCAGCATGAGGTATGTCCTTTCCCGGCTTATGTACTAGTGTATAATCATATGCTGCCAGTATATTAATCCATCTTAGCATTCTCTGGCTGCTATATTCGGGTGTTTTTTGGTCTTGCCTAATATGCCTAATAGTGGGCGATGATCGGTGCATAAGGTAAAATTTCGTCCATAGATGTACTGATGAAATTTCTTTACCGCGAAAATGATAGCGAGGGATTCTTTGTCCAGCTGGCTATAGTTAGTTTCCGCAGGTGACAGGGTATGGGAGGCATAGGCTATCGGACGTTCTTGTCCATTTATCAAGTGTGATATGACGGCTCCAACCCCATATTCCGAAGCGTCCACGGTTACTATAACTTCTTGATTACCTTGGTAATGCATTAACAGACTTTCAGATGACAATAAATCCTTGGTTGCCTGGAAAACAGTTTGGTGTTCAGCCTTCCACTTCCAGCGCTGACCCTTGCGTAATAAGGCATAAAGGGGTTTTAGCTGATGTGCCTTTCCCTTCAAAAAGGTTTCGTAGAAGGTTAGCATTCCCAGAAATGCTTGTAAGTCTTTTACATTTCTTGGTACTGGGGCATTTTTTATCGCGGCGACCTTCTCGGGATTAGGACGTTTTCCATTTTGATCAATAATATGTCCCAGGAACTTTATTTCTCTCGTGGACCAAATGCTCTTAGTGGTATTTATCCTGATTCCCACTTTTTGCAATCGGTCGCATATGGTAAGCACACGTTCCTTCAGTTCGGTTTCTGATTTAGCATAAATCAGTAGGTCATCCAGGTAGGGGATCACTCCCTCCATATTCTGCGTCATTTGATCTATTTTAGCTTGGAATATATTGGGGGCTGTCGTGATTCCATATGGTAGCTTATTGCACTGGAAAAGACAGATATGAGTACAGAGAGTTAGTATTTTTGCTGACCTCTCTGTGACTGGGATTTGATGAAAAGCTGACCTCAAATCTATCTTAGCGAAAACTGCAGCTTCCTGAAGTGATGCCACTATTTCTGTGACATTCGGGACTGGATACGCACTTTTTTTTAGATATTGATTTACAGTGAACCTGTAGTCCCCACAAATCCGCAAACTCCCGTCTGGCTTTGTGACTATCACAATGGGAGTGGCCCAATATGAACTTTCCACTGGCGACAACACTTCTTCCTTTACCAGGGCTGACAGACTTTCTTCGACCTTTGCTCTTAGTGCAAATGGAACCTTCCGGGGTTTGCTTGCTACCGGTTGGGCTTCATCAGTAAGTTCTATGTCTACTGGGTCTATCTTCAGTATTCCTATTTTTTCCTCAAATATCCTTGGGAATTTCTGTCGCACTATGTTTTCTAACTTTACAGTTTTAATCACTTGTATGGATATGCCCAGTGGGCGGAACCAGTTTCGGCCCAGTAAGGGTTTTATGTTCTTTTTAACTATGTACAAGGGCAAAATTTTGCTTTTGTTGTTTAATTTCACTGGGACCGAAATTTTTCCACAAATTTGGACATTGTTTCCATTTACATCAGTGGCGATAACATTAGTCTTATCCAACTTTAGGTTCGACTTGGATATGGTGTTAATTTTTTCCCAATCCTTTATTGACAGAATGGATAGCCCTGCCCCACTGTCTATCTCCATCGTTACTTTTACATTTATTATTCTGACATCCAGCACTATTTGTTCGCTCAGGTTTGTCTCACATTTCTTTATTTCTGCCCTCCTTGTCACTTCCATTCTCTTATCACTTCTGTATTGGTTTCCATCCCTGTTTCTGCAAACGATTGCCATATGGCCCTTTATGCCACATGTTCGGCATTTCAAAGTTCTATTCTTACATGTCCTTTTCACGTGTCCTTTCATACCACAACAATAACAGCTAAAAGACTCTCTCGATGTCTGTGGTTGTGTTTCCATTGGTTCTAGTTTATGTACATCTGTCGTATAATTTTTTTCTTGGATTCCCTCTCGAAATTCCTTTGCATTAGTCACTAGTGTCTCGTGAGCCACACATTTAGCAATCGCTGCGTTATAATCAATCTCTGTTTCACTGAGTAGTTGTTTCCTCAGATTGTGGTCCGTCATGCTGTATAGAAACTGATCTAGGAGCATGTCATCTATGTCCGAGAATGCACAGTCTCGTGCTAATGTCCGCAATGCGAGGTTATATTCCGAATAACTTTCATGTGTGTTTTGTTTTCTCATTCTGAATCTCAAACGAGCGACTCTTTTTGTAATTGCAGGTTGAAAATAATTTGTGAGTTTTTCAACTAATAGCTTATACGGTATTTGCTCTGGAGTTTTGTTCTCGGCCAACTGTTTAGCAATCTGAGCAACGTCTATTCCGGCAAAATACAACAATGTCGAGATTTTCGTTTCGTCATCCTCAACTTTATTTAATCTCATATATCTTTCTATTTGTTCGACGTAGAGGGTCCATCCCGCCGGGTTTCCTATTTCAAATTCTCTTAATACGTGTGAGGGTACTGACATTTTTATCTCTATTCTGATGTATTCACTTTTTTCAAAATTACGCACAAAAAAACAATCTCCGATTTAACATCCTGTTCACGACTGCGCCATCTGTAGTGTTTTCAGGAAGTTAACGATCTCAGCCGAAATCACAATTTATTAACTTAAGAGTCGGAGACAGTTTTCTTTCCCAAAGCTAGTTTATTAGTTACACGTTATGTGTTATTATACAAAAAAAAATGTCTATGCTTAAGACAACAAAATGTGCGGAAAGAAAAACAGTAACAAAATAAGAAGTATACATATAATTACAGTCTCTTCAAAGAAAAGTTCTATTACTCACGGCAAATGAAAATTAAGACATTTGGTTCCACGTGTGGCTATACGTTACGCCATCTTGGTCTCTGTTCTCGTCTTTTTTTCCCGTTCTCGTAAAATCGGACATTTCTAGAGTCAACGTATCCATATTCTACAAATATATTTACCCTAGTCTAAAAATATTATAATAATTATTTTAATGGTGTGGTTCTATAATTAGTGAACTTTCATTATGCTTTTCTTTTTTGTTGTTTTATGTATATATTTAACAATCATATAGTATAATTTTGTATATAATATATTTTAAATTATTTTGTTTCTGTTGAATGACATTAAGATGATAGAAAAACCATTGTTGATAATCAAATATTTATCTATTTTATTATTTTTTATTTGTAAATATTTATTATATATATTATTAATAAATTAAGTTGTTTAAATCAATCTGATCTCTGTTTGATCATCACCACCACCACTGTGCATTTATTTCACACTAGATGTTTGATTATCATCATCACATTATGAATTTGCCCTATTAAAGGTTTGATGATCATCATCATCATTGTATATTGCTCTTATAAATAACTGATCATTATCAATATTTTTCTATATCTATGCTTATATATAGGCATATTTGGTTTATAATTGAGTAGGTCTATCCCTGAAGAGAGCTGATTGCAAGAAACTCCTTGAGTTCAAATTCTGTGGTGCAATGGGACCTAAAAGGGGAGGTGTAATGAATATGCACTGGTCTAAGTTACATCGAAATATTGTTGGTAAATTATAAGTTAGTATATTGAAAGTAGGTGTGACTTGGAACTGGGCATTTCATTGTGACATCTTTAGCATCCTATTTGAAGGCATAGGTCTGACAGTAGTGAGATGCATTCCCTTTGTTGGATGCCATTCTTGATTCAGTAACATCTGATGCACCGAAATGTGTCATTGAATCATGAATTATTGGTTATGACTTGTTGTAGGTTGGTGGACATGTTTCATCTAAATCATCCAACTACTTAGTTGTATTCGCATCATCGTATGGTGTACCCTGTGGTTCTGGTATATCTGGCATCATCTGTGTATGGTCGGCCATTATAGCTGGCACCATCAACTTTGGGGGTAGCGGGGTTCCGTTATAATACTAACAGAAAAAATATGACTGTAATTTTTACATATATTCAGTGAATACAATAATTTCAATGACAAAATAAAGTATTTTCTTGTGGGTTAAGTGGGAGAAAACCAGATCTTGTTTCAGTATTTGAAAAATAAAAGACCCATATATAGTTTTCTCTACTCCAAGTTTGATTATACATTATCTGATAGAGATCGATTTTTGAGTCATGGTTTTTTATTTACTTAAGTTTATTAATGATTATGGTTGGGTACTTTTCTGAATATTTGTATATATAAGTGTACAATCTAGTATACTTAGAACTATAAGATATTGATCCGACTGATTATAATTGTTTTTAATATGATTCTAAATAAGTATTGTTTTATATATTTAGTGATAGTATTTAATTGAAGCAAAAGCATATTTAACTGGTATTCAAATTTAATCTTTTGGTAAAAGAAATAAAATAATTCATCACTTTCTAGTATAAATAAAATATTAAATGTTTGAATGACTAAAATGGCAGGTTAGTACTATTATTGTGCTAGAAGAAGATTTAAGTGAGCCTAACACTTAATAATAGATAATTAGAATCCATATTAATAAAGAAATTAATACAAACTTGGCCAATTTGATCTTTTTCCCTTATGTTTTTTTTTTTTTTTTTCAAATAAAAATATTCACCTTCATTCAAATCTGTCTAGCTCTATAAGATTCTTTTGATGAAACTTCATTTTAAAAACATTTCTTTTAGTCTGAAAATTATAAAATCATTAAATTAAAATGTCCTATTTTATAAAATTGTAGATCTAAATGAAAAAAAAAAAAAGAATATATCGTTTAGACATATGTTTTTTAGTCTAGTTTTCAAATATAGCATTATTTTAACTTGAATAATAAAGTACTGCTGAATAATGTTTAATTAATTACATAGTAAATTCAAAAAAGCCCCTTTTTAATGTAATTTGCTTTAATAATATACTAAATTTGAATATATTTTTTTCCATTCTTTTTAAATGTTAATATATTTAATGTTTATATGTCTATGTACTGAAATTTCTTTATCATATGGTTATGATTATTTTATTCAGGAAAATATTGAAATTCCAGTCCCTAAATATTTTGTGCAAGAGCAAGCTATGATTATCAAAAGAAGAGGAGATTCACTGAAAAGACTTTTGGATAGAATGTACCCTATGGTATTCTTCATTCATATATGTATTCTTTTCATTATTTTTTTAAAATTGTAATTATTCATTTATATATATATTATCATTTATCTAATATGTGCATATTTTGGTTCTCATCTGATCCTTTGTATCAGTCACAGGATGGCGCGATTTCTAACCAAAAACACATTAATATAACGTTCCCGGGCTAGCGATTCTCTATTAATATTGACTTTTTTTTTTGTTTGTTTACAAAGTTTACTTTCTTTCGTTTCTGAATTATTTTTCCCAAATAATATTTTTGACGATGGGATAATAATAGTTGTTGTTTTTTTATTGACAAGAGGGTCTTTTTTGGTGTGTGTTCAAATAGTAATTTGTGTTTTTTTTAAAATAGTATTACTGTTTTTGTAAAATTGGATTGACAAAATTCAAGAGAGAACGGGTTTTTTTGATGGATCTTTAAATAATAATTTACGTTACTTTGATAGGTTTCCATTTGATTGCCGACAACAATTAGTGGGAGGGGTGTTTTTATGTACGATTAAATAATAATTTACGTTACTTTTATAGGTTTACATTTGATTGCTGACAACAATTATTGGGAGAAGTGTTTTTTTTTCCGTGTGTGTATGTTTAAATAAAAATTAAAACCGTTATTTTTATTGGTTTACATTTGATTGACAACCGATTTGACTTCCTTTCGTTTATAAATTATGGTTTTGGTTTTACAAATAAATATTTTTGACAATGGGCCAATAATAGTTGTTGTTTGTTTCATTTTTTATTGACAAGAGGGTGTTTTTTGGTGTAGATTCAAATAGTAATTTGGGTTATGTTTAAATAATAAGTTACGGTCTTACTGATTGGTTTACATTTGATTGCCGACACTAATTATTGGGAGAAGGGGTGTTTTTTTGTGTGTATGATTGTAAACAACAATTATTGGGAGAAGGGGTGTAACTGTTTAAAGAATAGTTTACGTTACTTTTAGTGGTGGTATACATTTGATTGCTGACAATAATTAGTGAGAGGGGTGGGTGTTTTTGGGTGATGATTAAATACTAATTTACCTTCCTTTTATTTTACATTTGATTGCCAACAACAATTATTGGGAGAAAGGGTTTGTTTTTTTGTGTATGTTTAAATAAAAATTGAAGTTACTTTTATCGGTTACATTTGATTGACAACCGATTTGACTTTCTTTTTTTTCGTTTATAAATTATGGTTTTGGTTTCCCAAAAACCTAATATTTTTGACAATGGGACAATAATAGTTTCTTTCATTTTTATTGACAAGAGCGGGTCTTTTTTGGTGTATGTTGCAGTAGTAATTTGGGTTACATTTAAAAAATAATTGCTTTACCTTACTTCTAGTACTTTACATTTGATTGCTGACAACAATTAGTGGGAGAGATGTTTTTGTGTACGATTAAAGAATAATTGTACATTACTTTTTTTTTATATATATTTGATTGCCAACAACAATTATTGGGAGAAAGGGTTTTGCATTTTATTTTTGTTTGTGTGTATGTTTAAATCAAAATTTAAGTTACTTTTATGGGTTACCATTTGATTTTCTTTTTTTTTGTTTATAAATTATTTGGGTGTTCCCAAATAATATTCGGTTTGACAATGGGACAATAATAGTTGTTGTTTCTTTAATTTTTATTGACAAGAGCGGGTCTTTTTTGGTGTATGTTCAAATAGTAATTTGGGTTATGTTTAACTAATAATTTACGGTCTTACTTTGATTGGTTTACATTTGATTGCTGACAACAATTAGTGGGAGGGTTTTTTTTTCTATACGATTAAAGAATAATTAATGACGTTCCTTTTATTTGACCATTTGATTGCCGATGACAATAATTATTGGGAGAAGAGGGTTTTTTTGGGCTATGTTAATAAAAATTTTAGTTACTTCTTTTATTTTACATTTGGGTTATTGCCGATGACAACAATTATTGTGAGAAGAAGGTATGTATGTTTAAATAAAAATTGAAGTTACTTTTATTTTTTACATTTGACAAAGGCCATTTGGAATCCCTCAAACAAGCTTGCCTTTACGAAGTGAACATTTCCGTCGGCAATAACGAGACTTACAAATGAAAGTCAAAAGATGTTTTTGGACCTCAAATCTGCATATATTTGCCGCACAATCCAATCTTTTTTTCCAGCAGCAGGATGTTTTTTTTTTCTGCTGTAGAAATATTCCAGCACCGGCTTCCGTGTCTGGCAATTCCCATCTTTTCAACTTTTCTGCATTGGAATTAAACATCTTCTTGGTCTCGGAAAATTTCTTGCTAAAACGTGACTCAAAGCGTGATCGTTAAAAATTTTATGCTACCCCACCCTAATCGAGAATTTAGGAGGCTTACAGCTTTATGAGGAACAATCACGACACTGTTAAAATTTGTAAAAGGTAACAGTACATCAATTCATCTTTAAAAAAAAGGCTCCAATGAAAATTTAAATAATTTTGACACGATCAAATTAACACACTCTCATACGATATTGTTACATAAAATACATAACACAGCATTACGATATAGTGTGTGTCACAAACAACTACGGCATTTTGCTCTGCTTTTAGCATCGGAAAAAGCCATACTGTTAGCCGCTAAGCCGAGTTAACACTCTTTCTAGATTTTATCGTAGAAAGAAGACTTAACTCGAGTTAAACTCTACCTTTTAGCATAGAAACAAGACTTAACTCTGAGTTAACAATCTTTCTACGATTTATTTTAGAAAGAATGCTTAAAGGCTTGGGTGCGGCTGCAGAAACGGCATATTTTTAGAAATTTAGCTAGAAATAGCGCCATCCCACGGCTGACACGAAGGATCAGATGACAACCCATATTTTTTACATACTATCTATTTTTCTTTATTTTATATCTACCTACTTTTTTTTCTTTAAATTTATATATTACTTGTTATTTTATCTTCCATTATTATTTAATAATTTATATAATTAATGTTGAATTTTTTATTTAGTAAAATTTAAATTTAATTTCATCATCTCAGAAAGTAAATAATGTTTGAACTAACACAAGAAGAATTGTATTTGTGACAACTATCTTTTTCAACTCTAAGAATCCTAATGTAAACTTTTAATAAGAGCAATGAACACTAGATATAATATCAATTTTTGTAAAAATAAATTTCTGTCTTTTGGACAGATGTCATTATTTTTCAAATCAAAAATTCAGAACTCAATTGGGAAGTTCTAATTTTTCATTGTAAATTAATTTTCTTTGTGACTGTTAGAGCTGAACAATTCTATTGATAAACTTACATTTTATACAATAGTGACATCTATTTTTTTATATGGCTATTTTTTTTAAAACATAGTTTTTAAATAATTATTAATCATACAACAATTGAACAAAATAAATAAATCCTAATAATGACCTGTTTTTCATAACTATTTTAAAATCCATGTATATATATTGTGACCTTCTGAATGGGCACAAGTAATTAAACTGTGTTGCATCAGTAGTGAATAACTGCATTGTACTAAAAAAATGAAATAGCCTTAAAATTTTAAAATTTTTCTATTAATGGTTCAAAAACTTATATGTGGGCCAACTGTGCATTTGGGTTAGCAATTTTTCAAGCATTTATTGTTATTATTATATTTGATAAAGTGTTTAATGCAAGGAAGGGGGGTGGATTATTACAGAAAGTGTTGTTATAATAGTTAGATTGATACAAAGTTGTTTTATTTGTTTATAAGATAGTGTTGGTGTTTGTTTGTATGGTTTTCTGATTTATTATTCATTGACACCCATCCATTTACCAAGTATTGTAGTCAGTGAAATATGTTTAACCTATAGCCATATCAATTATATCTAGTCAGAATAACTTAATATTTATGTGGCAGTACATATGCATGCAAGTATGTCTGTATCATTTTTCATTTCATTTTCATATTTAATTACAATAAACAATATTACACTTACAATAAAACATTTAAATTACAGCAATTATCTTTAATAATTTTGCAAAAATATATTTTCTTAAGTAATTAATGGATATTTGGATTAATAAATTATTTGACAATTTAAATAATATTATCAACCATTTTATTTAATAGCCAATTAATATTCATTTGTTTTAAGTTTGTAAAAAGTTATTTTATTTTTGTTTTATTTGACTTGATTTAATTGTGAAGATCAAAATGATTTTTTTTTTTTCAAGAAATGATTTCTTGAATATTAATTAACTCTTGTCTGCAAAGGGTGAAGTTGAACTTTGGAGAAAAAAATGACCTTTTGATGGAAGGAAGTGATGTCTATTTAACTAATAGTCACTAGTAAAATTTGTTCATTATTATTAGTGTAACCATTTGCCTTAGTTCATTCTGCCTGTAACAAATATATCTTCCAGAAGTCAAGCTAATTTTTAAAGCTCCAAAGAAAGTCTAAAAAGGTCATAGGAAAATTCTAGTACCAGAAGTCTTTAACTAGAATGACGGGCTAAAATATAAAGAAAAAGGTAGATCAGTTCCATTCTTTGCTCAAATTAAACACTTAAATTAACCCTATCATATTTATTTTCATTCTAAAATGTTTGTCTACATTATTAGATTTATGCTACTTTATTTATTGAAAATTATTATTGTTAAGAAGAGAGTCAAAATGCATGAACTCTCTAATTTACTAACTAAACGGTGTGTCTTTTATAAATACTTTATGGAAACTATGCAGAACAATTTAACAGGATTTATGTTCAGCTATCCGATAAACTTATATTTTACTTCTGCAAAAGTGAAGTTAAAATTAAAAAGATGCGTGTACTTTATCATACTTTATTTAAATTGTTACGGAATGACAACTTCGTCTTTTATCTATGCTTATAAAATTAAAATGTTTCATTTAAGAATAAATATGTGACTGATACAGGATTAATTAATTATTACTGTATAGAATGTGTATACACTTAAGTCGGATTGAAGGACGTTAGTATTGAATATTTCCATTCTCTTCGACGTAGGTATTATAAAAAAGCAAAATATTAGTACTTAAGGAATCACAAATTTTATATGAACAATTAATTTGCAATGACTAAAATTAAATATGTATATGCTAGCTTACAAATTATAGGAAAAACAAATACTATTCGGGAAATCTGTTAAAAGTTGCTGTTACTATGGAAGGAATTAAATAATTATTATCGTACAAATACAGCTGAAACTATCTTTTCATATTATGGTCATTATAAAAATTTACTACTTACGTGCTATATAAGTAAACTCTATTAGCTTTTGCTAAAGAACATTGGAGATTTACTAAATTAATTGTGAATTATAACTGTTTCATCCTACAAGGATTTATTTTATGTTTCATATTCGTATTACACGCACTCATTTTGGGATTCATCTCCGTATCATTCAGTAAGCTTGGAAAGGAACTTTGCAAGTGAATATATTTTTTTTCCCTCAAGTTTAAAAGAAGAATGACTTTTAATTTTTTTTTTTATTTATTGTTAATGGTATATATCATAAATAGTTAGACAGATTTAGTGTTATATGTTGCTTATATATTTATGCTAGTTTATGAACCTCTAGACCATCACAGAAAAGCATGTTCACAAATTGGGGAATATGCTGGTAAAATATTATTGCTTAAATATGATTTGTTTTCTTTTATGAAGTTGAAATATGGATATTTTTGGGTATATTGCTAAAGAGAGGCGTTTAGTTTATTACATATATTTTTCTCTATCTCAAAGTGATAATTTTTTTTTTTTTTTGGGCTTTCAAAGTAGCGGGTATATGAAAGAAATATGATATCTGAGAGGGCAAAGAAACCTCGTTCATAATAATTATTACTATTTAAATTTGGAACAATTGAAAGTCTAATTTAAGCTAAAAGTTTATATTGTAATCTATCATTTATTTATCATAACCATTCATATTATATAACTTAGAATTGTTCTTCATATTCTTATTTATGCATGTGTGTGTCTATTTTATGCAATTATTATATTTACTTAGTAAACATTCAGTTTTATGGCCGTTTCTCAATATGAATTTCGGATGTTGTCATATTCTAAAGAATTGAAGGGATGAATGATTTATCTGTGTGTATTTATCTGCCAGCGTATGATGTTAGATATGTAAAGGAGCTGTTTGAAAGGAAATTATTCTTGATACGTTCTATATTGGTAGGGATGAGAGATTTTTCCCCTTATTATATTTTTAAGTGTTTTGCCATGAGTAGAGCCGACTTTAGATTGTATACGTACGTATTATGAAAATTGTTATGAAGTTAAGTGATATTTTCTTACTGTTTGGTGATGAGGACAGTTTCACACCAATAGTGTATTTCAGATTTAAATAAGTTATTGTTGATGTATTAGTTAAAGAGTTTATTTGCTCCTCATGTGCTGGGATTCCTCTTGAACATCTAGTTTGTATTATTATAAAAATATAGCTCTGTGTAATTCAGTCAGTGGTTGGATAAATAGTTAATGTAAATTCTTTATTGAATCTTAGAGTAGATATAGTGTCCTATTTGTTGGTTGGTTTATGACATTGTCCGAAATAAAACATTTGTTTAATAATTCCCAAATAAATTGATAATGTGTAAAAAGGATTGTTTTCTTTTATTATTGCATAGGATGTGACACACACGTGTAATGTAAATAATATTGTGTATATAAAATAGAATATTGTTAAACTTAAAATAGAAAATAAATGTTTTAAAACATCTCATATTAATTTGCCACATGTTAGAGATCATCAAAATCATCAGAATGAGTATGATTTTATTGCTATGTGTAAAAAGTAGTTATTTAAAATGATCATCTAATTAAGTTGTTGAAAGCTGCTTTCTTGATAGCCAAATGTATTAATTTGTTTTATTCCCACAATTGATAATATAACCTCTCAAAAGTGTATATTGTGCCCATAGTATAAATTATTATTTATTTAGTATTGCATATGGAAATGTTTAGATAGCTCGGATATTCAAAATCAGAATATTCAAGTCTTATTTGCTTGTTAATTTGTGTCCATAAGTGTGAAGCTAATAAATGATGTAACATGTCAGAGGGATAATCCCAAACTTGTGTTTATGGATTTAGGTGTAAATTTAAAGATTGGGACAAATAAACTTATTGTAAATTGATTACTTTAAATTTAAATCTTGAGTATAAATAAATGATTTGTTTATTTATTAAAAACTGTGTTCTGAGTTATTCTTATGTGCATTCGTATTCTAGTTTCCACATCTCCACATTCATACATCTATTGCAAAAATAAGTACATTGTTTTATAGTCCTGATAATAAATATGCTGAAATATAATATTGTTTCCTTAGTCCAGACATTATATGAAATATTTATTGCTTGATAAACTTATAAAAAGGTTGCCTAGTTAGAGTATTATTTAGATGATGATATCTCATTATACTTTATTATAATTTAGAGTTATAAACTACTGGCTAATATAGTTCTTTAGTCTAACTGTGTTATAGATTCCCTGAGACCTGATTTTATATTCCTAGAGGAATATTAGTTCAGTTATTTAGATTAAGATGGTGCTAAACAATAGAGTTATTTAGTGTTATGCTTTTCTATTCTCTCAGAGTTATATTGAGCTAATATAGAGTGTGACTGGACGATGGAAGAGATCAAATTGAAATTATATTTTGTTAGATGGAATAAATAAAACTCTGCCTAGCCTTTATCATTTGGTTAATTAATAAATAAGGTTTATAATTTATTTGATAATTTATAGTATTTCTTCCTTCATTTATTTATATTCTATATGTTATGAACTTTCTGTAACCTCCCACTGAGAAAAGCTGTAAGATAAACATAAGTAAAAGAGTCTCAGCATTAATTATGAATCAGACAAAATGATGAATCATTCTATTCATTAATAGAACTGGCACCCTGGACATTTGCTCATAAAATGTACATGAGCGGTGATATGTGAATGGGTTACAATATATATAACTCTTTGGAGAAATCTTTCATTTTATAATTAATTGAATAACATTGTGAAATTAAATTTATATATATATATTAATGAAATTCTTTTAAATGTTATAATCATATTCAAATGGTTAATTACCAATCTCAATAAATTTAAAAATTCAGACATTCAGAGAACATTGCAATTTCATTTAATTTTTTATTCAATAAAATTCTTAAATAGATATGTCTGTCTAATCCCTTTTATTTTTTAACAATACTGATAGAATATCAAAGCAAATATATCTATTGTAATTGTATACAAAGAAACAGATTTTGTGTTTCACATATGACTGGTAACACTATGTATGCGTGGCTATATTATTAATAACAATATGTTGTTTATTTCTTCATGATTTCTACAGTTATAAGTTATATATATAATTACATCATGAGTATTTTCCTTATATCACTAATAAAACTCTGGGTTTTTATTTATGATGATTTGGTTCACTTTAAAAGTAAAATATAATATATATATTTATTTATTACTATAAAAATTATTTCTACAAGACTGCTCTTCTGATAGAGAAAAAAATTTCAAATATATAACTACCAAAATTTTTATATAGTATATTTGTTGCTAAATTGCATAATATTCAATATTTGGTTTCTTTTACACTCAAGATGAACTTGTAATGGTTGACTTTTGCTCAAATTTATTACAATTCTTATCATCTAGCTTCTTTAACTTGTGACAGTTCCAGAAATTTGTTTTTTTATTTATTATTTTTTTAAACTTCAACCAAAAATTGTTTTCTGATAATTATTGAGAAACTAAATTAAAGAAGAGACTTCATTCAGTTAACACATAATTGGTGCTATTATTTCCAAATTGCATATAAATAATGTCATTTAGTAAATTTTTAGCTTTTGCTTAATGAATGAGCATTTCTTTATTAAAAATGTATAATTTCAAATAAAGATTATTAAATGACATATGAAAAACCATTAAGGAAACAAATATTAGATTTATGCAATTTTCTGTTAAGAAGAAATGGTTGTATTCTCATCCTTGGTGTTCGCCTTAAGATGGCGTTGATGCTAATCAAAAACATATACATATAACGATTCCGGGCCGGACCTAAATGATCGATTTGATCTAAAAAGATCTGATTTCTTAGATTTGTAATAAAATATTCTACTAACTAATACTATTATATGTGTAACGGCCAGAAAACGTGTGACTCGTAAACATAGTGCAGAATTCGACCACCATACAGAACAGCAGCACCATCAAGTAGCGAAGCCACCCGTGGTACTGAGTTCGAACATAGTTTATCGGTTCCACAATACAATCCACGAAACAACGCATCTGATGCGACATTAGTAAATATTTCCTTAGGCACGGTGGTCAGGGATATGCAAGAGACTCATGATTTTATTCTCGAGTTAGCCAATAATCAAACTAATATTAATTAAACATTCATATTTACATAATCAAGGAAATAGTATATAGAATGGGTATCGAATGAATAAAACATAACTGCAGACGTATAGTTTAAAATTATTTATTAATACATTTTAATAAGATCATTTACTAACAATATTTTGTGGATTTAAAGCTTCAGTAGCGGGATTTGCGACATGATTATATTTTAAAGAATACATTTATTTATTTGTTTATAAAAGGAATTCACTTATTTGAAGGCGTAATCTAGCTACCTAAAATTCTCGAGTAAGTATTTCTAATGCATGCCTGGAGGGATTTATTCCTTTGCAATGCAAGAGTCTAAAGTATGGGTTATAAGAGTAATGGCAGACATATATTTATTTAATTAAAATATTTATTTATAACTAAGGGCAAACATTTATTTGAGAGTGATTTATGAAGATAATGCAGAGGCGGAGTGATATATAGAATAATAGAATTGAGCAAAGGAACACGTGGTACGCTTTAGAAAGGCGATACGGAATGGCAGTATATTGAAACTGCAATGCCGCGAATGAGTTTATAAAACTGTCGGGCTGGTCTCTGCCACGGCCCGACGAAGTAAGGTGTCACATAAGCATAACCAGGGACAAGCGGTACATGTCACAATTTGCCAGCTGGCTGCATGACAGGTCAAATCCTACGGGAGCACTCATTATGCCCACTTGTGTAGGACGACGGGGGTTAATTTCAACCCTGAAGAATCCGGAATATTTACAGCGGAGTAGATCATCGCGTCTCTAAAACGTAACACATGTATACTTATAAACGATTATGATAAGATTTAAATGGATTTCTAATTCGGCCCGACATTATCAACATTTACTAAAGAATGTTGGTGACTCTCAAAGAAATGTAATTTTCTGGAATTATTCATGATGATTTAATATATACAAAACATATCTAAACTGGGAATAATTACAACTAATATGCCAGCCATTTGCGAAGTTGTAGACCCCTGCATTACAATAAATGAAGCATTGAATGCGTGTCGATTTATATGAAAGTTAAGTTATTAAAGAAAGTAAATATTAATGAAAATTTTACACGCATTCATTGTTTTAAATGATCATAGATTTAAACTTTGAAAATAGAGACAATTGTGAGCATGCAATAATTAAATAATAAATATAGATAAAATGTAGATTTTAGAAATACGCACCCCAGATAGAGTGAGGTAAGCTAGATTATTAGAGAAATTTATATATTAAATTAATTATTCAATTTAGTTATACAAATGGTAGTTTTTACATTTTATAATTTAGATAAGTAGTATGAAGAAGAGCTATAGCATATTATTAGAATACTCTAGAGTTTGAACACAGATAGGTACCTGTTTTATAAGAAGTTTTCTTATTCCATGAGTTTATCAGCAAAAGGTTCACGAGTGGCAAGTCTTTCTTGTATTTAGATATTTCATTTAATTTGACAGCAGCAGCAGCTTTCTCATTCATTTCAGGTAGCAGATCTTCATGGTGAATTTATGATGGGCAATGGAAAGTTCGACATCCGATAGGCCACCTCCCGATGGAGAATAATCTAGGTGCTTTACTCGGTCATACCTTGGCAGGAACAAATTATTTTATATTTTTAGAGACTCTCAGTGATCGAGAGCAAAGCTAAAGTTTAAGTGAATGTCTCCAGCAAGTCTAAGATGGCCTCTTTTTTTATCTTGATCTCTCACGTTTTTGTTAAGGTATTTTTAGGTTCTATTTAATCTGCCCTGAGGATAATCAACGCATTTTGTTGGTTTTTAATTAAAGAAAGCTGCCGTTCTATTGTTTACATTTTACATTTACTAATTATACTTTGGGGAATTTTTCTTTAATTAATCTAATATCTATCACTGACCGATGCTTTTCAATTTCAAAGACAAAGAGGGAACATAAGATTATTTTAACTTTTAATTAAATATTACATCAGATTTTTTTAGAATTATTATTAAATGAAATTTAAACAAAGCAATAAATACGAACTTTATAATCCAAAATAAATAATTAAAATTATACAAAATTATATAACTAAAAGAAATCTAAATTATATTATTTTATCCCTATTTATTGCGTTTAATTTGAGATCGAAATGTGTGCGTGTTTATGCTGAATTCTACATATATTTATACATTTTTAATATTGTTACACACACAATTCGATATCAAAAAGTTTAAATTTGGGCGGGATAGACCGGTCAGTGAGAGACGACAGAAAAAGGTGAAACTTAAGATTCGAATATGAATCTTACTGTTTCATTTCCCTGTACTTCCCGTGAACAATTAAGGAAGAACAAAGGAGGCAAGAAAGAGAAAAAAAATTTTACATTACATAATTTAAATACGAAAAAAAATTATTAAAATTTTCTTTTTGTACAGATAGATTGAAATATAGAAAGCAGAGATTACATGAAGCAACGAACAATTTATATACCCGGATCTAGAATTTATAGTTGAATTAAAATGGCCTAATTTGGCCGTGTCTGGTTAAAATCATAGAAATAATTAGTTAAACTGAATATATATATAAAACAAAATTCTTAGAATAGGATTAGTTAGTATAATATAAAAAAAAATTTTTTTAATAGTAATAGTAATTAAAACAACAATATATATAATAAAATTTCTATCTAAAATCCTATTTGACTAAAGTACAATCCATTCAACCAAGTTCATTATATCAAGTTCATTTTAATATTTTCATATATGTTTAATCCGTCCTAAGAGTCTAATATTTTTACAACCACGGGTCGGGTGGATAATACCGATCTCTCATCATCGATGACTGCGGCCTTGGGTTTTCTAATCGTTGCCTTTTATCGGGTGGTTCTTTGGCCCAATGGTTCAAATCCAAGGTAGTGAGAAATTCAACCATTTCTCCTATATCTTTTATTTGAATGCCTGTCATTAATAGTTGGATGGTTAGTGGCACGCTACGTTGGATCATTCTAAATTTCCACTTCCCCATATTCCACCAGTTTTTGGCAGATTCCTGCAGATGGTAACTAACTATAGCTATCTGCACATCTGGCCCTTTCTTATGAAATTTTAAGAACTTCTGTGAGCTCTCTAGGTAGGTTTGAGGTTTTTTCCTCATTTCCACTCTAAATATTTTAACGTAGACCATCTTTGTTAAGTGGCTTTGGTATCCACTGTCCGTTTTCATATTTTCTTCCGTGACTTTTGGTCCTATTCTTTTGTCCCCGTCCATGCTTGTCTCCTTTTTACTGCTTTCACTCAACGGTTCTTGTGGGCCTTCATCTATTGGAATAAGGTCTATTTGCTCATCTACTATCATAGGTTTGTCAAGTATTTCTAATTCCCTTTCCTTCTCCATATCTTTAATTTCTTCTTCATTTTTACTAGCTGGGGATATCCCAAAATGTCCCTTTATGGCTTCTAACTCTCTCCACATAATGTCTTTAAATTCCTGATATTCTCTAACTCTTCTCTTTTCTTCTTCTTGTCTCTGTTTTGATTCTTCATCTCTTCTTTTTCTCATTTCCTCATACATTTTCTTCATTTCTTGCATACTCTGTCTGAGTATTTCCTCCATGAACTTGAAATTTAAGTCCATTGATCCTCTGTATTGTTGCGGAGCTTCCCTTCGCTCGGGTGTCGACTCCAAAGCTTCAGATAAATCTTGCTGTATATCAATATTTTCTGATTCCATTTTCTTAATGTGATTTATTTATTTTATACTACTAGCATTTGACTACTCCCCACCGGTATATTGGCCCTATAACACTCTTTCGCTGCCCTCACCTACTCTACATTGCCCTATCTCTATATTGCTGCATTTAACATATTTAACATATATATTATAGCGAACTACTGGTTATGCGTATAATAAGCCACTGCTGTCATGATATATATTTTTGTACTTTAACAAAATATTTACTATTAACATATATAACAAGCTTCTGCTGTCTATGCTATATATATAACGGTGTTTTAATAAAAAAATTCAATGCTACTTGCTTTCTCATTTAACGACTGATTACTTTTTTTTTTGACATATATATATATAAAAAATATTTCATTAGATCCGAGTATTTTCGTTCCTTCTTAAATTACACACACATCCCTGCTTTTCTTAAATTTGTTATTATGCCTGCTGTCCTTTCATTCACTCGACCCACATTATTTCACTCGATTTATTTTTTTTCATTATTTTTATCAAAACAAAATCGTATATATATATAGAATAATTAGCTAACTCGAGTAACGAACGCTAAAAGAAATTTATATGCATTATATTTTGCTCAGGGTATATATGGGTTTTTTTGTATCGAAAGCTCCACGTTGGAAAGCGCCAAATGCTAAAAAAAAAAATTTAACTATGTAACGGTCAGAAAACGTGTGACTCGTAAACATAGTGCAGAATTCGACCACCATACAGAACAGCAGCACCATCGAGTAGCGAAGCCACCCATGGTACTGAGTTCGAACATAGTTTATCGGTTCCACAATACAATCCACGAAACAACGCATCTGATGCGACATTAGTAAATATTTCCTTAGGCACGGTGGTCAGGGATATGCAAGAGACTCATGATTTTATTCTCGAGTTAGCCAATAATCAAACTAATATTAATTAAACATTCATATTTACATAATCGAGGAAATAGTATATAGAATGGGTATTGAATGAATGAAACGTAACTGCAGACGTATAGTTTAAAATTATTTATTAATACATTTTAATAAGATCATTTACTAACAATATTTTGTGGATTTAAAGCTTCAGTAGCGGGATTTGCGACATGATTATATTTTAAAGAATACATTTATTTATTTGTTTACAAAAGGAATTCACTTATTTTAAGGCGTAATCTAGCTACCTAAAATTCTCGAGTAAGTATTTCTAATGCATGCCTGGAGGGATTTATTCCTTTGCAATGCAAGAGTCTAAAGTATGGGTTATAAGAGTAATGGCAGACATATATTTATTTAATTAAAATATTTATTTATAACTAAGGGCAAACATTTATTTGAGAGTGATTTATGAAGATAATGCAGAGGCGGAGTGATATATAGAATAATAGAATTGAGCAAAGGAACACGTGGTATGCTTTAGAAAGGCGATACGGAATGGCAGTATATTGAAACTGCAATGCCGCGAATGAGTTTATAAAACTGTCGGGCTGGTCTCTGCCGCAGCCCGACGAAGTAAGGTGTCACATAAGCATAACCAGGGACAAGCGGTACATGTCGCAATTTGCCAGCTGGCTGCATGACAGGTCAAATCCTACAGGAGCACCCATTATGCCCGCTTGTGTAGGATGACGGGGGTTAATTTCAACCCTGAAGAATCCGGAATATTTACGGCGGAGTAGATCATCGCGTCTCTAAAACGTAACACATGTATACTTATAAACGATTATGATAAGGGATTTCTAATTCGGCCCGACATTATCAACATTTACTAAAGAACGTTGGTGACTCTCAAAGAAATGTAATTTTCTGGAATTATTCATGATGATTTAATATATACAAAACATATCTAAACTGGGAATGATTACAACTAATATGCCAGCCATTTGCGAAGTTGTAGACCCCTGCATTACAATAAATGAAGCGTTGAATGCGTGTTGATTTATATGAAAGTTAAGTTATTAAAGAAAGTAAATATTAATGAAAATTTGACACACATTCATTGTTTTAAATGATCATAGATTTAAACTTTGAAAATAGAGACAATTGTGAGCATGCAATAATTAAATAATAAATATAGATAAAATGTAGATTTTAGAAATACGCACCCCAGATCGAGTGAGGTAAGCTAGATTATTAGAGAAATTTACATATTAAATTAATTATTCAATTTAGTTATACAAATGGTAGTTTTTACATTTTATAATTTAGATAAGTAGTATGAAGAAGAGCTATAGCATATTATTAGAGTACTCTAGAGTTTGAACACAGACAGGTACCTGTTTTATAAGAAGTTTTCTTATTCCATGAGTTTATCAGCAAAAGGTTCACGAGTGGCAAGTCTTTCTTGTATTTAGATATTTCATTTAATTTGATGGCAGCAGCAGCTTTCTCATTCATTTCAGGCAGTAGATCTTCATGGTGAATTTATGATGGGCAATGGAAAGTTCGACATCCGATAGGCCACTTCCCGATGGAGAATAATCTAGGTGCTTTACTCGGTCATACCTTGGCAGGAACAAATTATTTTATATTTTTAGAGACTCTCAGTGATCGAGAGCAAAGCTAAAGTTTAAGTGAATGTCTCCAGCAAGTCTAAGATGGCCTCTTTTTTTATCTTGATCTCTCACGTTTTTGTTAAGGTATTTTTAGGTTCTATTTAATCTGCCCTGAGGATAATCAACGCATTTTGTTGGTTTTTAATTAAAGAAAGCTGCCGTTCTATTGTTTACATTTTACATTTACTAATTATACTTTGGGGAATTTTTCTTTAATTAATCTAATATCTATCACTGACCGATGCTTTTCAATTTCAAAGACAAAAAGGGAACATAAGATTATTTTAACTTTTAATTAAATATTACATCAGATTTTTTTAGAATTATTATTAAATGAAATTTAAACAAAGCAATAAATACGAACTTTATAATCCAAAATAAATAATTAAAATTATACAAAATTATATAACTAAAAGAAATCTAAATTATATTATTTTATCCCTATTTATTGCGTTTAATTTGAGATCGAAATGTGTGCGTGTTTATGCTGAATTCTACATATATTTATACATTTTTAATATTGTTACACACACAATTCGATATCAAAAAGTTTAAATTTGGGCAGGATAGACCGGTCAGTGAGAGACGACAGAAAAAGGTGAAACTTAAGATTTGAATCTTACTGTTTCATATGCTGTTAGTTTTTTTCATTTTTGTAAATGTTTATTAATCTTATCTTGTTTTTGAGTTTGTGTGTGTCTTTAAAGTTACGGTGTTTTTCTAATTTTTTTTTTTTTTTTGACTTTACATGTGTCTTTTTAAAGTTACGGTCTTTTTTTTTTTGCAAGAGTAAATCAATAATTTGATTCAAAAGCAAGACGTAATAAGTAAATGTTTATTAATCTTATCTTGTTTTTGAGTTTGTGTGTGTGTCTTTAAAGTTACGGGGCTTTTTCGAATTTTTTTTTTTTTTGGACTTTAGGTGTGTCTTTTTAAAGTTATGGTATTTTTTTTGCAAGAGTAAATCAATAATTTGATTCAAAAGCAAGACGTAATAAGTCAATGTTTATTAATCTTAGATTGTATTTGAGTTTGTGTGTGTGTGTGTCTTTAAAGTTACGGGGCTTTTTCTCATTTCTTTTTTTTTGGACTTTATGTGTGTCTTTTTTTTAAGTTACGGTATTTTTGGTCAAGAGGAAATCAATCATTTTATTAAAAAAGCAAGACGTAATTCTAAATCAAAAGTAACATAATTTATATACTACAATTTAGAATTGATACCCGACTACTATTAGTAATGACCGTCATTAAAAGACTCGATTGAAAAATGATACCCGACTAATTTCCGTTTTCTTTTTTTTTTTGGGGGGGGGACAGTAATGAATCAGAAAGTGGGTTGTTTTTGTTAAGTCTGTCTATATAAAAAGGGTACTGTTATTGAAATACTAAATTTAAAAATGATAGCCGACTAATTTGCATTTCTTTTGACAGTAATTAATCAGAAAGTGGGTTTCTTTTTTTTTTTTTTTTGGTAAATCTTGCATATATATAAAAACAAACAAACCGTAATTCAAAGACTCCATTGAAAAAAATCAAACCCAGTTGAATTTGCTTTTTTTTTTTTTTTTTTAAAGACAGTAATTAATCAGGAACTGGATTGTTTTTGTTAATGTGTAGATATAAAAACTAATCTTATTTTGAAATAATAAATGTAACAAAACAAAAAAAAAATAATACCGACTAATTTTATTTTTCAGACAAGTAATTCCTAATAATTAGACAGTGGGTTGTTTTTGTTTGTGCATATATATGTAGCAAACGTAACTGGTCACGGACGAATTCTCGCGAAAATGGTACTTTTCGCGTGATCCTTTAATTTTTTTTCCCTTTCGCACCCTTAAAAGCAATTTTTGAGGGTTACTCCTTCGTAATGGAATCTTCAGGACATTATTACTAAACTTACAACAGTAAAGTAAGTTACAACACATTAAAAAAAATAGACATCTATCAAATTTTAAAAAACTACGACTGCTTCAAAGACACACACTCTCACACGAAACTACAGAGAAAATAGATATTCTACTATTATGAAAAAAAATCGACTACTATGGCAGCCGATCAAGGCATTTCTTTCTCTTATGCTTTTAGCATAGAAAAAAAGCCATAACTGGCAACCAAAGGGAACTCTTTCTGTGTTTTATCATAGAAAGAAGTCTCTTTGTGTTGGCTTCTGTCGCCGCCTCCGTCCAACATAATGTGAGGACCTTTCTGCGTTTATAACATAGAAAAATTCCTCTTTTGTTGGGTGAAGGCCAGTGAAATGGTATATTTCTAGGAATTTACCTAGAAGTAGCGCGACATCTTAAGGCGAGCACCAAGGATGAGAAAACAACCGAAGAAATAATGTGAGGGGTACTCAAGATCAAGCTATTTATTTGTTTATTAAAGGGATTTTGAAAAATGATTGAACATAGTTATTTTATTAATCTCTATATATGTTAATTATCTCTTTATTTGTAAAATGTATTAAGTAGAAAATTGGTTTTAAATGTTGTAAATCTGAAATGTGCTCCAATATTTGTAAAATTTTAGTGTTTATGACTGTAAATAATTTTATTTTAAATTTGTAAGGAAATGGTTTATACTGATTTGGTAAAAATGAATATTTTTAATATTGAAAAAATGTGTTGGATTTAAAAGAAAATTGTAAAAATCTTAAATATTTTTCTTAAAAGTTGGCTAAAATAATAATTATTTTGCTTACAAATTTTATTAATCTAATAAACAACTTGGGAAATACATTTAAAGTATATATTAAATTTTGTTTCAAGTATATCAAAAATATTTACTTAGTGAATTAGTGAAACTATAAATAAAAAAAATTGACTTCTTGATCAAAGGTGTTTACTTTTAGTCTTGGCTACATCATAGGGATTTTATCATGTCTGATTTCAAATATTAGAGTTAGTTCCAAGTTCCAGAATTTAACCGTTGTCTACTAAATTCTTGCAGGTCATGTTTGAAAATACAGTTATCACAATTAAAATTCCAATCTATAGTTTTGCAAATGAATGTCATGAAATAAGAAAAATCTAATAATCTGCATAGAAACTAAAGTTGTTTTACATAGCAGTAAGCATTGAAAAGTTCAATTGGACAAACCAATATACCAGTTGTGATCAATTCTGTAAATATATAACCCTGCCAGACTTTCAATGTTTTTTTCAGGCCGTGTACCTGCCTTACTTTCTTATGATGTTAAAAGGTGAAGCAAAAAAGTTATATGGAAATATCCAAAGTTAAAACTAATATTCAAATCTGAGGACTTTCTGATTTATTTATTTTATTTGCTTAATCAAGTTGTGTAATTTTTTTTTATTATTACTATTTTTAGTTATATTTATAAGTGATGACTTTATTCTATTACAGAATTAGTTATTCGATATTTAGTGTTTATTAATATTTGAAATATTGTAATAGTTTTTTTCTTTTTCTTCTCGTAATATTGTTCTTATGTAACATTGAAAAGAAAAGTTGATTGTGCTTATCTATAACTTATTTTATTATCTTTTTATGCTTTGCTAATATATACTGCTCTTCTTATAGAATAAAAAAAATTCTATGCAAATATTATTGAGTATGTTGTTACATTATAAATATTTTAGCTTTGAAATTAATGTTTTAAAATAACATGAGTATTTACTTATCCAACAAATTTATTCAATACTGTATTTAGTTTGGGAAACCCTACTTTTCACCATGTTCAAATCTCATTTCATTAAATGTTTTTTGTTAAAAAAATCAATGCTTTCGTAGCTCTTTATTCACTATTTTAAGTGTATAATATTAGTATATGTGTGTAACAATCATGTTAATTTCTAAATTTAGCATGTAGTAATTAAGTCCAAAATTAATAAAGCATTATGAAAATAATAAGAATGGGATCAGAATAGATTTTCATCAATAATAAATTCAAATCATCATCACATTATTCTTTGGCTGACTGATAGAGAGTTGGTTTAATGATTTAGCTTTTCAGAGATGTATAATTGAAAAGTGATATTTTTTTATTTTATTTAGGCAGATGAAAATAAATTAAAATCATTTAGCAGGTAAAGTCTTTAAGTATAGTAATATCATCATTTATCCATGCAATTTAACTACTTCATTATAGTAGCTTGTTGAATTGTTTAGAAAGAAATTAATCTTATGAATGTGCTTTCATTCTAATTTATTTACATTTTGATATGAAAAGCAGATTTGCCCCCATATTATTATATTTATCTATCTCTATTTTTTTAAATTTATAAACATTATAGCTACCATTATTTATTTTGCTTTAGTCCCCTGCTTTCTTTGTCATTACAATGTAATTAATTTATAAATTAGTTGAAGGAATTTGGCATATTTATTAACTAATAATTCAAGTAAAATGAATACATTGAACAAGTCTATACATGTTTAATTTCTGTCATTATTATTTAATTAAGTTGTCACATTCATCGTACAGTATATAGTTGGATTGTATAAATCTGGGTAAAGATAAAAGTAAATATTTACTTTAAGAAATCTATTTATCTTTATCCAGATTTATTCAAAATCTAATGCTATTCAAAGTGATCATGACCTAATGTTCTATGTTATTGTTTTAAATCAAACTATTGTTCATAAAAAGTTACATTGTTGAAAGTACATGGTTTAAAACTACATAGTTTGGAACAAACAGATAGATATTATTGGTAAAATTCAAATAAATTGTTAGGCAGGTTTCTGATAAATGTAAACTTGTAAACTGTATATTTGCCTATGTTCTATTTCATTGTCTGAGGATTTAGTTCATCAGTTTAAAATACTTTTTGAGCAAATTAAATATATCCTTTGGACTATTCAATAGACAGATGTGCTGTTTAAAAAATTGTTGAAAGAGATATGTAAACAAAAAAAAAAAAAATTGTTCTTGATACAGCAAAAGTCATTTGGTTTTTAAAGTTATGGTCTGTCTCAGGTTTTTAATAGTGATTATGTAGCAGCAAATATATTTGGGTGTGCAATTTTGCCATCTCTGGTCATCTGTTGTTCGAGCTTATTGGAGAATGTGGCTGGGTGCCTTCTGGTGTTGTTTCCAAGGCAGAAAGTACATCTGGTACACCATAAAGTTGTAATACATATTAGCATGTTTAATCTTTTGATTTAATTTTAACCCAATGGTAAGGAATAGGCACCAACTATTATTATCTATAATATAAATGTATAAATCTTTTCACATGATTAAACATCTCATAAAATTCACTTGGTTATTTTAAGTGATTATTAACCCTAACTATTACAATATATATTGTAACTGGACCACCACACAACCTTTTTATTACTTCAGTTGTAACAATTTCCTGATGAGCATGTTGCAGGAAGAAACTATCAATTGGCATTACCCAATGCAGATGTTAACCCCCCCTACAACAATATTTCCTGCTCATCAGAGGATGTAGCACCATAGAGGCTGGAAGCATCTAGACATTTATATGTTTGGTTTTCCAAACGGCGCCACTAGAGTTCCATCTCACTACAACCTGACTTACCTAGGTCTAGTTATCCCAGACGTAGCTCAGGAGGCATGAGATTTTCATGAACAAGTGCAATAAATGATGAGTGATGCAACAAAAACAAAATAGAATTGCACAACTGGATAACTAAATTTGATTTTTAGTAACAATAATTTTATTTAATAACAATTAATTTGCAAGTTCTAATAAAGTTCATTCCTATCCATGTGATGACTCATTTTCATTTCATTTATGGAAAGGTTAGAAGCAATTTGTTGATCAATAGTTCATTTGCAATTCATTTTAATAAAGTTCATCCTTCATTTCAAATGAAGGCTCATTTTGATGTATCTTAGGTAAAGGATTCAAAGGGTCTTTTATCTAGTAGACGTCTACCAATTCTGCATGAATATTTTCCACTCTGTATTCCACATCTGTACATCTTTTTTTAGGTAGGTAAATAGGTAAGATGAGCTATTCCAGATCTGTAAGGTTTCTATAATTCAGCCAAGTATCAATGTACATTGGTTCTCATAAGTTTCATTATTTTCTTTGTATACAATCGAAATTCATGGAAGCATTTGTAATTTTTATAGTACATTATTTTATTCTATTTATCAAACAGGTAACGTGAACAAATCTTGGTTTGTGGACTATTCATAGTCCAGTCAGTGAAAATGTGCATCTGTGTGCATAAGTTTTTTATTACTTTCTTTCCACAAAATCAATATTCAGATGAGCATTAAGCATTGGTCATTTTATGTCAACATGCAGATGAGCATTTAGAGTCCATACAATATTTCATTACATTTATCAAATCCAGTAATGTGGTTTAAATTACTCCCACAAAATTAATATTCAGGTAAGCATTAAGCATTTTCATTTATACTTTATCACGAATAAATGATTTTCATAATTTTAGTTTCAGTCATAATTTTCCAGTAACAAACGTATTTTCATGCAGCTACATTTATTAATAATTCTTTTTTTATATATATTTATAATAAAGACATTTTGTTCGTCTTTTGAAACATATATAATTTTAGTTTAAGAAATACGTTTGTTTATCTTTTAAAAACACATATAATTTTAGTTTAAGAAATACGTTTTGTTTATCTTTTAAAAAACACATATAATTTTAGTTTAAGAAATACGTTTTGTCTTTTAAAAAACATATATCGAATATTTTTATTAAAATCATTACCTTCATTTATCCAGTTGTCGCTTCAAAAAGGGGTCATCGCATTTCCACTGAATGGCATTATTTCCTTTCTATGATGTCTATCCTGGCAAATCTAGAAAAATCATGGCTTAGAATGGATAGGAAAAGCAGTTACGTTAGCCCTCCATCGCTATGTTTTCATTAATGTTTTCTTTTTCCATTATTAACAGTGGTTGTAAAGGTTATATTCCAAGGTGATGAAAGTCAGAGTTGAGTAACACTTAAATAAGAATTTTAACTTTTTAATTCTTCACTTTTCTTACTATCTTTTTCTCAAAAAAAATCTTCTTTAAACATACACTTTAATAATCCAATCTAATCTGCCCTGAACTTGCAACTTGACTATTTATATCTGATTCTTGGACTGATTAAACAGCCTTTTCCCACTGTACCCAATTTGCATACTGCTCTCATTTAAGCCCGATTGCCTTTCTCTTCATAATGATTGGATAATCTACTTTTTTAGTGGGATAGATAAAAAATCATAAGAATTAAGCCATGTTTTTCAATTTACTAACTTTGCCTCAAGTGATTATTACACTTTATTCGAAGACATCCAAAAATTAAAAATGTAATCAATTTAATACATGCCAGCTTTAAATAAATATGTGATATATTTAAATTACATCATAATCCAAAACTATAAAATCAATAATGATTTTCTTTATTATTTTCTTTTCTCAATTATAGAAAAAATAATTTTCTTGTAATGTCATAAACTAAACTTTTTTATACATCTGCTGTTTTTTAAGGTGGAAGGGTAACTAGCTCTTAGAATAAATATACTTGTGAAACATCGTTCTTGTTTCAATATGTTTGTGTGTTTATGTATATATAATTTTCAATTTCTATTCTACATCATCAATGTTACTAACATTCTCATCTTATCCATCCATCTCCTCATATGGGGTTTCTTTTGTGTCTCTTGTGATACAATTGAAGAATTTAGTTGGAAGTTTACAGTGATTCCAGTTCATCTCCATTTCAACTTATTGTCTATTTCAATAACATTAGTAATATTCATTTATTCTCTCCGATATTTTTTTTGCTGTCAATTATTTTTTATTCATCCCAACAAAAAAGATCTTTAAGTTACAAGCATTTTTTTTAAAAAAAAAAAAAACAAAACCAAAAGTGACTAACATGGGTCATTCATATCGGTGACCTGAAATCCCTAATGGCCTGCAAAATCATTACAAATTTATCTTCTTCTTTGTACATGCATTGCCAAATAAATTCCAATAAATAGAATTATAGTGTTGTCATGCAGTTCCTGAATCCAAATAAATGGTAGATCCATTGGCCACATTTTCTTTAATAGCATCCGTAAAAATAAATAGTAACTGTTTTTTTTTTGAGATATTTATAATAAAGCACTCATGAGTCTCTCTGCACAAGCCACTGAGTCACCAATGCTGTGAACCCCCTGTTGGTTTTTCAACTTGCTTAGAAGACTTTTTGTTGATTTCTACTATTTTGTTAGGACCTGCAATTTTGTGTGATGGTCTAGATAAAAGTCTGTAGGTGCAAACCTCTCAGAGGTAGTTGTTCCAAATCCATAACTATTTTGTTGCACAAATGTTATTATCATTTGCCCGACTATACGGTTGATAACTCTTCACTCCAACTATAAATAAATCTGACTACAATTACAAATGACATTCTTGATTCCTCTAATCATGTTTTTTTTTCTGATGGGATATTCATTTACAAAAAGCTTTGAGTGCATTGCCATTGTGTGTCTAGTTGAAAATAAAGTCTCATATCATGATCATTATTACAGACTTTTTTGAAAATAAAGTCTCATATCATGATCATTATTACAGACTTTTGGGAGGGCAATATACCATAGTTTTGTAAATACTGAATTGCCTGCTCTTCTCTTGATGGAAGATCCCAAATTGTAATCATTTTGATGAAACTCTGAATGTAAAAACATAAACAATCTTACGAACCTGTTAGCCTTTAAACATGATACAATCTTTAAAAAAAATAATTACATCTTGTGAATGGAGTTTATAATACATTTATTTCTATTTTTTAAAGTTAACAGGAATTTGTAATTGATTTATTGATATTTTTTAATATTAAGAAGTAAAATATATTCGATATGTTTATGGTATAACTATGCTCCTGAAAATGTATAATTAAAAAAAAAACATGACTGCCAACGAACTGCCAACCTGTCACATCTGTAATCAATATTCTTATCCAGACTAATATTTAAGTACCAAACATAATAAAAAGAAATTTAAAGTGAGAATTCTTATTGGTGTGTAAATAAAGCAAGCACTGACTTTTGATTAATTAAACACTTATACATTACAATAACACCAACTATTAATCTTCAAACTTTTAACATCACATGACCACTATCTCCCATGCTTGCTCATAACTGTTGTTAAAATAGGCAAAACTTTCCCCATACAGTAGTGCCACTCAAAGTAAGACAGATTAATCAATGGATGCCAGAAGGCTTGTGCATAAAATCCCTATATAGTGCCTACTCATCCAACATCCCCAAACTCTGGCTTGTGGCCTTCATCAGTGAGGAGCCTTGGATCTAAGAGCACTGTATCTAGATCTTAGGATCTAATTCAACCCTTCAGCAGCCACCTTTTATCTCTACATAACTACAAAACTATGAGAATAAAATTGAAAGCACACAAATATTTTCAATTTAAGCTCAATAGCTTATATAGTCATATGGGTCTGAACTCAGTTCAGCACCCATACATTTTGGTGTCTTTGGTTCTTTTATAACCATAGCCACCTCCTTCCTTTTAGGCAGGATCGGTATTAAACCTTTAAATATAACATGACCACTATCTCCCAGGCTTGCTCATATGACTATATAAGCTATTGAGCTTAAATTGAAAACATTTGTGTGTTTTCACTTTTATTCTCATAGTTTTGTAGTTATGTAAAAATAAAAGGTGGCTGCTGGAGGGTTGCATTAGATCCTAAGATCTAGGTGCAGTCAGATCCAAGGCTCCTCACTGATGAAGGCCACAAGCCAGAGTTTGGGGATGTTGGATGAGTAGGCACTATATAGGGATTTTATGCACAAGCCTTCTGGCATCCATTGATTACTCTGTCTTGCTTTGAATGGCACTACAGTATGGAGAGAGTTTTGCCTATTTTAACAACAGTTATGAGCAAGCATGGGAGATTGTGGTCATGTGATGTTTAAAGGTTTAATAGCAATCCTGCCTAAGAGGAAGGAGGTGGCTATGGTTATAAAAAGATCAAACACCAAAATGTATGGGTGCTGAACTGAGTTCAGACCCATATGATTATATAAGCTATTGAGCTTAAATTAAAAATATTTGTTTTCTAATTTTATTCTCATAGTTTTGTAGTTATGTAGAGATAAAAGGTGGCTGCTGAAGGGTTGCATTAGATCCTAAGATCTAGGTGCTGTGCTCTCAGATCCAAGGCTCCTCACTAATGAAGGCCACAAGCCAGAAACCAGTTTGTGGATATTGGATGAGTAGGCACTAGATAGGGATTTTATGCACAAGCCTTCTGGCATCCATTGATTATTCTGTCTTGCTTTGATTGGCACTATAGTATGGAGAGAGTTTTGCCTATTTTAACAACAGTTATGAACAAGCAAGGGATATGGTGGTCATGTGATGTTTAAAGGTTTAATACCAATCCTGCCTAAGAGGAAGGAGGTGGCTATGGTTATAAAAGAATCAAACACCAAAATGTATGGGTGCTGAACTGAGTTCAGACCCATATGACTATATAAACTATTGAACTTAAATTGAAAATATTTGTGTGTTTTCAATTTTATTATCATAGTTTTGTAGTTATGTAGAGATAAAAGGTGGCTGCTGGAGAGTTGCATTAGATCCTAAGATCTAGGTACAGTGCTCTCAGATCCAAGGCTTCTCACTGACAAAGGCCACAAGCCAGAAACTAGTTTGGGGATATTGTATGAATAGGCACTAGATAGGGATTTTATGCACAAGCCTTCTGGCAACCATTGATTACTCTGTCTTGCTTTGAGTGGCACTACTGTTTGGAAAGAGTTTTGCCTATTTTAATCTTCAAACTTGTAATGAAATTATCAATCATCAATTGATTCTTTTGTTTATATAACTTACTAAGTCACTTAAATATGAAAATAATATCAAATAAAGGTGCAACATTTAATTATTTGCAACATATTACACACAGTTTAAAGCAGTATATGAGTTAGAGTTTTTATATTATGTTTGTAGGCAGTTAATAAGAATTATACAACCGTTACTAAAACGATGCTTCTGCAGTTTGGTTTTTATTTAATGTTTAAAGATTAAATATTACCATGATTTTTTATTAATTTTATATATATAAGTAATAAAAAAAAAGACAAAGTAGAGAGAAATGTTAACACAATCAAAAATCATATTTGTTACATATGTTCTATTTCTCAACTGCTAATTATATCTATATTTAAAGCACAACTTCAAATAAATACATATGTAAAAGACACTGAAAAAAATTTAAATGACAGATAAGATACATGTTGACTGAACCATTAATTCATGTATACTCTATATAGCACCACTATTTTATCTAATGTGTATTTTATCAATTTGTATTATAAACATTAATTTTTTGCACTTACCAATAATCCATTCTTATTAAAAATCAAATGAAATTTTTTTATTGTTATTAATATAAGCATGATTTAAATTTTTTATTTTTCAATGTGTCAAACATTCTCATATATATTCTTTAAATTACAACTTACCATTTTCACATTTAAAACTGGAAGTCCAAATCATATTACTATCCTAAATGTCTGCTATTGTTCTATATTTAAACATGGTGAATATCCACACCAGAGAATGCTACTAGATTTATAGTCTAGAAATGTCTAAAGTAATCAGAAAAATTGCTTGGATGAATGAGAGAAAAAGTTGATAAATGAAGCAAATAAAAGAAAAGGATTGATAAAGAAATTGACAGTGTTTTCATATAATAAATATGAGGTAGCTAGAATTGTATGGAAGAGAGTGGCAGTATCGGGTTAACATATGGCAGTGATTAGAAGAATAGATGCATTAATAAAAAATAGGGAGTTGGAGAGATGGAGAACTAGTATGGAGAATAAAAAGAGTTTAAATATATATAAAAGTAAACAGGATCTTTAGCAACAAGGGAATATACCCCTAAATGGAAAAGTATGAATGATTTAGTCTGTAAGTTATGGAAGGAAGGCATAGAAAATATTAGGCATCTGTTAATTGACTATAAATGCTTGCAAGCAGAAAGATTACAATAATGAAGTTGTGGAGAAGGATAAATATAAACAAAGTGATTATACAGAAAGTGAGTTCTTGGTTTTTATGCTGGGTTTGGGAAAAGATAAGGGGGATTTAGATATAAAGCCCATAGAGTTGACAAAGATAATGTTGTGGAAATGAGATGGAGCAGGATAGAAAATAATATGGGGAAAAGTTAGGGTGGAGAATGGCAAGGGAAGAGAAGTTGACTAACAGGTTTCTCTGGGTATAGTGGTTGAGAAATTCCTGACTCCAAAAAAGAGGTCACAGTGCATTGCATTCTTAAGAAACATTATATTAGAATTTACTGTGATGATATTAAGTTAGAAATACCTACTCAGCTGCTTACCATTATTAATAGATACTTTAACACTAAGATTGGTCTAATAAATTTATTAACAGTTCAATTATAGTACATAAACTTAAATTGCTGTTATATATTGTACCGGTCAAAACATGTCGATCCATCTAACATGAACTGGAACTCAAAAAATGTACTTCAAACCCAGTCAAGCCAACATTTAGGTGAGGGACCAATCTGTATTCGAACCCATTCCCTAAGTCCCAGATCAAACACCTAATGTATAACATATAATGATGACACCCAAGAATTTATTCTTAAGTTTGGCCCACTAGCAGATCGGAAAAGACAATGAGACTTGCATATTAATTACATTTACTTAACTAAAATAGGTATTAGATAAATTGGGAATCATGATATATATTTAAATTATTAACAGAGGGTTTGAACCACATTCATGAAGTTGATGGAAAGGTATATGCATGATTGGATGTGTGGAAGTTGAGAAAAGATAATTCGAACAACTCAAATAAATTAGACAATAAAAATAGTTTAATAATATAATAAATTGATTATATACATTAGGATGTGTGTGAATGAGTAGTCTACCAAGCGGTAGATAATTACATACTAGATATTCATGCTAATGGTTCTCATATGCTCTTTTATTGACTAAATAATATATATAGACGCGAACATACATCTTTAGTGAGTACGGTATTAAGATACCAATCATTTATTATAAAAGATTACATAACATTGGTATTAACGCTTTTATCTACTGATCTGAAACATGGCAACTAACATATAATTTTAGGGAACGTTTCGGGAATCATTACATATATAATTAAACTATTTTCACACCATTGTGGTTGTGAAAATAAAGAAAATACATTTTGAAATTACATTTTATTAAGTATTAGAATGTTTACAAAACATTCTTTTAGTTGACATTTGGAAGTAAGAACACTTTATTTTCCCTGAGGCTTATACTTTTAAAATAGGGAAATAATAAAATTATGATAAGACTAATTTAACATTATTAATTAATGAGGCTAGTAATTTTCGGAATTCATATATATTTGAGCAGAGTGCAATTTTAATATCACCACATTAAAACTAGATCATGAAGCAAAAAGTAATAATAAACTAAGGAGTGGCGTTTCTGACATGATGGTGGAGAAATAAAAAAAAGGTCATGCTTCTGGACGAACGAAGGCTAAGACCTCCTTTTTTGGGAAGTATTAGAGAAATATGGTTAGGCATGGCATGAGCCAGACATACTGGATTCACTGACATGCAGAGGTCTTTTATATGAAAAAGGTCCCAGGAAACTCAACTATCTGCGGGTCAGAACATGAAGAAAAACAATCCATGGGTTCGATCTGTCGCAACTCCCAAATTAGAAGTACAAAAATTGGCCGAATGTCAGTAATGCAGTATGGAAAGATGTTTCTAATAACATGAAATGGTATTTACTGCTTTAAAATAAATTACCCTTGTTTCAATGCTATAATTTATACAAATAATACACTATGCTGCTACAATATCTGTATAGAGAAGATTTCGTTTAGTAAAATATACATTAAGATTTACCTCTTTCCCTTTCTGCTATTTAAAATGATTCAATCCCACCTTCATGGATTTTATAATAACTGGGATATTTTAAGAGTATATAAAATAAAGTCAAAACTAGCAGTTATATAGAAAAACAAATAATAGTTCACTCTTTCAGAATTGATTAAGTAACATTTTAAAATATTTCATAGCATTAATTAGCCTCGGTGATTGATTTACCTCAGGTAGAATTACTTTAGTCTACTCAGAGTTAAACAAATAACAATTTTATACTAAAACACAAAATAAGTCATTATACTGGCTGTCATATATCGGGTGTATTCCATCCATGTTCATTTATCATTTGAATAATCATATAATAATAAAAACTGTAATTACAAAAATATATATAAAAGATAATCTGATTTTGCTTTCAGTTATCAGCAAAGCTCTTTTCTGCAGCCTATTAGAATGTGGGTGTGGGTGCATATGTGAACCAATATTAAAGGTATATACATTGAATATTTATTATTATTTTTTTTAATAGTATGAAGAAGCTAAAATGAATTTGGAGAAAGCCATTTTATTGATCCAAAATCATGAGCGAGCAAGGCAGAGTCGTGTAAGAGTAAAATACCTGATGAGTATTCAAGCTCAAGATAGTAAATCACGAAAAAAAGTATCTAAGTCAGCATTTCTGAGCCTAAATCAAGAATTAGCAGCAATAAGAATACAAAAGGTACTTAGATGTATTATTTAAAAATGCTTTTAATTGTAAAATGTACGAAAAAATATAAATAATTTAAGAATATTTTTTTTTTACAGATTAAAAAAGAAACATCCAAGAAATTTAATGACCAGAATTTAATTAATAATAAACAGACTGCCAGTTAATTACACTAAATCATGGAGTTAAAATATTTTTTAAGTCACTTCAAGTATTAGAATTAAATTATGGTGCAGGTGATAGTTTAAAATAAGATCTGTTACTATTCCCATTTAGTAAATAGAATTAAAGATTCAAATTTATTCTCCATGAATGAAAAACTAATATTAGCTTATTACTGTCCATTGTCTCTCCCTTTTTTTTTAAAAAAAAAAACATCAAACAATTTCTATATAGCTGGATTTTGTAGATGTACATTGTGAATCTTTTGAATACCATATCATGCAGTCTGTAAGTATTTAAAGTTCATTCCACATTCTTTAGAAGAGAATGCGCTTCTTATCCATTAAATTATATAAAGATTATTTTATTATATGAATTTCATTGAAGCTTATAATAATTTTTTAATGAAGATACATTCATATCTGTATGTCTGTCTAACTATCAATCTATTCAGTTATTTATCTAGTTATCTATCTAACCAGTTACTTATTTATTTAAATCTTTATTTATCTAGTTATCTTATTGCTTATCTATCATACTATCTATATATTTTATGTATCTAATCAATCATTTCATCTATTACCATCGATCTGTTGAAATAATGATTTATTGATTTACCTATCCATTTTTTCTGGCAATCTATTTATCTATCCACATCATACTACTATTCATATGTGTAAGAAGGATCTTATTGTAGTAGCTAAGATATCTGTCCATCATGTCTATGATCTGGAATCTGAATGTAGATAAAACAATAACTTATTTCAAATAGGCAAAGAAATGGTGGTCATGTGATGTTTATTTCAAATAGGTGAATATTTTCTAGGAAAATTAGCATGTTTGGCATAACCACTGGTATATACTGTTCTTACCCAGAGAACAAAAAATATAAGAAAAACAACAACTCAGTAAAAAAACAACAACATAGCAGTCAGTTGATCTAATGAACTTGAACATTTTCATTTGCAATATGACCACACTTGATTTTGTAATTTAAGTCTTTCTACCATATTTGCTAAAATTATAATTATTAATTAATTTTGTATAGGAACTACAATGCTTTATGAGTAATTACTTAAATAAAATATGATATGGAAATTTTATACTATTGTTTATAAATAATTATGCTTGGGACTAAAAAAAATCCCCATATTTTTCTTATCTCAAATTCAAATCCCAGGTGAAGAAGATCCATGAAGCCCTTATTCTATTATATGAAAAGTAAACAAGTCTAAAAATTTCATTTGACTTCGAGATGTAGTCCACATTGAAATGTAGAATGTGCATTAAAGCACAGTTGTTATGGAATTTGTCTTGACATTAATTAAAAAATATTTCGGGAAGGTAGTATCAAATCTATGTTGACATAGATATAAACAGAAGCTTTTTAAAAAAGCTAAAATTTCTAATGATCTAAATATGTTCCTTTCCACTTACTATTAATGCCTGTTTTAAAAAACAAAATATTTATTTTTTTAATGATGTCATTCCAAATTTCTAAGCCTAGTAACAGCTAGATTATGTATATTTTCAGAGCTGCTTATCATAATATTTAAGATATACAAAAAAAAAATTTGAATGATGATAGAAAAGCACATACATATTAATTCTTTCACATAGTCAGTGATATATTTAATTGAATTCATTGACTCTTGATTTTTGAAAGTAAAAATGTATATGCTATCTGTTCATATTATTAATTCAATGTTTTATAATACTATTATTGGCATATTTATATGTAGACTTCATATATAAATTTGTAATAATAGAAACAATATTAATTATATACATTTTGCTAATATGAAGAATACAATTTATGGAAGGATAATGGAACTTCATTTGCAGTATCAAGACAACTTTAGCTAAGGAACTATTAGACTTAAAATAATTGTGTATACAGTTTTATATATATATTGTAACAATCCTACCATTTGGCAAAGAGAGATCATTAAAGTTAAGTACAAATTATAATAATTTTTGGATATGAAAAGTTAAAGCTTAATAGTGAAAATAACTTTTGAGATTTCAACACTTAAATCCAAATAACAGAGATGAAGAAGATAGAAGGAAAATATAATTTAATTTAATCGTAACTTATATTAATGGACAGACAAAGCTTTATTCATAAAAATATTACTGTTGCATTCAGTCTGTGTTACTCATTGTAAAATATGCATATGAAAGTGCCTTATTCTAAATATTACTTTTAAAAGACATTTAAATTTCTAATATTTTAATTATAGATGTTTATTAGTCGTTGCCTGATTGGCTTAAAATGCAATCAATTGAACCAAACTAATTAAACAGATAAAGTAGGAATTTAATTAGCAAAACCCAATTTAATTAAATTCCATCTTAATTTATAAATGTTAGTCCAGAAAACAAAAGAAACCAAACTGATAAAAGAGGGGGGTTTTAAAAAGGAGCCGCAGAAAGAGTACAGAGCATATTCAGTGAATTCTAGCAGAGCATCCGTTGCAAGGGAACAGTGTGGGAATTGAGAATTACCTTAGGCTGAGAAAGGAGATAATTAAGATGTAGAAATTATACATTCAGGATTATAGTTCGAGTATCCATTATTGTACTGCATAGTGTGTTTTCTAAGACAGCTCAGCAGGGACCAGAGCTGTGTTAATTTGTATATGCTAGACTCTCATCATGCACTTGGCTTGGAACAGTGAAGAACTTTATACAAACTATAAACTAGTTAGCATCAAACTATTTTGGGAATTAAACTCTAACTAGTTCAGGAACTAATATTTGTGCGCTGTAATTGGAGAGTCAATACACAGCACTCATGTAAACACAAATGAGTATACATATGTTTTAAAAATATATTTATTAGTAATTAATAGATACGAAGGTTAATAGCTTTTAGTTCTAATGTGGACTGTTGAAGAAGGGACAGTACATGCTCTATAGATTTTCTATCCATTTCCAGCTGTAATTACAGTTTGCTGCATGAGTAGTGGTATGGGACTCTTCTGGCTATGCTATGACAGCTTGCCTCAAGTCAGCTTTTGTTCTGGAAGCTTCTGGTGCACTTGCCTCGCTGCAATAACTGTTAACTTTAAATAGCTATAATCAGAAAATGATCACTGCTGTTCAGGTTAGCAGGAGTTTCCTTCGACTATATAGCAGAACTAGGCTATTGTTATTCAGCTTTAACATACTGTCTTTCAAGTTTGACAGATTTTCTCTAACCTTACTTTCGATAAGGCTGACTTTATTGCCAGATCCCCAAACATAACAGAAACATTCAGTTTCAGTCAGCATCATTACCTATTGGCCTGTTTTTGATATTGGCTATCCATTAATTATATTTATGTATATGCATTAGTTAGTGGCAATGGATGATCAATCTGATCGCAATAAAAAAGTAATCTGGACTAGTCCATTATTTGAAGGTAAGATGAGATATAACATTTCCTTCCCCTGGCTAAAATTAGCCCTGAATAATGTAGTCATGCAGGTATTTTGGAAGAAGTCTTCACTTCATTTGGTTTGATAATGTTCTCAGTAAGTCCACTGTTGTCGTTGTCTATTCTTGGAACTGGAGGTTCATAACAGCTGGCTAATGATTTATCACTGGTAGAATACCACTGTTTCATCTGTTGAGGTTTTTCTGATGACTGGTCTTGGAGCTATAGATACCTACAACTGGTTGATACCACATCACTGTTGACTTGCCACTTTTTTAAATATGGTAAGGTTTTGCTGATAGCTGGTCATGAAACTGTATGTTCATTTAATCTAAGTTGGTTCTTGTGATGATGATATTGTTGTTCATCAGAGTTTTAACCACTACTGTTTGAAGCTCTTTAAGTTCAATTACCAGTACTGGAATCCATTTGGTGGTGCCCTTGAACATGTAGTAAAAGTCATAAATACCTATCCATTTTTTTGCACTTATAGTTTTATGCATTATTTTAAGGTTCAAACTGGATTACTAATTATTTCTGGGTAAACCCTTTTTAATTACTTATAGTTGTGAACTGGTTCACTTTTGTCATTGCAAACTTCAAGTGACTGAACCAGTCATAGCCTAATAAACTGGGTGTAAACTGTTATATTCATCTGATGCTATAATCAGTGGGAGATATATAGTATTCTTAGGTATTCTAACTTTGACTCTTGACTGTCCCAAGAGTGTTATTTGGTTGACCTGATAAGCAATTATTGATTTTCTGCTAGGATGCAACTGAAATTTATTACTCTTATTAATGATAGACCGAATCATGTTTGACACTATGGATACTGCAGATCCTGTGACCAGTTCCATTGTGACCAGCATATCATTAATAATAGCTATGTGTTGTAAAACAGAGTCACTATTTTTCATGTTTATGCAGGAAATTTTTTTTTTACTGTAAATTGCCTTCATTGCACTTTGAAATGGATTCATCCTTTCTATCATTAGGTAGTTGCTGTGTTCATTTTAAAATAAGCAGTTTTTATGTGACCGACATGCTTGCAATATGTACACACAGTATAACAGTGTGGTTATTCTGTGTGTGCATATATCAGTTCATTACCTCTATAACAACATTTTTTACTCGTTAATTTATTTGAGCTGTCAACTGGGTGCTGACTGACCCAGTGTTCTGCTCAATATTTTGAATATTGTAATTTATTTTTTTTAATGTCTTTGCTTAACTAGCTGTTGATTCTGCTAGTGTTTCTTGACATAAAACCCATTCAAAGTTTATGTCAGGATCCATTAGTAGCTTGACCCTAAGATTATGATCGTTTATTCCGCAGGTAAAATAATAGCTTCATTAAGGAAGTCTTTAAAATCACATTTTAATTCTAATGAACAAATTCTAACAGCAAAATCTCTAGCTTTTTCCTTCCCCTTGAACACAAAGATTGAAATAATATCTCTGCATTATCATTAAGGGTTTAGAAATAAAAAAAGTTGTTTAGTAGAGATAATACCTTGCCAAAATCTAGGTCAGCTGATATCTCTGATGTTTGTGATTTGGGGACCTCGTAAGTCTGGAGCTGATTATTGACATAAACATGTCTAAGCCTGTAAATAAAAGATTATTTGATCTTTATAGCTTGTCCAATTCTCTGGGGAGGCCTGATCATATACTTCAATTGAGTCAATATTAGCCATTATATTATTTTTCTCTTTATATCATAAGAGAGAAAAAATTTATTTTGATTTATGCGAGTCACTGTTTGAAACAATCATTAAATGTTTATTTGACGAGTTATTGTTTGAGTAATTATCAATCTCTGATAAATACAAAATCTATGAACCCATGGGGGAGTTTTTGTTAATTACTAAAGTAACCACTCGATTGATTTTACAAAATTGTATTGACACACCTATGACATTTACAGTCAATTTTTCTGAATGATGACAAAATCTAATAACCTACGGGAGCAAGATTTTGTTGATTAATCTTTTTTTTTCCAGCCATGGAGAAAGAATTTTATTTTATTTTATCAAACTGCACCAAATCTGTTGTGTTTAGTCTAGATTACTCATATAAACACAAACTAGTGTACATATGTTTTAAGAATAATATATATATATAGATACAAACATACACGTAATTCTGAAAACATTGTCTAGCAGGATATAGCTTTTAGTTTTAATGTGAACTGTTGAAGAAGGGACAGTACATGCCCTTATAGATTTCTACCCACTTGTATTTAACAATTGCTTCATGAGTAGTGGTATGGCAACTCTTCTTTGTTCTATGATACCCTGTCAATACAATTTTCTAAAATCAATTGAGTGGTTACTTTAGTAATGAACGGAGGACTTTATGTACAGGCATAATTTAATGTAGGTTAAACATAATCCAGAAATGGCAGTTCAAGTTTGATCACATAACAAGCTAAGGATAAATAATCAATTCAGGCTACATTGTGTAGAATAAATGGCACACATTGCGGATCTAGTCACCATGCATCATTATGATCATTTTATAATATTTGTTTTTGTTCATAACTTGGCTGCTAAATAAAAATAAAGTTTTATGAGCAGCTAATGATGTTAAACAAAAGACATTGGAGACAATGAGGAGAGTATGAACTTTTATAAAAATTTAATTATACTTTTATTTAAACTGTTCATTATTTTAAAAAAAATTATATTTATTACCTTTTTAATAATTGTTTTTAAAATTTATTTTATTAATTACAATAACAAAAATATTTGTTACAATAGAAAATCTCTTATTCTTCTCTTTCACTTTTTTGCATATCTTCATATATATATTGCTTATAATACTTCTTTCATATACACTTCAATGCAAACAAATTTTCTTAAAAAACTTCTTTATTTTCCTTACAGTTTTGACTGTATAGCAGTCTTCATCAGAGCTTTATTCATTCTCCTCTGCTTTAAAGCTCTAATGAAGACTGCTGGACAGTCGAAACTGTAAGGAAAATAAAGAAGTTTTTTTTTAAAAGAAAATTTGTTTGCATTGAAGTGTATATGAAAGAAGTATTACTATAAGCAATATAATAGAAAATCCTTATTTATAAATTTGACATTTTGATGAAATAAAACTTGAATCTTTTTTTTAATCATATTTGATTTCAAACTTTGAATAATTGACTTTTGAACTTTGAATGTTAAATTTAGAGAAAATACAAGCAAATTTCTAATCAGTGAACTAAAAGAAATCCTTTTCTTTTTCTTCTTTTAGCTTACTTGTCTATTTTTTTTTTATTATCATTATTTTACTCCAAAAGTAATCAGCACTTAGCTACTCTTGTGATCAATTATGTATCTTGTTTTGCAACTAATGCAATATATATAATTCTGAAAATAAATAAATTAAATGAAAAGATTATTTTACTTTTTAAAAAACTGAGTTAAAATATTATAAAAAATATTTTCATTTATTATTTCAGTGGTTTTTTATGTAGTTTATATGATAAATAATTAAATAGTATGAACTATAATATATAATTTTAGTTTATTAAAAGACTTCATTATATCATGAAGTAACAAATCAATTAAATTATTAATATATTTATAATTAAATTTCAGTTTTGGAGAATGTATATGATGAGGCAAAAAATTATAAAACTCAGAGAAAATGAATTAATTTTTCTTGGAATGGTAAGTAATTATTTCTTAATATTATCATTATTTGTAATTCTTCAACAGTGTTGTGGGATTGTACAGTAAATACATAATAGTAATAATAACAAGTCAGATGTCACATGACTTATATATAGCTTGCACTTACAAATATGTAAAATTAAGAGCGTGCTAATAGCTCTAAACAAGCTTTTTTTTTTTTATTTATGATAAATGTTACTACAAGAGAAGACATTCAAATCATTTTTATCTTGGATTGTCCCCATCCTCAGACCGGTTTCGACCTGTTGGGGCATTATATTTAAAAAAACCAACTCAAGCAAAGCATTTATCTAAAAGTTAAATGCCCCAACTCCTCACTGAAGAGACCCATAGGTCGAAACCGGTCTGAGGATGGGGACAATCCAAGATAAAAATGATCTGAATGTCTTCTCTTGTAGTAGCATTTATCATAAAAAAAAAAAAAGCTTGTTTAGAGCTAGTAAATACATAAATAAATGAAATGAATTATTATTATTAATTTAATTAAATAAATACAACCTTGTTATAATGATTAATTATTAGCTTAATGTAAGGATGAAGTAATGGATAAATTACTCTTTTATATTTTAATCTATTTGATGAATGAAATATTAATGAGATATAGTAATCAAAACTTTTTGGAATCAAAATTTTAAAATAAAAATATTTTTATGGCATTCTTTGTAATATGTGATAGAATATGTTTTGAAAATCATGTTAATTTTATAAAATTTGGTAATTTTAAAGAAGAATTTAATAATTCAGTTTTGCATTTTATTGCATTGTTTGTACAAAGTTCAAAGATTAAGAATTTTATGATGAATAGATAAGCTTTGTAGACTTGGATTTGTAAGCTTGCTATTATCAATAATTAATTATTATTTTTTGTATTCTGTTGCTTAGTATTTTTTAAATCTCTTTTTTTTTTGTTACTAGATACTTAAATGTCTTTATAATTATTAGTTATATTATGTTTTTTTTTTTTTTTTTTTGGGGGGGGGGGGCATTCTGTATCTTTTCCTCCAAAAGTAATCTTGAACAATTTTTTTAATAATTTATTTTTTATTGATAACTTACTTTTAAATACACTTATTGAATTCATCTTTCATTTTCCTTGACATAATTTAAAGTGTAAATTGAAAGTTCATACTAATTGTTTACATATATATATAACAGAACAAGTCTTTCCATGAATCCCTCATAGATAAACAGTGAAGGGAAAAACTTCCATTGAATATTCAAACTAAAATTAAATTCAAATCCTGTTTGTACACAAAACTCAATGAAGTTGAACTACCAACAATTTAGAAAATGAGTAATGAAAAGAGATTTTGTTGTCTTTGTAGTTATTTTAAGCAAAATTTTAATGAATGAAACAGTATAAAATTTCAGAAGGCATATTATATAAACAATAGAAATTTAAGTAGGGAGGTTTGTCATAATATTATGAGTACAAGTGCCAAATTTAAACATTGGGAGATTTTTTTTTTTATCAAAATGCAAAAAATGTTATATAGTATTATTATCAATAAACAATAATAATCTATTCTTCTGCAATACAAATGTAATTAAATTGATAAAAAAAAATTTAATGCAGTAGATTTAAATGAATTCTTGACATAATGCCTGAATTGAGGTGGTCATGTATGATTAAAATGGAAATTAACGGAGAATGTGATATATTAACTAAAATATTCTAAATGATTAAAAAAGAATTAATGAAAATTTTACCATTTTTGTTTACAAGATGCTTAAAAGAAAACAATATTTCTACTATCTGGAATGTGAAAGAATAATTAAAGGATTTATTGCTGGAATATCATATGATGTTTAAGCTCTGACAATGACAGAGCTGAGCTTTGACTTATGGACTCGTATTTTTTTAATCCATCACTCAATCACAATACCTAAAATAATGTGCTTGCATGTTGTTATAGAAAAAAAAAGTGATAGAGAAATAAATAGATCTCTTAATTGCTATTATTTTATTAAAATTTTATACAGAATATTGGAAGAAAATTGGAATTTTGTTCATTCAAAATAATAGGCAGGAATTAAACAAGAATTTATTACCATGAATTATCTACAAATAGTAAATAAAATAAATCTAAGATATTATGAATATACATTTCCATTGTTATGAAAAGCCTTTGATTTTTCATACATATCAGAGATTGACATTAAAAATCATGACTAAAAACATATTGAAATTACTAAAAATCTTGACAAAATGACTACTGCATTCATAAAACTATATGAAATTATTGAAACATATTCTCATGCCAGGAAAACTAAAATATTCCAAAATTATTTTCTACAACTTTAGAAGTTTTTAGAGGTTTAGATGTGAAACTGTCACATCTTAAAAAATTATGAATGTCTTAGATTTGTAGATCATTTTACTTTTTATAATAACAAGCAATGATAAACTACTTTTAGTCATTTTCAATAAGGATTCCAAGTAAAGTGAAATAAATTTTCACATTTAAAATTTTCTGTTGTATGTAAAATGAATAATTATGTTTTCTTTGATCAGTCAGTATCAACTAAAGCAAATAAAATAACTATTAACATGGTATCAAATTACATGGAATGATATAGTTGCATGATATTTACTGTTTACTACAGCAAGTTGCCTAATTTTAGATATGAAATACACAACAGATTTTTTACTAGTGCTGAGAAAGAAACAGGTATTGTAGTATACAATATACCTTAAGATTTATTATCTACCTGCCAAATGACACTATAGAATTGTTTCTTCTGATGTAAACAATGTAGCACAAGTGAAAAAAAATTATTGTAGGAATGAAAAAAAAAGAATTGAAAACTCTATTTGTAATGTTACCATTAACTTAAAAGTTAACTCAGATCCTCACAGTGAAAAGAAAAATGTTCTAGAATAATAATCTAGTAATTTAAACTTGAATGTAATCAAAACTAATTTTGATAAAATTAATTATACATTTCCTTTGCATTAAATCAAGGGTGGTCAAACTTTTCTAACCATGGGCCACATGAACTTCTGTGAGATTTTTAGTGGGCTGCAATATAAAAAATGTTTCAATGATCAAAATATTATATTAAAGCAGATTTACAATCACTATATTATGGCAACCCTTGGTAGAAAGTGAACTTATGGAGGAGAGAGGAATTTGATTTTACGTGTAGGGATGACGTTTCTTTATTGCTAGCACAGTCCTTGACTCACAATCAGCCATACATTGCTAAATCACATGCTACCAAACATGTATTGCTTGTAGCATTTTTGTGGTAAAAAAATCTTATATTTGTGCATGACAATCAGACTACACATATTATCATCACAAGCTGCATACAACTCATATATCGGAGTTTTTCCATCCTTGCACTAAATTGCTGGTATCTTTCAAACCAATAAAAGTATTTTCTAAGAATATAATATTATATGTTGAGCAAGCCATTGGGCTGAATAAATGAACTCTACTGACTTTTTCAATAATGATAATAATTTAATTTTTAATGCATTTAATTTTAAAAGTGTTTGAAAATTTAATTCATAAGATGCTAGTGATATTTTGTTTGACAATTTTGAATATACAAATTATGCAGAAAAAAATAAAACTAGTTGTCTGAATAATAATCCATATTAAGAAATGACTTCATTACTTATTCAAATCAAAAATTAGTCAATCTACATTCTCAAATGATTATTTATTGGCAGTATATTTTACAAATAGCTTGATAGTGCATACTTCACCTATCAGATTATTGAGGATTACAACTGAATGGTCAGTTAATTCGTGCAATCAAATTATAAATATATCTGGTGAAAACAATACATTTATTGTTAAATTCTTTGTAGCAGTGCATAACTTTTCAAAAAACATAGTTAAAATTTAAATCTGAAAAAATGTATTATAAAACAAATTATTTAAATCCAGTGAATTTTAAATTTTTTAATAGATTTGATTATTTAAAATGTTATCCTAATGATTTCATATTAGCTAAGATGTTTATGAATATTAAGACACACAAAGGAAGTTTTCCTTTAAGATTTATTTTTGACTTTACAGGTAACTTTGAGGGTATTTCTAGGTTCTTGGATAATTTTTTAAAACAATTTGCTACTTTTGGTCATTACATAGTTTCTTCTTACTTTTGAGTCTTTTGATAAAATTAATAGATATGTATGTATTAGTCCAGTGATGAAATTTTAGTCTTCATTATTTATGGTTATTATTTAAGTAAATTTAACTTTCAAAGATTTAAGAAGCAATTTTAACAAAGTTTTAAATAACAACTTCACTTTCTGTATTAATGTCAATTTATTTATGTGGTGAAAGATGGCTATTTTTAAAACATAAATAGGTCAGTAGTAGTTAGAAATTAGTAAAGGAATCTATAGTAGATATCTTTAAAAGTTAAATTTATTTACTTAATTAAATACTATCAAATATTTAGCAATCATAGATAATCATAATGATTTTAATAAAGACTAAAATTTCGCCATTGGACTAATATGTAAGTACCTATTAATAATTTTAAAATGAAAGTAATTGGGTTTTGGTAGTTTGGATATGGAAAATATGTATCAATATATTAATAGATTAAACAGTATTGAAGCTTTTATGCCTGTACAGACTTTGTCTAAGAATAAAATTAATGTTATTAAAGAGGAGGATTCTATTTATTTTCTTATAACGATAATTTTTATAAGATTAGGGAAGAGTGGATAATAGGTCATATTATTTCTCATTTGATTTGTTCAGTTTATATTAATTATTTGGAAGAGGAAATTATTAATAAGGTGTGTGTAGATTTAAAACCATTTAAAGTGATTTGTTAGATATGTTAATGATTGTTTGTTTATAGTTGTAAATGATAAATTGAAAGAGTTGTTAGATAAGTCTAATTGTTTTGATCCTTCTATAAAATATGTTATTGAAGGAGGGAGGTTAGATTTTGTTAAATTAAAATTTTTAGACTTATTTTTGGTAAGAAATGTACAGAATAATTGTTTGGTATGTAGCCATTATGTTAAGAGTAAGGATTTAAAATCTGTAAAAAACCTGATAGCAAACCACCTTGTATCTCATAAAATGGCTGCTTTAAAAAATTATTGCTATACAAATAAGAGTTAAATAATTCTACTAAAGTAGCTTTGTTTCAAAAAGATCAATTTTACAATGGTTATTTGAGTGTTAGCTACTTTGATAAATTTGTTAAAAGTATTTTATTTAATAATAATTGTGGTGTTGTTAATAATTGTAATAATATGAAGGATAAATAAAATTATGATTTTATTTCTTTGCCTTACTTGTATTTAAATATTCTCATAGAATTGTAAATAACAATATTAATTTATTTAGAAATAAGAAAATTGCTTGGAAAAGCATATTACATCGAATAATTTATTAAATAATACAAAGGAAATTTTTGATAGGGAGAACTTCCTGGAATAGTGTATTATCCCTTGTTTTTGTAATAAGTAATTTATAGGCCAGAGTAGTTTGAGCTTAAATGAAAGAATAAAAGTAGCATTATAAATAAATATCTTAATTCTGCTTTATATATACATGAAAGAGATACTGGTCACATTATTAATTTGTTGAGGCTGAGGCTGGATTCTTTGAAAGAATGAAATAAAGAAAAGAATTAAAGAATCTTTATTATTAAGAATTTATAATTCTGAAGCAATTAACTTGTTTAAGAGTTCTTTTAAAATTAAGAGTTTATAGAATGTAATTGGGAATTGTGGGTGATAGTATGTATTTGATGGTAAGATTTTAGCCTATTAAACTTGAGAAGTCTGTTTTTAAAACAGATGCAAATACTCTCCATACAGTAGTGCCACTCAGTGCAAGCCAGAATAATCAACTGATGCAAGACGGTTTGTGCATAAAATCCCTATCTAGTACCTACTCATACAATATCTCCAGACTAGTTTCTAGCTTGTGGTTTTCATCAGTGAGGAGACTTGAATCTGAGGCACTAGATAGGAATTTTATACACAAACCTTCTTGCATCCATTGATTACTCTGGCTTGCACTGAGTGGCTCTATTGTATGGAGAATTTTTTCTTCTATTTCAACAGCTTGAACAAGCATAAGAAATGATGATAATGTGATGTTAAGTCATTTAAGTCTGCTTTTACGATGAATCCAGTTGTTGTTATAGTTTATTTTCTTTGACTAGTCTGGCTTACTTTTGAAATTGGGATAATTTTAATTATTTTATTGATTAATTTAGCTTTAGGCCTATAATCTTTAAAGATAAACATATACATACTATGCCAATATGTAATGTGGGTACTTTGGCATTAGTGCTTCTGTGACATAATCGTCTGGCTATAATTATTTTAACTTTGCGAATATATTTTTATTTCTTGTGAAGTATCACCTTATGTTTACCAAACATATTTAAAATATGTATTTTTGAATTCAAGTTAATTTAAAAAAATTATGAATACGATATAAATAAAAGATTTGAATTGAATAAACTGATCATGGAAAATTGCTTTTGTTTACTAATTTTTTTATTCAAAAAAACCTTTATATTTATATTGTATTCATAACAATTTTTTAAAATTTACTTAAATTCAAAATTTTTAAACATAAAGTTTGCTAATCTTTAAAAAAACAAAGGTCAAATGTTAAAATAATTATGACTGGACGATTACGTCATAGCAGCACTATCCCAAAGTACCATAATCTGAAAAAAGTTAGTATAAGTTTAAAAAATGAAAGCAAAAACTCCAAATTGGCAAGTAGTTGACATTGGCAACTTTTATTGCTATTTATAATGTAAAGAGATAAAGCTATAAATTTTTTTATAATACATTACATTCATTCATAATTTAAATACAGTTGATTTTTATATTTCCCAAAGCCTAAAAAAATTAATTACTTATTTTAAAAAAATCGAATGAAAATATAAGATTTGAATTAATTTATATTTGTTTTTTTTTCATTTAGGCTCCTGATTTTCAAGAAAAATATACTAATGATTTAAAAGAATCTGAAGCTCTTATTGAGAAACGACGACAGTTAAGAGATCAATATGAAGAAGATTACCAAAAAGATTTAGAATTAACTAAAGATCGTATAAAAGCAGATAAAGAGATAATCATTCAGGATATATTGCAAAACGAGATTCGGCAATGGTTTCTGGAATGTCGGTGAGTTATTATTTAATTATATCAAACTTCTATTATTTTGAAAAAATGGCTATTATGGATAGGAAACTGAGTAATATTTCCTTTTTTTTTTAAATTTCAAAATGATTTTCATAATTAGTTAGTTATCCTTATAATTATAAGTATATAATGTTATCAGTAGATGATGTATATGTTCACTTATTCAAACTTGAATGAATGAGAGAAAAAAATTGATAAATGAAGCAAAGAAAAGAAAGGGACTGTTAAGGAATTAACAGTGTTACCATATAATACATATGATGTATCTAGAATTATATGGGAGTGGCAGTAGCAGAGTTAACATATAATAATGATGTGTTATGTATTAGTAAAAGGGTGTTAAATTACTTAGAAAAAGTGCAAAGAGAAGTAGGAAGTGTTAATAAAGTGTTAGCTTGCTTAGAAAAAGTGCAAAGAAAAGCGGGAAGACATGTATTAGATGCAGATGTGTGGACGGCATAGGATGCAATTCAAGGAGAAGTTGGATGGTCAAGTTTTTATATGAGAAATGCAAAAAACAAAATGAAAGTATTCAGTAGATTGCAATTTATTTATAATAAGAGAATAGCCAAAGTAATATTTAATTGGTTTATGAGTAAAGGATAGACAACAAGATGGGTGAGAAAAATGGTATGGTATGCAGAAGATGAATAAAGACTTTATGTCAGTATATTTATACAAAAGGTGGGATGTTTGTGTTAAAAGAATTGTTGAATGTTATAGTGGTAAGGAATGGGATAGAACAATCGATGCATTAATAAAAATAGAGAGTTGGAGAGATAGAGAACTAGTATGGAGAATAAAAAAAGTTTAAATATATATAGAAGTAAACAGAACATTGAGTACAAGTTAATTTATGATAATAGCAAGGAAAGTTAGTTTACTGTTTAAGGCTCGAACAGGATTTTTAGCAACAAGGGAATATATACATAAATGGAAAAATATGGGTGATTTAATCTGCAAGTTCTGTAAAGAAGGAATAGAATATGTTAGGCATCTGTTAATTGAATGTAAATGCCTGTAAGCAGAAAGAGTACAAATGATGAAGTTGTGCGAAAATAAATATAGACAAAGTCATTATACAAAAAATGGGTTCTTAGTTTTATGCTAAGTTTGGAAAAATATAAGGGGGATTTAGATATAAAGGCCATAGAGTTGACAAAGATTATGTTGTGGAAATGGGATGGAGCAGGATAGAGAAGAATATGGGAAAACAGGGTGGGGAATGAAAAGGAAAGGTATGGTGGCTGACAGGTTTCTCTGGGCATAGTGTTTGAGAGATTCCTGACTCCAAGAAATGAGAAGCCACAGTGCATTACATTGCAAACTTAAATACATTGTGTAATTGAAGTTTGCATTCATATATAAGATATTACAGATATATATATATATGATTGTATTCTTTAGTTTAATAAAGATTGGAATTTTTTTTTTTTAAAGTTTATTGGATATAAGAAGTAAAAGAAATATTCATAGCAGTCAAAAGTATCATATAAGTTAATATTAGAACATAGCATATTAACAATACAGAATGCAAATTGTACAAAATAAAATAATTAGCAGAAGAAATAAACATTGTAAACCTAGTAGCAACAATGTAAATGCTAGATAAGTAGGTTTGAAAATTAGCCATATGTGTGTGCACTTACACATACTTATATATAAGATAGAGAAAGTTATACAGTTTGTAAATGAAAAGGCATTAGTTTCACCTATTTCAAATCCTGTTGAGAATAAAATTTTATTGATTTTGATAGAAAATGGTAGGGCAAATTCGAATCTTGGAAAACGAATGAGGGAACAACATTTTTTTTTATTGCAAATAAAATAAGTCAGCAAAGAATTTTTTTTTTTTTGTAATATGTTAACAAAAGAAAGAAAACTGCTATTTTCTTTTGACAAAGAAAGACAAAGGGATATTTTTCTCTGGGGTGTAAGACAATAGACTAATCATCACTATGGTAGGTGCTGGAGATAACAAAGATAATTTACATTATGGTACAAACAATGGCTAATGAAGTGGATGGTAAGCAGTTAGTCATTCAGCAGTCAACTTCATTTCAATATGGATTGTTGGAATTCTGAACTGCAAAATATCAGTTAATATAGTGGAAATGTGCCATGCAGAGAAGAATTTGTTTTGCTGCTAATTGAAATTACAAGCATATAATAGAAGCTATAGGAGTATTTTACTTTACTAGGAGATCTTTTGCCATGAAAGATTAGGCAAGAACAAGTAGCATGTCAATTGATAACTCTGAACATGCAGTCCAGTTCAGTAAAAGATACCTATTGAAATTATAACCCACCTTTAATAATCTGTCAGAAAAGGGAAGAAACTGGACTATGTAGCTAAATTGCTAAACACTTACATATATTTGATATGTACTATCCTGATTTACAAAGCTAACTTATGTGTCTAATGTGGGAAGAGAAGAAATACCTGAAAATTTATAAAAAGATCAAGTATAATTGTGGAAAAGAAAACATATTTATTACAATATATATTCAAACACATACTTACTATCCAAAACATTTATATCATTTTGAAAAAAATAAATATATTTGTTTTTGAAATAAGAAAATATTATAAAAATAAAGTTGAATGTTGTCTTTGAATAGTGATGAAGATCATTTGTCCTTCCAGATTCCACACTTTGAAACATCAAATCTATCATAGTAGATTAAAATGTCTTGAAATATATGTGTTCACATATTTGTAGCAGTGATTATTCCTTACTATATAGACATCTCTAAACAGAAAAAAATATACGGGGATCCCATCTTCCCTCTGGACAAAGCAACTTCTTAGTAACCTTATATATGCATCTAACCCATTACAGATCAGCTACAGAACTCTTGTCAGTAGAAACATTAACTTCATGTTGGAAGACTAATAATGTTTCATTGAAGAAACTACAACTTTTGTAGAAATCTAATTATTACATCCTAACTAATTTTAAAAAATGGGAAAATTTTAAATGTAATATAATTGGACTTATGAACAATAAAGACACAAATAAATATTTAGATTTTTTTGCCACATATTATAATATTTAATTTCATCTTGCAAAAAAATGTTTCAACTTATTTTGTTTTGACATGAAATCATAGTATTTCTATAGAAAATTTCTTTCAATAATTTTCATTGCTTATTCATTCTTCATAAAATTTAACTATCTGTTCTCACAAACATAAAATTTGTGCTAACATCTGATCATGAAAAAAACAATGTATTTATCATTATCTAAATTTAGCATGTTGAGAAATTGATGATCCCATGATGATTTGTGCAAATATAAATAATATTTAGAACTTATTTCAAAGTATACCACTTAAAAAAAGATTTAACACAGAATTTATTAATCTAAATACAATGAAAAGAAATGAGAGCATCTAAATCTGATAACATTTACTGCACAGAATCATCTATACATACATTCTTTAAATTCAACAAATTCAGTCCAACTTTATCAATTTGTCTTGAAGGTTTTTAAAATTATGTCACTGATCTTCTCAACTTATGATATGCATGACATTGGGGCAATATGATAGTGGTGGTACATGCTATTTATACAAAAAGAGATTTTCACCAATGTTATATTTAAAAAACAAATATGGAACAAAATTAATTCTTTACTTTAAATTTGTGCATAAAACTAAGTAATGTATGATGAGTTAGAAGAAGTTAACAGTTACAAATACCTTGGTCAGATTATTAATACAGATGGAAACATAATGGATGAAATGAATCATAGAATTAAACTTGTCTGGAGTGCTTTTGGTAGAAATAACTTGATACTAAAAGGAAATATGCTTCTGTGTTTGAAAAGGAAGGTTTTTAATAAATGTGTTTTACCAGTTCTTACTTATGGATCTGAGACTTGGACACTTAATAGAAGAGCAATACAGAGACTTCAGACTACTCAAAGAAGTATGTAGAGATGCATGTTGAGAGTAACAAGAAGAGATCGAAAACGTAATGTATGGGTAAGAGAACAAACAGGTGTTACTGACCTCATTAAAAAAATTAAAAGATTGAGGTGGGGTTGGGATGGACATATTGCTAGAAAATATGATAATAGATGGACAATTGAAATCTTAAACTGGATTCCAAGAGATTGTAAAAGACCCAGAAAGAGACCATATGTTAGATGGATGGATGAAATAAGAAAGTGTGTAGGGGTGATGTGGAGAAGAGAAGCTAAATATTGGAGAAGATGGATTGAACTTTGAGAGATCTTCATCCTGCAGTGGATTGATAATAGCTGTTGGTGATGATGATGATGAATGTAGATCTTGATATTATAAATTGTGTTTTCAAAACAAACTCAAGGTTAGGTTTTCATTAAATTTAATTAAAAAAAATTTTATATTTTGATTTTTTTATATAAAGTTTTTTAAGTAATAATTCTGGAAATGCTAGTAATAATTATAGATATTTTGTATCTAAATAAATTAAATATTTAAGTTTTACTATAATAATTATGTTTTGGTTATCAAAAGCTAAAATAAATATTTTTTATTTACTTATCTGTTTTTTTATTTTGATGCCAATTTTTTTTATAAAGGATGGTGATATTGAGTGCTGGCACCTTTTGTTTTTCCTGTAAAAGAATATTTTACTCTTCATAGCAAATAAAATTGTTTATTATAGACTGAATAAAGTATAAAAGCTGTACCAAGTCAGTTAATATTAATTGATTCATTTAATAATAATTGAATAATTTATATATTCCTTTTGGGGGATTATGTATAGTTATTCTGTTAGATCGAGAGTTAATACATGGAGGTAATCAATTATAGTTTTTTTAAAAATACAATGATTTTTACTTTGAAACTTTATCAAGGATTAACCCTCCTAAAATTCTGACAACGCATTGTTTTATGATTCCTAGGGTGGTTTAGATTTTTTTTTGAATATATATAAATTACTTTAAAAGTTTATTCAATCTCATTATTTTTGAATCTTATTGCTACTTGAAATAACTGCTTTTGCTTTTATATTTTTTAATGTCAGCAATATTTGAAATATTTGTGGTATTTATGAGTGGCATAATATTAATAAACATTGAATTGGTTAAATGTTGCTATTACAGTGTTTCAAAGTACACATATTATTCCCAAAAACAAGATATTACATTTTCCAATTCTCATTAAAAATTCTGTTTCTTCTTTCAGTTCTCTTGGTTTTCTTTGGCATGATGAGCTGTTAAACAGATAGAATAAAAAAATATATGCAAGTATGCTGATATAATCAGACTGTGTAACTATTCTTAAGTTCCACTTCAAATTAAAACAGGCAAAACTCTCCATACAGTAGTGCCACTCAGTGCAAACCAGAGTAATCAATGGATGCCAGAAGGCCTGTGCATAAAACCCCTATCTAGTGACTACTCATTCAATATCCCCAAACTAGTTTCTACCTTGTGGCTTTCATCTGTTTAGTGGTTTAAGTTCCACTTCAAGTTACTAGAATTTGATGTCAAAAATTGATAAATACTGGTTGCCCATGGACTTTCAAGTAGCCTTATGTGATAATAGTATCAATTAGATAAAAAAATTAATATATTATTCTACAGTTGCATTAGAGTAAATCATGAGCATATTAAGTTTCAAAATAGTCATAAGACTTAATAATTTTTTTTTTGTGGTCTTCAATTGGGAAGGATTATTTCATTGAATCTTCATTTACTTTTTCATATTATAAGTATGTTTATTTTAAAATTAAAATAATAAAGGATGAACAAAAACCTATTAATAAAAATAAGACTATTTGTTCTGCTAAATTACAAGGTTATATGTAACCTTGAGATTCCCTACTTCAGATTTAGATAAGCACAAGATCAACATATAATTTAATAAAGTGTAATCACATATATAGAAGGAATATTGAATTGAGAATAAAGAGTAGATTTTTTTCACCACTATATTTCAAAGTAATCATTCATGGATGATAATTTACAATATTTTAATATATATATAAAGTTTAAAATAACAATAAATATTTAAATTTAAAATATTTGTAAAATAGTTATAACATACTATTCTTTAAATAATTCTATGTCTGTTTTCAATAATCCAAAGAACTTAAATGTTTTTCTAAATTTATATACTGCTACATTGTCTAAAAATATTTTGTTGTTTTGTATAAAAGTATTACAAAAAATCTAGATCCTAAAAAATATTTTTATTTTTTATTTGTGTTTTAATAGTAAAAGTTTCTTAAAATCATCCAAGATGCATTTGTTTGCAATGTTTTAAAATAATCAGAGAAGATTAACCATATATAACTAGTTTAGTGTAAGCAATTCAAACTCTCTATAGAACTTAGTCACTGGACATATTATACATTTATTTTGAATAATTCTTAATGTATAATTTTGAGATGTATACAATGACCTAATATAACTATGAAATGCCCCCTTTCTCCCATATTGTCATACCATATGCAATTTTACTGACATTAATTGATTTATAAATGTGTAAAATAATTTTTTTGACAATATATATCTTATTATGTTAAAGAGAAAATTCAGTTAAGTCTCAGTTTTATTTTCATAATGTTGTGTATTTGTCCCATCAAAGATATGAATCTAATGTAAATTCTAAATATGAGATGTGTAAATTCTTTCAATTCTATTTTCAGTCATATAAAATCTGTATCTTCAAATCTTGTATAATTAAAAATTATATATATTTTTTTATATAATTTAACAATAAACCATGACTATATAACCATTTTACAATTTTATTTAAGTCATCATTACAAATTTATTGCTGATATTACTAATGCTACATCATTCACATATTAGAATATGTTTGAGTGACAATTCAAATCTACCAATGCATTTGATATAAATGGTAAATAATATGAGTTCTAAAACTGAACTATGTGGTAAACCATATTCAGTCTTTAGCCACTCATTAATCATATTATCAAGATTTATTATTTGGGTTCTTTCCTTAAGTAAAAAGCTAACCACTTATCCACAGTTTATCATGAGATATCATACTAAAAGCTTTTGTTAGATCTAAATATTCCTATGGTTTTTAATCCAGTATCAAAATGATTTTGAAATGTATTCCATATGATTGTTCAATGTCATATCTGATGGCCTGATGAAAAAAATCATATTGTTTCACTGAGAAAACTTATTACTTTGTAAGAACTGAAAGATTCCTTTTTATGATGAAAATCTCAAAAATTTTTGAAAATACTATGGAAAGAACTTCTATTGGTTGATAATTTGAATTATTTATTTTTCATTTTGAAGATATGTGTTATATGGTTAAATATCCAATATAAAAATAATTATTTGTCCACAATGTTGTTATTGATATATATTTAATATAATAATCAATCTAAATAAAATTGAAACAAACAATTAATTATATTTACAATTATTTAATTATCAGCCCAGCTTTCATCTCTTATTGAGACATTTTCAAAATATAAAGTTTTATACATCGCATGACTTATTAACTACATTTCCTCTACCTATTAGACATTATTTTGTCTTCAACAATATAATAAACATTATACATATAAATGTATAAACAAATGACATAAAATAAAAATACATAAAAAATAATAATAATAACTTAAAACTATATAAATACATATACAAATTCAACCCTGATTTTTTTACCATAATTTTTAAATCTTCCAATTATCTAATAATACTTATTTTCCACTTAATTTTGCTGGACCTTTAACTATATTTATACATCTATCCAAATTTTTCTGAATGTATAAAAAGTTTCATAATATATCCTTTTTCAATAATCTGTAAACATGTTTTATAACTCTAATATTCTTCTCACATTCCATTATCTAAATAATGTATATACAGTCCTGACCTAATATTTTCTTATTAATCAATCTATCATGCTTCTTCCCTCTATCACTTATAATTCATCCTGTTTGTCCTATATATATATCTTATTACAACTTCCACATTTAATTTTATAAACCATTCCTCCCTTACTAGCCATATCATCTATCTTATTTGTATTACATAACCATCTACTCAAAGACTTACTATTTTCCCAAGCTATTCTTATATCATCTGGTAACTTCTCTCTTACTAACTTTTATACACATAGTAAGTCTTTTGGTAGATGATTATGTAATACAAATAAGATAGATGGTATGAATAGTAAATGAGGAGTGGTTTATAAAATTGAATGTGGGAATTTTAATAAGGTATATATAGGACAGACAGGATGAATGATAAATGATAGAGGGAAGGAGCATGATAGAGTGATTAATAGAAAAGATATTAGGTCACAACCATATATACATTATTAAAATCATCACCTAAGATTCCTGATAAATCAACATCATTTTCTTCCATTTAAATATCATAAGGAATTTTTACATAATAATTTTCTATGAGGTTCCAAATTTCTTTTTCCAGAGTCAACAGTAAAATCAGTTGAATTTGATCTTTCTAAACATTACTGGAATCTTATTAACAGATTCAAGACTAATTATAATTATATATTAATCTATTTCATGAATATAATATAATTGTTTCTGACCTATGAAGATATGAACAAACACAAAAATTATTTAATTTATGAATGTAATGGCAGAATTGAAGGATTTAATAAAAATACTAATGAATTTATCTTTTGACTGAAATCCAAAATATCCATATGCCAAATAAATAAAATTAATAGTAGTACAAAAAATATGGAATCATTCCAACATGGTTAATGGATTTTCATACTAAATGCATAATGTGCATAATGATTAACCACAAAATTATTATTCTCAACAAATTATCTTGGTTGAATATAAATTATTCAATAGTCATATGCTACTACATATTTGTATATTCCATACAAATTAAAATCAAGCTTAACAATCATGGCAGTGATTTATATCAATTATTAAAAAAACATATATTAATTGTTTAAACCATCAAGCCATAAAAAATATTAGGCACCATTTTTATAAATTTGACAATTTAAACATCTGCATAACTATTGTTAATGCTCATCCTGGTTTTTTATATCCATTTTTAATATTTGTTACTCACCTTTTTATGTACTTAAACACATTAACTTATTCTGTAATTTCTGTCCATCTATTAATATAAAGTTTTATTCTCTACTTATTTTTATTGCTTTAGTTTTAATTGCATTTATTTTCATCCGAGGTCTTTTTTAATCTATTTACTTGCTGATTATAGACTTCTCACTCAATTTTAATCAGCTAAAATGCTTAGAGTAAGAATCTCTAAACCATTGATATTTTTACAAACTGAATATTTGAAAAACCTTTAGTGATTTTTAGCTTATTAACTCACTACAAGCTGACATTTGTTACATGAGTATTATTTTTTTGCAAGTAGCTTTCTTGAAAGAAATATTAGGCTTTGGCTATTTTTGGTATATCATCTCCAAAAATTTGATATAGCAGTTTATTACAGTATATGTTTTGATACTAAAGAATGTTTTCATTCATGATATTTTTTATATTAATCATAAATGACAATATGCAATAATTGTGCAAAGATTTGCTTGTTTTCTAGTTGACTTTGTAATCATTATACAAAAGATTATAGTTAAAGGTACTCTAAATTATGATATATTGTGCATTTAGAAATGCAACAGGAAGATTCCCTGATTTTCCAGAAGCAAATGATGGAGGAATAGAAAGTTTATATATTATGAAAGATCCAGAACAATTACGTCAAGAACTTATTCAACAGGTATTAATGTAATAACTAACCCTAGGATATTTTTTTCAAAAATAATTATCAAATTTATAAACTAATTTATTTTGAAATACTTATGTATTTTAACTAGATTTTCTTTCATATTTCAATTTTAATCTAATGAAAATATTATGCATGTTATAATAAAAATATACAATTAATAAATGTGAATAATTGTCTATTTAAAAAAATATCAGTAATGTTTATTATTATTATTAAATTTATTTATGTATGTTTAAATTTGATCTTGTTTTAAAAATGTATTTTTTATTGGTCTATAGTTTTCTGTAATGAATTATGTACATACATCCTAAAATACTATGTGACTGTTATAAAAAAAATAGCATTTTTCTTGTTTTTTTTAAGAAATGTAATAAAAGAAATAATTAATGGTAATAATTTTTGAACATTGTTAATAGAACTTGATTAATGAAAAAAAATTATAATAGTATTGATATAAACCAAGGATGGTGAACCTCTGGTCCATAGTCCAAGTCCAGCCCTCCAGTCTCCATACATTTTCACAAACATATATAAAATAGACCTGTATAAAACTTCTTTATAAATGTGCACATAGTGCGGTGCAAACATATGGGCAAATTTTGAATTAAGAGTTAAATAAAATAAAATATTTATTTTTTCAACTACATCTTTTTCTCTTTCTAATCTTTATAATATTTCAACTTCATTCTATTAGAGATTTAATATTCTGAAAAAGTTATCTATATTGTGGGTCTATCTGACTATGGATTCAATCTATGACACAGATAATTTTGTTTGTTTTTATAATGATTTTTGCAACCGAATGTATAACTAGCAAAAATAAAACTCAAATTTTACTTCAGTTTATTATTTTGCATTTAATTTTTTGTTGTTGTTAGGATGACTACAGTAATAAGATAAGAAAAACTGACACAGAAAATCTCACATTTGAAAAGAAATATATTAATACCTATTTTTTTTATAGAAAGAAATAGTAAATCAATGTGCATGATATATCTGGAAGTATTTAAATTAATAAAGAAAATAGTATTAAGAGCTACTACTTATCAAACATTCTGACTGCAATAAAATTATTGGAGAAAAAAGAAATAGTAAACTTGAAATGGAGCTACATCAAGTACTGACATGTTTTATAAAAAGTACAAGTAAGTCAGAAAATTCTGTGAAAACTTATTTTAAAAATTGAAAAAAATTTTTGAAGGGGAGTTTGCTATAGAATTAATCTGTCTAAAACATGAAAAAAAAAAATTAAGAATATATATCATGAAGATAGGTTCAAAGCAAATTGGAAAAATTGTAATTAAATGTGGAACAGTCAATAATAATAATGATGTTGTTGTTTTTTAAAAAGAGAAAAGTTTAAATTAAATTTTTAATCAAATATATTTGACTAAACTTTATGTGGCCTGTAAATGAGATTATAAATATCCAAATGGTCCTTGGCAGAAAATAGATTCCCCACCTCTGATATAAACTATATGTAATTAAGTCATATATATTTACTGTGTATGTTCATTCATTTACTAAAAAAATAAGAATAAGAATATTAAATATAACCTTAATGTAATTTTAGTGTTAAACATCTTTTTCAAAAATAAACTTCATATTTATGTTTTAGTTTGAATGTTTTCCTTTGAAAAGATGCTTTGCACCAAAAATATATTAAGATTATATTTAGTGTTTTTTAATATGTTTTTCATATAAGAGTATTATTGTTTCATTTAATTTATTTCATTTCAGTGACAGAATTGTCATAGTTTATTATAAAAGTATATTTAATGTTTTTGATATTTTCTCCATATAAGAAACATTTATATAATTAAAACAAGCAAAAAAACGTTCCACACAATAGTGCCACCTAATGCAAGCTTTAATAATCAATAGATGTTAGCTGTTAATGTACTTTAATCTCTATCCATTGCCTTCTCATCCAATATCCTCAGGCTAGTTTCTAGCTTATATTCTATCATCATTGAGGATTCTTAAATCTGGGTACACTGCACCTTGATCTTTGAATCTAATGCACTACTTCAGCAACCATATTTTAACTTTTTGATTAACTATAAAGCTATCAGTTGAAATTGAAAGTATGATGTTTTAAAACCAAACTAATTTGCCTTTACAGTCATATAGATTTGAATCCAGTTCAGCATATATGTAATTTAGTGTTTTTGGTTTTTCAATAAGTACAGTCACTTCTATCCTTTAGTTAGGATTGATATTAAACTACTAAACCATCACATGATCATTTTTATGCTTACTCTAGGTGGCACTATTGTGTGGAGAAAAAATTTGTTACTGTTTTAGCAGCTTACATAAGTGTAAAGAAATCGTTATCATCTATTGTTTTAGCCATTTATATAATTGTATATAATGGAAGCATGATTTTCACTATATTTTGTTTCAAATGCACCTTAAATCATACATTATGTATAATATCTCACATTTTGTTAAGTTTTGATTACAATGGTATACATTTTGTTTACTGAATTGCACATATGCAGTACTTTTCAACTCCCATATACATAACACAGATGCGTATGTATAATATATATTAAAATTATAGTTTAAATAACATTTAAAAAATAATAATGAAGTTATTAATAAAAAATTGAGAGAGCATATTTACATACATAGTTATTGTGTGTGTTCATTCAGTTACTAAAAAAAATAATAATAATAAACTTACTGTATCATTTATTAATTTTTTAAAAGTGAGTAATGAAATATCAGAACTTCATCTCAATTAAATATACTTGGGTGGTATCTTATTTTTTCAATAATTTTTTAGCAGGCTTGTTATCAGAAGACAATTCTTTCTAATTGTTATGATGGTTTAAAGTCCATATTGACTTCATAATTTATACAGTCATCCCAATTTGCTAATATTCATTTCATATTATCATTTAAATTTTCCAAACTTTTGACTTTCGATGTAATATAAGAACAATTTATGTTCTTTTATGACATTATGAATTCTATTATATTTCATAAAATTTTTAACTCTGCTTAGAAAATATTTTATTACACACACATATCAAAATGAAGAAAATGTATGTGCTTTCAATGTAAACCAAAGAAATATTATTAATAAATGTGATCACATTTGGCATTCCAATATAGAAAAATGGCTACCGTTGTAAATTTTAATGTTTTTACTTTTTGTTTATTTACCTTTTTTTTGGGGGGGGGGTAGTTTTTAATTGAACTAGTATATTTTGATATATATCATATCTTCACTATAGTTCAATATGTTTTACTAATATAGTTTTTAGATTTTTTTTGTAGTACTAATTATAAAATAACACAGTTTTGTGTATCATAACTTTGTATGACCTTGAATTCTTCATCTGCTATTAAAATTTTTTTAATAGTTTGCCTAAAAACTTTACTGTTTACAATTATTTTTATTATTTTTGGAAAAAGTTATGCCAAAGTGTGAAAGAGAAAAAGGTAACATATCAATTATTAATGTCGTTTATTCAAATAAAAATTAAAGTATGCTAAAATAATTTTCTAAGAAAAGTCATTTCTGATTAGCAGAGAGAGAAATAAAAAATGAATAATTTTGTTAAGATTATATTAGTTTTTTTTTCCCATGTGTTATAGCATCGGCCAGGAAGTGAACCTGCTAACCCGGGACAACTGCTTGTAAGGCAGCTGTGCTGACCACTCGACCACCAACGCTATATTCTTTTTGCATATTTTATGCCTTAGTTACAACTTTCAATAATACAAATATATGAATAAAATCAAAACACTGCAAATTAAAAATGGAATTTGATACAATTATCTGTATCAAAATGTATAAAATAAAAATAACTTTTATATGGAATAAGTTCTTATGGCAATTCAAAAAGGAGTAAAATAATTAGTTTATATTTTGTTGTTTGGAAGTTTTACTTAGTGGAAGAACTATCAATTTGTCTTCATATTTTTCACAATGTCTTTCTTTATGTCATATTTAACTTTTAAGTTGAACGATTATTTGAAGTTATTAAAAAACATCAAAAATGCACTAATTTATTAAAAATAGATGTTTGTTTGTTTTAAATGTTTACTTTTGTGTTTTATTATATACTTTTTTTTATGTGCTCATTTTGTTATGAGAATTATCATGGCCCTATGATGAATGATATTTGTTATTAAAGATCCATCCATTTTATTATTAATTTGAAAATGTCTTTCTTTGATTTTAATGATATAATAATATTTGACAATTAATAATGTAGGATTTGTACAATTACAGGAATTAATGCTCTCCAATATACTATTTTGTGCTGAACCAGCCCTCATCAGTTGGTCCAGATCATCATCTTCCACACATATATATAATCAATGCTCAGTTTATATTAAGATAGCAAATCAATCATCAAACTTTTTCACATGTGTGGTCATGTGTATCAGTTGTATGAGATAGAGTGGATAGCTGAAGGGAGCTTGAAAGTTCGTGTTCAAATCCCTTATAATTACATCTAAAACTCCAAGTAAATAAATTATACTTATATTCAAAATATATATATTGTAACTATCTCTATATGAATAACAAGAATATATACATGAAAATAATGGTAAAATAAAAATATGACTATCTTAAAATCAACTAGGCTAGCATGACTCGATAAATTGAAGGAAGGTCACAAAGTGTTCGTGAAGATAATAATTTCCAGTATTGACATCGATTAAATCAACTTTAAAATACATAAGCAAAATATTACTGGATAAATTTAGTATGCAAAACCAATAAATAGTTATTAATCAGGTCTATGAAATGAATATGGAATCTGAATTATGAATTAGATGATAAATGAAATAGGATGTAGATGACTAAATGGATGATGAAAACAAATAATAATTAAATAGTGAAAAATGAACAAGTTTAAGAGTGAGGAAAAAAGAAAGAAAATATTTTAGGGTGATGAATGATTAAGATGATGATAAAATTGGAGCCAATAAAGGATGAATCAATTATGATAATGAGTTAAGATGAAATGAGGATGATAAAAATAAAAGAAAGATCCAGATGAAAAATGAGAACAATGTTGATGATGAAGAATGAAATCATAAAACTAATATTGTGTTAAATGACAGTAAGATAAAAATAAAACAAAGTATGGATTCTAGGCTTGACTAAACCAGAATATTTAACCATGAAGTTAAAATAAACTATAAGTTTTAAAAACTAGAGAAGAAATTTACATCTTAGAATTATATACAAACTCAATTAAACAATAAAAACAAACATGAGAGATCGAGACAAAGCATAATAAATAACTTCAGACATAAAAGTTATCATAAATTCAAAATTATGACTGCTAACTAGTAATTTACTTTCTCAGGGTTCAAATAACTTAAATATTACTATTTTACAAGATAGATTTGGGTTAGTGAGAGGGATTGTGCCACTACCCAAATATAACAAACAAAGATAACTCATAAAACAAAATAGAATGAATAAAGAATATTTGGCAATTCCAATACTAACAATAATATGAACTTTAAGCTTTACAAAGTATAAATAAATTTGTAATAAAGTAAACACAATAATTTACAAACTATCTTTTATTAAATAAATATGGGCAATATGATCAAGATCAGTGAATGATGCATCTAATGATTCAGATAAACAGGTTGTTCCAAAAGTTCATCACATGATCACCATCTCTTATGCTAGGACATAACTGTATGGAGAGTTTTGTCTGTTTTATTCCAAAAGTTAAATGTTTCATCTGTAAAATATTATTTAAAATAATACATGTACTTCAGGTCAACAATGTTTTGATCAGTAAGTGATAAAGCTTTAGATACTTTAAATGTAAGAGCTTAACAAAATTTATTTCAATATGCTAACACACAATAAAATCTATTATGTTAATTGACGATAGCTTTATGACAATAAAAATAGCATCTTGTTAGCAATAGCAATGATAATATGGATGGTAATTAGCAATAAGGCCATAGACCACTAAATATATTTAAAACAAAATTTATTTACAAATTTTATGAATACACTAGGAACAATAAAGAAAACATATATAATCCTGGACAAATATGATAGAAATTTATATATAACAAGATTTAATAATATCATTTATGATTAAGGGAAGATCTCTCAGGATCTATTGACTATTTTAATAAATCATGACCCTTTTATTTATTATTATACCAATTTATTACATATCTTGAATTTACTTTAGATTCTTTATATTTCTATATTAATATAATATAAGCATTTTAAAAACAACTTGGACTTTTTTTAAGACTAAATAAATTATTAGCATTTTGAAATAACAGGGGTGTAAATGATAGATAATATAGTTTAATGATATAGATGGAATCATCTCAAATGGATAGATGACAAGTAACAATCTACCATAAAATTAACTTTTAACCAATATTATCATTTATCATCATTTTGCTTAATGCTAAGTACAATCTACATCTGCAAATACATACTTCAAAAATGATTCTACTGTTATCCATACCAAACCATAAAACTTAGGAATATGACACATAATAAAACATATATATTCAAAGATATAGTGGGGTTGAGCTAAGGCAAAGAACAAATTAATCAACCTAGACCATGACCATTTCATGACTGCATATGGTTTGAAATCCCGGTGTCACTTCTGGAGCACCTTTAGGGATATGAGAAAAGGAAATGGGTGGTTAGTCCCTTATTTAATAACTAGCTCAATATACTACAAAATATGGTCTTAATTTGCTCAAAGTTTAATAATTATTATTCATAATTCACCCACGATGGTCATTTTATATCATTGCTCAGGCAAAGAGAATAAGTTCACCTGATTTGATGCGGCATGGACCTATTACGTATTCCAAAATATTATATACCTATCATCATAACTATTTACTATGACAACAGATAAATCTAGTACTAATCTAGCATACCATGTATATATAAAGTCACTAGCAAAACAGTATGGATTACTACTTGATACATAAAATTTATAATTATCAATTCGAGAATAACTATAGCTATCATTAACTATTAATTAATCACAGTATTATATATATTAAATACCATGTTGAATACATTTAAATTGACTATTCATTTATCATTATTATTCAACAATTGTTCCATTTTATCCTATAAAGAAAAAACATCAAGAATAAACTAATATTTTATTATCTGTGTCCATATTTTTAAATATGAACAAAATTTATAATAAATAAGATTGCTTTTTTTTATATATTTGATTAAATTTAGATCTATCATGAGTTTGAAATTTTTTCTACACAAACCTTTTTTTTTATACCTATAATAACAATATCATAGACAAAACATATTGTATCATTAATAATTAAATGTTTAATAAAACTTTTAGTTTCACATTCGTTCTTCTAAGACTAAAACAAACAAAAAAATCAATAACAATCATAGTTTCATTTGTTTGTCACCAGCACATTGTTATCCCAGAAGTTAAATGAAATTGAAGACAAACTTTGATACTTATTTTCATTGTGTATCCATATTACCTGTACTTTATTAATTAATGATGCCATTGAAGGATTAACACATGATTTAGTATATGATTCTAATAACAATTCATAAATCAAAATTTAGGTTCGCATTTAATTCACTTTTGATGAAATGCCATAATTCAACTTACAAAACAAAATATATCAATTCTGCTTGTAAAAAATTTTCAAGATGGTGTTTTGGGTTTTAAGCAATGCTGAGAATATTTTATATTAAAAGTTTCAATAAATACTTTATATTCTTTTATGTCAGTGTCTTCATTTGTATTATTTTCTTAGGTAGTTATAAGTTATTACTATATTTTTATTCAATTACAATATAACAATTTTTTTTTTAATTTTGTCTTCTACATGTAATGAAATTAATATAGCTTTAGTATTATATTTCATACTAGTTTGAAACTTGTCGTGCCTTATAAATTCAAAACAGCAATAAAAGGCATAGAATATCGAATTATATAGTTCTGCTTATTTTAAATTTATTTGGCTGAAAACACAAATAACTTTCTTTTCCTTCCTCTTGCTGTTCCAAATAATTTATAATTATCCTTATAATGCATACAGTAAATATTATAATAATTCAACAGATATAAAATACAGAACAAAACTTTATGCTTACAAACTTCTTGTTTTATATAAGTTTGAAATACATTTTAGTGAGCTATTTCATTTCCAAGATGTCTACCAGCTTTATATGTGAACTTTGACAATTATGAATTGACAGGAGTGGCATGTATCATGTAGAAGGCCAAATGGGTCCTCTACTCATTTCATTTTCAATCCAATTTAAAATTTTACTTTGACAATTTTTCAATTACACTATTTTAAATATTGTTATTGTTTCTCTCTTGTTCTTTTTTATTTCTGTTCTCTCTGCATCTTGCTTGTACTCTTATTTATAAACTTTCACCAAAGAGAATTATTGTACAAAATAATTGAAACCAATTAAACCATTATACGTGCATACATTAACATATAATTAATAATTCTCCGTCTATAAGCATGAACAATAACTAATTAAACCATTCAAAATTATTTTAAATCACATTAAAATATGCTTATGAATTAATTATAAAGATTAATTTAGAATAGTTATTATCTTAAATCTTTTGATTATTACTTAATAATAATAATAAAATATCAATGTTTCTTTTAAATTAATAGTGACACTAATAAATTATATTTTTGATACTATCGAACATTAGTCCATCTGACAGATTGTGTATAAAATCTCATATACAACTGGACATAGGGTTTAGCATATCATGAACAGTCTAAGTCTTTATCACTCTTAGGAGATTTATTGATAATATTTATTTATTTTTATAATAAAATTTGGCAACTATGATAACCCACAACTGATATAAAATTTTATATAATTGAACATTTAAATAGAGCTTGATTAACATCAAACCTAACCATAATATATAAAAACAATAATATATTATTGAGAATGAAATCAAAATGATATCATCAATTTTACTTATTATGTTGACCTAAATGAAGATGCTTGCTTGTTTGAAATAGGTATTTATTGTGGATGAACATTTTCATTCCTTCATCAACAATATTGAAAGTTAAAAATATTGCATATCTAAATTTACTAAAACATTGCTGAATTTTGTCATTAGAATCAAAATGTTAATCCTTTTTTGTTTAGCCATTGTGCCTAAGGAATCAAAGTCTATATCAATAGGAAAATGGTCACTAATGATATTTTCATAATCACAAATTCATTTTCACTGTCTAGAAAACTTGTGCCAATATTGTTGTATGACAAAGACATTTTAAAATTATTATTGTTTGGAGTGATTTTATAATTTTTAAAAAAGTCGATTTTAGTCCAAATACCTCTGTTTGATATAATTTTAAGAATACTGCTGAAGAAATCTAATTCTTTAAAAAGTTTCTATCTCCCCAAAAGGTTTCAAAGAGGATGCCAGGAATTTAATCAATGGTTCTTTTTTTTTGAAAATCAGTTTTTCTTTATAATATTGACTTTCATTAGACAATTGCGTTTTACTTATGGATTCATATGATTAGGTATATAATTAGAATAAAGTCATGTGGGCATTATTGAAAAACTGAAAAATGATTATCAGTAATTCAAGAAATCTTTATTTGTCGTAGTTAAGATAATCACAAACTTAAATTATGTATGTATTCTGCAGAACAATTAGCAGTTTTTGCATGAAATAGTGATCAAGTGATTCATACACTATAATTAGTGCTTATATTTTTCTGTTATGTCTGCCAGTCTGACTGTGCCAATGTTATATCTGCAAGTCTGACTGTGCGGTCAGCAACTAACTATGTTCAATTCCCACGATGTTCTCTTGCAATGAATGCTCTGCTGCGGATGCTCTCCAACGAATGGTCTGCACCGAATGATCTGAATACACTCTGTATTCTCTGCAATGGATGCTCTCCAATGAATGATCTGCAACGAATGCTCTGCCACGGATGCTCTCCAACGAATGGTCTGCACCGAATGCTCTCCAACGCATGGTCTGCAAATGGATGCTCTCCAACGAATGATCTGCAATGAGTCTATTTCTACAGTTCACTAAAGTTCAATTCCCACGATGTTCTTTCAGGCTGGCTGCTACAAAACGGTTCACAATAGGTATACCTCAGCCCCAGTCCAGTTTAGCTGTACACAAACTCTTCATAGTAAGCACTGTGACTGATGTTAAGCTCCTATTGGAATTGAACAGTAACTCTACTGTAGATGCACTCAATACTATCCGCTACTCCAATACTGAATGACTGCTCTCTACTACTCTCTATATTACACTGCGTAGTTGTTACCCAGTCTTCTTATTGCTTTCTGATAACTGCAACAATCAATCAATACACCGTCCAATAAGGTAAAGTCTCTTATCTAGAAATGTTTGCAATCAGCAAATATCTCTTGGAGTAGTCGATCACCATTACGTCAATGCCTTAATTAAATTCCAGTTATCCAGAGCGCGATCTAAAAACAACCTCTTAAATACATTCTAGTTTTTCTGGAGTGCACTAATATGTCTGCCATTTTTACAAAACCCTACATTTTCAAAATATATTTATGTCATTTATAAGTATATTAATCTCTTAATTACACATTTCAATGCAATGTTTAATGATCAAAGTTCATTTAATACAATGAATTAATATAATTTTGCTTTTGTTAGTATTTAATCATATCAAAATAGGCTGACTTAAAAAAGGCCACAGCATGAGATATTCATGCTTTAGCATCATATATGTCCTTTTACTTTTACTAGTATTAAAGTAATTCCTGTATTTTCATAAATTGTTAGTAATAATTTTATATTATATGGTGACAAAATAAGGAAAGATTCACATGCTAGGATTGGAGTTTACTTTTTCATATATATATAACCATTAGAAAACAATTCCAATATAGATAACAATCAAGAATTTCAAACTGTTGTCAAGGCAACCTCCTTTTAACAGGTGGAATCCCACCTCCATTAATGGTGCAATTTGATTACAGAGATTGAAATTATTGATTGGAAGAAGTTTAAATAAACCTCCTTAAACAGGTAAATATAACCTGTTCTGAATGAAGACTAATAAATAGTCAATTATAATTTTCAAATTGCACCCAAAATATTGCATATTTTGTTTTTGTTTCCATTCACAACTATAATAGTTCAATAAATATCATATTATAGTAAGTTAGAAATTATTACATTAAGTATAACTTTTAATATAAATTTAAAGCAAATAAAATTCATACAGCTGCAGTCACCATTAGAATGGAACTTAATAGCCAATTTAATTAGCTGGTGTTTGATAGCTATGCAAAGAATTGCACAATTGTATATTATACATAATCATTCTATTGGTGCATATTTCATAGTAAGCATACATTCACAACTATATTTTAATAAATATCTTAAAAATTAATATATTTTTTATATTAAATTAGAAATTATTCTATTCAATATATTTATTGAAAAATCTTAGTTGTGAATAAGAAAATAATAAAAAAAATGACCAATCTATATAATATAATATGTAAGTGTGTGTGTACTTTGTATGACTGTAAAATTTATTCTTATTGATAAATCTGGCTTGTTAAAATATATATTAGGAATGCAATGCATAGTTTTATAAATGACTATTATATATGTTTAAATGTAGATAAATGTATAAATAGCATACTATAAATCTATATCAATTTTTTAGCAGGAAGAAGCAGAAAGGGAAAAAAGGGATGACAAAGCTAAAAAAGATAAGGACAAAAAGAAAGAAAAAGAAAAACCTAAAGACAAAAAGAAAAAGGAAGAGGAGGTTATAATTATTAATACATTGAAATGTTATAATATTTTATTTATAATTAATTGTATAATTAGTATGTTATAGAGCTAAATATTATAATATTATGATTGACGATATCTAAGCATTCTCTAGTAAGTATTTATTTAACTAATATGTAACCAGGCTAATAAGCCTGGTATTATCATAGTTCACAAATTAAGTTATATAACATCTTATGTTTTAGTTGAATAAAGAATTAATAGAAGGCACTTAAATGCACTTATTCATAATGCTTTTTGCTTATATGTTGATACTTATAAGTTTTTTTTAAGTTTCTAGAATAAGATTAGAAATTTAGTAAGATATATTTTTTGACTTGCTATGCATTTCATGTGTCACTAAATTGATAATTTAGTAAGGTGCAGATATATTTTATTAAATAATTAAATTATAAATGTATTAAGCTATTAATTTGAAAATATTTATCTATTCAAAATACACAGTCATATCTTAATTAACAAAATCTAAACTAATATGTTTCTGAATATTTAAAATAACAGTACACCTGGGTCTCATTTTATGGGGATTATTTTAATGCGATTTTGAAGTTTTGCGATTCATATTTCTTCTTAATATCTTTAATATTTCACTATATTTATTAGATATCAAGAAATTTAAATTATTAATAACTTATTTTGACTTGAAATACTTTTTTTTTTTTTTTCAAAAATATAACGTTATATTAGCAGCTAACGTGAATATGACCTGAAGCTGTATTTAGAAATTAGCTTCTATGTAAATAACCTATTTATACTAATGAGTAAATAATAATAATAATAGATTTATACTTACATATAAAAATATCGCAATAAATATTCAAAAAAATTTAAACTTTTAAAACGTATTATGTTATATATATCAGAAATAATCTTTTAGATTTTTAAAATAAGAAACGAAGATTTTATAAACTGAAAATAATCTTTCTAATGATAATGTTTTGATTGCGAACTCATTTTTTAAATATAGAAACAGAAAACCATTAACACAGTGCAAGACTGAAAATGGTGCTAGTTGTACATCACATCATGAATAAAAATAAAGTGGCTTAACAGGTTTCTCTGTGCATAATTGCTGAGAGATTCTTGACTTCGTTTAAGGAGAAGCCACAATACATGACATCGAATCTGATTTCTTACCAGTTTACAAACAAACACTAGTGGTAATGATTAAAATATGTATGAAAAATGTAAAATTAAATACTGTAGAAAAAGGTAAAAAAAAGTTTGTCTTGTATTAATATTTTTCAAATATTTGAAAATTTTTATTAGTCATACTTTATTTGCTTATTTTTTTAATGTGAATTTTAAAGTAATTTTTCTTTGTTACTTTGCTTTTATGCGAATTCTGAAAATTACAACACCAATCCCCCATTTTTCAAGGTAAATTAAGTCTATTTTTGTTCGATTTTTTTTAATGTGGGTTTTCTGTGGAACCTATCTACCACATAAAATGAGACCCAGGTGTATTGTTATTTAAAATTTATTGAATATTTAAAATAACAGTATGGGGATCTCATTCATCAAGTCTTCATTCAGTAATATTTATCATGGTCATATAGGAATAAGCTTAGAACAATATGATACAAATTTTCACAGCTTCATGAAATAGATCATAGATTATAAAGTCTCAAATTAAATGCTTTGAGATAAAGTGCAAACTCTTAAAATACATAAATGGTTTTAAAATATAATGACTATTTTCAGTATTACCATATTGCATATTATTATAAAGCAGTATTACATATATTTTCTATGATTATATCCTCTCATCATCTATTCTTTAAAAAATGCTATATTTATAGATCAAATGTAAAATTATAAGTTATCAAAGGTATATGAAATGTAAATACACCTATTTATATATGAGAGATTTGCTCATGAGTTGTAGGGATAAGAGATTCCTTTTATTCCTGCATAAATACTATATCTTGTATTGGTGAGAAAGTATTCATTTATTATTAACACTCGCAATGCGTTTGCACAATTAGCTTGAAAGGCTGATATTTGAATGTAAATACAATTGTATACAGATGCTATATAAAATAAATGCTTATTTATAGATAATCCATTTTCTAAATGTGAATTCAAATTTATATAAAAACCCTAATGTCAAGATTTATTGGAATAATTACAATTTTTTTTAAAAAAAAAGGAAATGAAAAAATATATAATTTCTTTTTCAATTATTATGCTTGAGCTAATGGTCATTTTTAACCTAAAACTGGCAAAACTCTCCATACAGTAATATCATGTGATGTTTAGTGGTTTTTAATCTAAAACTTAAAACTTTATTGTCTATTTAATTCTATATAATTTGATAGAATTCATCATGAATAAATTTTGCTAAAATTATGCAAAGTAAGATTACCTTGGAAGGAGGATGCAGATACAATAACATAAATTTAGTATGGACATAACACTTCCACATGCTCCCCAGAAAATGAACATGAAAATTTTCAATGAAGTTAATTAGTTAAATTTAATTTAATTTTATAAAGTTGCGCTTAATTATCCTGCTAAATATCAAATTGGTCATATCTTAATTGTATTACAGGTTGATTTTTATTAAAACACTTTTATTTCATTATTAAAATGTTATTTATATTAAAAACTATTGAACAAACTAAATGGATAATGAAATTTTTTGAATATAATTTGATTGTTTTTGTTGTTTTTTTTTACTTTTATTTTAATTTCTTTATTATTATATTTTTCTCCCATGAAAATCATTAGGCTTTTTTTCCCTTGAAAGTTTTTTATAACCCTCAAAAAAAAAACAATACTTGCATCTTAGAACTCTTTATGGAGAAAGTGAATTTGGATATTAAATAATACTAAACTACCATCTATGACAAAATTATTCTTCATATACTAAAACTAAAGTTTACTACAATACATTAATCAAAATAATAAATGAATAACTTCATCACAATGGTAACTCAAACTATGAAGCAGCTCAATTACATTCAACATTTGCATCTGACATGTTTGCAGATTTTGTCCAAATAATGCTATGTACTTATTTAATTTTATATGATTTTTTATTTATAAAATTGTGATCCAATGCCATAGAAGTAATGCATTGATCTAATGATATTTGCTAAAAAAAGTTGAATAAAGTTCAAGTAATTTTAAAGCCATGAATGTTATGAAACCATTATAGAATGTAAGATGAGATCAACTCTTTTGCAGCTCTCTTGACTAAAACATTGCATTATGGTTACCAAATTATTATGTTATACATACAAGGAAAGTAGTTTTCGTGTTAAATCATGTTTTATTGTTAATTACTTCTTAATGTTTTGATGAAATAGTATCCACTGTTGTCATGGTTAACTTTTCAAAATCTCAAATAGTAATGAGATTGAGTGTGAGATAAAGAATGAGATTGAGCATGAAGTAGTTAAGCATTCAGAATATGTGGATTAACAAAATGTTTGTGTTAATCAACATATTCTGAATATTCAATTACTTCACGCTCAATTATCTCACACACAATCTTGTTACTATTTGAGATCTAATAGATATTCTTTGAAAAGATAACCTTGACAATGGTGGATGCTATTTCATCAAAACATTAGGAAATAATCAAAAATGACACATGGCAGTTTAACTCAAAAACTACTTTATTTTTATCATATAATTATGAAAACATTAAATATAATAATATATTGTAATGATAACTGGTAAATATGAGACTATTAGTTAATTAACTAAAGCTCATTCTTCATACAAATATTCATTTGGTCTAGCTATTTTACATTCCAAATGTTACGCAACAGAGAGCATGTTCTCAAAGCTATAGGGGGAGTTATTCTATATATAGTGTGCATAGCATTAATTGTGCATATTTTATCAACAATTGTTATGTATGAGATAGAAGTATTATAGCAGTATGTTAATTCAATATAATTAATTAGTGTGTTTTATGAAATATATTTCATTCTATACTTGCTTTAGTGAATGCATGAAATAATTAATAAGTTTGTAAGTAAGGAAACAATTTATTAATAACAAAATAAAATAATAAGTCAATAAATAGATAATGAAATATTAGAATCTTCTTTGGGAGATTTTCTTTCTTGGATAAATCAGAAATTATAATAAAATTTCAAATGCTTTCTCTCTTTATAATTTTACATAACTACTCACATAAAAAAAGACCATTTATTGCCAAATAGCTTTTCTGGAAATAATTTCATTTACTTTATTATTAGGAATTACAATAAAGTTTGTGCTCTAAATAATTCAAGTTCAGATATTTTTAAGATAAGAATTTGTATATAATAATAACTCTGAGTATTAAGCTAAACAATTTTTTATTTAATATAAATACAGCCAGCCAACTTACACTTATATATGTAAGGAATAAAATGGTTATTACATTACAGTATGTGTCGTAAATAGCAGAGGTTTGGTTAATAAAATCTCAATAACAATTTTTTAAACCAATCTCATTTCTAGGCTAAATCTCACATTGCAATGTAGTATCATTAAGCAATGTAATGAAAATTTCTTATGAATTTTGTTAAATGTAGTCATTTAAATATTCAGCCATTATTCAGATCAGTTTGACATTTAGTAAGAATGATGAGTAAAATTTATGTTTTTTGTTATATATATAATACTAACATTATTTTATTTATGCCCTCTATGAAAATCAACTAATTTTTTATTAGATTGTGTTTTCTGTCAATAAACATGATGTAATTAGCAGCCTAGAAAACCAGTTAAGATTTCATCAAACATAATAGCACTATTTTTATTTACATATGCTCACAATATTCATTATGATCTTAAAGTTTGTATGTAAATCTAGCAATAACTTAATTAAAGCCTCTGCCTTGTTTAGTAACATTAAGCTGATAGAAAAGATGATTTAGTTAAATTATCACTAGAATCATATTCAGGCTTTAAGATCATATTGAATTTTACAAGTGTACTTAAATAGAAATTGTAGTGTCATATTTGTTGGAATCTTACATCATTTCCTGTCTTGCTAATTATATCAGGTTTATTGATAGAAATATATGTCCAGTAAGAAATTAGTTAATTTTTTACATCAAATGTTGGCACTTGATAAGAATTTTTTTGTAAACAATGCAAATAAAGCAACATTACTACATATTTACATGGTATTTAGTTAATTATATATTTAAATGTTTATATGAAAGCAAGATTATGAGTTTGTTTTTTGCATTTGGCTTGCTAATGCAACGAAGACTTCATTTAAATTATCATTAGATTTGCATTCAAATTTTAAGATTATATTTAAAGTTATGAGCATACGTAAATATAAATTGTGTTTCTATGTTTAATGGAATCTCAACTAATTTCCCATGCTGCTGTTCAAGTGAGATTAAACTGATTTTTTTCATCAAACATTCCCATTTGAAATATCAGAAAAAATATAGAGAGAAAGTATAAGTAAAATAATTGTTAGTATTATATATTTATATGGTTTTTAATTGATTTCATATAATAAATAAATCACAATAATATTATTAAAGTTTTAAATATTAAATAATAAATAAATTGTAGAAGTACTTTCAATTACTGCCATATAATCATTATCAACTGAATATATACACAATGCTGCAACTCCCATTTGCATTTAATTTGGATAAAGTAAAAATATTACATGATGAGAAGAAGAATAAACAATAAAACATAAAAGTTATTTTTATTAATAAAGGTAATAATTTGCTTAATAGATAAAATACTAATGTGAAAATTCATGCAGCATAGAGGATAATATGAAACAGTGCATTATGGAAATTGGTTCATCAGGAATTTATATTTACATGCATTTGATAATGATTGCATGAAAGTAATTAACAGTTCTGCAATTTATTAATTATTTAATGTTTAAAACTTTAATATTACTATGATATATTTATTGTATATAAGAAATGGCACAGGATTTTTTTCATGTGATAATCTGAATAAACTATCAGTTATAATGTAAGCAGGAAACAAACAGAAATTCCCATTATATCTCAGTGTTTACATCTGTCAAAAATATTTAAATTAATATATAATGTGTTGACTGCAAAGCAAGATACATAATTCAATACAAGAGTAGTTAAGTGCTGGTTATCTCTGGGTAACAATTTTAATAAAAACAATAGTTTAAAAAAGAGAGAAGAAGAATTCTTTTTATTTACAAACTTAAAATTGCTTGCGTCATCTCTAAGATTAAAGTTCAGAGTTCAAAAGTCAGTTATTCAAAGATTAAATAATTGAAATTTCATTTTTCTTTTCTTTTTTTAAATACAAAGAGATTTAAATTTTATTTTGTGAATATCAATTTGTAAAAGATTTATATCACAATTATTTTTTTTTTGTTATTCTGATAATAAAACTAATTAAAAAAAAATATTATTAGAAAATTAATAGAATATGATTTATTTATTTTTATTTTTTAACTGATGATAGTTTTAATAAAATGTAATTTAAATTTTTTATTGTAAATTAGCATTTTAGCAGCATCTCTAATCTTTTTGTTGTTGTTGTTTTACAATTGTCATTAGTGGCTTGTAAAAACTTTGTTTATTTTTATTAGCAGCCAAGTTATGAGCAAAAATAATTATTATAAAATGAATATTATGGTTAATGGTGACTAATTCTTGTATGTGTATCATTTACCCTGGCTCAATGTAGCCTGGATTAATTATTTATCTTCAACCAGATGTGTGATCAAACTTGAATTGCTATTTCTGAGTTCTGCTAAACCTATGGTATAAATTTGTTTGCAATATGATTGTTAACTGAAAGCCCTCTCTTACAGAATATTTATTTTGGAGAGGTGATGAAATACGATTTAAGGAAAATATGATCTGCATAAATTAAAACTTGAAGCAGTTAAAAGAATTAAAAAGAATTATTGTATCTACATTTTCAGTGATGCCAAAATAGACTCCTTAATGAAAAGCAAAGGAAAAAATGTTAAGCTTACCATAAAAAGGATTTTAAACAGAAGACATTCATAAAACTTTAGTTTTAAAAGAGTGATTAATTGAGGGATGGAAATGTTTAAATACTTATTTTATAATTTAATGTAGTGATGTTTTAAATATTTACATGTTTTATTGTATAATAAATATATATATATTTTTAGTTATTTATCTGATCTTCTGTTGCTCTTCTCATAAATTCTACCATTTAAATTATAAATTAAATTTATAATAACTAGGAAATAAGAGATCATATTCTACTGAATTGGTTGTGGTAGTGTTTTTAATCAGACTGATGGTATGGTATATATTTTTATGGATTTTCCAGTTTGTGATGGTGCTCTGGTTTTTTAACATAATATAAATTTGTAATCCATAAAGGATCTAATTTCCCTTCAGTCATTTAGGAGTGATTAATAGTCTGGAAAGGTGGCATAATTTGTAATATTTTTATTATTACAGCTATGTCTGACCATTAATATGACTTATGATTGATTTAAATTATATTTACTCCTATCTTGTTTCATTTCTGTTATTTGGATTTGAGTGTGAAATCTCAAAGATTATTTTAATTAATAAGCACTAACTTTTCATATTTATATGATTATTATAATTTGTGCTAAATTATCTTTGATGATCTCTTTTATTGAATGGCAGTACCATTACAATATATATGCAGTCAGTTGCTCAAAAATACAATTTTTGTGCTTTTATTATCAGTTTTTGAAATAAATCTAAAGTATTAGAACAAAACTTTTTTATCTTAATTGATCAGTTCTGCCTTTTTGTTTCATCAGTCAGTAATCCCAATAGAAGTATATTTTTGCATTAAAATAATTATTCACTGCCTGATTTGAGTTAACATTTTAAAGGAGCTGTTATGGTTTGTTCTTTTACTCAAGGCAGGTTGGGTGTAACTAGACAATAGGGTATTATGCCCAAACAATAACATTTGATCATTAAAGTATTTTAATCTACACATCATCAATAATGATATTTCTTACCTCATTAAATTCTATTTTTTATATCACTGCTTTATTATCATAACTGTTTGTATGCTATATTTTTAATTGATTATTACATATAAAAATTATTAAGAAATGTCAATCGAATATTATTGAAACTGTGAAATATTATTTCTTTTTAAAATCTTATTAGATGATACTCCAATACAGTATAGAATTTTAAATGAAAGATGTAGTAGCAATTAATATATATTCAGTTATTTCCATTTACAATATTAAGAAATGATTAACTTAAAATTTTTAATTTTCTTCATCATTTTATTTTCTACTATCTTTATTTTTATATAAGATATTTTGTTGTGATTACTATTTTTATTCATTTGTTGTTGTATTTTTTTTTCTGATTTTTTTATATTAGGAGAACTTAGGTTGGCAAATGGCTCCTTCAAATTTTTTACCGGCAATTAATCAAGAGAATGATAATTATATTGGTAAGCAATTAGAAAAATGTTATATTTACAGAGATACATGTCAGTCTTTATCCATTGATTAAATTCACATCTTGCTATTCAAATATTCAAAATCTTTTACTATTATTATTTCACTTAAATTTATTGAATGTAAAAACAAATTATAACATATTTTTTGACAACTTCTTAACAGTATAGATGTGTTAATTATTAAAATTTAGAAATAGGTATAATATCTCATGTATCATTAATTGATACTATGTGATATTTCATCTTCTAGATTAACTATTCAGAAACTGATGTCATGACTAAAGTGAATGTGATAGCCAGTATAAATAGAAAACCACCTGATAATTCATTCTATTCCTATTGCACCAAAAGGTTGAGAGAAAAAAGGCCAAAAGGCTATTTTAAGTTCAACTCTTTAAGTTATACCTCATTCTATAAGGAAAAATCATTAAATTTAAAGTGCACTGCATCAGGAGAAAAACATGTGGAATATCCAAATTTGAAATAAAGTTGAAGTACATTATCTTTTGGAACCATTAGAAAGTGAATAAAACAAAAAGAGAGAGATTAATGACGAGAACATAATCAACTTCAGGCCAATTGTTATCTGATAGAAACATTTTAATAATTCATCATAGTATAAAATTTAAATATAGGCAAACACATTCCTTTGAGTTTGGCTGAGAAATGATTACCAAAATTTTAATAACCTTGTTTCCTCATATTATGAAGTTAACTTTAGAATATGTTAATAATTCTAGCTTGAATAAAAATCGCAGTTATGGTGGATTGTTTTAAAAAAATCCAATAGGCTTTTGTTTGCATACTGATTCATTTTTACTTTTAATGATTTAAAAAATTTTTAAGAATACAATAGTACTTCACGATAATGATAGAAAGGGAACCAAACTCATGTTTGCAATGTTAAATGATTACTCCTTTTTTAAATCAAAAATTCATAAAGTATCAAGATAAACTTAATATGTATTAATATTAGAATATTCTAGATATTTTTTTGTTACTTATTTTCTTTTTTAGAAAAAAGATTTACGTTTTAGTGACAGCAATTATTACAATCATTGTAAGTAGCTCTATTTATGAGAATTTGCTTGATCAGCATATTCAACATTCTTGAGAGTAGCTTTATTGTAATAAATCACAAGTATAGGTCACAATAGTTATGGCAGTCTTTGAATCTTTTTTATTTTTTACAAAATGAGAAGGTTATAATCATCTTGAAGAATAAATGTCCCAATATAATAGGTCTGCATATCTCTAAAAATTATAATCAATTTGAAGATAATGTATAACCATTGTATTTTAAAACTTCTCTAGACATCTCATTATTAACTGCAATCATCCATTTATACGATTACAACAAAAAATTATTTTAACTTCATTAAACTAGAAGCTTTATCATAAATCTAAATGAAAGTAGTATGTATATTATAAAAAGTCTGTGTTTGTATTATTATTCAAAAGGAGAGCAAAATAGTTTTTCCACCTTTGGAAATTTAGTTATTATCATTTAAAAGACTTAAAATGCTCATGAGTAGCAAATAGCAATATCTTCTTTTCAACTTTGATCCACTAATCATTTCTAAATCTTTTTATGATTTATTGAACTTCTTTCTTACTGCTTATGAGGTTGTACATTTAATTTATTATTTTTTCCAAATAGAGAATGTCATATGTTTCCATTTCATCAAGCCATTATAATTGAATCACATTGTCTGATAGTCAGGTACATTTTTATTAAACGCAAGAATAAACTTTTTTGTATTCTCAATACAATCTTTGATAAAATTTGATGTCTCAATAACAAATTGACTTTAAAATTCAAATTGACAATTTTAGTGTTTAGTAGTTGTAAAAATTTAGATCAGATTATTAGATGCTTAAATATATAGAATGAATATCAGTCATTTTAACCTTGTACTGTACTAATCTAAAAACTATTTTAACAATTACGCCTCTGTAAGTGCTTGTATAACATTAATTTTTTTTGCATGCTGACTTCTAACTATAATAATACATAGTATACTATTATTTTAAGAATAGATGTATCGAGGTTCTCTTATAGATATTTTTCTGTCTAAATAATAATTAAATAATAAACCATTGAGTTCTCAGAGCTATTACTATGATTTCTAAGAACTTTAAATCATAGTTTCCTGTCTCATGCATTAAAGTCTCCAAGAAGTAAAAAAATCTAATCCTTTATATGTATTGTTGGAGAAAATGTGCACAGGTATAATTTATAAACTAATTATCATTTCATTTGATATATTTAGGAATTTAAGGTATCAAATTAAACCTCTCAGCATCTCTTTTCGCTCAACAATCTCACATTTTCAATTAAAATGTTTTTCTCTAAATTCCATTAAGAGCAGCTATATCAATCTAAAGTCTTGATTTCTTCTTAGCTACAAGTGCTGTCTTGGAGTTCATATCAAGTAAAGTTTATATATTCATTGTAAGGATTTAGAAAAATTAAAATATTTACTTTTATTTCCATTTAATCTTACTTTAACAGCATTGCCATTATTGATTTTATATTTATATATAAGTATCATATTGATGAGTTGTATAATATCTTAAACACATATTTGTTATGATCACCATCATTATCATTATTATTGTATTTTTATCTTGGAGCTCATTTGTGACTATCTGATGATGATTGTGACCCTCTCATCTTTGAAAGTCATTCCATTATCCATCATTTATGAACTCGATGGTCTGAGTTTTCTCACACCCACAGTCATTCATCACATATATAATCATCAGTGTGTTATCTACTGCACAAATTGGATTTGTATCAATTAATCAATTATGAATGCTCAAAGATTATTATAATTTTAATTAAAAAAAGTATTTTCAAGTTTTACTTTACAAAAAACTGTAACCATTATAGTTGCTATATATTATATTAATTTACCCATATGATTTGTAAAGAATCAGTGATTAATCTGTGAATCAAATTCAAAAATGTTAAATGTTTTAAAACATTTAAGGAATTTAAAAATTTGTGTTTAATGTCTAATAGATTTGTTTATAGTTATCTAAAAAATCTTTTCTATATTAACATTAATACTCAAATTATATGCAAATCTATATGAATTCATTATATTAATATTAAATCTAAATTTCCTTTATCATTTATTGTTTTCTTCGTTTTGAACAAAATATTAATTTCTTTTTTTATTTTTATCCAAATACATTTTAAGAATTTAGAAATGTAATAATAAGATATGGGTATAAATATCTATTTGTACAATATTTTTTTATTTTTACTAATTACTATTTGAATATTAATAGACTTTATAATTTGTAAATGAAGCATTTATTAAAACATATTTTGATATTTTAACATTTTTTTCCTTCTGTTATTGTTTTTATAATTATAGAAATATGGAAATTTCGAGATGATTCTAAAAATTTTTCACAAAAGCAGGATATACTTTTAATGAGAGAAGAAAAGAATCGTGAAGCTGAAGAAGAAATTAGAAAAGATGTTGAAAAACTGATGCAGCAGGAGTTGTTTCGATTAAGAATGGTATATTTAAAATAGTATAATTCACAAATAATATAAAACTTTTTATAAAATAATAATAATAAAATGTGCATAATGTCAAGCGTTGGTGGTTGAGTGGTCAGCACAGATGCCTTACAAGCAGTTGTCCCGGATTAGAGGTTCGCTTCCTGGCTAATGCTATGACACATGAAAAAAAAAATGTGCATAATTAAATTCATTTAGACATAATCTGGAAATTATAATAGAAACGAAGGTGACTCTCTTAATTTAGGAAATACTTAAATTCAATGAATAAAAACTTATCTAATAGAAAAAATTATTAAAATTCATCAAAAGTACTTTGAAAATCTTTGTAAAAAATGTTCTTTTATTTGAAGAAAAACGGATACTGACTTAGATACAATGTGTATTAAAAATGGATGAATTAAGAAAGAATATTAGAACTCTATGCATTTAAAATAGAATAAACAGAGAATAGGTCTGAAAGAATGTTCTATATCATTGGCTACAATAGTCCAAACATATTTTTAAAAAACAAGAATCAAATTGTAGGTAAAAAATCTATTATTTGATCTACTCCAGGGTGGGGGGGGGATGACGACATGATTTCCATTTAATCTGGAATGGATATAGTACAACCAAAAAAACATCATATGATTTGAGTTATCTCAATGCTTTTCAGTAGTAAACTCTTTGTAATACTGGATAGTCCAAAAAATATTTTAAAAAACAAGCATCAAATAATGGGCAAAAAAAGCTATTGTTTGATCTATTTCAAGCAAAAATAACCATAAGATTTCATTTAATCTGAAGTGGGAATAGTATAGACAAAAAATCATCATATAATTTAAACTATCTCAATGCTTTTCAGAAATAAACTCTTTATAATACTTCAGTTCTACTTAGTGTAAGCTGAGTATTAATTACTATTTTCCTAGTTAGTGTTGATCTCTTTATATTCCTAGACAAATTTCTGAATTAGAACCTCATCAATAAGTTTTGAATCTGGATTTAGTGCAATGGATTTGAGGGGAAGAGTAACATATCTTTCATTCAGAGGCTTTTTTGTACTTTATTTTAGATATCTACTATCTATTAAATACTCAAGTTATAATAAACCACAGATTTAAAATAATATAAATAGAGTTTGCTCCTAAAAAGCATTGTATAAACTGAGATCATGTGATTTTTTTTTTTTGGGGGGGGGAGGCTGCACAAATTATAGATGCACAGACAATTATTAAAAGATGACTTCACATATATATAGATAGATATTAAATTGATATCAAATCTACATAACATATGCTAGTTGGTTTGGATTCAAAACATTAAGTTGTTACTCAATTTCAGGATAGTAATTTGATAGCACAAAAAAAGATTGGAAGGTATATTAGATCTCAAAACTAGATCACTATAAAAAGTCCTCACTGACAAAAGTTATAAGCCAGAAACTATTCTGGAGACATGGATAAAACAATGTTGGATAGAGATCTAATAAATATTATCATCCAGCACATATTTAATGCTCAAGCATTGATGTATGGCCGAATTGGATTGGCATACATAGAGAGCTTTTAAGTACCTGGATAGCAACATGTGATTTGATGATGATAACATCAGTCAGTAAAAACACCTGCTAAAACATGGAAAGATCTACAAAAAGAAGAAAAACTAATCTTTTAAGATAAATAATTACTAATAATCATTTGTTAATACTTAAAGAAGATGGATTTAATAACCAGGCAATAGATAATGATTAAATGATAATATTCAAGTAACATTGATAATAATTTGCCATGTCTTAAAACCATCTATTTTAACATATCTTAAAATTGTGTAAATTTTGCATTTAAAATCTAGCTATGTTTGAAACCATATTTGCTTTAAGAGCAAATAAATAATTTAAATTAAATTATAGTTCTCCCATTTTACAGCATGATTATTATAATTAATATTTACTAAAAAAAATTTATACATTTAGATATTATTACCACAACAAATTAAACATACATTTCCACAAGTAGAATATTCAAATGTTTTTTTTCTGATAAGATACTTTGGGATAAATAAAAATTACAATTTTCTGATAATTTAAATCATCTTTATTACAAATTTCTGAAAAATGACAAAATAATTCTTAATCAATATATTACTAAGTGATATAATGAAAGTTTGTTGCTGAATAAAACAGTTTAATTTTATTAGGAAGAAATATAGAAATCATACTATTACTTAAACACAAAACTGTATTACAACTATTTATTTTTGATTTTTTAAGAGGGTTATATCAATTATGAACATATTCAAATAAACCTGAAATTAATTTTCTCTCATTAAAAGTCTATTTATTTATAGCAATTCCGATTCTTGTTTCTTTATTAATATTTCCATACATCTTTCCAAATATTTAAAAGTATTAATATAAAGATTTAAAATCTGTTATGCTAACTCTTAAAATTTTAAGTTCACTACTTACTTTTATTGCTTTAGTTTTACTTAAACCTATTTTTGTTAAAGTTTAATCTATTTTGTGTAATATTTTGTTAAGCTCATTCTATCTGGTAAGTACTGCTGTAAATCTAAATCATTGAATTTTTCAACTAGCAATGTTATTTCTATCTTATACCTACCCTTTTTTCTTCAGAAATATTTATCTATCTATATTATAATAGTATGTAAAGCTGGGATTGCAGGAGGCATATTATAAAATTGTAAGCTAAATTATTAACAAATAAAATGCCAGTAATGAGGCATAATATAAAAGAATACTCAATATTTTTACTGCATGTATCTACATAAGTGCTAAAATAATTATAAAACTAAGCATATGTTAAAAATAAAGAGATCATTATATCAAAGTTATTCATCAGCAATGATCTGGTACCATGAGTTCATCAATAAACTAATAGTTATCATCATGAAACTTATAATAAAATGAAGTATGTGGATTTTAAAGATTACTCATAATATGGCCTAAATATGCAATCTCCAAATATGTCTGGAGCTAGCCTTGAGTAACAGTAAACTAAAAGACAATATTTAATCTAGTGTTTAAATAACTTTACTATAATAATTTAAAATAATTAATAAATTTATTATTTAATATTAATAATAAAAAAAATTAAAGATTTTATCCTCTCCAATAACACAAGCAAATTATAACTGCCTTTGACTTACATATACATTTAACATTTCCACCAATTGATAACAAACAATAAATACAAAATTATTTAAATTGTAAATTATACATATATAAATTAAAAGTATAGAGGATTTGAACTCAGATTTTCAAGCACCCTTCAACTATCCACACTATCTCATACAACTGAAACATATGATCACACACATGTAGAAAAGATTAACAATCACCAATATACGTATTTCATGCTAATCCAGCACTCATCAGTTGGTCCAGATTATCATCTCCCCCACACATATATATAATCAATGCTGGTTTAGCATGAAATACATATATTGGTGATTGTTAATCTTTTCTACATGTGTGTGGTCATATGTTTCAGTTGTATGAGATAGTGTGGATAGTTGAAGGGTGCTTGAAAATCTGAGTTCAAATCCTCTATACTTACAATTAAGCTCCCAGGTTTGTGAAGAGTGCCTGGTTTTCAAATATTTATATATAAATTAAGTAATCATAAATATGATACAACATATATATATAGACATATTTATATGATAATATAAAATATTCCAGTTACTAATTACGACTATCCTTAATTTTCAGACAAATATTATTTTATTTTAATTAATTTATAAATAATCAAATATTAAATGAATATATAATTCATGTATACACACCATGTTTGTTCTAATATAAAAATTAAATATTTCAATTATTAATTTTTAACTTGCTTTTAAAATATACTAAACTATATTATTCTTTTATATATAAATGGTATATTAATTTAGAGCACATGTATGTATGATTTTATAACATAAAATATTTCAAGTATTAGTTTTACAATATAATTTTTTATTTGCCTAAATAAGATATTGAATATAATTTTAGATTTTTCATTTATCATTATAAAACCATTTAAAATTACTTTTTTTAAAGAACATTTTTTTAAAAAAAAAATAAATTTAAAAGGAAATATGCTCCATATGACCAATTTTTATCCCCTTGATATTTCTATTGAAACAGTTGCTTCTTTCTGTTTTCTATTAAGTTGTTTTAAAAATTTCTGCAATCTACTTCAATCTATTCAAAATTACCCACAAGTCTTTGAAGACAAGAGGAAGTGAAATAAATAGGTAAAATGTAAATGTTTTTCAGGCTTTTTTATTATTATAAAGAACTATATTTTTCTTCATTATTTCTGAAATTAAGTAAATGACATATATATTTTTGTCAGTAGTTCATTAGTTCCATCTATGTTTCTCAAGTATATGAAATAGGTTTCATGTATACATTATATATAGATGAATGACAACAAATTTCTTTCATCTATGTGTACATTGTATATCCATATCAAAGAACTTTTCTATTACTTTTGTGCTTTTATATGTATACATATTTTAATGTGTACCATTGATATCTCTTAAGATTAACCTAGATTCTCAAAATAAATTGCCTCTATGACATATTCTAGTTAACTGATAAAAAATACTTAAAGTCCTCAACTCAGATTGGTTTCTATAATCTCTGAACTTCCAGTACAGCGAAACTGTCTGCTACACACATATTGGGCTATGAGACACCAAAGAGAAATTTGCACACATTTACTTGATACTTAGCAGTCATGAAGAATAATAACAATTGTTCTTTTTGAAGTTATCTATTTTAATTAAATTGAGTCTACTATTTATAATAGATAGTATGGAATGTACAAAAATTGATAAACAAAAAATTAAATCTTTTTGCTTCTTAATTAATAAATACAAAATTATAATTCTATTAACAATGACTGTTGTTTGTTATCCCATATAACCAACAAAAATGGGTTCAAAAATAATTTCTTAATTAAAAAAATATTTTTTAATCATTGAAAATATCTTATGATTACTGTACATGATAATTAAAATAAATATCTTTGCATTACATATAAAAAATAGTTGTCTTTTTTATCATATTAACATTTTACATTTGTCAAAATTTCTATTTGAGGGAGATCGTTTTACATTTTAAATAATTTACATTTCAAATTATTCAAAAATATTACGTAATTAACCATTATTTAAGTCATTCCAGACTTTATTTTGCTATTTATATAATTAACTTTTCTCTGTATTATTTTTTTTCTTTTACGATTGAAATATATATGCACACACACTATCAAGATTATATATTCACTTTTCTGGCTCAATATAAATAAATTTTCTAATAAACTTGTTTCCAACCTGTTTCTCTTTTTCAAAATACTCAACAAATTAATGTAATCTAATCTATTGAATGCCTTTTCAAGATCAGTGTATCAATTTTTTTTCTTTATATATCTCAAAAAAAAAAAAAAAAAAATTGATACTCTGATTGTATTTCCCTTCCTCAAATTTTTTTTAATCAAATTACTCTTTATCTATAATCTATTATAATGGTCGGGGACAATTGGAAATTGGAGTTGTACCATATCTGCCATACAGAGTGCCACCAGGCTATTGGAACCTGGAAAATTTATATATAGGCAGATACGTAAGTGTTAAGATACAAATTTTACATATATATTTTATTACGACCGTCAGCTTCAGTCACTAGCTCATGGAGCAGCAGAGATAATTTTTAATATTAAAAAAAAATAAAAGAAGTCACTGCCAGTAATAACACACACAAACATTTATTAAACATATATAAATTTAGAATTATTATTTTAGTATAACTTTAATTTTTTTTTTTATAAAACATTATAACTTTACTTTGGATTTTAATTTACAATTTAACCTTTTATTTTAGAAGTTCGCACAGATGAATTTAATAATATTTTATTAGAGTGTTGAGTATTGATAGACTACATAGATTGCACTCGAAGAAGAAAATATTCTATCCCTTATTTAACCTTAGGCCAAAAGTTCGCAGTCAAACTAACGCCAATCTATCTGATATACCAATGTATTCAATGCAGCATGAATATGACAGCACAATACCATACTGTCAGGAATGTACATCTGAACAGCATGGTAATAGAAAAGAAATTGTCTCTTCCAGTACAGGAATGTTACATCTGTCTGGCAAGAAGAACAATAAAAAAAGAAAACTCCATAGGAAGGGATTGTGGTCCTTTTTGCTGACTTACGATCCCATTCCATAGGCAAAAGGGGAGATCAACAGATCAGGGAATACTGTCTGTTTCTGATGGTTAATGAGAAATATGCTTATTTCACCCAAGTGTGGCATATAATGTGATCCTGCACATAGCGGATCTTTATACTACATTTACTAATCACACCAATATATCCAATCGATTAACCCAATTTAACTACTAAACAAATAACCTAAGATTAACTCTCCCTTAATTAAACTAGTATAACTTTACAAATCTATGTATCCATTCATGCCCGACTTAAATTTAACATTTATTAAAAGTTTAGTTTAGCAGAAAGAAAAAAAATCATAATAAAAATTTAAAAGAACTGAAAAAATAACTTAATGGAAATGATTAAAAAAAATGCATTCAATAAAATTAATTATTTTTACATTGGTCAGATAGGAAATTCTATTTCTATTAAATACTGAAAAAGTTTTGGAATTAAAATTCTTGCTGTTTAAAATACTGGAAAGTTTTAGAATTAATGTTCATTAGTTATATATATAGTTCTTGCAGTTTTAATAAGTTCATCCTTAACAGTTGCTTGCAATTTGGGATCCAGTGTTAATTCCCCCAATATCCTGGGGAGACCGGTATGCTGTTGGCTGTTTTATTGATTCATCCGGAGGTCCTTTACTTTAGCTGGTATTTTATTTCTGGCCCTCATGTTCTGTGGTCTGCAATATAGGAAAACAATTGGTCATTTCTCTTTCTCTCTTTTTTTAGAAAAACTGAAGGGATTGAAGAGGGCATCCTTTCAATCCCTTCTCCTTCAACTCTCTCCGCAATAACATATATAGCACACTTCTTCTTTCACATCTCTTTTTTTTTATTTATTTCCAAACTTTTCCTTTTATATTAAACTTTCGGATCGAGTGGACATTATATCATGATGATGATGATCCTTTCATTGAGGTCCATTTCCTGTGGGATTTCTTTTATTGGCTATTCTGTTCCTATTGTTTTTCCCTCCTATATGACCTTTAATTATACATTTTGAGATGCCCAAGGGCTAGTTTACTTTAATTAATTGAAAATAATCATTTCCATTTTACACAATAAAATTAATTAAATTATTGTACATTCTTTTTATCTTTAAATCTTTTAAGTTTTTTCTTAAAATTTGTTTTCAAAATACTTTCCTTTTTTTTATAGTTTTCTTTTAAATAATTTTTCATCTGTGCGATCTTATATATATACGAGTTTAGATGACTTTTAATTTTCAATTTTTAATTCTTAAAAAAATATTTATTTGCGAACTTTTATTTTCATGTCTAATTTTATTTATTAGGATGTAACAGCATGTGTGCCCATTACACTATTATAAATCTGTCTACTCAACAGCATCTTATATGCATATGATATTAAACTAGTTATTCTAAAATTTTTATATTTTATTTCATTTGAGCTCTTCCCAACTAGAATTAAAATTGTTTTTTAAAAAAATCTACATCCATTTTCATGATTTGTAGATTACTAAATCTTTAAAAAAAAATTTTTTTATCTCAAAGCGTTTTCCAATTCAATTAAAATATTTTAAATTTTTGAAATCACAATTTAATTATCAATAAATTACCTTCAGTTTTCTATATAAATTTTACCTAAATTAGAATTGAGAAGATCTAATACAGGGGTCCCCAACCCTATGCCTGCGGACACCATGGCGCCCGCAGATCATTTTGCAATGCCTGCTGCTAACCGAACACGATAAAAAATTATTTATCTGATACAAATAAATTTAATTTTTAAAATTTCTTATAAATTATTGTATTATATTGTAATCAAATGTTAAAATTGTATTCTGAAATAAACATTTTTTTGTACATTATGTGTATTATTAACAATATCCAACTATAAATTTACATTGAAAAAATAAATAGTGCCCACCACCTGGCCAGTATTATAGAATGTGCTCTGAAGTGCAAAAATGTTGGGGACTGCTGATCTAATAAGTGCAAGAAATTCACATCTTTTATTTAAAAATCTCTCACTCACTCACTGTTGTAACCTAGTTTCAACAAACTGCTTCTAGCCCATCATAAAACTTAAATTTAGGATTGAAACTAAAATGATTAATTAATCATTCCTTTGATTAAACTTTTTTTTTTTCGTATGTCAAATACATTGATTGAGAAGTGAACCCAGGCCAGCTGCTTGGAAGGCAGCTATGCTAACCCCTAGGCCACCAATGCTTGACTCTTTTGACTAAATTTATCTTAAAATTAAAATAGTATTTGCAACAATGATATCTGAATCTATTTTGCTTACAATTTTCATTCTGTAATTAATGATAACTTATTCTGAAGTCAAATTTTATATAAATATATTGAACACTATTATAAAAATAATAACCCTACTGTCAAACATAGTATAACATTATCGTCAATTGACTACAAATTATAAGCAATCATTTAACATAATTAGGTTACATCATTATATCCAAATTTTATTAATAAAACTAAACCTGAATCATACTTAAGTGCTTATTTTCATTTCCAGATTAATGTTGGCTAAATAGACTGAACATAAAAATAAATATTTGTTATCTTCATTGATCCTATATTACTTTCATAGTGAAAATGGTTCAATTAAGATTATGACACCTACTAATAATAAAAATTAGTATTTGACATTCACGTTAACAAGAGTGTTTTCCAATATGCACAAATCAAGAAATGAAGAGAAGGAATAAGAGAATAGCACTAGTCAAATTCTCTACACTAAATAGGATATACACATATGCAAAATGCAATCTATACATTTATGCATTTCAAAAATTAATGGCTACAAAACAAATACAATAAATCTTTATACATCCAAACATCTAAATCCAGAACTTTAGTAGTTAAATTTAAAGCAACATTACACTATACTTGATGAATATATTATTCTTTAGTAATAATTAGTTTAATCAAATACATTACTTAATGACTGGTAAATACCATTACTATTTCTTAGATAAAACTCATATACATTTTATTTATGACTTTAAAAAAATCACATGATCACATTTCCTATACTAGCACATTAATTGTTGATAAACAGAGCAAAACTCTCCATACAGTATTGCCACCTGTGCTAAACAGAGTAATCAATGGATGCCAGAAGGCTTGTGCATAAAATCCCTATCTAATGCCTACTCGTCCAATGTCCCCAGACTAGTTTCTGGCTTGTGGCCTTCGTCAGTGAGGAGCTTTGGATCTGAGAGCACTGCATCTAGATCTAGATCTAGATGCAGTGCTCTCAGATCCAAAGCTCCTCACTGACGAAGGCCACAAGCCAGAAACTAGTCTGGGGATCCTAAGATCTAGATGCTGTGCTCTCAGATCCAAAGCTCCTCACTAACGAAGGCCACAAGCCAGAAACTAGTCTGGGGATATTGGATGAGTAGGCATTAGATAGGGATTTTATGCACAAGCCTTCTGGCATCCACTGATTACTTTGTTTAGCACAGGTGGAATACTGTATGGAGAGTTTTGCTCTGTTTATCGACTTTAAAAAAAATAATTTGTGTCTATCTAATGTACAGATAAAATTATAATAATCTATTATGAATACATTGGATATTGATTTTACTTAACTTTTATTAAAAAAACATTATTTCAATTGAACCATATACTCTATGCCTGGGATTCTCTATCATCAACCCTTCAATTTTATCTATCTCATGTTGAGTCAGTGCGTTTTAATTTTAATTTTTTAATGTCATCAATTCATATTCTATAGTTATTCCTCATTGATTTATGCATTAAATAATACCAAAAAGTAGGTTTTTTAAATTTTTTTAATAATTAATCATTCATTATAAGTAGTCTTATAACATTTTTGAATAAAATTGATCTCCAGTTCACATTTTTATACAATTCCATAATGTAAACTTTGTGCCTATGCAATTCTACACAATTTACCTTAAAACTTTTAGTTTTCTTTTAGTCTGTCTCTCTTTGGATTTTTTTTTTTAAAAATAAGAGTGGCCATAGTTATTTATGAACCATTGCTAATGACTAAATTGTCAAATAAATAGCTCTTGCAATAAATTAAAATTGAATATTATGTTAATAATACTATATAAAAATATAGACGGTTTGGCTGGTTTTACATTAAATTAAAAGATGGATTGCTTTTAGATGATATATGTGTAGTAAATAAGACTACATATTGTATATGGAATTGTGAAGTTCAATAAGTTCTGTCAATTCTTGTCAGCAACCAAGCTTCTCCCATAGAGAGTTAAAATTATTAAATCTAATGTATATTTTATTTTTTGCATACATATGTACATATACATAACAAAGTGGTTTCTTTCTTTATCTCATAAAGCGGAGTGCACTTTCAGTAGTGAGCACCATAATCATAGAGAAAGAACCCACTTCATTATGCATATGTATATACATATGCAAAAAATTATATATTAAATCAAAGATTTTCAATGATATAAGTTGTAAACATTGAAAATATATTTTTTACTAAATTAAGTAAAACCTACAGCTATAATATAATTAGGCATTTATTTAAAAAAAATAGCACACATGCACCATGTGATCTAATAATTAACAACAGCATTTTTCTGCTTTACATTAAGCTAAAAGAAGATCTTAATGTAAATCAGATAAGATTACATGGTCCAGCTTATATTGTTTTAATTGGTGGTTGCTTAATTACATCATAGCTGAATATTTCAACTAGTTTAATATAGAGAAAATTTTTCATTGAATTCCATTGTCTACTGTATAAAAATATGTATACAGGTTATTGACAAAGATACAACCAAAGCAAAGGCAAAGAAAAAAAAGAGAAAAGCTAAAGCAAAGCGAAAGAAGAAGAAAAAAGAAAAAGATTTAACTCCTGACAGGTATGTAAAAAACTTTTTTTGTTGCTTTAATTAATCTTATATTGTATTGGTGTTTTTAATTAATTAGAAATTAAAAATATATTGAAAAAATTTATAGTAAAGTAGTTATTGCATTTGCCTAGTATATCATAATCTCAGACTGGTTGGAATAATTTATAGTGAAAATTTAAAAAAAAATCTAATCTATTATTATTAGAGAATTTTGATCTATTTGGGCATACAAGATGTAATAAAAATATTAATTCCAAACTGTTGGCACAAATATTGCATTCTCATGTGTTAGGCCAAAGTTGAATTAATGTTGAAACTTTTAATGGATAAGAAATATCTGAAGAATGTTAAATAGTGAATTCATGATATGTTTAATGTTAAAGGTTCTCTTTTTGTAAAAAAAAAATACTTGAATATAAGCAATAAACTTTTAAAAGATAATAAAATAATTATAAAATGTAGTAAGAATTATGTAATATTTCATTTATCTTTATGGGCAGCACATTAGCAATTATTTCTCTAGTATCCAATAGCTAAATAGTAATTAGGCTAAAGTCTAGCTACTTAAAGAAATCTTGAATTTATTTGTAAAATCATCATCAGTTTTTAAAAGCACATAACTCATTCCAGACTCAAAGTCTGTATCTTGGGTGTGACACAATGCCTACTCTTAATTTAAATAGTACTAGGTTTATCTTAATACAATAATATTTGATTGTTAAACAATTGGCTAATGTGAGCTTGTATTCTTGATGGTATTCTAAATAAAATGCCTTTATTTTTTTGATTTTATCTTATATATATGATACAGTTTTATTGTAATTTCTTATTGAATAAAAGTAGATAGGTTAACAAATCTAGTCGATTGAAAAATCACCAGATTGCTATTGAGATATTTCCAAGACAAAAATCTAATATTTTATATTGTTACAGTTGATAACAGCATTGTAGAATTTTCTTAAGAGTTACAGTTCTTTCATTACTTATTATAATTATGCTCAATATATATATATTGTAACTTTTAAAGAAATAGTATCGTGTAGTTAAGTACAGTGATGGCCTTATAGTTAGGCATTCATTTTGTAACCTATAAAGAAAATGAAAAGATGAAGATGAACTCCACTACAAAATCATTTTCCAACTCCTCTTAAATATCGATTTCTTCAAATAATAATCACTCTCTGACTCTCCGTAATTTATAGACCTTCTCTCTAACTTATATAAATATTTCAAACAAAACTTTAACAAGTTATGATTTTTGAACACCTATTCTTTACATAATACTTGGGTGAGGTTGAGACTCTTACAGTATTATAGAACAGACTAAGCTCAGTGGTCGGTTACATATAAAGAATTAGCTACAGAGATATACAGTTAAGACCAAGGAAGAGCTTAACTCTAATAAATTAAAATACTCTAAATAAAGCATATAATTTGGGAAGAGATAAAACTTCAATCCTTATCAGATAAATAATTTAGAATCAAGTACATCTCCACCTTCATCTCAATCAAACTCTCTGAGCTATAAATACTAGCACTTTCACAACATGTTTTCCAATAGACACTTATGACTAACAAACTCTATTATACCTTTAATATTATCCATTAATATGATCGAACAACAATAGGCCTTTTATGTAATGCAAAATAAAAAATCTCAGGGTTTTCATTCTGATATTTTATCAAATAAAGTAGTGGTATAGTGTTGCAAGGCAAATGAATGACATTCCAGCAAGCTTTAATAACATACATTTCCTATGAGTTAATGCATCTGATTAACATCCTAATAATAATCACGTAGATCACCAAAGAAAATGCTTACTTTATTCAACCAATATTTAATAAAAAGAAATCATGTAAGTAAATTCAGAATATTTACAGCCTTTTACCTAGAATGGTATTCAACTAATAAAGGAAAAAGGGTACATTTCATTTCCCTCTCTTATCCTAAACAACACAGATAAAATACTTCATTTATAATGTTTAAATTCTGATAATAGGTTAATAATGTGCAGTCTGAATTATGGATGGATACATCCATTGCAAGACTTAAATGAACAATTATCAATTTAAAATTTTTAATAAAAAAAAAAAAAACTATGTCACTGTTTCTTATCAAGTATTAGTGATTTTGGATTTTGAGAATAATAATTATCTGATTTGAAAAATATACATTTTATTTCATTTTGTGTGTTTGTGGAACCAAAGAGAAGAGTTTCACACAGAAAAATACTCAAAACTACATTTTAATAAATTTTAAAAATACATTTATTACATTTAGACATGACAAAAAAATTATTTACAGCACACTAATTTAATCACAGCTTACATATCATAGCTACTAGATCCTTTCTATTTTAAATCTGAAGAGTTAATAATTTAAGTTCATTTTATTTCAAATCTATTGCTTCTTGGTTTTCAAAATTGCACAATAAACTTATGATCATAAATGATAATGATTCCTGGCTAAATATTTATTTAAAATCACAATTTATTTTACTTCAACTAAGGCATTAAACAAACATTACTGAACTTGAAAATAATAGGTTATAATAGTTGGCTAGCTTGCACCATAAGCTAATTAACATTTTCCATAGATTTTACATCTTAGCGCCTTTATGATATCTTACTATTAAACTCATATAATAAAATTATGAAGATTAACTTCAAGATAATTTATTGCTGCTTCGAACTTAGCTGGCTAATATGATGATAATAACTGTCATCATTACATTATAACTGCCTCACACTATATTAATTTTAAAACTAAGGATAAATAAAAACATTCATCAGAAGTTGCACATATGTTGCTAGTTAACTTATTTAAAGTCCATATAATAATATTAAATTTAAAATTTATGGAACTTACAAACCCCTCGGCGAATTTCTCCATATGACGGCAATAAATAGCATTGTGTCTGCGTATTCCCATCATGCTATGCTTTAAATTAAGGAATTAAGTTATTCAATCTTGTGGATTTACTTGTATACTACTGGCAAAGCACAGTAGCACAATACGGATATTATTATGACCAACCAAAGCACTGGAAATTACTTCAATAACTAGCTATCATTGTCATAACATTTATAAATACAATAGTCTACACCTTCTGTGGTGGACAATCTAGTATTTTAAATAGCACATGAGGGACAACATCACTAAATAAGCTCCTTAGAGCAAGACACCTGACTATAATAATGGTGGCTCCCATGCTTATCTCTCAAACATAAGTGTATGTGAAGACACAGTCTTACCACATAAAGAAAGGGAAAACACACCAAAGACAAATGATTCTCTCCATGGAATCTAACTAAATAAGCTATATAAAAATATTTTGGAACACTGTCCTCTCATGGCAAATACATATAATAATAATGGGAGATCATTTCCATCCCATAAACATCATAAATAGTATACTATCTGATAACTATTTCTCACAATGGCAAGATACGAATTTATCCCTAATGATAAAGATTAATAGCTTGTATCAATATTCAAATCCACACATTAAATAATATCCGAAACCCACAGGAAAGTATTCGTCAAAACGACTATAAACACATTAAAATAGCATAGTAAATATTTGCATAAGATAAAGAATACGCACACGAACAATGAGCATAATAAATATTTATGAAATTAAGTGGACAGATTGATGTAATAAATATTCTTAATTAAATGGTTAATGAAATAAATTTGTTCTCAAACAAATTCAAAATCTAATTTTTGCTACGAATGATATTAAGAAAATTATTAAAACTTCTGATAAACACACCTGTAATGATTATTTGTCCCAAGCTATAAAGAATAGGCAATTTTAAACCCTTTGCCAATATATTTAAAATTATGTGTGTGTAATAAAAATCTCTTGAGACAATTTCAGATGGTAAAGTAAGATACATGACATGTAAAATAAAGCATAAAATATATAACTATTATATTACCTTTATTTTTAAAAAAAAAAAAAACAACTAAAAATTACAATGATGATGATGAATTCAGTTCATTAGTAAAGTTTCCTCGACGGTAGGCAGATAATTACGGTGCAAGGTCCCACGTCGTTAGCTATATGAATAATATGGACGCATTACTATTGTTGAAACCAATATATTTACTTATTCTGTATAAAAAAAAAAACAAAGCAGCTACAACTTCACTATGATAGTAGACAAGCACACGAATACAATATACTATGTTAAACATGAACAGATATGGATCCATTATATGACGCAATTTAATATTAACTAGCTAGTTTGAACATGGCAATTTTGTACAATTATTATTAAATTCTAGTAGTTATTCGCGGGTTCATTGAAAAAATATTTTATTAACAGTTTTCCCTCTTTCTGGATAAGCAGATGATAAAGCAACATTTCCGCCATAAATAAATGATATGCCAGTTTTCATTAACAAATTTTTTTTTTAAGAAAGCAGTATTCCTTTCATTTAGGTTTTTTTTTAATCATTTAGACATTCGTTGGTTGTTTTTTTTTTATATATATATATAATTAAGATCGAATATTTACTTGTATTATTTTAGTTTTGAACAATCTTAATATTTTTATTATTATATTTAACTTAGTCTTAAATTTACTGCCATTAAAAATGTGATTTATTAGCATTAAATAATTATTTAGAATTTTCCTTATGATTTCAATTAAGATTACCATTTTTCTTTGTTGAAAGTTTTTAAAGTTATATTTTAAGTTAAAAGTATTATCTTGGCACATTATTATGAACTTAAGATCGTTTAGTTAAGAAAGCACAAAAACCTACCTTAATTTTCTTGTTCAGCAATTCATTAATGTGTTTTAAAAACAAAAAGGCAAATAATAAAAGTTACACTGTTATTTTTTCTTTCTTCTTATTAGGACCCTCTGCGATCCAACTCTCACAATTCACCTCCAGTTCCGTGCTCTTTTCTCCAATATCAAAAAAAAACAATATCACGTGTCAGTATTCTGTGTTTCAATTTTAAGGTTAACATGAATAAAGTTTTTTTTTTTTTAAAAAATAAAAAATAAACAGAAAATACGTGTAATAATTTACTGATTTAATATATTTTGATTGCTGTTTCTATCAGAAGTTAAGAATAATAAATATTTTATTTGTCAAGTTTTATTATCTATTTTACTTTTGAAAAGTTAATAAATAAATTGAATATTTTAATAAATAAAAATAAAGATCTAAAAAATCAACATATACACCCATGCATGCACACACACTTAAGAGTGTAAAACTAATCTTATTTAAGGCCAGCTTCTTTTAATAATCCACTTCATCTTTAAATAACTACATATTAAATGATATAGTTTTATGTCTAGTTATTAGTCTTATTTTATCTTTTATTTTCTTTTTATAGCTAAGTATTATATACTGTACTGATAAATGTCTTAATACAAACAGGTGGCATATCACATGGTTACAATATATATATATAATGTACTGGATGCATGCACAGCAGAGAAGAGACATGAGACTCAAATTAAGGGTGTCAAGGATGAATCCCCTAATAAGAGAAACATAAAATAATACATAATTAAATTAGTATACAAAAACCCTTTTTATTTTTAATAATTAAACAAAATAAAGATTCAAACTCTGGAGAGAATTAAAATATACTTTAATTTATTATATAAAAAGATTATTCTAAATGTACATTATTTATAGAGTTTTACATCGGTGATCATTATGGGATGTCATGCTAATATATATATATATACGTAGAATGCGGTTTGTTTATATGCCATCTTGGTTATATCTTCTTTCTTTTATAATTCTACAAAATTGAAATTTAAACACAAATAATTTTATTAAAAAAATTACAAATTATGTGATTATAAATTTTTCTTTTTTTTAAAAAAAATATAAGATCAAATATTTAAAAGTAACAAAATAACGCAGTTCAAATTATAAACATTTGTTATATAGGAAAGTTTTTGCATATTATAAATATATATTTATGTTGCTGCGTATTAGGTGACGGCACTGTTAGTAAATTAAGCATGATTTCTGGGTTTGAATCCTTGTAGATTGTTAGTTTTTAGGAAGGAAAACATGAAGCTCATTCTTACTACAAAGTGCTGCTTCAATACAGAGACTAGTCAGTAGCACCGACTAGTCAATACAGTAGTACTTATGTTGAAAATAATATATTAAATAATGATAATAAGGAAAATTTATTCACGATAAGTATCTACACATATTTAAGAGTTGTGAATAAATATTTAAATTACATTTTAAGTTACAAATATAAATTAATATCTTTAATAAATTTATTTATAAGCAAATTATTTGTATTTCAAAATATATTATAACAGTCGAGGAAAAGTCTTACCGTACCTGCCGTACAAGGGCACCACCAGGCCATTTGAACTTGGAAAATTTATATATAAGAGACAGATACTTACTGTTAAGATCTAATTTTTAAATAAATATGACCGAAATGTCCCAGTCACTAGCTCAAGGAGATGCAAAGATTTAAAATAAACACTTCTTAAAAATATATTTTTAATATTAAAAAAATAAAATGAGCCAATGCCAGTAATAACACATAAAAATTATTTTTTAATGCACATATATAAATATTCATATATTTATAGAATTATATAGTAATAAAGAGCAAGTACCTCATATCTATTACATTTTCCAAATTGTCCAGAATTTTAAATGAAGAAGTGAGACATGCAATTAAATGTATGAAGAAAGGAAAGGCTCCAGGTAATGATGGACTTATATAATTGATATATTAAAAACAACAGGTGAAGAAATAGAAATTTTTTTAGCAAAGTTATATACCAAATGTCTAAACGATAAAGATGTATCAGATGATTGGAAGAATGCAGTATTAATATTAATATTTAAAAAAGGTGATAAAGAAGATATTAAAAATTATAGACCTATCAGCCTTTTATCAGTTTTATACAAAATTTTTACCAAGATAATTACAACTCGTCTACAGAGAATATTGGATTTCCACCAACCAAGAGAACAAGCTGGATTTAAAAGTGGTTTTAGTACAGTAGATCATATCCAGGTATTGAGAGAAGTTATAGAAAGGACAAATGAATATGAGTTGGCATTATGCTTTGGATTTGTAGATTATGAAAAGGCATTTGATTCTATAAACATTTCTTCAGTGATTAAAGCATTGGATGATCAAGGTATAGATCCAGGATATTGTCATATTTTAAAGAATATTTATAAAAATTCAACAGCAACAATTAGATTATATAATGCTACTGGGAAAGTCAATATTGAGAAGGGTGTAAGACAGGATGACTCTATATCTCCAAAACATTTTACAGCAGTGCTGCAAGAAGTATTTTGCGGATTAAAATGGGAATCTAAAGAAGTGAAAGTAAACGGAGATTATTTAAGTAATTTAGATTTTGCAGATGATATAGTTGTTTTTGCAAATAATGCTTTACAGTTGCAGGAAATGTTGCAGGAGTTATCAGATGAAAGTAGGACTAAAGATAAATGTTAAAAAGACTAAAGTAATGTTTAATAGATTTTCTCAAAGTATGAAAATAAAGATTGATTATGATGAGTTAGAAGAAGTTAACAATTACAAATACCTTAGTCAGATTATTAATACAGATGGAAACATAATGGATGAAATTAATCATAGAATTAAACTTGGTTGGAGTGCTTTTGGTAGAAATAACTTGATACTAAAAGGAAATATGCTTATGTGTTTGAAAAGGAAGGTTTTTAATAAATGTGTTTTACCAGTTCTTACTTACAGATCTGAGACTTGGACACTTACTAGAAGAGCAATACAGAGACTTCAGACCACTCTAAGAAGTATGGAGAGATGCATGTTGGAAATAACAAGAAGAGATTGAAAACACAATATATGGGTAAGCGAACAAACAGGTGTTACTGACCTCATTGAAAAAATTAAAAGATTGAAGTGGAGTTGGGCTGGACATATTGCTAAAAGACATGATAATAGATGGACAATTGAAATCTTAAATGGGATTCCAAGAGATTGTAAAAGACCCAGAAAGAGACCACATGTGAGATGGGTGAAATAAGAAAGTGTGCAGGGGTGATGTGGAGAAGAGAAGCTAAAGATCGGAGAAGATGGATTGAATTTGGAGAAACCTTCATCCTGCAGTGGATTGATAGTGGTTGATGATGATGTTAAATATTTGAAATAGAGGAATAAAATTTATACTTTACTATTAATTTTAAATTATTATTTTAGACAGTCCACACAGATGGACAGTTTATAAAAGTTTGTTTTATAATGTTGAGTAAAGATAAGCTACATAGATTACTCATTTAAAAACTTTTCAAAAAAACAAACGTTCAACCTCAGACTAAAAGTTCGTAACCAAACCAATGTTTGCTTCCTGATATACAGATGCAACCAATGCAATATGAAGAAGATGCTAGCATAAAAACATGCTGTCAGGAATATGCATATGCAGCATGGTATTATTTGAAGGACATGATCCTCATCCAGTACAGGAATGTGCATCTGTCTGGTGAAGGAATCATGTAATAAAATATTTAAAGAGAAATGCTACATATGGGGGAAAGCGTTCTATCTGCTGACTTATAGTCCCTATCCATAGAGCTAAAGGAAGTCAAGGTCGCAGGGAATACATCTGCGTACTTTGCAACATAATGACTACATCTTTGGGTCATGCATTCAATTGGGATTTGCCCTGTATGCTAAACATGCTTCACATTACATTGATATAAACACCCATATATCCCTCCACCAGCATCGAACTAACTACAAAACAAATAGCCTGAAATTAAACCCCTTCAAAATAAACAAATGATTAAAATATAAAATTATTAATTGAGAATTGCAGAGGGAAATGTACAGTAAAAGTAAATCCAATGGCACTCATCATAAGGTGCCGCATTGACAACAGTAACTTAAAAGATATACGAATAAATACGTTTGGACACTCAGCATGAGGTGTCATATTTACTGATATATATATATTACACATATGAAAAAAAAAAAACTAAACGTTAATGAATCTATGCAGCTATCTACACCCAACTTAAATTTAATATATTTTAGTTAACAGATAAAAATAAATGACCTAGTTAAATAAATAAATAAAATGGAAATGATTGAAATAGCAAACTTATATAAAATAAATCTTAATAATTGATTTAGAGTTCTATTCTTGGTCAGAAAAGAATCCATTTATTTATATTAGTTTTTTCTTTATGGACTGACTACTTATTGAAGATATGATCTTGATGACTCCTCCAGATTTCATTCAGTTTATGGAAGTTTTTGCTGATCCTATTGTTTGCTAATAGTGCATTGGCGACATAACCGCTACAAGCCATTCATGTGGTCAGGGACGGTCATCGGGAGGCCTTGGCTGGTGCATGCAAAGGAAATTAAATCTATTGCAAGATTCCTACATCGTGAAGTCTGCAATACAGATACCATTCATATATAGCTTAATAGTCAGAATTTTGCAACAATCATTATTTTGCCTTTTATAATTTTATGGCCCTCTTATCAGAAAATCCAAAGGATTGATCTAGCATGATGGCAGTCATTCTAATGTTCCATTTACGGTCCATGATGTGGCTTCGTGTTTGCATTGGTCAATCTAATTTTTTTTTCATTCTCTTATCTGACCTTTTTAATTATTTAAGTGCCCCGAGGGCTAGTTTGCTTTAAAACAATCATTTCCATTTTCTAAGATTAAAAATGATAGAAATCAACATTTATTTCTATTTTCGAAAATATCAATCTTTATTTTTTTTACAAAAAAAAAATACTTTCAAATACTTTTTTTAAAAAAAATAGTTTTAAAGTTTTCCATCTGTGCGATCTATATACGTTAAACACAACTCTTTTAATTTTGGCTTTTAGTTTTTAATAAAATCAATTTTTATTTACGATTGTTTTTATTTTAATTTTAAAATAATGTAATGGCATATGTATACTGTTACAGTATGAATGTATATATTGAAACAGATGCTTTATCCGCTTCAAAGGCAACATCGTGAAATTAAAACTAACATTTATATTTATAAAGTTTTTTTTAAAAAAACTATTTAAAGTTGTAGTTTAAAAAAAAAAAAAACTATTTAAAAGTTTTGTATGTTATTTTTTTTATGTATTAAGAGTATGTGCAATAAACACATAATCATTTATATTTTTAAATTCTGTGATTTTACTTTTTCAATAGATTTTAGTTTAAAATAATTTTCTTTTGACGCTTGCTCTTTTTTGCAGTAATTGAAAGCAAAGTTTTAATCTATTTGTAAAAGTATTTTAATTTTTTTAAAAAAGTTTTAATTGCAATCAATTCTTTTTTATTTTGTGATAATAATTTATTTTAAAAGCTGAGACTTTTTTTTTAAAATTAGAACCCTGGTCAGATGTTTTTTAAATTAAGATTAAATGAGAGATAGAAATTTATCCTGGTCAAAACCTTTATTTAAAGATTAGATAGGAGATAAGAATTCACATCAATAGCCCTGGGTTTTTGAATGGATTATTATTTGGCTTTTTATTCGGGTTCTTATTGCATTTCTTATTTGGAGTGATTCTAATTTTCATATTTGATAATTGCTCAATGCAGATCGCAGAAGTTGGATTTCTTTGGACTGCTAATACTATTTACTATTTGCCATGCTAATAGCGACCATCCATTTTCCATGCCAAAAATACACACCAAGAGAAATCTTAACAATATCCATGCTAAAATCAACCCAAAGACAAATCCTGGAGCTCCATAATTATGCCTTCAAGAACATGACCTAAAAGCTTATCGTGAACTGATCCCAACAATTGACTTCAGACTCCTGAACAGATAAATGGACAACCTTCATGATGAACTCTAGGTAGAATAAACTGTGTTACCTCACTGGAAAAAATTTGCTGGACAGAACATTATGCCTCAAGGTAAATGAACGTTTTCATATATCCAGGGCTTAAATCTCTTGTTTAAATCTCTATGTTAAAGTCTCAGCTTAATCTAAAAACAAACCTGTCTCTATAATACATTATGCAAACTCCTTTAAGTATCACTAATTATTTTATTATGTATTTTTCTTATTATTACATGTATTGAAATCTTAGTTTTAAGATTTCATATTTTAAATTTATTTATTCGAAAGTGTATTGCGAGTTTATATTTTATAGGCTTAGTGTTTTCTCTTTTTATATTACTAACCCTTGATAAATGCTTGGGCAGATATTAGTAATTTTCTTTTTAACTTACCTGTCCCTTATTTTTTTGTTATCTTTAATTTAGACAATATTGGTTTGCATTTCCTGCAGACCGCAAATCTTTTGGCTAGTGATTTATCGAGTGTATTGTTCTGTTTTTCTTAGTAAATAGAGATTTTAGTTTTTCTATCTTACAGATTATATAATACCATAATCTTTTTCTCTATTTTTGGGGTCAGCTTTGGGGGGTCTTGAATGTGGCTTTTTCTGGAGCATGTGCAGGCATTTGGCATTCTTATGTCCTGATGTTTCTTTTCCAGACTAAGGAAGCTCGCTTGTGCTGTTCGTTGACTTTTGTGCAAGATCATTCTCTTTTGAAATCTCTAAATAAAGGAAAACTGGAATTTGTTTATATAAATCACTAGCAGAAAGTCATAAATCCCTTTTAATTCTTAGGTGACAAAATGAACTTATCTGCCAGGGTGTTTAATGTTACCTTACACTTGTACACTCTCTGATAAGTCCCCTGGAGAAATATAAGTCAAACTATCCTGTTTTGTTTGACTAATATTTATAATTGAATTTAATAAACTTTAAAATTGTTCATAATTATTTTGGTTAACGTTTGTTTGTATCCTTTTCTAAATTGTCTGAACAATGTTAAAAATCTCTTTTACTTCCTGGGTCTAGCTGGTAGCATTTATCATCAACTCTTGATAACCGTAAATTAAATTTTCTAGGTAGTTAGTGACTTAGTGGTGCCCTTGGTGATCAAAAGGGAAGTAGTGACCAGTACAGTATATATAATAATCCCAGTGCACATTGCAATACTGAAATAAATATACAAATATTAAACATTAAATCACCCCACATGGTTAAGAAATCCAGTACTGCCCTCTGTGAACTAATATAAAAATACATTAGAGTTCATATTTCAAAATAGCCAGATCAAATATATAGAAATGGTACTTACTTAAGTTCTTTTTCCATTTAACAGGACACATATAATAAATCTACTATTAAACTAATAATATTGAGAACGGATTTAATAAAATTTTAGGAGCACTTGAGGCAAGTGAAATACCATTAGAAAATGTGTATCACTCTAGGAGAGAAAGTAGTCATTATAATGTATTTTATATAAACTAGATAAGAATATGGGAAATAGAGATAGCATAGTCTATAAGCAAAATGCAAATATGCAGTATTTTAGGTCACAGTATCATAATAATAATAGTAGGGCTATTGACAAAAATATTAATGAGCTAGAAAGAATTGCCCAATTAGCAGAAAGCTATCCTGTCAACAATTAACAAAATTCTCCTGAGAAAATGGTAGGGACTAGCTCTAAATATAGTCAATTAAACTAAATCTGGCTTTACCTTGTAATGTTCCTCACTGCACAAGCCTGTCATTAATTTGGGGAGCAATGATCTTGTTTCTTGTTTCAATACAAATTGAAAATCTCGCAGACATTTTATTACATTTCTAGCATTTATTTAATTAGATAATAAGCAGTAACAAACCTCAAGAAAGCATCATAAATGACAAGAATAAATTTAAATTTCCTAAAATATTGTAATGGTCCATACAAATCTATTTCTAAAATATCATTTGGATGATTTTGTTGTATAGATTGTAATATACCAGCATATGATAGATTTGAATTTGAGACTAATTTCACAGCACTCAAGGCAATAATATATATATATTATAATAGAATTTGCCGCTTTCCATGTATATATATATCACGCATATATATAATCATTTGTAAGATTGCGTGTATGTATATAACGCTACATGTATATGCGTAATAGTAGAAAAAAAAAATTATTCTTAAAGTGTTTCGAAAATTATACTCCTATTTCTCACCCAGCATATTTATGAGCATCAATTTATGACCTCAAGCGCCAATCTTATATTACTATAAAAATTATGCTGGGAGAGCTGGAATACCAATATGGAAATGCCCTTGACTAGCTTTACTCAAGGCGGGTGATTGACAAACTGAAGGAAATCTATGACGGGGGGGGGGGGGTTACTATACTAAAATATGTTTGATATACTATTCTAAATTCTTTGTACTTTTATAAAAACAGACCTAAATAAACAATACCAATAAACATATACTTCATTTTTAAAATTTTGTACAATATTTTATTTATACCTTGCTTAAATATTATTTGATTTTGTGCTCTTTATTTACTAAGAAAACGTATGCATACACACACTGCTTATATATGTATAAAATCATATGAATAAGACATATATCAGGTTCATACCAGTAAGAAAAATCATTTATTTTTCTTTGATTCTTTCCTCTTTAAAAGTTTATGCATATCGTTCATGATAAGAAAGTTTGTGAAAAATTAAAAAAAAAAACAGACGCTATCTGGAACACTAATTAGCATATTGTTGTATGTGCACATACCTGAATTGCTTTTCTTCCCCGGGGAAAACAATGGATTATTAAAAGTAAAAAAATTTCATTCGTATTGATTCCTTTTTATAGCACTTGATATCATGGCGATCAAATTTGATTATTTATTCCGGCTGTCCTACATTCTTGCTTGTTGATTCCATTCCTTTTTTGAATTTAATTTAGACTTCGGAGCAATTAGTTTCTATCTTCGATGGCTACCCTTCTTGCAGCCACCTTCAGACCTTCACGGGGTGGGATTGCACTGCCCGGCACGCTTACGCTTTCTTAAGCCATCTTGAACGCCATTCTACCAGCCATTTTACAACCATTCTCCCTCACAGCACTCTCTACCAAAAATCAGCAATAGAATCATAATCCTTTTTAATTTTTTTTTCATAGTCCCCTTCCCTTTTTCTAAAAACTTCTGACACTCAACTCCGGATTCTTTTTGAAACCAAGCAAAAGCTTTTAACACCTCAAAATTATTTTTACTCACCTTTTGTCTTGATCGAAATTCTTTTGAATCCAAAACTTAAATCTCGTAATTAAATTCTTTAGATATTGATCAAGTTATTTTTGATATCTTTTTTTCATTTAACTTCTCCAAAATGAAATTGAAAAGCTTCCATCTTGAAAAATAAAACATATTTCTATATCTGCATTTATATTTTTTTACTTTTTTTTTTCATATTATTCTATCCAACAAAATATATACATGCGTTTTCAAAAACAAAGAGCACACATACCCCCACCTATTCTGTTTATGTTAACCTTTTTTAATCCCTAACTAGTTCTAAATATAAATATGAAAAAAATAAATTCAACGCATACATAGGAAAGTTTACTTTTTGAAACAGGGATCGAACTCAGCCCTGTTTCAATATATATATATCAAAGTGAAAGTTGGATTTCCATCTTTCATTCATAGAAGTTGACAACAAATTGAAGATTCCCTAGTGTTGATAAGTTGGATTATTATTATGTGAATTAGTTTTATGCAAACTCAATTTATTATCTAAATAATAAAGTTTAATGAGGCTTGAAAGTATAAAAAAATTATATTTATCAGTCTGATTTCAAAAGTGATTATATTTTCATGTTTAATGAGATTTATTTAAATATCTTTGAATTTAAAAATCTCACTTTGTTACAATCAAAGTGTCAATTGTCTTATCTATATTGTACTGGTCAGATTTGTATGTTCATTTAACAAGACCCAGAATCTGAGCAAAAGTGCGACAAATCCAGTCATTCCCGAGATACATAGATCAGAAGCAATCATGAATTCTACCCTATTTGCCCATGCCCAAATCTATAATACTATGAACAACATCTCTTGTGATACAGATGAATTTAATTCATTCCAGTCCTGGAGATATAGTGGAGAGACATGATATCTTAAGACTATTGATGATTAACTAGCTAGATAGTAAAATGATATAAACTAATAGTTGAATAATACCTAAGGATGTGCAGATTATGTAATAGAATAATTGAGGGATGGCTAAAATGAGATAAACAAGCAGACAGTATACAGTAAAATAGAGATACATATGATAAATATGATCTTAGGTAACCCAGGCATAGTGAATTCTTAATACATGAAATATCATAAATAAAACTAGGAATAACTTAAATAATGATTCGAACAATTGAATAATTTAATATATAAACTTTAATAACTGCATGATGTCATAATCATCTATACATCTATATTATATTTACAGATTCAAGCAAAATATATTCAATTGCTTATTTATGATTATCTAATTTATTGTTAGGGGGGATATGATAATGAGACAAGATTAGTATCGCAACTGATACATATATAAATGTACAATTAATGTTGTATGGTTTTTAATATGCCAATATTAATTAAACTTTCACATAATTTAACAATATTCATGCTATCTTAGAATTGAGACAAATACATAATTCAATACCACTTTTATTATATGTGAAACACATATATATCACAAAAGACGATAATATAAGTTACAATAAACATGATATGAATATGCTGCCACTTTCATATTTCACAGAACAAGCTTGTATTCATCCATAACTTTTATGGAGTTTAACAATATTGAATAAGAAATAATGACTTAGTAACATCTCGGGGAATTGTTCATTCGAAGGGTAGTCAGCTTAATATAAGCTTGATTGCGACATTCTAAACACAAATAAACTATAGTCACAAGATGCTCCATAAGATTTATACTGCTCCTGATAGTCCCTCTAGGATTTACTCTAAAGATTCAGCATTTTTCTGAAGGTTTGTGATGATGGTGTTCTAGCTGTATTTTTACATTGGACTATTTCCATCATCTAATATGTGTGTTGAATGTCTTTAGAAAAGTTTAATTTTTAGTTAAATATTCCAAATGCATTCAACTGTTAGTAATATCACAGCAAACAGATTAGTATATGCACCAACTGTTAGTAATATCACAGCAAACAAATGTTAATAATATCATAGCAAACAGGTTAGTATATGCACTAACTGTTAGTAATATTACATTGTTTCAATCAGTTTCCCAGATTTATTGCTATGTCCTGTAAGATTTAGTGCAGTGGTTAAGTATAAGACTCAAAACTAGTGTTCCAGGATTAATTCTCAACTGAGTAATGTAAATAATAAACAAAAACTCCAGTGTACGTGAATGTAACTGATAAATACTCAATTTACTTCTATGATGCTTAAGCATCATATGATATTTTCAGCAACTAATTTTACAATTATTATTATATTGAATATTAATTTTTTGATTCTTTTGTTATATATATATAAATTATTCTGCGTTATTGTTTTTTATATAATTGAATTATTTAGCTGGATTGTATATATATTTTTTTATTTTAGTCTTTGATTTTATTTTTAAAGTATATTTTTCATTTATATTGTGACTTTTAATGTAGCTATTATTTATTATGAAGTTTAACTGAATTTTTAACATAATATACTTACTCGTGTTCATATATATATACTTTTTTTTTGTTGTGATATTTTTAAATTTATTTACTTAGTAAATTCTTGCTTATTTTATTATTCTTTGATCTTTGTCTCATATAGCATCTTTTAACATATCCTACTCTTTATTCTTGCTGATATTTTTGGTAGATAAAAATTCTTAAAATGTGAAGATTTGATATCTTAAATTACTATTAGTTATTCATTAAAGATACTTTTATAAATTATTCTAATACTTCTATTTGTTATATAAATATTGTAGCTCCTATTACAATAGAGCTTTTGTTTGTTATATTTCTCTGCATTATACACTTTAGATGTGGCTGATAAATCATTCTAAAGTTGAAAATGTTTCTGTGATTGAACCATCTCTTAGTTTTACATTTGGCTGATTTAAATTCAGTTTCAGTTCTGCTTATTCCATACTTTCTGATAAAATTTATTCTGGTCAATATGAGGAAATGTTTTATACTTTTTAAGTTAAATAAATTTGTTGATATTCTACTTAGTATTGATTCTGACTTCTACAAATGCATTATTCATAATAGTATTTCTTCTGAGGACAAGGTTTCTGAAATAATCTGTTTCTTGTATGGACAATGTGATAGAGGACAATACTGATGGAGACTTTATTGAAGGATGATTTGTTCATAATAATAGTGTTTTGTCTTTATATTGTTATTACTCTAAAGAAGATTCTCATTTATTCTCAAATAAACTTAATGATGTTGAAAAATACATTGTTAATATTCTTTATGATTCAGATAAGTTTATATTTGAGATGATACAATCTCTTTTTCATTCTTGGATATATAACATTTAATAATTAGAATATTATATTATTGTGGTAAATCTCCATGACTAAAGATCAATCCTTTACTATTAATGACATTGCCACACTCATTGATTTGCCATCTGATTGCTCTAAGAATATTACTAAAATTGTCTTAATGAATAAATTAATCTTAAGGGACAACATGATAATATTAAAAATGTATTGGTATTCAATAGCTTTTCAAATATTTTTATTGATTCTCAAAGTTGACCACAGCTATGTAATTAAGGACTCTTTTTAGGCATAGTAATAGAAATAAATATTTTTATAATTCATCCTTGATTGAAAAAAATTCTATTAATAATTTGATAGTTTTTTATATTCTAATTTCTTACCTCATAAAAAGCTGTTTCTAATTTTCTCTTTCCTTATTTGAAAACATGCAGTTATAATGAGAATTATTTGGTTTATCGACAATTTTATATAAGATGGTTGGGTTAATTCATATGACACTTCTTTTATCAGAGAAGGCTTTCTCCTGCTAGCATATCTTTTCCCAGACCTATTAAAAGTATGATATATAAATGTCCAAATACTGTTTCAAAATCCTCTTCTGTTCTAAAAATTTCAGCTCAAAGATCACATTTATATAATTTTCAATATAAAGAATTTAACAAAAAAAAAATACCACAATAGTGTTAATTATAGAAGTTCTCTTTATAGATATGCTGTCTTATTTGATGGTGAGAAAGCTATCATATCTCATACCTTGATGATAAAAAAATTAAATACACCTTCAACTTTTCAAAATTCTATTCTTTGCTGTCATTAATTCTAATATCAACAGTCACAAAAAATAAATATTTGAATCTTAATTCACATAATTTAAAAGTTTTCCTTGAAAATGATCTAAGAACAAAAGTTGTGTATTACAAAGTTAATATAAATAATACTAAATTTTCCTGATTATATATTTTTTGCTCTTGTACATAATGAAATAATATTCCCTAATCTCTGGCCTCACTGTTTCCATAATTTTTTTATGGTTCTTTGGCTAATTGTTTAAGATTCTATGATTAAATTAGTATTTTTTTTCTAGTATGTTTGTCTCCATCTTTGTTTTCTCTCCTCTCCCCTTTTATTTAATATTGTTTTTCTCTTTCTTGTTATCATAGCAAGCCTTTCTTGTTTTTATACGAATGATAGAGAAGTGTGAACCAAATATTTTTACATTAAATTTTTTTTTAAAACAGAACCATTTGAGCTTATATTTTTCATTGAAACTTAATTAAATTTAAAAATTCCTGATCATTCTTTCTTTTCTTTTTTTTTATATGTCATAGCATTGGCCGGGAGGTGAACTACTTGCTTGCACGGTGGCTGCGATGACCTCTCGGCTAACAACACTTGACATCATCATTCTTTCTTTGATAGCAGATTTAAAATTTTGTGCATTATCAGTCTATGAAAGATGCTACTTGATGAAATAGTTCTCTAAAAAGACGTTTCTTACAAAGATTTTTATCTTCTCCCTGTAAATTTCCATGACACAAATTAATTTTAAACCACAATTTTAATTTATTTTAGAGAACACATTTCTTAAACTCACTATCTCATTTTTGAGTCTGATAACTTTCTGACTTCACTTGAGGATTTTTTGGTTGGTCATAATATTATTATCTTGATTTAAATATTTCAGATTTATTTTTGGATAGAATTATTAATATTTTTTCTATCACTAAAATTTCTAGGATCTTTATTTTCTTGTAATTTTTTTGGCCTTAAACAGTATAATTCTGTTGCAAATATTTTTCATCCCACATTGGGCTATGTTTTTAATCATTTTATTTTTTATCTCAATACTGTGATTTTTCCTACTGATGTTCATATCCATCCATTGAGTTTTATATTAAATTGCATTACACAAAATTTTGTTTTCCATATATTACAAAAAATGATTGTAGAAAGGGGAACTGGGATTTTGTAAGCTTATTTCTAAATTTAATTAGAATTAATTATATTCCTAAAATGATGTTAATTATTACTTAGATTGTTTTTTTACAGAAATATTTAAGTGAATTATAGATACCATTCTATTAGCTCATGTCAGCCACCTGATGGTGTTATTTATATGCAAAAACACATAAATATGCTGTCACTAGCTTTATTCCTATGTGAAAGCACAGAAAGAGGCTGTTTTGCTATGCTATTCTGGTGGCCAGCCTGCTGCTTCATGGTATGCACTTTATCCCTATGCTCACAGTTCAGTTTGCTACAGTATCATCTGAAGGTATCTGGATTTCAGCCTGCCACAACTCTTGAAATATGCATGTCAAAGTAATTGGCTTACAAGTCATCTGACCTACTATTATCTCCTAACAATTGTAAACCTGTTGCCATGCTTCCCTACTCAATGTGGAACCTTCAAAAAATTCGGAAAGGGTACATCCAAGAAATTTTGACCAACTCACATTTGCGCAAGAACACATTGTAACAAATAAAATGACTGACTGCAAAACCGAGCCATTCAAATTGTGCCAATTGCCATCCACAGAAACTGGCATGGTGATATTTTTACAGGACAGCAATATACTCTTACATGCCAAGAGGTGTGTGTGTGGCAAAACAATGAGACTGGAGATGTCCAAAACTATCTTGCAGTTCAGATGCAAGTCCCGTTTCTGTTGGTGAAAGTATTCTCTTTAAAGGAGACCTGCTTTGATGGCACCAGAATCCTGTTCATTTTGATAGCTTTAGTGTGAGCCAGGTTCAGGAATGAAAAATTCTTCAGTAGCTTATGTCCATTTCTTTGGTTTACCCATTTAGGAGGAATTCACTCCGGGCATCTCCAGTATCTAAGGATTGACTGATGAAGTATTTCGGAAAGCAATAAAAAAAACATAGATACACAATATCATGTACTACACAGTATTGCAGATAAAGTCAAAACAACCTTATTAACATTACTATATAGGTATACCATCCCATATATTACTAGGTTATAAAAAAAATCCATTATGAAATGAATAAAAAAACCTTTTTTCTTAAAGACATTTAATTAATTTACATGCGGGTATTATATCAGCATTTTATTCTTAGCATGAGTAATTATTAATAGCTATCATCATTGAACTATGTATGCATATAGATCGGATTCTTATTGAGTATCTAAATCTATGAAAAAGCTTGCACAGTACCTCTCTATTCCAAAGATTAAATTAGCAGATGTGTATATAGCTATTAGCCTTCTAATGCGTAAGTGATTAATACATATACATATATAGTTTGATTAAGTATACATATATAATAAATATAACTTGTCTAATTTATTTGCAAATGAGTTCTGCCTTACCTAGCAGGGTAAGAGTAAAATTTGAAGAAAAACTTGTTTTGAACTTATTTTAATTTCTATCATCCTACTTCTCATTTATATACATATATTCCATATCATCAATTAAATAACAAATCAACAAACTTGTTGATTTTGTAGATACGCTAACATACATTAATATATAAAGATATTAAAAATTAATTTTTATGCCAGCGGCTTGGTAAAGTTATATTTCTGTGTTTTTGCATAACATCAATGCCATCAAGCAGCTGACACAAATTATATTTACAAATAATTTCTTTTCATTAATGACTTTTCTCATTTATTTCTTTTATAATAATTTTATTAATTTCAAAAGACTGGCCAAACATATTTACAAAGGCAATTTACAAAACCACAGTAAAAAAAATTGAAAATAATCTTTTTACTAATCCTTAAGAATTTTGGACTTTTATTATTAACCCTGACATGGTTAAAGAAAGGTTAAAGAAAATCATGATTCTGTCTTATATTGTATATATATCCATAATTCAGTTTAAAATTGAATGTAATTTAGATCATGATAATATTCCATCCTTCATTTATAAAGGTTCAGCAGAATTTATTAGTTTCTCTTGTCTTCATTTTCCTATGTTCTCAAATGTTGTCAAAGTAATACTAGTTTCATAAATCCATTTTCAAAATTATTTTAATAACTGTAAGCCCATTTCAGTTTTACATAGTATTGCACTAGCAGAGGTTTGATGTTATTCAATTTGATTTATCAAAGACTTTTAATAAAATTGATTATATCATTCTTCACAAATTATATAAAATAGAATTTTCTGTTAAAGTTATTCATTGGTTGTAATCTTTTTTTAGTGGCTATACAGTATATGTTAAATTTATTGACAATTTTTCCCTACCATGAATGTAACTTAAATGATCATCATGGTAGTATTTTAACACCTATGCTTTTTAATATTTATATGAATGTTATTTTATATTTTGCAAATGATTGTAAAATTTTTAGAAAAATCATATTTGTAATAGATTATTTTGTTTTGGAGATGATTGTAAAATTTTCAGAAGAATCATAATATTTGTGATTGATTGTATTTTTCTTAATATTTACAATTTAGGCTCATGATGTGATTTAAATAATATAATATCCATTAATCTAATTAATGGTTCACTTTTTTCATTTTATAACAAATCAGGTTTTGAATTTGTTCTATTTTATTATTTCTTATATAAAAACATGATTGTTTTTCAAAAAAATCTGGGAATTTTATTTTTTAATAGTAGATCCTTTTGTTGTTCTTATTGAAAATATTGTTGATAAAGCTTTCAAAGACATAAATATCATCCTTATGCACAATTATTTTTTCAATAATGATACTAAATACAAGTTATTTATTCCCTTGGCTCTCCCTATTATAGAATATGGTTCAATTATTTGGAATCCTAATTCTAAACAAGTTTATATCTTAATTATCAGTAAATTGTTTAACTGTGTTTTTGAAAAGATGTTTTTATCTGAGTTTTAAACATCAATTTGAAAAGCATAAATTTCTTTTCAAAATTATTACTCAATAAGTTATATTACCTGTTAATAGTCAAAATAAGAGTCATAGATCACATGACCCTATTCTCTTAAGCTTGGAAATTATAAACAATGAGGATTGCTTAATTCCTCAACAAGCTTTGTGCTAAATGCTTAGCCACAGCCAGCATTTAAAATATCTCTGTCAGAAACCCCCCCCTCCCAAACCTCTGACCATGAATTTGTTCTTTGGCACTCCTCAGAGAGGTTCCAGGGCACTTATCTATTGAGTGGAAAATCTGAAATTTTCACACACCTACATGTCTTCAAAACCAGCTAACCAACTCAAATAACTATATGGGGCTGATAGATCTTCAGCCATACCATACATTAGTAGTCTTAGCAATATAACATTGCATAAGACTTAAGGCAGAGACTATAAATAGTCAAAATAAGTCATAGATCACATGACTCTATTCTCTTAAGCTTGTAAGTTATAAACAATGATGATTGCCAATTCCTCAACAAGCTTTGTGATAAATGCTTAGCCACAGCCCGCATTTAAAATATCTCTGTCAGGAAACCCCCCCCCCCCCCAACCTCTGACCATGGTTTTGTGCTTTGGCACTCCTTAGAGAGGTGCCAGGGTAGGTTCAGATACTAGATCTAAAAATAATATAAATACAGGTCTCTACTCAATCTAAGTTTAAGTCTATTTTAATTTAAAATATAAATTTATATTTTTTTTATTGAATTAGTCAAGTAAAGTGTTAATTTTTTGTAAAATATTTTATTTTATTAGTAAAGCTGAAAGTATCATTTTAAAATAATTTAATGTAATGTATCCCATGGTTAGGTAAATGAGTTAATTCCCTGTCGGTAAAATTCATATTGAAACTTAACAAAGTTGTGATAATTTATGAATACTGATAATAGTTAATTGACCATCAGAGAAACCATTGAGATACTAAAAACAGATTGTATCAATAAGCAAGATGATATATGGAAACTCCCTTCTATTTGGAAAGATTTTTAAAAAAAACTTATTTTAATTTAACACTTTTGCTATTGGTGGAGTATTAACGGTTTTTTTTTTTTCAAATCAGTGATTGTAGCACCTCTACAAACATCTTTCTACCATTTATTACCCAGTAGATGACTTGTGTGATCAAGTCAAAATGTCAAGTCGGAATGCCGGTACACTTAGAAGTCGTAAGAAATTTCTACTTAATTTTATCTGTGTGAATGAGATGAGAAGTAGTTTTATTTAGTTTCAACAATAAATCCTTTTAAATATAAACTTTTGTGGAATTTATATGCCACTATTATTTAAATTATTTTCCATTTAAAAGGAAAAGAAGGAAAAGAAAGAATTATATATTTTGCAAGGAAATGGATGTGTATAAATGAACTTTATAATTGTGCATATTTTTCCTTATTCTCTGCAAATGCATTTGTAAGAATGTTTTTGCTACTAATTTGTTTAAGAAGAGAAACAGTCGGAATAAACATTATATATTTTTAAAATTGTGTATATCAAGATGAAGAGAATTTTTTTTTTAACTTTACATTAAAAGATTTATCTATTTGTCAAATGTTAGTGGCCTAGTGGTTAGCATAGCTGCCTTCCAAGCAGCAGGCCCGGGTTCACTTCTCAGTCAACGCATTTGACACATGAAAAAGAATTCCTATTTAAAAAGAGAACAAATTTTAATATTATCTTAAAATTATCTTTACGTCTTTTATAAAACATTATCTGACTGAAGAAAGCTATAAAATATTGCAAGAAATTATTTAATGAATATGTGCACATTTTAAAAATAAAAATCTTGAAAGTCAAAAGCTATTATGTTATTACCAGCCAAAGAGCATACATATGTGGAAAAGAAATTTAAATGAGAATCGTTTGCTGAAAAATTAATTAAATGATAAACTATATTATTTTTAAATTGCAAGCACTTCCAGAAGAAAGTATTATCTTTATCATATTTTAAACTAAAGTCTGGATCAGCAAGATTGGAATGTGAATTTTTTTTTTTTTACCTGTTATAATAAATTATTTATTATGGATATTTTTCTGAAATTTGTATTCTAATTTGACATGGTAAGTAAATATTCTTAGACAAACTCTTTATCAAATGCCAATGGACCGAATTTTAAAACGATTTTAAAAGATTAATTTTTGTGTTTTCTTGGAGTCCAGAGTACAGTGAGCAGGCAGAGGTTGCAGAAACTTTTGGTTGTTAAGGGCAATGACCCTCCCCCCATTTCTGCTGAGCTGTAAAAAAGAAAGACAAGGATTCTTTATATTGTAGTTTTAAATTTTTTTTTCTATCTTTATTGTTAATATTTTTGATAGGGTTCTGTTCTATTGTGTCAGCTGCTTGATGGCACTATTTGTAGCTAAATTTCTAGAAATATGCCATTTCCGTGGCCACAGTCAACCAGATAGCCTTCTTTTTATGATAAAATGCAGAAAGAGTCTGTTTACTTGGCTGCCGGCTACCGCTATGGCTTTTTTCTATGCTAAAAGCACAGAAAAATGCCTTCATTGGCCACTATAGTTGCTTGTGCTATGCACTTTATTGTAATGCTGGGTTGTCTATTTTTGCTACAGTATCATGTGAGGGTGTGTTGACTGCATCGTGTCTAAATAATTTAACTATTCAGATCCAACTTTTTTTTATGTGAACTGATCTACTGGTACCTTCTAACAGTTTTAACAATGTTATCATTGTTTCCATCAGGACTGAGTAACCCTCACAAATTGGATTTTAGAGTGCGGTACAGCACTATTTCTAAAATCCTGATGAAAGTAACATATTATAAGAAATCGTCCGAGTCAAAGAAGATGGCTGCTTCGAACTCTGAAAATTGGTAATTTCCAGACACTGGAGTTGGATTTCATTTTAATAGTTTATTATAATTATTAACTTTAGTGGGTAAATTGCAATCTAATTTATTCCCCCCCCCCAAAAAAAAATGCAGTGTCTGATTAATTACTGTCTAAAAAAGAGTAAAATTTACTTTTATTTTTTATTAAAAAAGTACTGTAACTTCCGATCCACTATATTTACTATTATTTGTTATTAAAAAAGTAACATAATTTTTTATACACACACAAACAGAAATGCCACTGATTAATTACTGTCCCAAAAAGGTCAAAGTTGGCTTTCATTGTAAAATTTTATTTGAATTACTGTCCCAAAAACTCTCTAATGTACTATTATTTGCTATTCAAAAGTAATGTAATTTTTTATCAACACCCACACAAAAAATTCAGTCTCTAATTAATTACTGTCCCATAAAGTCCAAAAGGTCGGCTCACATTTTTATAGTTTGTATGAATTTTTTAATTTTATGGAAATCATAGTTCTATAGAATCGCTGACCTGGAAATGTTATATCAATGTGTTTTTGTTTAGCATCAATGCCATCAAGTGGCTGAGACAATAGATCAGAACACTACCATATTTTTTATAATAATAACATGCAATTTAATATGTTTTAGAAATACGTTTTAGTTTTAAGATTTGAATAAATTATTTTTAAATAAAGAAAAATAATAGGTATCAAAAAATTTAAATATTTTCTGAAAGGTAAAAAAAAAGCCTATAACTTTTATCTGTGATGGTAACCGTGCAGAGAATGGGATCACCATATTTGATTCCAATAATTGTTGAGATTAAAGATAAGTTATTATGCATTTTAATAACATTTTAATGTCTGTTTATTTGCTTATCATATTGATTGATTATTGAAACCAGATGGTATCATATTTATATGATTGATTATATATTAATTGTTTTTGGAATGTAATATGGAAGTATAAAATATCCTGTGTGTGTATCTAAAGTTATTTAGATAATTTATAAATATTAAAGTATGCATAACATAAACATTATATTGAATTGCTAAAATATTATTCTATACAGTATCTGCTTAGACACAGGAAATATGAACATGTTGATCTCTGGATTTAGTATTATAACATTGAATGAATATGTGATAAAGATGAATTTTACAAAAATCCTTTGTGTATACAATGCTTTTGAACCTTCTTGATTTTAATATTAGATATTTATTTTGAAATGTAGATTGGAGATTATCTTATGTAAAGTAGTTAGAATTTCTTTGCAATGTCAAGAGAAGTATTCAAAATGTGAAGATGAAGGACAGTAGTCTGGGAAATTAGTTGTAAAACAAAATCTTGAGTGATAGGGATATTTAGGAGAAATATTATATTTGAATTATATTATCATGAATTAAGGAACTAAATATAGACAATAAAGTTCTGTATATTTAAGACGTGGTCAGTTGCATTCTTTCCATAGTTCCGTAAGAGCTCAGATAGAAGCCATGACTGGAATTTAAGGTACATAATAAATATGTGACCTTAAGCACTGTAACCATGATATTTCATATTAGTTTGAATTATTGTTGTATTCATATCCCTCACTGTAATTACTATTGATCACCACTGGATATTACATAGTGAATGGTATAGTTTAAAAATTGGTCAGAATAATAGCTGGATTATAGAAGGTTGATAGCATTTGTGAATGCAAGAGAGAAAATTTTTATCACAAATGATTTTTTTATCGATAAATATAAAAGGAATGATTTGATATTCCTAGATATATTTATGATGGAGATCATTAAACTCAAATGTTGAATGTATATCTTTGTTTGAGAAAGATAATTATGGAATGTAACATCTGAATGCTATTATAGTCATAAATATTGAAGTGAATAAATATAACATATACAAGCAATATATAATTATTTAATATAATTGATTATTTTATAAGTAAAGTGAACTTAACAAAAATTAAAGTTATAGGGTTATTTTAAGTGTTTTATATCAAATAGCTTACAAAATTATGAAGGAAGTTATTTCATTAATTATATTATATATATATATAATATTATAAATCGATGTATGTATTTCTTCAAAATAATATATGCAAATTTATAAATAAATATTTAAAAATACAGTATTTAAAAGCTTTTAAAAAAAAAATATGTATAACCGTCACTTAGGAGCGCTTTCAACCAACTTGTGGCTTTGTCAACTATCACATTTAAAATGTCAGCTTTGACATTTTAAACGTAATAGTTGACAAAGCCACAAGTTGGTTGAAAGCGTTCCTAAGTGACGGTTTGACATTTTAAACGTGATAGTTGACAAAGCCACAAGTTGGTTGAAAGCGTTCCTAAGTGACGGTTATACATATATTTTTTTTAAAAGCTTTTAAATACTGTATTTTTAAATATTTATTTATAAATTTGCATATATATATATATTACTTTTATACTACAATGTTAAAATATACCTGGAAAGTACGGTAAATACTTTGTTGTGATATAAATAAAATACTTAGTATCTTAAGGATAATTTTATATGTTAAATTTTTAATTAAGTATTAATCTTAGTTTAAATTTATAGTATTAATGGGTGTTACTATAATCATAATTTTCTTTCAGAAATATGAAGTATATTATTAATTACAAATGATAATGTAAGTGCTCATAACTGTTATTTTATTTATTTATGATAATGATGAGGGAATATCATTATTGCAAGTATAGAAGATACTAATAGTATTCTATTACTATGTACAATATCTTATGTAATTTTATAGAGCAAATAGTCAAAGTGAAGGCTATTTAATATTTGTAATTTTCATTTGTACATATTGTAATTTGATTAATTTTTTTGTTGTTATTTTGTAAATGTTTTAAATTTTAGAAATTTATATTTTTGTAAATTTAAGTATGTTATTAAATAATACACTTGTTAATGTTTTGAATTCACATTGTCTCAGGAGTTTCTTTGTTTGATGTGTCCGAATGTTTTTAAATCTTTGTATCCACACACGAGTTATAAAAATTAATTGTATCATTATATTACTGCATATGGTTAACAAGGATATATTATTATAATTATCAATATTATTGTAGAAGATCTTATTATTGTTAATTATGAAGATTATATAATGCCAATTTTAAAAATTATCTAATATTGCAAATATATAAAGAGTATGATGTTTCTGGAAATGCCACATAAGAATAAAAATTTTATAGCATATGATGTAAAATATTTTAGAACTTATTAAAAATGTTCTATATGAATTTGTAATCTTATTTATACTGAGGAGTAGTAGTTAAGTAAGTGTATTATTTTAAGAATCTTGAAAATATTCTAGTTGTTTGTTGTTGTTTTTTGGAAGAGTAATTGAATATATATAAAATCCCTCATTATATTTAGCTGCATTGTATTAATATGTTTATTCTTATTATTAAGAGATGAACCTGAGATATTGAATAATTATAAGAGTTAGATGAAGTGATAATGAATAGGAATTTTTAGTTAATGTTAAATTTAAATATTATCTTTTAATGAAAGAATAGTAATTGCTTTACTGTTTCATAATAAATTTTATAAATTATTTAATTAGGATTTATTTTGTGTGTTGTGAACCATAAGAATATTATAAGGTAGTTTTTAATAAATTATGTAGAGTAATATTCTTATCCTGTTGAGATTATATCTTTCGGGATACATCCTTAATGTTAAACCAACAATGTACTTTGCTAAATGCCTCATGCAAAGTTTTCATAATTTACGTTAGTGTTTTAATCTAACCATATTTTTATTGTAATTAATGAACTAGTTGTAGTTTAAATTGTTATAATAATAAATGAGCTGGGAATCCAATTTTAAACTTAGTATTTAATTTGTGTTTTGGCTTTCTTAGTTTATTATTTAAATAAGATAAATTATTGAAGTATTAATTTTATTAAATATAGTAGTTTGGCAATGCATTCTGAGCTAGTGGAAGTATTGTCTTGATGAATAAGGATTGTTCAATAACTTGATTGTGAATTAAATTGTTAACTGTAGTGTTAACCTGAAGCGAGTCTATGTCTACTTTCAAATTTGGTGAGAATACAAATATAAATGGTAATTGGCTATAAGCTGATGTTTTACATTGAAATAAATTAATGAATTATTGTTATTATTAATATTATTATTATTTCTATTACTACTACTACTACTATAGCAACTGTTGCTATTATTATTGATAAGAGTTGAGATTTAGCTGTCTTTTTAGCTGATATTAATTGATTAGCATAGTGTGCAAACTGATCTTTCTCAACCTAGTTTCAACATGTCCATTTGGTCAAGCTTGTTTTGTGATTGTTGGAGTTATAATCAGCCCACAGTAGTGCAGACAAAGTGATTTCGTTTGCTACAAAAACTACTCTTATTTGGTTAAAATTAAATGATTTCATTAGTCATAATAATTTCCTATATCTTCAAACACAATCTAATTTTTACCATTAGCATTATTGATTACTCTGAGGTGATGGTTAAAGCTTGTGCTCAAAACCAACCTATAATTAATGTTTATTGAATATATATTTTAATGTTCACTATACATTTGTGGATGATAAATAAACTCATTTTTAAAGACGACTTCCATTATTTTAATATTATCTAAGTAGTATTTAAGTTTACATTGATGTCCCTTGAACTTGGCATTGGCTATTTTGTTATGGTTAAAGCTGGATATCATATCTATATATGTCATATACTATTTATTATTTGGATTTTATTTTTTAATTATCAATGTTCTTCATTTTATCGCCAATTAATAATAATGAAAACTGTTTACAATTTTTTTTAAAACTTTAACAGATATGTAAACATTTCAAGCATAATTCATATATATATATATATATTCATAGTATTATTTCCAGAAGCTTCTGTGTAATAAAAATATAATAGCTAAATAGCTGACATTTTAGTACAATAACAAGTACTTTCCTTCTCAAATCATCCATTAGAATATTAGAATTAATATATATATATATAATATATAAAGAGCCTGCTACTAGCTCTAAACAAGCTTAATTTTTTTTTTTATGATAAATGCTACAAGAGAAAATACATGAAGCTTTTATCTATGATGGTCCCCATCCCCAGACCGGTTTCGAACTATGGCTCTCATCAGTGAGGAGCTAGGACATAAGATTCAAAATATTAACTCAAGCCAAGCATTTATCTAATTCTTAAATATTAAGAAAAAGATCCAAATCTTCAGACACCTACATGTCTTCAAACTCAGCTCTTTAACCAAAGAAACTATATGAACCTGAACTAAATTCAGAACTGAGTTTGAAGACATGTAGGTGTCTGAAGATTTGGATCTTTTTCTTAATATTTAAGAATTAGATAAATGCTTGACTTGAGTTAATATTTTGAATCTTATGTCCTAGCTCCTCACTGATGAGAGCCATAGCTCGAAACCGGTCTGGAAATGGGGACCATCATAGATAAAAGCTTCATGTATTTTCTCTTGTAGCATTTATCATAAAAAAGAAAAATTAGGCTTGTTTAGAGCTAGTAGCAGGCTCTTTATATATTACATATTGGTAATACAAGCTATATAGGTCATGTGATATATGACTGATTTTTACTATATATATATATAAATCGTATTCTTTCTTTCTATGTATAACTAGAACAATGGATTCTTTATATGAAGAACTTGTGATAGAAGGAATTTTAATTAAAGCAGATCCTGTTAAGATCACTGATTACATAGGTGATATGAATTATGTGGCTTCATCATTACTTCAAGGAGAGATTCAACCAATGCCTTGTATTGCAGATATTCGGCAAATTATCACTGCTTATGCAATTTTGCCTCTAGGTAAATAGTTTTCATTTTCAATAATTATTTAAATAGTATTTGAGCTAATATATTATTTGTTTAATATTTTGATAACAATTAATAGTAAGCCATTCTATAATAAATTACATTATTTTGTTTTTAAGCTAAAAGCAGTTTATTATATTTATTTGAAATAAATTTATTAGAGATAGTAAAGTCATATACATAAATGTTTACTGAATGTTTATATATATATATTGATTTTTTTAGAATTACTTTAACTTCAAATACATATATTAGTTTATAATTAAAATACATATGAAAATGTCTAAATATTATGAAGAAATGTTCAATATATACATATTTGAAAGAAATTAAGAGATACACTTCTTTCATTAGGTGCATTTAAAAAAGAATAGCAAAATAGTTTATTGTTTGGAAATTCACAGTAAGATTGACAAGAAATTCGAATATTGGAAGTGGCAAAATAAAGCTGAAATTTATGGACGGTAAAATTTTGAGTCCACACTTCTATCGCTGCTTTAAATCATACAGGGCATCAGTTATTAATAATAATTTTATTTTGTAGACATAAAATAATTGGTCACACCAATACATTAACTTACTATTATTGAAATAACAAGACAATTGTTTATGCACAATTTTAAATCAGATTTGAATCTGTATTTTGTTGTAATGTAGACTTTATATTGTAATTTGTGTTTCAAATAAGTCAAACATATTTTATGACAACTAATTAGAGAAATTTAAATTTAACAAACCTATTAATTAAGAACATAAACAATAAAATATATCTTCACACCAATATAGTTTCTTTTTTATATATATATATATTCATTTCAGTAGAAGATTTTTTAAAAAAAAAAATCAAATATAGATATGAGTCATAAATAATTAAAAAATATTCAGGTTATTATATTACAATTATTTCATTCTGTAATAAATACAGTTTTACTTCCCTTGATATGTAAACAAATACACACTGATAAATAAAGTTTTAATGGAGAAGATATGTTAATTAATATTAATAATAGGCTAACGTTTTCAAGGATCCATGCCTCATAATCATAGCCATAATAAAATACATATAAGAAAATGTATACAAAAATATTTAAATTAGCGATGTATTATGCAGTCCATTTCTCAGAAATCTTGAAGTATGTATCCTTTCTATTAGTAGCATGGATATTTCCATGAATGTAGAATGCTTCTTTGATTTTTTTTTCTGTGATCATTAGCCTCAGTGCATAGGATTATAGGATTGGTGGGTGTGAAATCATGTCCAGCATTTTTGGCACGTTCTAAGAATGCAGATGATGTATTATTGTATTTTTGAGCTCTGTTATAAGTGTTGAGCCAATCTAGTGTGGATGGTTGTTTTGGTTTCACCGTAATATACTGCTTGGCATCTAGCTTATGGGCATGAGGTGGCGTATACAAAATGATCGATCAGTTATTTCATTCATGTGGAAAATACTCTTAAAATTATAAATATTTAATATAAATATGTACCAGATATTAATTCATATGAGAAGAAATAAACTCTACCTTAAATTTCATTATTAGCGGCTCAATCCTGTTAATACAATTTGTTACACCAGCAAATTTTATAAAAGAAATGAGGTTGTAAGTATAAATATTTTACATTTTGTTACTTATCAAACAAATAAGTTGAAATAATTATATTGAAAGTGTTCAGAAATTAATCATTTTTGTTTTTCATTGATATGGTTTGAAATGCTGTATTTATTAATATTATATGTATATGAAAGAAAAATTGTTAATTATACCCCAAAAAACTATGTAAATAGAGAAAGTTATACTAGTCAATAAAATGCAAGAAATAGCCATAGATTTCTAACTAGACACTATATGTATTTTATTCCATAACAGAAAACTCATTCACATGTTTCTGAAGCCATACATCAGAGTCTAATTGTTACATATAATGATATACGTACAACATTTACATTTAAAATGTGTGATTCTAATCAAGAATTTTTTAAAAAGTCAAATACTCATTAAAACTCATATATATACAATATTTAAATATAAGTATATTGTCTATACTGAACTTAATGTAATTAAAAGGGATTTGACTTTCAAGCTCCCTACAGCTGTCCACTTCGTCTCATACAACTGATACTTATGACCACATACATACATGTGAAAAAGATAAATGATCTCCAATATCTTTATTTCGTGCTGAACCAGCATTCATCAGTTGGCCCAGATCATAATCTCCCACACATATATATAATCAGTGCTCAGTTTATATTAAGATAGCAAATCTTCAAACTTCAATAGATGCTTCAATCCTCCACTTTCCAACTCTTAGCCATCCATCAACAAGGGCTTTGAGCATTCCATCACCAAATTATGGATGGCTGAAGAATGAAGAGTGGAGAATATTGAAACTTGTTCATTAAAGTTTGAAGATTTTCTATCTTAATATAAACTGAGCACTGATTATATATGTGTGTGTGGGAGATTATGATCTGGACCAACTGGTGAATGCTGGTTCAGCATGAAATACATATATTGGAGATGATTTATCCTTTTCCCATGTATGTGGTCATGTGTATCAGTTGTATGGGATGTAGTAGATCACTATAGAGAGCTTGAAAGTCTGAGTTCAAATCCCATCTTATATATATTGTGACACTATATATATATATATGTGTGTGTGTGTGTGCACATAGAATGATAAAAAAAATTAAGTAAGAAAGAGAAAAACAATTTTTTTTAAAAAAAGAAAAATAAAAAGACAATAATTTATTAAGTAAAAATGGAAATATATTTTTACTTTTATAAAATCAAAAGATAGGGATAAAACTCATTAAAATTTAGGAATTTATTTTTTATTTAAAAGAAGCCTTATCTGCTCTTTTAAATAAAAAGAAAATTTCAATGGATTATAATAAAAAAATAAAAAGACTAAGAATAAATTATAAATGTAATTGTAAAAGTAACTATAAAATTACTTTTGAAAGAATTTTTGCATAGGAACAATAAATGAAAGTAATCTAATTAAAAATCTCTAATTTGTATAAATTATCTGATCAGATGGAATTTATTAAAATTAGGTATTTCCAATGTAATTAATTTTTTTTTGAAGAGAAGATTAACTAATTAAAAAAAAAGAATTGAAAAATTAATAATGTAATTAGGCAGACAGTGGATGACAAAAGGATATAAGCTACAAATTTCCTATTGTTTTATTGTCATTCTCGTGCTCATTTTCATTCTTATTCTTCTGATAAATTTTATTGTGAGAAGTATATAAAAAATTTTCTGAGTTTTGCTGTCAGTTAAGTCAGTAGTGTGCTGTCAATTATCCATGCTACTACCAGTGTGCTATACCAAGTTCGTGATCATCAGTTAAATATATAACAATATTCTTGAGCATTTAAAAATTACCATGCACTGCTAAATTGCCAAGGGGTATTCATTCGGGTTTTATTGCCCAGTTTTTTCAACATCTGATGCCTGACATGTAGTAAAGACCTTTGTCTATCATTGCTGTGATCTATGCCTTTTAATATACATTTATTTGTCAACAACCCCCAGATCTATGCCAACTTGGACTAGAGAAGCAAGAAGCCACCAAAAGATGTTAGGAGCACTGTTAGTGAATGCTATTATCTTTGAGGAGATGGGTGATCACTCCAGAAATGAAGCTACAACAATAAAAAAAACCTAGGTAAATATAAATCTAAAATACAATGTCTAGACAAACTGATATTCTTTGAAACCTTATAATTAAATGCAATTGGGTTGTTTACCCTTCTTCTAGAAATAGACTAATCCTTAACAAAGAAGGCTATAATTTTTCCATTTTTTATTTTATTATGTTAATGTTTACCTTAGTTGTGTATAAGCAAACATTATTTTAATTTGTAAATTTGGGTTAGTTTTCTCTCTTCATACCTCATCATATAATATTTTAACATATAATACTACTAAATAAATTTAATGTTAATTATATATGTGTGTTATAAATATACTTCTGCTGATAATCTGATTGAAACCAGTTTCTTACTTTTTCCGCTAGCCTGGTAGAATCAAACACTAGAAGCATTTTAAACTCTTCTTTGGAGGAAATTCTAATCAGCCTTGGCTAGATGGCACCTGGAAATCATTCCATCCAAATACAATTATTCCCAGAGGAACTGTTTTCTTCCTGAAGTTATGGAGGGGTTCAACAGTCTGGAAATGTGCCGGCGGGTCAATCTATTTGTACCCCCTCAGTCTGATCATTAATATGGATGGTAGAGAAAAATATTACCCATATTTAATTCTTCTGCTTGAAATAATGAAATCCACAAACACAGACAACATTTATTATTAATTTAGAAAATGTCAATTGAATATAAATGATATTGTAAGATATGGTAAATAGTGACATTTTAATTATAAATAATACATATTTGTTATAGTATATATAATCAAAATATTCTAGAATAACACTAAAAAATTGAATATGCCTACATAAAATTAAAAAAATCTTTGCCATAGCCAGCTTTCAGCATTTTATGCCATCTTGAATAAGATGGCTATAGCGAAGATTTAAGTTTTAATTTAATGTAGGCATATTCAATTTTGTAGTATTTTTCTATAATATTTTGACTATTATATTTATTTTGATTGATGTTATATATATAGTCAATAAAAGCCACAAACAATATCTGTAATAACTAATTATATGAATCATGATAACTTTTAATTAAAAACACAAAATAATAAATAACTAGAGAATGACCGTCAATTATTGTAATGAAATCACTTTCAACACTGCTTTTAGCTTTAAAATTAACTCCCACAATGCATTATTTCATAATATTTCCTCTGTTAATAAAAGTAACCTTCTTTATCCTCCATTTTTATCATTCTTCTGGCAATATCTCATTATTTTTTAACCTAAATATAATCCAATTCTCCTGCATTATCGTTTGGATTTCTATATTCATTTCTGTTTAGCATTTTTTTCAGAGAAAAAAATTCATATTATAGAGGGGATTTTTTCCTAAAAACTTCACTAGTCTCTGTCTTCTTTCATTTCTGTCACCATAATAAAATTTATTCGGAGCACTTTTATCTTTCCAATGTTTATTCATTTTTTCATACAATACGTCATTTTTTGTTAATCTAAATATAATCCACTTCTGTTGCATCTTCATTTGGATGCTTCCAGAAAAAAAAAAACATTTTTCTTTTTCTGAAAATTCCACAAGTCTGTGTTCTCTCATTTCTGTCAACATAATCAAATTTATCCTAGCACTTTTATCTTTCAAATGGTTATCAATTCTACTATTAAAGTCTACCATGATAATTTTAAAATGTTATTTGATCTAACCAAGCACATTTTGTATATCCGTATTGTAACGATCACATTATTTTATTTAAGAAAGAGTATCTAACTTTATTATTAAAGATGCTTATTTATTAATTATTATTACTTATTACATTATTTTATCTGTAGATTATTATGATTGGATTTATTAAATTATCTGTCTACATTTTCTAACTGGCTGCATATAACTATCAACTTATTATACTGTTAACATTTCAACATTTAGCATTATGTATTGCTGAACAATTATAAACCTTATTATTATGATTTCTCTTCATATTTATTTACTGCCTCTTTACCTTAGTGGTCACATATTCAAGTAGAGGGATATAATATTATTGATAGATTAACCATCAATGATATCTATGGTCAGATCAAGGCTAGACAACACACAGCCCTGACCATTTTTACTGACCACAGCACCCTCCATACTGCTGGGTATCCAAGGCAAATTTATTTGTTTTGAAACAAGTCTCAGGCATTATGTAGCCATAAAAGTTTTATATAGCTGGCATAACTGGACAATAGACAAATGAACCCAGTACTTGAAATTTACCCAGTCTAGCTCCAATATCTTGAACAGGGGCATTACTAATGAGTACATGGGAATAATTATAATCTTATAATCATGGTGTTGCAGTTAAAAGAGAGAAGATAAACCAACATTTAAAGTTTTTATTCCTGAACACACACACACAATCAATTAGATATTCAATACAATAAAAACAAGAATATAAATAACTATAGAATAATTATCAGAATTTAAATATCATTAATTGTCCTTCATTTTCATAGTTCATCTTCTCTTAGTTTTAAAAGAATTTTATTTAGGGAGAATATTGGTTTTTTAATACATTAACTTTTTATAGTACATTGACTAAATAAGAGTCTATAATGTCACTACTGTGTTGGTAGTGGATTATTTATGGAAATATTAATCCAGGGTATGGAATAAATCCTGTGGTTTATAGATTGTTGTCATAAGCTATCTGGAAATGTATTGGGCTTTGGAATTTGGAATAGATTCCAGGTTTCTTCAAATAAAAATTTGGAGGAAAGGGTCATGTCTTTATTTTTGATTTTGTTTAAGAGAGAAATGAATAGACTGTTTGGGTCTGGTGGAGGATTTGTGAATACTAATTTGCACCTCACATTCCAGATAGAGTGGGTGAGAAATACTGACATTCTTATAATTGGAAATTGTTTACTTTGTAGAGATTCTTTTAGTGAGAGGATTCTGTAAATATCAGTTTTACTGTTTTGGACAATTAAAAGTTTGATACTACCAAGTCCGGTACATGAGCGAATTATGTGGTCAAATGTCTCATCATGCCTCTTGCAGATTGGGCAGATAGGGTCAATGTTGTTAAGAAATCTCTTGTGGTGGAGGAACCAGTTGGTATGCATGGCTCCCAGATTTACTTTTACTAGGTAGTTTAAAAATTTAGGCTCTAAAGCTAAGAACTTGAATATTGAAGTAATTCTATGATTAGTGATGCCAAGCATTGGCAACATTGAGTTGATTTCAGGGTTGATTTTATGGTGGGCTTCCCAGATGGTGATTTTTGTATTATATGGATTTTGTAAAGTAGATGTAAATTGATTGAGAAGCTGGAGAATCTGGTCTAGTCAGCATTTTTGAGGAGGAGGTCTGTCTGTCTTCTCTTAAGAACGTCTAGACACTTAATTTACAACTGAGAATGTTATATTTACTTAGGTTTTCTTAATGAGGAGATGACATCATTTTTTTGGCAGTTAGCATGTTTCCTTCCCACAGTTCTCATAGCTGACCATTCTCTCTTCAGCAAGAACTTTCCTTGGTTTCTTTCAATGTTTCTGGTGGACAATAGGACAGTATGTGGCAGAGTCTGTACTATGGTTGAAGCATTGTTCACAGGCAAGAAAACTGATGGTGCTGGGGACCCAGGGCACAGAACCCAGATGGACACTCCTGAAATTCTTTTGCAACATGTCATTGCTTTTACAGTTTTTACTTTAGACTTTATGCAGTTAGAAATAATGGATTCTCTGAGGATCTTGTTGACTACAACACACACAAAATTGGAGTAATAATAATCATAACAATAGACAAGCTGCCACTTTTATATCTACCTCTCCTATTGTCTACTTTTATCAAAATTATAATTTTGGTTTTTAATTAAATTTATATCATCTAATCTTTCTTAGATTCACCTACTATCTTATCAGCCAGGAATCTTTCCAAAATTTAAGCACATTCCTGCTGATAAGATAGTTTACAAGATTACCTTCACTAATTAATTTTATTGTTTATTGAAAGTTTTATTTAATTTTTCCCCCCACTAAAACATTTACATTTTTTGTTTTTCAATTATAAAAAAAAAAGAGTGGGTAGTGAATCTATCTAATGGGATTCTCTTTCCCTATCCTTATTCTTAATAAAAACAAATCTATTCAAAAAATATGATGCAATATTTCTTTTTTTCAATTTCATTCTTAAAATCTATTTTTTAACTATTTTTTTTCTTCATAATTTATGTTTAAATTATTGAAACATATGTAACATATATATATATATATATACGTGTGTGTGTGTGTATTTACAACATATATGTTGCTAGCATTACATCACACACACCCAGTTTGAGAGGTAAAATGCATCAATTTGATCTATTTTAGCTCTGATATTTGATTTTATTATTTTCTCTTTCTAAATCAATTTCAAAGATGATTGAAGGGTAACCTTTCTTATACTGATCTATTTTCTACACCAATTTTATGTTGAATACATCATTAAGTTCCTATTGTGGTGACCACCCAGGGGCAGAATTCATCTCAATGGATGTGTAATGGGAAGTTGGATGCTGAAAATGGCAGGACACATCTACTGACCATTTGACTTAAGCTAACAAAAAAAACTTTAATTACTATTGAACTACTGGGATTTTTTCTACCGGCATATTGGATTGGCCCAGGACTTTCTCTACTGGATTCTCATCTTAGAAAATAACTGGCTGCTGCAAATTGCAGAACACATCTACTGACCATTCCATTTATGCTACAAAATTTGTTTATGGATATGGTGGGAATTTTCTTCCAGCAAATTAATTTGCAGCATATTCTCAGAATTGCTCTTACAGCATACTAATTTAGATAAGGGGCTGAGAATTCCTCTACTAGCACGTTGGATGGGCCCAGGACTCTCTCTAGTGGGTCTCATCTATAAAATGATGGGATGTCCCTGATTCCCTTTATAGTTCATTAATTTCACAAGGTAAAGGTCTACATCAACATTTATTTAGTCCATGAATCTTTTATTAACCCTTCCTACACATACACCTCACACAACTCAATCAGGTACAATGCAATTGTCACTTACATATGATCACTGTTTAGCTTTGTATTCATGAAATGTTAATTTAGAAAGTATGAGTTGAGTTAGTTTATTCTTTTTTTTTCTTTATTTAACTTTTATTTCTATTATAGTTTATTTGCTATCTGATCTCATAATCCAAGTACAAACATTTTTTTCATCAGCTACTGATCCATCCAATTATTTTGAACCCACTTAGATTTTGTCAGGCAGTTCTTTCAGGTTTTTTGTATATCCACTTGGGCCAGAAAATCATGACATACCCCTAAGCCTGATGTTCCAGGTAGTTGATTTCTGAATCATTGCTGGTGTGTGTTCATCACCCCACTTTTTCTAAGACTACATAACAATCTATGTTTAGTATTTTTCTGGTGCTCTTCACTCCAGTACTTGCTAATAATGATTTTTTATATTCCAGAAACATGGTAAGTTTTATAAATAAGAAGTCCCACCAAGCTGTGAAGCACTTTGTAGATGACAACAGACAATTGCAACCATTGCCTCTTTTCTGAGCCGATTCAATGCAAAGTAGCATTCCAGGCTGTGAAGGTGTTCAGTTGGAGCTTCCCCTGCATGCCCTGAAAATATTTTCAAAAATTGGTTTACAGTAGCAGTTATTATTTAAATGCATGTAAATACTTGCACTTTTCTGTTCCCTACTGTCAATATTAACATTTTTTATTTCTAACTTTGCTTTGTTTCCTCAACTTTTAGCTCTATCATTTATTTTTCTGCTAAATTATTCGTATCTCTTCTCATATTTTCTATTACTTTCTCATTATCTTCTTGTATTATTTCTATTCTCTCTTTCTGGTCATTTTTAATTCTTTCTATATCTTAGTATGTGATTTTTATTTTATTTCTACCTGTTTTATATTTTTGTTAACTTCTAGTATTATTTTTTCTTTTAACTTACTTTCTTGGATCTGCTGTTCTAATTTTTCAAGCATTTCTGCCTGGTTTATCAATTTTCCATTACTTCCTCAGCAATTTGCTCCTGTCTTTCTATAATTTTCTTTAACAAACTCATTACATCATTACTTTTTATGTCACTTTTTTCTATTTTATCCATGACTTCCTGTTTCTTGTTAAATACCTCTAATTCTTTATTTTGAATCTCCATTTTTGTTTTGGCTCTAGTATGCATTAGTTTAATTTTACTATTTTATTTCTTTAATGATACTGTACAATTTATTTTCTTTATTTTTCTATGATTTAATTCAAATGGAGTGTCTGACTACCCTCGAAACCCCACAATCCTCTCTACATTCCCATCTGAGTCTATGACAAACCCCTAACAACAAACTTCTCTATTTCTCTGCCCACATTTTTCTATTCTCTCCTTTCTATTTACATTTCACATATATAATTACATTTTTTTTTTCATTTTATATTCTTAATATTATATTGTTTACTTTGGGTTTTTTTCTTCCCTTAAATTGCTCACCGACTTTAACTTTTTCTTATCACACAACTTAAGTGTTTATTTGAAATTTAGTTTTGAACAATGGGTCCCATGTTGGATATTTGCAATGATCATGGGGGTTTCATATAAGGAAGAATATCTAACTTTATTAAAGATGCTTATTTATTAACTATAATTATTTTTTTTATTATATTTATTTTAACTGTAGATTATTATGATTGGATTTATTAAATTATCTATCTACATTTGCTAACTGACTATGTATCTTTGTCAACATATTGTACTGTTAACATTTTGACATTTAGCATTACATACTGCTTAACAACTACAAATATTATTATGATTTCTCTTCATATGTATTTACTGTCTTTTTACCCTGGGGATTGCATGTTCAAGCAAAGGGGTAGAATATTATTGATAGATTAACCATCAATGACACCTATGTTCAGATTGAGGCTACCTGAACACACAGCCCTGATCATTTTTTTACCCTAGCACTCTCCATACTGTGGTACAACACTTATCATCCAAGGCACTTTATTTGGTTTGAAACAAGTCTTGGGCACTATCCCACCATATAAACTTTATATAGCTGCCATGCTTGGAAGATAGGCAAATGAAACCAGCACTTGAAATTTATCCAGGCTAGCTCCAACATCTTGGACAGAGTATCGAGTGCATTACTAACAAGTACATGGGAATAATTATAATCTTGCAATCATAGTAACACAGTTAAAAGAGAGAAAATAAACCAAGCAACATTTAAATAAACACTTTTTATTTCTACGCACACAATGAATTAAATATTCAATACAATAAAGACAAAAAATATAAATAACTATACAATAAAATTATCATCATTTAAATATCATTAATTGTCCTTCATTTTTATAGTTCATTTTTTCTTAAGAATGTCTAGACACTTAATTTATAACTGAGAATTATATTTATTTACGTTTTCTTAACAGAAAGATGACATCTTTTTGGCAGTTAGCATATTTCCTTTCCACAGTTCTCATAGCTGGACATTCGATCTTTAGTGAGAACTTTCCTTCATTTCTTTCCATGCTTCTGATGAACAATAGAAGAGAGAGTATGTGACAGTCTATACTATAGTTAAGGCATTGATCACAGGTAAGAGAAACTGATGGTGCTGGGGACCCAGGGCACAAAGCCCAGATGAACACTCCTGAAGTTCTTTAGCAACATGCCATTGCTTTTATGGCTTTACTTTTCTCTCTTAGGATTTTGTTGACTATATCACACACAAAATTGGAATAATAATCATAACAATAGACAAACCACCACTTTTATACCAACCTCTCATATTATCCACTTTTATCAAAATTTTAATTTTGGTTTTTAATTAAATTTACATTCATTTGAACCTACTATCTTAAGAATCTTTCCAAAATTTAAGTGTATTCCTGCTAACGAGATAGTTTACAAGATTATCTTTACTAATTAATTTTATTATTTATTGAAAGTTTTATTTTAAAAAACTTTTTCCCACTATAACATTTACATTTTTTGTTTTTCAATTATAAAAAGAAAGCAGGTACTGAATCTTTATCTAACAGGATTCTCTTTCTCCATCCTTATACTTAATAAAAACAAATCTATTCAAAAAAATATATGATGCAATATTTCTTTTTTTAAAATTTCATTCTTAAAATCTATTTTTAAGCTAATTTTTTTTTCTTTTTCTTCATAATTTATTTTTTTTAATTATTAAAATACATGTAATGCATATATATGTGTGTGTTTTATAACATATATGTTATGAGTGTTACAATATGAAATCTACTTTTATATCATATGTACATTTAATGTATTTTATAACTAATCCTACCACTGTGTCTCATATACCTTCAATCTTCACAATGTTGTTGTTCCATTTTTTATTTACAATGAATCCCATTCCATTTGTGTTTCCAATATTTCTATCTTTGTAGTAAAGTAAATGTCCATTTTTTAAATCAATCATCACAGCATCCCATTTAATATTAGAAAAATGTTCTTTTTTATTCTAATTCATGTAATATTTCTGTATTTGAAATTGATCTGCAGTTATAAGTATCAAGATAAAAGGTTATCATTAGTAGAAGTGTGGATTCATAATCAGGGGATTCTTAACATCCATTGCATTCAACTGTCATATTAGTTCTTGGTTGGCAACTTTACAGCATCCTCGAAATAAGGACCATAATTTATTTTTATCTATCATGATTGCAAAAATCTGTGGATATATGTATATATAAGATTTACACACTTTATCTTGCCTTTAAGAAAACTCAACCATGAGAAGAAAGACCAATATATTTCTTGAACTTGCACTCTGAGAGAGAAAGCCAATAAATTTACATCACTGGTTGGAGAATGTTGTTGAACAAAATGTAGTTTTTCAGTTTAAATTCCTGCAAGAATGTAAAAATAAATATATCTCATAATATGGTAGAGAAATTGTAAAATCTTTATTTATATTTGAGTAATAATTATTAATTTCTTTTTATTTAAACTAATTTTTTTATTTATTTCTGTATAATTTTATCTATTCTATATATGTATATATAATATTTTTGAGTGATGAATTTCTAAACATCACATTCAATTCCACTAAGTCTACTTTAACTGCTAAAGAGATTTAAAAAAAAAAAGGTTTTATATGCAGTATAGTTGGTATGTAGTATTCTAATAAGTGGTGAGCTAGCATTTAATAAGTAACTGAAGATTAATTAAACAATAAATAATATTACTCATATGTTTATGTATGCATATATAAATGTGTGTTTAGTGTGTATTCACTGTAGAGTAGCTTATGCAATAGATCTATGTGGAAAAGTATATTAATATCTTTCATGTAGTTATAATTCAATTATATACATTAATGATTTGACCCAAGATTAATTAATGTATTAATCATTTATAAAATTGATTTTTCCCTTCATTTGTATTTGCATATATTTGTTCATCTGCATAACAAAGTGGTTTCTTTCTATTTAAGAATCTAAAGGTGAGTGAACTTTTATTGATGTTCAACATGATCATAACTCTCTTAAATTTATTCCTGTTGCTATTTTATTTATACTGCAATGTAATTATGAATGCATTTTTATTTAAATTAGTCCATTTAAATATTCCATTTGTTAGATAATTGAACACTTTTCTTTTTTCATTATTACATTTCTATAGTTAGCAATAAACCATGGATCCTTGACTTTTCTTTTTCTGTCACCACTCTCCATACGGACTAGGTTGATGGTTTGTAAGTCAAATCTATGACCAAATTGTTTTTCATGGTCCCAAAAAGCAGACCTATCTTCTGGGTTGTTTTTAGCATGCCTATATAAGTATTTGAGCTGTGCTAATCTAGTTGAGATATTAGGTCTAGATTCCTTGAAGTATGCAGCTATGCAGCCTGGGCTGATGCATGGAATTTTATGTGTTATATATGGTGTGACGTTTATCTAATTTGTCAGTAATCATCCTATTAAGATTAGGGGGAGTACGGAAACTAACTTTGAAAGTTGGCTTGCAGATCTTTTTTATTTTGTTCATTAATCTTGAAATATAAGGCATGCTAATCCATGCACCTTGCGTATTTAAAGTTCATTTTATATTAGATCTTTTATGTATTCATATATGCTGGTTTTTCTGTCTGCTTCTTATTTATGAAGCACTAAATTTCTAAGAAATGCTTTAAATCCTATTTATTTAATCATTGGTGTTTTAGATAGTGGGTTGACGCGTCTAATTGTGGTTTTAACATCATTTTATAATCCAACCTATTATTATTTATTTGGATTACTATGACTAAATAGTTTAAGTTGTGTATATTATTATTTGACCTAGTGCCTCTAATTGTGGATTTAGCATCATTTTATAATCCAACCTATTATTATTTATTTGGATTACTATGGCTAAATAGTTTAAGTTGTGTATATTATTATTTGACATAGTGCCTCTAATTGTGGTTTTAGCATCATTTTATAATCCAACCTATTATTATTTATTTGGATTACTATGGCTAAATAGTTTAAGTTGTGTATATTATTATTTTCTTGTTAGATAATCTATGTTAAGACTGGTTCCTTTGCTGGTAATTTCCATATCTGAATAATAGTTAGTTCAGGAGCACATTATAACATCATCAACATATCGCTTATATATAATGAATTGATCTTTTTCCATGAATGCCAGTATAATGTTGTCTTCCCTATTAGCCAGTGTCAAGATGCATATGGTGCTGATAGGTAGTTCCATTAGCCATATATTTTCCATCCTGTAGAACTCTAAATTTTTTTTATTATATCTTTGTCAATCCAATTGAGCACATTTATAATTAAAGCACATTTTTGAGAGTTGCACCTACCATTCTCCAATAGATTTTTTATAATATTAATGGACACCTTCTGCAGCACAGAACCATATAGCTCAGTGATATCTAGTGAGGCTAACTTATAGTCTTCTTTAATATGCTTGTTTCCTATGTATTGTACTAATTCACAGGATGATTTAATAGGGTATTTTCCAAAATCTATCTTGCACATTAACCATTCTGCTATGGTATTCCTGACCCTGTAATAGTAAGCATTTTTAAACTCCCACCATTAAACATAATGGGTAGTTCTTTCTGTGCAGTTTTATATTAGAGAACATCTGTGGAGGTATTGCAACAAACTTATTTTTAATGTTCTGCTCTATTGTAAGCTTCATTACACTTTTTTCATAGTATTGAGGTTATAAACTTGTCTTTTATGGCTTTTATATCATATGAGTCAATTTTTTTAAAATTTAATTTCTTGATTTATTGTGCTGTTTTTTGAATATATTCATTTGTATTTACCAGCACAAATTAGTTGTCTTTATCCTTATTGAAATATATGATTTTGTTCTAGTACATAAACCAGCTAATTATACTTTTATTTCAACTCATATTACCAGATTTATCCAGAATCAATCATAAAGTTTGAGCCATTTTTTTAAATATAATATCTTTATTGATATTCTTGAATTTAGCTTCAATGTCCACAATAGTTTTTAAGTGTGGATTTTTCCATATATCTGCTACATATTCTTACTGAAAATTTTGATAAATACAGCATTCCATTATTCTTAATGGTATGTCATAATACTGTATTATTCTTATCTTCCTCTGTGTATTATTTTTCAAAGTTTTTTTTTTTGCAATCATGTATTATGTATTTAAATAATTGCATTTTGATATATACAGTCATTTTATCATACTATTGTATTGATCTGTTTAGATTTATCTGGCAGTATTTGGAAAATAGATTTATCTAACAGTATTTGGTGAAAACTTTATTCTTAAGGCAGTTGTCCAAAAACATTAAACGCACTTGTAATTTTGAAATGGTCTTACTTATTTTCATTGCCATTGTAAATAATTGTTGGTTGTCCATGTTTCTATGTATTATTGATTTTTCCCTTTATTTGTATTTGTAAATCAAATTTGCATATATTTGTTTATTGCTCAATGAAGTGTTTTTTTTTTCTACTTTATAATATAAAGAGAGCACATTTATGGTGAAGTTTACCCTAATCATAGCTCTCTTAGAGAAGTCCTAAAAACAGTCTTATGACAAATTAAAGAATTTGGTAAAAAGATAGAACTATAATATAAGATAAAAGTGAGATCAATAATGGATTATGACAATAGAAATAATTGAATTTAAAATTAAAGATGAAGTAGAAGTTGTAGATAATTGTTATTTTTTGAATCACTTTTAAAACATCTAAATTAGACATAATTAGACTCACTAAAATAATTGCAAAACAATCTTTCAAATTTTTATTTATTTTTTATTGTTTCTAGAAAAATAAATATATATTACCCATGACTATATATATATTATGAAGATTAAGGTTTAAAAATTAATAACAAAAGTTGAAGTTCAATTTTAAATTGCGTTTTGTATCAAACAAAAGTAACAAAAATGGATTCAACGTTTCTAGAAATATGACATCTCCCTCACCAATGGTGAAGGTTACTCATGTTGCAAATGTATCTGTTGATGTTGCAGGCAGTAAATCAACACCTATTTGAAAGGTATATATCAATTTATCTTTACATTTTAGCTTTTAACAATATTTAGATATCTATATATTAATGACTCATACTGAATGTCTAATTGATTGGTTTACATGGGGGAAAAAAACTTCTTAAGATGATTCATAATGACAAAAATAGTTCAGTACTTATTCAATTTGAACTAAATTCTGAGTAATGGCCTGACAGGATGATATACCAATCACTGTACTATGAAACCTTTGACTACAAGAGATGTAGTAGTTGACAAACATTTTCTAGAACTCTATGTCAAAAATGTAACAACAATGAAACTAAAGCACTGTATTCATGATAATAAAAATACAACAATTTTAACAAATCCTCTCCAGGCAAATGAGTCTGCAACACCTTCCTCCTCCAAAACAAATGAAAAAGACATTATTAATTTGGATTTCCAGCTAGAGAGGATTTAGCAATTTGCAATCATTATTTTATTCTATAATAAAAATAACTGGATAACAATTTATCAAACAATTGTTTGATATCTATCGGGATTGTCTATGAGTCAGTTGCCTGGAAAAAATATCTGAATCCTGAATTTTTTTAAAAAAAGTTCTATTTTACCCAGATTTGAAGTTAAGGTCATGGCTATAGCAAGTGAATGCACTAACCACTATATCATGAGACCTCTTTATCTCTCTTTTTTTTACATTATATATATATATGTGTGTGTGTGTGTTAAAAACCTAAAGCCAAACTAGTCAATAAAAGAATTTTAATTATATATATCATTTATATTTATTAGATATAAGTTTAAGAATATAGTTAAGTAATACCCTAATTCATTGGAAATTTCATTACTTTTTTTTAGCAATATATAATTAATGTTAATGAATATTTATTTTAAAATATAATTCAGTAATGTTTGAATAAATACAAGTATAATTTATATACCTAGAAATTATGTGATTAAAAGGATTTAAACACAGACTTTCAAGCTTCCTTCAGCTATCCATTCTATCTCATACAAGTGATGTACATGATCACACATCTTTTGTGTGATCATGCTATCAGTTCTATGAGAGAGTGGATAGGTGAAGAGAACTTCAAAGTCTGTGCTCAAATCCCCATTAAATATAATTCATATAACTAAAAAAAAAAAAAACTATTTCAGCAAAAATAAGGATTAATCCAATTATGACTAGGGAGACTTTGGAATTATAAAGTATTAGTTAAAAAAAGTACATATAATATTAACCTGTGAACAAACTCGAAATACTAAATTTATCTGAAATGAAAATAGTAAATTTTGTAAGTTTTTCATAAGACAGTATCTATAGATTGTTAGAAAAAACAACATAATGATGTAAGTTTATTGTTTAATGTTGAAAACAATACATTTTTATAAACAAGAATGCTACTTAAGATTAGACTTGAAGCAATTTCAAAGAATCATGGAATTATTCAAACAAATATTTCAATTAGTAATCATGATGATAAAGCAGTAGAAATTATATATGAATAAATTGAAAGTAAAAACAAATTGTTATATCACATGGTCACTATCTTCCATGCTTGCTCATAACTGCTGTTAAAATAGGCAAAACTCTCTCCATACAGTAGTGCCACTCTAATCAAGACAGAGTAATCAATGGATGCCAGAAGTCTTGTGCATAAAATCCCCATCTAGTGCCTACTCATCCAATATCTCCAAACTAGTTTTTGGCTTATGGTCTTTGTCATTGAGGAGCCTTGGATCTGAGAGCACTGCACCTAGATCTTAGGATCTAATGCAACTCTCCAGCAGCCACCTTTTATCTCTACATAACTACAAAACTATGAGAATAAAATTGAAAACACACAGATAGTTATATGGGCTGAGCCCAGTTCAGCACCCATACATTTTGGTATCTTTGGCTCTTTTACAACCATAGCCACCACCTTTCTATAAGGCAGGATTGGTATTAAACCTTAAACCATCATATGGTCACTATCTTCCATGCTTGCTCATAACTGTTGTTAAAATAGGCATCCATTGATTACTCTGTCTTGCTTAGAGTGGCACTACTGTATGGAGAGAGTTTTGCCTATTTTCACAACAGCTATGAGCAAGCATAGAAGATAGTGACCATGTGATGTTTTAAGGTTTAATACCAATCCTGACTTATAGGAAGGTGGTGGCTATGGTTGTAAAAGAGCCAAAGACACCAAAATGTATGGATGATGAGACCCATATGACTATATAAGCTTATGAGCTTGGATTGAAATTATCTGTGTGTTTTAAATTTTATTCTCATAGTTTTGTAGTTATGTAGAGATAAAAGGTGGCTGGTGGAGGGTTGCATTAAATCCTAAGATCTAGGTGCAGTGCTCTCAGATCCAAGGCTTCTCACTGACGAAGACCATAAGCCAGAAACTAGTTTGGGGATATTGGATGAGTAGGCACTATATGGGAATTTTATGCACAAGCCTTCTGGCATCCATTGATTACTCTGTCTTGCTTAGAGTGGCACTACTGTATGGAGAGAGTTTTGCCTATTTTAACAAATTGTTATGTAATGGTAATAAGAGGTGATTGGAATGTTATAATTGAATAGAAAAAAGATGATGCAGTGATAGGAGAATGATATTAGAATAAGTTACATGTGAAATATTAATGATGAATAATGGATATTAAATACAACAGTATATAAATATGAGTAATTATTAGAAATATAAAAGCATGACTTCAACCTTTATGGTTAGTTGCTATTCTAATTAATCTACTTCACATAAAAATTTACACTTACATAATATTGCATTATTATATTATATGCAGGAGTAATATATTCATAATTTACTACTAATAAGTCATTTTTAATTTTGTTGATATAGGTTCTCAGATAGTACATGAAAAAGCTCCTTTAATAAAATCTATCCTACTAGCTGGACCTCGTGGAATAGGAAAGAAAATGTTAGTCCATGCTATTTGCCATGAAACAGGTGCTAATTTATTTGATCTGACACATACTAATCTGATTGGCAAGTATCCTGGCAAAAAAGGCTTGGAAATGCTCATGCACATGGTGCTAAAGGTGTGAACATACTGCATCTCATTTTTGGAGTAGGACATCAAAACATTTTAAAAATATTTTTTCTATTTATTCATTTTTCTATATTTTTATCAATTAGCCTATTTGTATGTATGTGTGTGTGTTTGTGTAAAAATATCTTTTGATTCATGCATATGTGTAATTTCTTACTGTTATCGTCAATGTTACATTGACATTTCAGCAGAATTGCACTGCCATTGAAATTTATTCAAGCTGATGTTGCAGATTCTAAAAATTAGCATAGATGAATCCAATAGATATTTTTACATCTTTTGCCTATAAAATTTTCACTTTAATATATATATTTTTTTAAATTTCAACTTATGCATAATTATTATGTTTGAAACAAACGTTCTAAATTGAAAAAATATATATTAATGGCTTCTTAAGAATCATTTTGATCCAACCAATGCTCTTCAGTAAAGATAATCTATGCATAGCTATTCAAATGCTACAAACTGTTGAGTCATATTTATTGTGAACTAATAAAGAATGATTAATATTTTTTACATTGTGTTTGAAAAATTATTATTATCAATAAGTGCTTTTTAAAAAACATAGCTTTTATAAAAATTTGTTTGTATAATGTTTGCCAATAAAAATATATTTATTATTATCAGAAGAATAAATTCATTGTAATTTTCAGAAAAATATTTTGATGCATGAATAGAAAAAGATGAATGGTTAAAAGATGATTATTGTCACACTTCTGCATAAAGATCATCATTTAGATATATTGGAAATTTATTACATTTAAAATCTATAAGATTTTTTAAAAAATTAATCATATCTAATTAAATTAAGAATGATTAATAATCAGTTATGTGTTTATTAAAAAGTGATTGTGAAAAAGTACTTCATAAAAATTTGGTTATATAAAGCTATCCATGAGAAAACAATTATATATTGATAACTTGGTTTTAATAAAAATAATTTTTTAAAAAATAAAAAAAAATAGATTTACAATTTTCTTTGCAGTGTTTCCTTTGGTTGTAGGAGGCCTGATAAATCAAGAAAGTTAAATAGCCTAAAATCTTTTTGTGGAAAAAAAAATCAGAATTTATGTATTGGTTTCTGAGTTATAAGATAAAAATGTATCATTATCTATGCATCTTTAATTTTATAGTGTAATCTATCACTGCAAGTGTCAAGAAAATTTGTATTCAAGTAGTAGAGACTTATATTTATTTATTTGAAGATGAAAAGAAATTTTAATTGACAGTGAGCTATATTTATTTATTCCAAAAAAAAATCAAAAATATAAAAAAGTATGTTAGAATTACTTAAGATCTAGACAAGCAGTGAAGTTTAAAAATAATTGTTTTGGTTGTTTAAAATAATCCATTTATGTAAATATACAAATAATGATTCAAATTTTAGAAATTGTCTTTGTAAAAAATACTTTCAGTTTTGCATCATTATTTTTTTTTTTCCAAAAAAAGAAAAAAGTTGAAACAAAAAAATTAAATTCAAATTCATATATTCAAAACCAAAGTATGATGAAAGTAATAAGTAAATTCAAACTATATCATTGTTAACATATTTACATAAATGGATCATTTAGTTCTAATTTTCTGCACGAAGTACCAAGACTGAATATTTTTAAACTTTATTTATATTTCAATCTACTCCCAGTAAATTTGAATTTATTTTATTTTAATTTTATTTTGTGGAATAAATCAATGCTTCTCATTTGTGTTCTGAATTACACATGAATAAATAAGATTCATGTATAAGTCTCTAGTTAAATAGTTTAAATGCCCCCCCCCCACTCCACTTCCTGGAACAGTTACTTAAAGGCATAAACAATGATAACATACATCAACAATTATTATCAGTCAGTCCTAGACCAATCGAAAAAATATGTAGAGTGCAGTTTGGAGTGGGGAAAAAACAGAAGTTTGTAAAACGTTAAACCAATTAAAAACAAAATCACATAAAGTGAAAATTAGTAACAGCAAAAATTCATTTATATGCTTTTGCTACAGGAAAAATGGCAACAAGGCCAGTAACTTAATACAGATGTGAATGCTGTAGCACATGGAAGTTACATGTAAAAAAGAGATCAGCATAACTAGAAAGGATACAAATGGTGGTAACTGTATAATACAGGGTCAGAAAAGGCAGTTTATGAATATTAAAAAAATGATAATGGATAATGATAAAATATTGATCAAAATTAAAATGTGATCAACTGATAGCCATGGAGGTTGACAGTGGGAGTGGTGTATCACTAATATCAGTCCATAATTGGTATATTATTACTTCCAGTTGTAATAAAATCCATGCAATTCAAAAAACCGACCTGAAAACATTAAATGTGAATGATAAAGTCATTAACATAAAAGGTGTAGTTGAAGTGCCATTATGTAGAAGGGAAAAATTATAGTACTACCATATGTAGTATGTGCCCCCATGAATCCCACATTAGAATGATACTGGTTCTGTGAAATGGGAGTAAAAATAATAGTTACTAATGTAATCAATAGCCACAAAAGAAAAACATTTTCTAGAGGGATCAAGAGGAATTCAGGTAAAGCAGATATATCCATAGTAAAAAAACCATTCAAGCAGCCAGTACCTAACAAAAACAGGTCAGAGAAGGTCTATGGAGACTAAAAACATAAAGAAACTAAATATGTATATGTATGGAAATCAAGAGTAAAAAATAAAATGGCAGCTCATTAGACATGGGAGGATGGTGGCTATCAATGGATCTTTGACAAATCAAAGATGGCTGGCCAAAGCAATGCCCCAGTTTCCTCCACAAAGAACTATGAAATGCTTGTAAACAGCTATTTATTATTCAAAGGCTGCATTATGAAAGGCGATCATATGCTAATACCAGTCAAGGGTAGACATAAAATAGGTACATGGTAGTCAGCCAGACATCAGCAGAGCAAAAGTTCTCACCCTTAGTGGTGTCTGGTGGCCAGATAGTAATGATGACATGAGGAAAAATAAAAAGAATGACATTGATCAGCAATCAAGCACATCTACAGATAATTCACCAAGTGAGGCTGAATCCATTTCTCACCAGTGTGTTAAAAGGGAAAACAATAAACCCCAAATACCTTAGTGACTACAATTGTAAGTTCAAAAATTAAAAGCTAATCTCAACTTGGGGGAAATAATTATATGTATGTATATGTTTAAATACACATAATATAAAGGTATAAAAATAGCAAATGGAAATAAATATTAAGTTATAAAAAAATAATAGAATTTTAAAAGACTGATTCTTTTAAAATAATGAAATAAAAATTTAATTATAAATTTGTAAGATTAGAAAAAAAAATTAATTTATAAGAAAAGTAAAAGCAGCAATGCAGTATTATAATGATATATTGAACAATCAAAGGAATTTGAGTTAGATTTCTTCCATAATAATAAACTGTAAACTAAATATAACTCATTAATTAAAGTTAAATATATCTAATAGTTTAAATTCTTATATCCAGTATGTGAGCAGTGAAAGGAGTAATCAATTTATCTGATGGATAAAATTAGGAGCCAATCAGCATTAGGGAAGGAAACAATGAAAAGACTAGGTGCAAATTGGATCAAGAAAAGAACACTTTTTTCTTGGAGCTTCACTAGTGCACATGGACTTATAGTTGGGTGCAGAATGTCACCCAGCTGAACAGTGATATCAGTGTGGAGAGCTGGCCTCTGAATTTGTAAACAGCCAGCTAAGACTTATACAGGTCGTATGGATTTTGGATTTATTATTTTTATATGGCTATGGATTTTGTATATATGTAATATAGAAAGACATACATAAATTGTAATGTTTGCTTTAACAATTACTAAGATTATTATTATTAAATGCAATTAATCTTAACCTAATAGTATCAAGTCATTACTGGGGAATTATTATAGTTGAATTAGTCTGGTAACGGGTAAGCTCATAGATAGTACAGTAAGAGATAGCTGGACATAATAAATTTGGGAATTTAGTCAGGGAAAGGAAAGCTTCCCGATAAGGATCTGGGCATAAGATTAATAAGGTGTGGACATATCAGTTGTATATTGTCCATGTTTTTATATGTTTAAATTGTACTATCACAAAGCATGGCAGTAATTAATTTAAAAAAATTATTTAAACAGTTTACTTTTAAGCATTTATTTAAATTTTAAGTCTCTATATGTTTAAACATGATAATCTAACTTACATTAAAAAAAGGAAATATGTGTGTGCCAATTATAAAAAATATCATGGATATATTATTACTTTATAAAACAATAAAAGAGATTGGAACTTTATAAAACAATAAAAGAGATTGGAAGATGACAAAATGGAAATTTTATTAAAATTAGTGTAAAATATTTTTTAATTGCATGCATATCTATTAATAATATATTACATTTGAAATTATATAACTTAGGATGAGCAGATATTTTAGTTAAGATAAATTTGAAAATTATAGTACTTTATAGAATATATTCCTTAACATAACTGTTTTCGTGAAAACTAGTAAACATGCAAATGTATACATCATAAAAAAATGTTTATTATAAAACAATATAGTTTTTATTTTATATAGGTTGGTCGTATTTTAGAGCCATCTGTGGTCTTAATTAATGATGCAGAAATGATGTTCCAAAAGAAGATTCCTAAAGCTGAATTGGTAAATTTATATATGTAAAAAACTATAAATACTCATTATAAATGCAACATATGTAAGTTCAAAATAATTTACCATTAAAATTATTTGGAACTTATATATATATATTATAATTAATTATCAGTTATAACAACAAGTTGAAGCAAATCCTTTAGTAGTCTAATTTATGCTTAAATTAAAATTTTGAAATATCTCTATGAAAAACTTTTTGTAAAAGAAAGTATTTGATATTATATAATAGGTATCTTCTGAATTGTAACAATATTGTAATTAAACATTCACAATACTAGTTTTAAAAAAAATCATTCAACTATGCTAAGCTGTCATTAACCAGAATTCAGGATTAAACATGTTCTTACTTTATATAAAGGAGGATCAAACATAGAATTGTTATCCATTCCATATTTTGTATAAATTTTACTATTAATATATTATAACGATCGGGATTTGGGTGATCAATTGAGTCTTACCGTATCTACACTACAGAGCACCACTAGGCTACTTGAACCTAGAAAATTGATAGAGTAGGCAGATTTGTGCTGTTAAAGATCCAGCTTTTACACATATATTTTATTCCGACCATCCGCCCAATGCCACTAGCTCAGAGAGACACAAAGATTTATAAAATATAATTCTTAAAATATTTTTTTCAATATTAACAAAAATAAAAAAAGCCACTGCCAGTAATAACACAAACAAACATTTATTAAACATATATATAAAATTTAGCATTATTATTTTAGTATGTTTACTTTAGCATTTAATTACATTTTTAACTTTTATTTTTGAAGTTCGCACAGATGAATTTAATATTTTATTAAAGTGTCGAGTATGAATAGACTACATAGATTGCATTTGAAAAGAAAATATTCTATCCCTTATTTAACCTTAGGCCAAAAGTTCGCAGTCAAACTAACGTCAATCCATCTGATACATCGATGTATTCAATGCAGCATGAATACGACAGCACAAATACCATACTGTCAGGAATGTACATCTGAACAGCATGGTTATAAAAGACATTGACTCTCATCCAGAACAGGAATACTACATCTGTCTGACGAGAAGAGCAATAAAAAAAATTCCATAGGAAGGGACTGCATTTTCTATCTTACTATCCCCTTCCATAGGCTAAAAAGGGATGATCCAAGGAGCAGGGAATACCATCTGTCTCCGTTGGTCAATAAGAAAGGCTTATTTCACCCGAGTGTGGCATATAGGTGATCCTGCACAAAGCGGACCTCATCCTACATTTACTAATTACACCAATATATCCAATCCATTGACCCAATTTAACTACGAAACAAATAACCTAAGATTTACCCTCCCTTAATTAAACTAATATAACTTTACGAATCTATGCAGCCATTTATGCCCGACTTAAATTTAACATTTATATAATTTATTTAAAAGAAAAAAAAATCATAATAAAAACTTAAAAGAACAGAAAAAATAAATTAATGGAAATGATTTACAAAAAATAATAATACATTCAATAAAACAATTATTACTAACTGATTAAGTTTGGTCAGATAGGAATTTCTATTGCAATAATTTAAATACTGGGAAAGTTTATACTTAGTGTTCATTAATTAACTAATGTTCTTAAGGTTTTAACATACTGGAAAAGTTTCTTTTTTAGAATTAAAGTTCATTAGTTAGAGTTCTTACTGTTTTAAAAATCCATGCTTAACAGTTGCTTGCCATTTGGAGCCAGCGTTAATTCCCCCAATGTCCTGTGGTCCTCAATATAGGAAAAACGATGTCATTTCTCTTTCCTTTTAGCAAAACTGAAGGGATTGAAGAGTGCGTCTTTTCAATCCCTTCTCCTTCAACTCTCTCCGCACTAACACATATAGTCACATCTCTATCTTCTCTCCCAGCTCTTTCTTCACTAAAATTTATTTCCAAACTTTTTCTTTTTATATTAATTTTGCGGATTAACTCAACATTACGTCATGATGATGATGACCCTTTCATTGAGGTCCATTTCCTGAGGGATTTCTTTTATTGGCTATTAGTTTCTATTGTTTTTTCTCTCCTATCTGACCTTTACTTATACATTTTGAAATGCCCAAAGGCTAGTTCACTTGGACTAATTAAAATAATCATTTCCATTTTACAATAGCATTAATTAATTTATTGTATATTCTTAAAGATATATTTTTATCTTTAAATCTTTTAAGTTTTTGCTGAAAATTTAGTCTTAAAACTTTTTTTTTTTATAAAGTTTTCTTTTGGTAATTTTTCATCTGTGCAATTTTATATATATAACGTTTACATGACTTTTAACTTTCAATTTTTATTTCTTACAAAAGTTTTTATTTGCGAACTTTTCAATGTCTAATTTTTAAAATAAATAATGTAATGGCATGTGTGCCCATTACATATCAGTAAACTTGCTGTAAAAAAAAAACAAAAAAAAAAAAATTTTACTTAGGGTTAGTAATTACGGTAACATGATTAACGAAGACATTTACAAAGACATTCGGTTAGTAATTTTTACAAAAAAGACTATATACAAAAAAAAAATGTTTACTATCATTTTCCTATGCACCATCTACATTTACACTTGGCCTCCTCCCCCCAAGAATTCTATTTTCTCTATATTTTATTTCTAACAAATGGCATGACAAGCAAATTATATAAATTATTTATTTAAGGAGGTTGCATTGAGGTAAATATGTTTTAAGAAATAATGGGTTTATATGTGTATATTTGCAGCACAATTATAAATACCACCAACTTATTTATGATTGATTGAAATGCTTAAATAGGGTTACTCTGAAGTAAATTCCCAAAAGGCACTCATCGTAAGGTACCACATTTACAATCATAAACTTACGTGGCTGTGCATGCCTATACACATAATTAAAAAAAAAGAAACATATTAATTGCAACCTTTTGACTTTTTTTAAAAAAATTAGTTTTAAAATTATTAATATCTTTTCTATTTCATTTTTAATATATGTGCTATTTCTTTCTGGCAGTGCTTTTATAAGATTTAAAGTATATGGTTTTATGTAAATAGATAAAATTATTTCATTTTGAAAAAAGAAATTTACTCAGGGTACTCGTGGTTTATTAAACATCAACTCACATTGGGTGGCCAATTATAATGATCGGGGTTTGGTCAATTGAGTCTTACCATATCTGCCGTACAGGGTACCACTAGGCTACTTGAACCTAGAAAATTTATATAGTAGGCAGATACGCAAGTTAAGATACAACTTTTCATTTATATTTTATTCCGACCCTCAGCCCAAGTCACTAGCTCATGAAGCAGCAGAGATAAATATAAAATATAGATTCTTATTAAAATATTTTTCAATATAAAAAAAATAAAAAGCCACTGCCAGTAATAACACACACAAACATTTATTAAACATATATATAAAATTTAGCATTATTATTTTAGTATGTTTACTTTAGCATTTAATTACATTTTTAACTTTTATTTTTGAAGTTCGCATAGATGCATTTAATATTTTATTAAAGTGTTGAGTATGAATAGACTACATAGATTGCATTTGAAAAGAAAATATTCTATCCCTTATTTAACCTTAGGCCAAAAGTTTGCAGTCAAACTAACGTCAATCCATCTGATACATCGATGTATTCAATGCAGCATGAATATGACAGCACAAATACCATACTGTCAGGAATGTACATCTGAACAGCATGGTTATAAAAGACATTGACTCTCATCCAGAGCAAGAATACTACATCTGTCTGATGAGAAGAGCAATAAAAAAAAAAAACTCCATAGGAAGGGACTGTTTTCCATCTTACTATCCCCTTCCATAGGCTAAAAAGGGATGATCCAAGGAGCAGGGAATACCGTCTGTCTCCGTTGGTCAATAAGAAAGGCTTATTTCGCCCGAGTGCGGCATATAGGCGATCCTGCACGTAGCGGACCTCATACTACATTTGTTAATTACACCAATGTATCCAATCCATTGACCCAATTTAACTACAAAACAAGTAACCTAAGATTTACCCTCCCTTAATTAAACTAATATAACTTTATGAATCTATGCAGCCATTTAAGCTCGACTTAAATATAACATTTATATAATTTATTTAAAAAAAAAAATCATAATAAAAACTTAAAAGAACAGAAAAAATAAATTAATGGAAATAATTTACAAAAAATAATACATTCAATAAAACAATTATTACTAACTGATTAAGTTTGGTCAAATAGGAATTTCTATTGCAATAATTTAAATACTGGGAAAGTTTGTACTTAGTGTTCATTAATTAACTAATGTTATTAAGGTTTTAACATACTGGAAAAGTTTCTTTTTTAGAATTAAAGTTCATTAGTTAGAGTTCTTACTGTTTTAAAAACCTATGCTTAGCCATTGCTTGCCATTTGGAGCCAGTGTTAATTCCCCCGATGTCCTGTGGTCCTCAATATAGGAAAAACGATGTCATTTCTTTCCTTTTAGCAAAACTGAAGGGATTGGAGAGCACGTCTTTTCAATCCCTTCTCCTTCAACTCTCTCTGCACTAACACATATAGTCACATCTCTATCTTCTCTCCCAGCTCTTTCTTCACTAAAATTTATTTCCAAACTTTTTCTTTTTATATTAATTTTGTGGATTAACTCAACATTACGTCATGATGATGATGACCCTTTCTTTGAGGTCTGTTTCCTGAGGGATTTCTTTTATTGGCTATTAGTTTCTATTGTTTTTTCTCTTCTATCTGACCTTTACTTATACATTTTGGAATGGCCAAGGGCTAGTTCACTTGGACTAACTAAAATAATCATTTCCATTTTACAATAGCATTAATTAATTTATTGTATATTCTTAAAGATATATTTTTATCTTTAGATCTTTTAAGTTTTTGCTGAAAATTTAGTCTTAAAACTTTTTCTTTTTTTTTTGTAAAGTTTTCTTTTAATAATTTTTCATCTGTGCAATTTTATATATATAACGTTTACATGACTTTTAACTTTCAATTTTTATTTCTTACAAAAGTTTTTATTTGCGAACTTTTCAATGTCTAATTTTTAAAATAAATAATGTAACGGCGTGTGTGCCCATTACAATATATAATCAAAAGATTCACAACTCAGCTAGACTAGTCAAAGAAAATAAACTCTAAAACACAACCAATGGTTTCACTACTACAAGCAGATTTCTCAAGTGTAAGGAACTACAAGTTAACATATTTATACTAAACTTAACCCACAATTTCACTTACATTCCATACACCCTTAATATTAAAAGAACTTTTAAATAAGTTAATTGCTTCAGAATCATAAATTTTTAATAATAAAGATTCTCTAATTCTTTTTTTCATTTCAATTTTCTCAAAGAAGACAACCTTAGCTTCATCAAATTTAATAGTGTGACCTGTATCTTTTTCATGTATATATAAAGCAGAACTAAGATATTTATTTCTAACCTTTTGTGTATCTTTATTCTTTTATTTAAGCTCAAACTACTCTCACTTATATATCTTTTTGCAAAAATAAAGGATAATATATTCTATTTCAGGAACAATCTTTTTATCAAAAATTTAATTCAATAAATTATTCAAAGTAATATCCCTTTTCCAAGCAATTGTCTTATTTCCAAACAAGTTACTATTTTTATATGCACTTCTATATGAAGACAATTTAAATGACAAAGAAATAAAATCATATTTTTCTTTATCTTTTACATAATTAAAAATATTCTATCAAATAAAATACTTTTAACAAATTTATCAGAGTAGCCAACACTCACATTATCTTTATGAAATTGATCTTTTTGAAATAAAGCTACCTTGTTAGAATTATTTAATCTCTTATTTTTATAACAATAATTTCTTAAAGCAGCTACTTTATGAGCTACAAATTGGTAGCTATCAGGTTTAATTATAAATCATCTCCTCACTCTTAACATAATGTCTACATACCAAACAATTATTCTTTACATTTCTAATCATCAATAAATCTAAAAATTTTAATTTAACAAAATCTAACCCCCCTCCTTCTATAACATATTCTATAGAAGAATCAAAACAATTAAACTCACTTAGCAATGCTTTCAATTTATCATTCTCAACTACAAACAAACAATTGTCAATATATCTAACAAATAATTTTGAATGTAAACAATCCTTCTTAATAATAATTCCTCTTTTTTTTTCCAAGATGATTTTATTTGACCTATAAGTCATTACAAAAAAGAAAACAAAAACAAAAAGATAACAACAATTAACTCGGTGATGTTACAGGGTGATATATTCAGAGAAGAGTCTGTGGATGCAAGGTGAATATTATTCATCTAGTCTGTTTTTGCAAGTTATGGTTGGAGGGTTTTATTAAATCATAATAGTTATTTTCATGTAAATTATTTAGGGGTTGGTTGGAGAGGTGCTGTTTAGGCCAGTTGTGAATTCCCAGGTTGATATGGCCAGGTATGGATCAGCCTCTCTCTTGTCTGTTTCTTGGATATTTTTAATTATGTTGAGGAAGCAGTTATTGAGTTCATCAAGTGGTAATTTTTGAAAAATCACCTTGCATCTGGTCAACCAGATGGCAAAGTTTATGTAAGTGGCAAGCCTGATTTCAGCAAAAATGCCTCTATTTAAAACCCCTTGAAGAGATGTTAGGTCTGGACCATTATTATCAATGTGTTTCTGGAAGTTTTGTCTTAGTCCTTGCCAGACTGGACAAAGGCGAAGGATATGGTCCATGTCTTCCGGGCTGGAAAGACAGAGACAACATATGGGATCTATGCGGAAGCCTCTTCTATTAAGAAATATAGCGGTGGAGAGGCTACCAAGGTTAATTTTGAGAAGGAAGTCTGTGTGTTTAGGTGCTAGTTTCAATCTACGGGCTAGTTTGTGCAGTTTGTTTATGTCGATGGGGAGGTAAGTGTGTACCTTTTGGGTATTTGAGTTGGATAGGTTGAAGGTTTCCCAATAGGTTATTTTTGAATTGAACATGGTCGCAGAAGGTACTATGTGCACAAAAATGTATGAGATCTGTGTTTGAAGCCAGATGGGAGTGAACCTCAGAGGGGGTGGTCTATCAGTGGGAAGAACTTCTTTGGGAAGTGGACATTGGAAGGTCCTGCAATCAGAGTAAAGTTTATGGATTAAATTGTAAGTTCTCTGTATTGCAAATACTTTTATTGAATGCAGTCCCAGTCCATTCATGTCTCTTGGCTTTTGAAGAGTGCGCAGACTGATAAATGATCTGTGCCCACCTCTACAGAGTCACAGACAGTGGGATTCTACTTTTTTAATGAAAAAAGCTTCTGTTGGTTTAAAACCCGCAAGATAATCTATGATCTTGGGAAGTATGAGAGAGTTTAAGAGTGAAACCTTTCCAAATGTGGTTATGTATATTCTTGAAAGGCATGTTATGGTGATGTCTATTTTATTTAGTAATCTTCATTGTATTTCCATCCTCATTGCTGTAGGGGATAGTGACATACTGAATCCCAAGAAAGGCTGAGGCATAGCTTGTAATGAACCTGTTATCCTGTTAGCTGTCTTGATATTCCAAATTGCCGATTTGCTCCTGTTAACTGTAAGCCCATGCGTCTGAGCATAGTGCTGTAATAGGCTTTCAAGAATGTTTATTTCTTCATGTGATTTAAGAAACACCACCACATCATCCATGTAGGAGATGTGGGAGATGTTTTCATTAAGAAGAGGGATGGAGATCCCAGGGAGTGCATCCTCAATGCTCAAAAGCAAGGGATTTATATAGATCATGAAGAGGAGAGCACTTAATGGTGCTGGGGAATGGAGATGCAGGGTTTGAACCCAGGGGCAATTCTCCCATTTAGAGAAAAAAATCTCTCGATTTGCTAGGAGATTCTCTATGATCTGAATGTATGCCAGAGGAACCTGAAGGACCTCTAATTCGCCAAGTAGTACATCTATTCGGACAGAGTCAAAAGCTCCGGTGAAGTCTAGTTGGACTGCGACCGGCTGGGATTGTTTTGTTCTACGGATATGATCAATGAGGAGTCGAAATTGGCTGATAGCATCACCGGTCGATGAACCCCTCTTAGCATATTGATGCCTGGAAAGCTTTGATATGATTTTCTGTTGAATTTTATCTTTTATAATGCTTTCGATAATTTTGATTAGGAGAGGAACCATGGATATTGGCCTAATGTTATTTAAGTCTACAGGTAGATCTTTCTTTTTTATGAAAGGGACCACTGATATAGGATAGATCCCTGGAAGATGTAGGCTATCGGTGGCTAAGAGATCAATGATTCCCCTTGTTACATGTGTGGTAAATTTTTCCAAGTGTATCAGAAGAAATCTAGGAATTCCATGCATGCAGGATGGGTGTGTTTAGGCAGGCTTTTAATTTTGGAGATGATATCAGCTTCAGTAATGCTGTGAGAGTTATTTGAATCTTTCACAAATTTGTGTCATCTGGTAACAGATCCAATGGGCTGTAGTTTGGTGGAATAATAATCCCTAATTTTGTTTAGCATACTGATGCCAGAGTAAGTGATACCATCAAGGCACAAAGAGGAGGGTGTGTGATTTCTTTTTCCTGACCCCAGGGCCCATCTGATATAGCCTGGAGTCCAGCAATCTTGTTGTTTCAGATAATTGTGTGCTCGCTTAACACGAATATATTCCACAAGAGTCATTCTGGTTTGTTTATATGTATGTTTTAAGCATAGGATTTCTGGGATGTAGTGTTCTGTAACTTGGATGCTTTTCAGCTCAGATGTAATCCGATCAAGTTCTGAGAGTAATCTTAATGGCCCTTTCTGGTATCTATTGTATTGGTTAATAAACTTTTGTATTGTGGTTATGAATGTATTCCATCCTTGTAATGCTGGTAGATTCCATATCTTCTGTTCTTGAAAGGTGATGTATATGTCTGAGATTAATTGGGGGGGGGGGCACATTGTGCCTGTTGAGTAATCTCATCATCCAGGGGAAGTTGGTTGATGTATAAAGTTGTGGTTGCAATTTGATGATAGCTTGAACAGCGAGATGATCTGAAAAGGTAATAGGCCAGAGCTGCATATCTAAGAATGAGTTCATTTTGGGAGAGTAGAATATGAGGTCTATGAGCGAGTGAGTATTTCTGGTATAGAAAGAGAAGGCTCCTTAATTGAAGAGTGCCTTCCCACTGTGTATGTTTCTAGTAACCAACTTTAAATATTTTTTCTCAAAATGGTCAAAAGTGTGGTTGAAATCACCAAGCCAGATAACTGGACTGGGTTCATTCTAATTGCTATGTTTATATTATGTATAACTTTGTGTACTATTTGTTCATCTTTAACCAGATACACATTGATAAGAGTGAACAGAAAACCCTGGATTTGTATAGTAGCAATAATGCAATTGGTATCTATGTGGAGGATTTTGAAGAAGTCAATAATTGAGTTTCTATTGATGATAAGAGCAACCCCAGCGGTAGCTGAGATGGAGAAAGAATATATGAAGTAACCAAAGCTCTCAATTGTTTTAATTATTGTGGGGTCTGTGTGAAGGTGGAGTTTGGTTTCTGATAAGCAAAGTATATCTGGTTTTTGGAGTTTGAACCAATGTGAGATAGCAAACACCCTGTCTTTGGAGTTAAGCCCCCTGATGTCGAGTGACATTATTGTGAATGACATTTTGAAGTAGGTTGCTTGGTTTCTTGTTTCTTAGCTAGAAGACTTGCAGTGAGCTGGTTGTCTTTTTGTGTTAGGCAGACTTCAGGATCAATTGATGGGATCCATAATGTTAAGTCTTGGGGGGCTATTTCCCAGAGTCATTAGCTTCAGGTTGGGTATATGAGTTTGATGTATTGTCATTATCTGATTTTAGGGATTCATCTTTCCGTTTTTTATGATTGGGACTGGCATTGCCGGGTAAGTCATCAGAGTTTGAGGTGGTTTCATTTAAATCAATATTTCTACTATTGTTATTGTTGTGAACCAAGGTGGTGGATTGTATGTTTCTGTTCCTGCACTTTTTCTTTTTACACAGTGTGGTGAAGTGTTTAGGGACATGGTCAGGCCCAGAGTCTGTGTGGCTTGCAGTTTCTTTTTGTCTAGTTTCAGAATCCATTTCTTCTTGCTCAAAGTCAGAACAAGTATCTGTTGAAGAGAAGTAAGTTTTGCTTGTCTTGTTTTGATGTGTTTGGTGGCATCCATTTGGGTTGGTTTCTTGGCATTGGTTTTGATCTTTTATGTTGTTTTGATGAGAATCGTTTGTCGAATGATTATATGTTTTCAGCTTGATCGAAGTCTCATGCTCTAATTTTATATTTCGATTATGTTCTATTTCGGGTATTGGTTGTTGCATGTTTTGCTGTTCTTGTATATGCTCTTCTTTTGAGCCACACCGATGTGACCGACCCGCAAAGGCACCGCAAGCGGTGCAGTGTCTGGAGGGGCAGTTGTGCAACTGGTGTCCCATCTTCCTGCATTCGAAACATTGCGATTCTACTCCCCAGAATGAGATGAAAAGAGGCACTCTTCCAATATGGATTGTGGGGGGGGATATCTATACTATTCCTTTTTTTAATGTAATTTGAAAGAGTGCTATGTTTTATGGAACTTCTTCTTGTATTCCAGGGACCCTAAGATATTTAAAAGAAGTGATTTGTCCATAAGGCATAAGAAGGTTTTGTAAGTCAGAAATGTTGAATCCCAGACCACAATTTTTTACCTTGGCACTTATGGAAGTGTTACGGACTATGTTTGGATTAATGGTAATTAGGTATCTGTTATCAAGTATCCTATATTTATTTTTAAAAGCTTGTTTTGCCATGATGTTCATAAATTGGAGGATTAGATAGCGAGGGTTGGGGTGATATGACATCCTCTGAATAACTTTCCAGAGATCTTGGGCTTTTAGCAGATTGAAGAGTTTACTGGTTGGGAATGGGAATAATCTTAGTAAGTGGTCTGTAGTGGACAGAATGAGCGAGGCTTCATCATTGAAGGTAGCAAAAGATTTTAGTAATCCTTGTGGCATGGCTTCATTGAATTTGGTAACTGTTTGAGCATAAAGCTGATGATTATTGAGTTGGTCATGAGAACTGTTTGATGGATCATGTGTAAACATTCCTGTGTCTGATGCCTCATCCAACTCTCCCATCAACTCAATCAATTGTTGTGTGGCTTCATTATTATCTTGCAGATTGTTTGAATTGTGTTTTCTGTTACTGATTTGTCATTATTATTAGATTTTACAATGTTTGCATAAGTGTTGGCTGTCATATTATCTTTTTGTGTATAATCTGGTTTAGTTGTATATCTTTGTGATTGCTTAAATTGTTCATTTGTTGTTTTATTGGGTTCATGATTATTGTCTTGATGTATGAAATATCCATTGTTTTGCTTTATTTGAGAGGAAGAGCTGATGTCTGTAGACTCTTCACTATTAGTGTGATCTGGGTTGTTTTGTTTTGAGGCGCAAGCGTTGATGTGAAACTGGATTCATAATTTTTTCCCTTGTTCGCGGAAAGATTATTTTGCTTGATGGAACTCTTTATGTTATTGTTTTCTATAGTATTCACGTGATTGACGTTAACTGATCGCGTTGTTCTAATTTGACTTGCTTTTTGCGTATTTTCACCGCTGAAGATTTTAGGTTTGACTAAAGATTTTTTTATGTTTTTCATTTAGAGTTGATTTAACTATGTGATGAGGAGTTAATTCTCCATCAGAAGGGTCTTGTAAAGGGTTTCCTTCTGTTTTTGTGTTTTCTCTTTGGTATGAAGAAACTTATCCTTGTCATTTTCCCTTCGTGTTTGTTTTCCAAGTTTTAAAGTTTTGTCGTTTAATGCGCTGGTGTTTATTTTAGAATCACTGTATTTTGCTTTTGATAAGTTATTCGATTTGTTTTGTTTTGTTATTGGGAAATTTATATGTCTATATATTTTTTTCCCCTGATTATCCACTATAGATTTATTATCTAATTCACCACCCTTTTCCATGTTAGTTGTTGAAGGCTTGGAGCCTTGTAGGCCAGCCATGAACATTAAGAGATAACATTATTCAACTCAATCTAGGTGGAATTTAAATCAAGCTTTATGTGATCGTAATTTTTTTTTTAAAGCGAATGTAAAAGTGCAAATTAATAAAATTAGTACTTACAGTCAGTTTAAAAGCATTTTGAGGCGAAATCCTAGGTTACTTATGGGTTTCCTACTGCTGAATAATAATATTTTAAACAGTTTTTTGTCTTTATTTTCTAGATGCTTATATAATCTGTTTCCTTTTGATCATTAGATGTTATAACTAAAAAAATATTTTAACCTCTGAATGTTTAAAATTGCAAAAGTTTTAACAAGTATTTGCCAAATAAACTAAAATTAAAATAAGAAATATCTGATCTAGCTAAAACAAATATTACCAATTTGTGTTTAATATTGGTGCAGTAGTTCAATGCTACCTAATCTCATGCTAAAAGGCATTTACTCAATTGATTAGAAAGAACTTTTTGACAAGAAATATTCTGCCTACGTAGTATATTCAGGATACTATCAAGGTCTAAATCATTCAAGGACAAAATTTAAATGTGAGTAATCCTCAATGTTATAAAAGAAAGAATACTTATCCATTTAAAAAAACTCTTATGATGATTATTACAAAGGTTATAATTTCTATCAGAAACAGATTCCACATATTAAAAAACATGACTATCAGAGTAAAATTAATAGATATTTAGTTCATATAGATAACGCAAATATTAAAGTTTTTTCATATAGATATAAATGAAGCATTCCAATAAAATTTGTTCGAAGAATTTGCACAATAATTGAATGTGTAGGTATATGCATATCACTTAACTATTGCACATTTAGTATAATTAACAAGATTTTGCAATGTTATTAATCCAAAGTCTCTTTATAAATAATCTCCAATTTGAGTATATTGAAAGATTTTCCTTGAATTAGAATATTTGATTATATTTATCTGGAATATTAATGTCAAGATTTCAGGATCATTTAAATAATTTAGAATTGATAAACATGATAAATGTTTATTGTACAGATATTCCTGTGATAAATATGTTTCCAAAGAAATGATTAATAGGGTATAGAAGGATTCTGGAACTGCATTTTGAACTTGAAATAAGGAAATTCTGAGAAAAATTTTCTGAGTTAGTCTATTTTTAGCATAATTTATAGCAAAGCAGATAAGATAGAATTTTTCAGGCATAAGTTATTAGAGGTAAGTTTGAAATACGTATATTGGTGATTATTTATCTTTTCAACATATATGTGTTCAAGTGTATCAGTATTATGAGATAGTGTGGAGAGTGGTGGGTCATGTGAAAGTCTGTGCTCATATACCCTATATATTGTAATAAGTAATGTAATTCTATGTTTTGTGAAAGTCAGTCTTTACGTAGCTTCTTGTATGTAGTTTCTCTTAAAAAAAATAGTTTCAGGTTAAAAAGAAATTTGAGAGAAATTTATTAGTTTTTCCATGTAGATATATTTTATAGAAATAGATCTTAAGTTTTATAGACAAAATAAATAATTATCCTTATTTATTGAAAACAATTTCTTTGTTCAAATGAAGAATGTTGCAATATGATCATAATATGAAAATGCTAGAAGAGCTATAAACTCTCATGTTACCAGGTTAATGCTTCTAATTGGATGTTCAATTTACTTTAGTAAAACTAGAATGATACTAATTATCAAGTTTGTTCACCTATGTCCAAAATGAATTGTGTAGATTTATGAATTTGAAGATGATTATTGTCTGTTGTACTTAGCTTCTTATAAGGCATATATGCCTGTATGTAAATGATTCATGTACTTTAGTATTTAGCAAAATAAATTGTCAATATTTGTGATTGGTCAATATATAAATTTTCTTTTTGTTCATTGTTTTGTAATTTTTATTGGTCAATTTAAATAGAATACACTTTGTTAAGTAGTTTTATCAGAGAGCAATTATTTTTGCTAGGTTAGCATATTATTTTTTCATTTTATTCATGAGTGTTTTCATATGAAAACGAATTTTGGACTAGTGCATTTTTTTGTACTATTTGACAATAAAAAAGTAATATTGACTGTATGACGTAAATTTCATGAACATTGGTGAAGTTTCTGAATATGATATTTTTGATTAAATTCACACAAGTCATAGATGGTCAGTCATGTATATTAAGAAATGTTTTGCAAACTTTAGTCTTAAGATGAACTAGGATAGCAAAAAAAAATGTATAAAATGACTGATGTTACATTAACCTAGGATAAAGAGTTAACTTTACATTTAAACACCCAAATAACATAATAATCGCAAGGTTTTTTTCTTTTCAATTAATCAAACTTTTTATTTCACATATCCAAAAAAATTTAGCACTTGAATTTGCTATTCTAACAGTTCTTTAATCTGAACAGGGCATATTGTGATTTAAGAATATAATTTAGCAAGAGGAGTTTATTTTTAAAATGATTGTAAAAAATTTAATCAGACAATGAGATTGCAGAATTGCTAGTAGATAAATAGATTCTTCTGGGAAAAAGCTGTGATATAAATTTAAAAGTTGATTAATGCAGTAAGTTATGAAAAATGTGAGAAATTATCAAGCATGACTTGTGATAGTATCATTTCTGGGCATAATAATTTTAGTAAATGAAAGATAGTACACATCTATTTTTTAACTGCAGAATACACAGCAGCTATTAGGTTTTTAATATTATAGTAAGAGCAGGAAATCAGTAGCCCAACTACTAAAAGTAGATAGTACTATTATAAGATTAGTTGTAAATTCAAAGTTAAACACCTTTGTGTAACATTTCTTAAAGATGCTTGAATTAGTGTTGTGATTATACTTCATTTCTCCCAAATTGAGATTGGAAAATGGTTTGATATAATAAATTTGTAATTTTGCCCTTAAACCATTCATGTTTAGAGTGATTAAGTTTAGTTTCAAATTTATAAAAACTAACATCTATATGCGTATTATTATCATTTTATTGACAATTTTTATTTATTCTCCAAGTAAAATTTCTTTATATCCATATATAGTATATATTCATTCCATAATTGCACTTATATTATAATCAAATTCTACAACCATTTATATTATTTTTTAAAAAAAATTATTTATTGTGAAACAAAAATAATTAGAATAGTGCTGGAATTATAGAATGATGTATTTTATTTATGGATGTAGAAAATCAGATTTGTGAAGAAAATGATTATAATGATAATAATTATATATTGAAACTAATGGAAAAATTTTGAAAGAAAAAAAGAAGTTATTTATTATTTGATTAATTGTTAATTAAGTTTATTTTTCATAATACAATATTTAAAAAGTTCATAGGGTTTTGCTTTTTACCTCTATTTCTCCATTTTTAACATTACTTTTAACATTTCCTATTCATATGCGAGTTAGAAAAGTTTCACCATCAGATAGTAAAATATTTCTTAAACTATGCTTATATTTTTTATGCATTTTTAGTTTTTATTTTCATTAATGTCTCTCGCTTTATCAGTATTTTCTTAATTATATGGTTATTTTGTTTCTTTTATTATTCTCATATATATACTGTATATCTTTTTAAATAGAAGATTTTTAGATCTAAATATCAATAATTTAACAATATTTCTATATTTATACAGATGAATTTAAGCTAATAATGTCATAAAACAAAGTAATAATTAAAAAATAGAGATTGCAAATTGAAATCATGCCATCTAGTATTTGTATTTTTAAACCAAAAATTAATTTCCTTTTAACTTATTAATATTTAAATATAAAAATCTGCAAAAAATATTCTTACAGAAAATATTTATAAAGTTGTATTTCTTGCATCACATATATAACCCTTATATAATTTTGAGTAATGTTTAGTACATTATAACTGAAATTTAAAATATATGGAGAAATTAATTAAATTATTATAATTTAAATACATACAACTAATCAGAAAAATCTACCCTCTATCCTATATATATAAAATGATAAATGGAAATAGAACCAAGTGATGCAATTAACTAAAAATTCCAGATGTAAATTTCTATCATTTGAAAAATCAATAAACATTAAAAATCTAGCAGAAAGTGTCTGTAGTAAAAAATACAATATTCTGAACAAGTATTAATAAATTAATTTATATTTAATAAACTTACTCTGTCCCAATTACATATATGTTAAAGAAAAAAGAATAAAGTTGAATTTTATGAAATATTTAATTAATGCAGGAAAAATAGAATATAATTGCAATTTTATAGTTTTTGTTCCTGATTTCTCTAAATTAAATATTCTAGAGTTCTTATGTGTTTGATTTAGATTGTTATTGAAAGTTGGGAAAAGCTTAAGATATTTGAATCTTTCAGTATTTTCTTTTTTGTCTTTAGAAAAAAATAATCTTTTTTTCTTTAGCAATAAATAATCTGCTTTCAGAAATAGAACTTAAAAATATCTAACTTTAATACTGTTGAAATTCACTAGATATACTTATGATTATACCACATATGAACTTAATTATATTTTTATATACTTCCAAAGAATATTCTCCTCATTAGAATGTGCCATCAACCCTTAGTGCTATCATTTTTCTTAGTTTGATACTGTATGTTTGATCCATGTTGCATTGTGAAAGGTTTTTTTACATCATCATCATCATCAACCATTATCAATCCACTGCAGGATGAAGGTCTCTCCAAGTTTAATCATCTTCTCCGATCTTTAGCTTCTCTTCTCCACAACACCCCTGCACATTTTCTTATTTCATCCATCCATCTCACATGTGGTCTCTTTCTGGGTCTTTTACAATCTCTTGGAATCCAGTTTAAAATTTCAATTGTCCATCTATTATCATCTCTTCTAGAAATATGTCCAGCCCAACACCATTTCAATCTTTTAATTTTTTCAATAAGGTCAGTAACACCTGTTTGTTGTCTTACCCATACATTGCGTTTTCGATCTCTTCTTGTTACTCCCAACATACATCTCTCCATACTCCTTTGAGTGGTCTGAAGTCTCTGTATTGCTCTTCTGTTAAGTGTCCAAGTCTCAGATCCATAAGTAAGAACTGGTAAAACACATTTGTTAAAAACCATCCTTTTCAAACACATAGGCATATTTCCTTTTAGTATCAAGTTATTTCTACCAAAAGCACTCCAACCAAGTTTAATTCTATGATTAATTTCCTCCATTATGTTTCCATCTGTATTTTACATATAAACAAATATATTCCAGATTTTACAATTAATTCCATATCTTGTTTGTATCTGTTTAACATTTTTATTGCAATCTGACGTGAAGAATAGAAAAGAATTTGTCCAAAGAAAATGTATAAATTAGAGTCATTAACTAATGGTCTCATGCAAGCTTGAGATGAAATATAGGATTATTTATTTTTAAATTTTATTATAATTATTATTATGAATCACCAAATGCTTTGTTTTAGAATAGTGCATTGAGAATGTCTAAGCTTTGATTGTTATGATTTCATAGATTGTTCTGCCAGAAATAATGGACTGGGCATTTTGAGCTATAATATACTTTTTATTCATGGAAATATAATAGATATTTTGTCCATGAAAAAAAAAAAACATCTCATCAGCTATATGTATGCCTTCATTTAAAATGTAGGTAGCAGCATTAGAATCTTTTAGTTAGCAGGAAGCAAAATCAATAAAATCAATCTTCTTTCAATGGATTTAGATACTTAGCCTATCTAAAATATTTTCACAAATGGGAATTGTTTTTGCCTAAATCTGTGCCTGCCTAGTTACAGCTATATAATGTTATATTTATGAATATTGTTTAATATATTTACATTGTCTTAGTATAAGCAGTATTTATATGATACTTATTTTAAAATTAAGACTATATAAATATATATGTCATAAATTATGCCATAATTTATTACATATATTACTACAGATTAATTAAAATAATTACAAATCAAATATTTAGTTGAATAAAAATTTATAATTTTAAAATTTATTAAGTGTTATAAATACAATATAGATAAAAATGTGCTCTTGACAACAATAATTAATTCATCTCCCAATACTTTAATCATGAGCCATACAAATTAAGTATGAGTTATTAATAAGTTCTAGTGTAGCACCAACTAGATCCCGTATTATCTTTAGTAGTTATTACTGTCTGAACTAAAACAATCTAATAGCTATTTTTTCTACTCTGTTATTCAAATTAGTAGTATAAATTCTTAAAACTTTGAATGTAAGAGCACTAATTTCCAATATCGGTAATCTATTACCATGTTGCTGATATCCATTGATTACTCATATTACTGTTACTTTAAACTAGAAAAATCTTTGTGCTATCTTGTGTGTGTGTGTATTTATATTATTTTTTTAATCAATCTTAAGATATTAAGAATGATAGATAAATTTATACAAAATATATATATTGTAGAAAAATGAACCTCGCCGTTTAAAAAGTATTTTGCCTAAATTTATTAAAAAATTAACAGCTCAAAATCGAATACTTGTTATTGGTATAAGCAATATTCCTTACAATGCTACACTCAAACCTTTAACTAAATGTTACCAAAAAATAATTTTGATTCCAAGACCAGATTATGGATCAAGAAAATGTAAGTTAACTATATTTTCAACTTTACTAATTTTTAACTTCTAAATGTATATGTATGCATTCATTTTAAACTTAGAATCATGAATGTTTAAAATAAATGCATTTGAAGAGATTAATTGCAAATTTATTAACAATCACCACTGAAGAATATCAATGATGTTATTTTTTTTAAAAAAAAAAATGATGTTATTATTTTACCACTTCATTACAAATTTGTTATTAATATAAAAAGCAATTGAGGTAATCCTAAAAAAGGCTATCATATTAAAGAAGAATACAGTATAGTAGAAACTTGTTTAACAAATAATTTCTGCTAAAAGCAAACATAAGAACTGAGCAACTTCATCAGATTAAGGGACACCTATATCAATAATTCCAAGTAGATTAAAAAATTCCAACTTTTCTAGAGGACGTTGTATGCTCCATAGGCAAAAGCCATCATACCAAAACAAAAGTATAACTGAAATGTCCTTCTTAGATATATTGTGCTCAACTTACCATTAAAACGTGTATATAGTATTAAATATTTTCATTGTGATCCAATTTACAGCCTACTGTGCTAGATCAGACTATTATTTGTTTATAAAGACTAATCAAAAGATATAAATGAAGTATGCAAATAGGATAATTCTTGTGATCATATAGTTTCGGTGCTTTCTATATGGAGATTTTAATCATAAAACCTTGAAAAATTAATTCTTGAATAGTTTTTTCTAGTCTTTTGTGAGTTTCTGCTTTCTATAGTAGAGTACTATATATCATCATAATTTTTTATCATATTTTACCTGCAAGCCTAAGACATTAATTAAATATTGTTAGAAATTTATAATTTTGTTTAATTAGAGACAAAAATATATTATCAATTCCATTTGATATTATCCTTTATTTTTGTGGATAGTAGCAGTTTTATATTTGTCAGCAATGTATATATGTATGTGTGTGTGTATTGATATCTGAAGACAAGATGGATTAATTAAGTAACAAAGTTCTATAATTGTATTATTTTTGCCAATACAAAAATATTCTATAGAATATTCTTATTGTTTTAAGTGTATGCATTTATAAAGATTATTTTACTAATTAGTGCTTAAAAGCTCAAATATTTTATTAGACAATGAAAGAACAAGAATCTTGAACAACTTTTATATCATTTTAAAAATGTGATTCAATTAAAAGTTCTCTGTTGATATTTGGATGTTGAGATGAAATACAGACTAGTATGCTGCATCTAACAACTTAACAGAGGGTTTCCTTATAATGTTACAACTACTTCAACTAAATTAGTTGCATCTGGGATTGTCATTTTGAACAATTTCCTATAAGGAAGTGAAACAAAAAGGTACTAAAAAAATTATTTAAAATTGCTCCATAAGATTATATGATGCCAATATTATAAGACTTGTATTAACTTTAGTTTGCTGGTTGTGATTCTATTAAATATATTAACATAAATGCACATACTTGCTGGATTGAGTATGTGTAGTAGATGAAAAAATAACTTTTCAAACAAATCTTTTATAGTGAACTTGAACATGGTTTTTGTGAGAAATATAAACATCTTTAAATCCGTTATTCATGGTCTTCTTTTACATAAACAACATAAATAGGAATTTTACTATCAGTTATCGTTTTAAAATTCGTGATAGCTGGAGCATAGCTCTATAATTCAGATGCTAGAATAAATTGTTAAAGAAATACAAAAAAACGCAAAACTTTTTCAATAAGAATCATAACTTTTTACCTAATAGCTTCAATCTACCTTCAGAATAGATATTATTTTTAAATATATATAAAAAAGATTTTTTTCTTTCATTATTATTAAATAATTAATATATTACATAAGTAAATAAATCTTACTTGGGAACTACTTTCTCTACTGCCTTTCTAGCTCATAGCAATAAATTAATTCCCTCCCATCTTATTCATTGATTTTAATTGAATGTATTAAAAGTGAAAACAATAACGTTTTAAATTTTGGATTTCCAGTACACAGATAATTGTGCTGTTTTACCAGCTCAAAAGATGATTTACAGAATGTTCTTAATGTTTTGAATATAAAATATAAAGCCTACTTTATTACTTAATGTTAAAAAAATTAAAGTTCTTTATCAATCAGTGATTGAAGAAAAATCCTTAGCAACTTTTAGTTTGAATGGTTATTTACTTGAAAGTGTAAAATTAATTTAAATACCTTGGTAGTTTTATAAGCAGAAGAGTGGATTTCGATGTTGAGATACAACATAGATTCTAATGTATTACTGCTGCTTTTAACAAGTTAAAAGAGTATTTCATCATAGGGAAATAGCTACTGCAACTAAGTTAGTCTGCATATAAAACTTATATTTTACCTAATGTTGTGTTTGGTCTGGATTACAGACCCAACCAACAGTAGATAATGTAAAATAATACTGAAACAAGTATTACAATTAATATATTTATGTACAAATATATACAATACAATATATACAAATGAATATCTACAAGTTGAATATTGGAGTTTAACATAAACTCTGGCTTCTGCCTGCCGCTTCCAGCCACACCTGATGGCTTGCCTCACAGGTAAGGTCTATGACTCTTCCAGCTGTACAAGACAGCTTGCCTCGGGTCGAGAGTGGTCTTAGCAGTGTCTGATCTCTGTGGGACTTGTCTAGCTGTGTAGACTAAATAGCGTAGTGCTATCAAAGAGAATACTTGCTGCTGTTTAGGTTAACAGCTTCCCTGGGAGAACGCAAAGTCTTTTCAGGTTAGACACATTCTTCCCTGATTCTCACAAAAGGCTGACTACCCAGATCCCTGACCTTATTGAAAACCTTCAGATTCAGCAAGCATCATTGCTTATTGGCCTGTAATAATCATTGGCTATGTTTTATCTATACATCAGCCTATTGGCCTGTGGCAAACAATGCTTAATCTGATCAGATAAGGAGGCATCTGGAATAGTCCACTTCTGAGAGAGGGGAGGACTATAACATCCCTCCCCCTGGCTAAAATTTACCCTAGAGAACATAGTCATGCAGGTGTGCTGGAGGACGACTAAAGCACTTTGGTGCCGGTTCTGGTTTGCTGTCGTCTTCAGCTGTTGGTCCTCCTTGCTTGTATCTTCAGTTTGTTGGTCCTCCTTGCTTGTACTGCACGTCTCTGGAGCTTCCTTCCTTGTGGCTACATCAGTATAATCCAGTCTCAGTTGATCTTGATGGCGATGATGTTGACATCCATCTGCTGTTTCCACTAAAATAGTGTGAAGTTCTTTTTGTTGGATTATGACTGCTGGGATCCATTTAACGGATCCACTATACATTCTGCATAAAACATTAGTCCCTATTTGTAATTTGGTAGTTTTGTCCTTTTCTTGTTTTTCATCATTTGGCTCAGGTATCAGAGCTGACAAGTTGGTTCACAAAGTTCTATTACATAGTAGTTCAGCTGGAGTTTTTCCTGTTTCAGTACTCAGTGTAGATTGTTGAGTTAATAACATTCTGGCAATACGGGTGTTCCAGCTTCCTATGTTGGTCTTTGGGAGCAATTTTTTGGTCTCTTGCACCAATCTCTCAGCCTGGCCATTGCTTTCAGGGTGAAATGGTGGGCTGAAGACTAGTTCAATGCCATTATTGTCACAAAAGTTTTTAAAGGCTACTGCAATGAATGCTGTGCCATTATCTGAGACTATCATTCTAGGAAGGCCATGTGTAGCAAATAGCCTTCTAAGAGCTATTGTTGCAGTGGTCTGGAGTGATGGAACTTCCACTACCTCTAGTCACTTAGAATATGAATCAACTACTACTAATAGTAGTTTGCCTTTCCATGAGCCAGCATGGTCCACATGGAATCTCATCCAAAGGCCTTCAGGTTTAGGCCAATGACTGTTTTATCTTTTGCTGCATGCTTTGATTCATTTTGCAGTGCCAGCAGTGGTGGACTTTAGACAATCTGTGTCCAAAGTTGGCCACCATACATATGCCCTTGCAAGCATCTTCATCTGGACTATCCCTGGATGCCCATTATGCAACAGGTCGAGCACTTGGGAGGAAGGTCACTTTACCCAATGCAAATATATAAATAACCATGAACATTTCAAGCAGGAATCATAACAATAAATCACAAAGGATGAAAACATAAGAAATCCACATAATAGATAAATATCTAGGATCACTTTATAAAATGTACACAATATATAAATTCCTGTAATTTCAAATGTGGGTAAACAAATAAAACAACCTATTCAAACAGTATAATAAGCATCTATAAAATTATGTGTATAACATCAAGCACACATATATAGTAATGATTTTAAAATATTCAGAGGCATTATCTTATTTATTAACTATAAAATACCAAAATCTAACTCTTTTAAATTTTTTCTTAAAAATAACTTATTGGTGGAAGTGATTTTTTTTTTTCTAATAAAACACCTTATACGGGGGGGGGGCACTTTAATTCCCCCCCCCCCAATAATAGAAATATTTTTTTTTTATATTAAATACTTTTATTGACTACTCAAATTAAAAACATGGTGCGATGAGGTCCATAAATTAATTAAGTCAATCCCTTGTTATAAAAAATAAGGATTGACTTAATTAATTTCTAGATCCCCCATGCTTTTATTTCAAATTAAATCTAAAAACTCCAATTGTGGTCGAAGCAACAATTTTATTTCTTTTTAGTGCAGTCAATAAATGCATTTAATATTTAAAAAATTATTTATTAATTTTAAGTTTTTAATATTGGCATAGTAAATGGAAATGTAAAACTATATCCTACTTTAAATTGACTGAACATTTATGGCTGATATATATGTTGTAAGCGTCACTTACAATTCACGTAAACACTCATTTACAACTCAATACACTCTAATAAACAACTTATATAAATGGTTGAGGTCAACGTAATACATACACAAAAAATTTTTAATTTACACATATATTAGTAATGTCAATTAGAAAACCTTAGCTTTAAAAAAAAATCTCCCTAACTAGATATAATAATTAAAGATCCCCATATATATATATATAGATAGATAAAATAAAAATAAACCTATTCTTTAATAACCATGGAAACTAACTAGGACTTGAATTTTCGAACCTGAAGATGATCTAGTCCGAGCATGTACAAGCAGCCCATTGTTCAAAAGATAAAAGTTTTATGATTCAATTACTTAATTGAAAACATTAACTAACTCAACAATCACTATATATAAAAAACCCATGAAGAAAAATAACAGAAAAATACGTAGTGCATTTTCTGAAGATTCAAAGATCAAAATTGCTAATAAAAAGATGGTTGACTAAGTCAAAGTAATTATTTATTTACATAATCTTTTTTAGCAAGAAATTAATCTATAAAATCACAAATGTATACCCAAGGGAGTTTCATATTACTTAGCAACCATTCAGAATATAAATATTAGTAATTGTGAAAACTATAAGGGAATAGCAGCACATCCTTAGAATATTATCAGAAGAGTAACTGCATCTGTTAACATATATATATCACAGTATTGCATTTTAAAGCTTTTAATTCTAAATAATTTATAAGCAAGAATACGCATTATTTAAAAGCTACTCCAATGTTTTCCGGCTAAACAACTTGCCATGGAGGTCTTGTGAAGATGCTCCACTAGAGTAAAAATTAATTCATCCATCGAATACCTAATTGCCAAAATTCTATAGAATGACCTATCTTACTTTCACTATATCAGCTTGCAGAGAATAGAATGGACACTACAAGAGGGCAGCACCATACTGGAGCCAACCAAACGTGCTTTACCCTATCAATATATGAATCACAGGAGAATGAATCTACAAGATCGAGAGACTTTGCTGTGAGTTTTAGAAATGTTTTGTAGGACATTCTCAAATCAAAAGTGTTCATATAAATAAATCATCTGAACTCTAAACTTTATCTGTGAACATTGAGGAAATATATGCTTAGCTTGGATTGTTTCATTTATCAAATCAAGAAATGAAAAGGGGGATTTCAGCTTATGGGGTGAACAAATATTTTTGTTTTATAATAAATAAAATTTAGGTTCCTTTCTTGGATAAGCTTGACAGATTATCCAACTTAATATGGAAGATAAGATTTATCTTTGCCCACCTTAAGAACACTATCTACAGGACAGAATGTTTTGTTAACTTGTTATACTAAGTCTTTGTTTTTTTCCCTTTGGTATGAAAGACTAACCCTCTTGAATACATGTACTTCACTATCAACAATAGATTATTAAAATACAGGGAGTTTCTTTTCCAAGGAAGAGGAACTTTGTCAGTTGCAACAAACTGCAAGAACACCACCCACTACTACTGTATGAGTTTAAATATAAACTTGAGATGATTCTTATTTTAAATTATAATAAATTTATAAATACTTAGTGCTAATAATGCATACCTAATAGGGATAGAAAGGGGATGGTTTGAATAATCAATTATCTTATTATATGTTAGGGATGCATGCCAGGCACTCACCAAGTTGTTAGGATTCCTGTTTGAATAGTTCTTAATTTTTCTTTGTTAAAATAAAACATGTTAAACTATTTTGAAACTTTGAGAAGTCTGATTTATCAAAATCATTCTATTTTAGCATGATTATATATTATTTAAATTATATGCACACACATACTCTTTCCTTATAATATTTTAGTAAGGTTGGTTGAAAGTCATTAATTCATTGCATTTATATAGAAGTGAGGATATTGTTATTTATGTAGATTCATTCCTGAAGAGAGTCAACTGCAACTTCTCCGAGTTTAAAATTGTGGTATAATGGAACCTGAAAGAGTAGGAAGTGGGTGAACTGATATAAATTGTGTTCAGATTTAATGCGTAATCATTTGAGCTAGGCTCTTCATTGCATCACTCACTGCATCCTACAAAAAGACCCTATGTCTGACTAGTAAGATGTGATTCCCCTCTCCCACATGGAAACTGGACCATTACATTTTGATGCCCAAACTTTAGGGGCATGAAACAGGGGGTTGCCATGAACTCTAACCATAGTATAAAAAATATGGATTAACACCAAGGTGGATCCATCAGGATAACAACAATGAATACAATCAACTGAAGGAAACTCCAAATTAACAATAAGTAACTATAAAGGGATGAGAAGATAACAAGGTAGCCTCATTTTAAACATTAACTGTTAACGAATATAAAGGTAATCAGAGATTTCAAATTAGTAAATAATCATGTAAATAAAATTTATAAAGTAAAAGAGTCAGACAAATTAAACATACTTAAAATGACTTAGGTATTAAATGACATTAGTAATAAAACTTGCTAGTGAGATGAATTAATTTGAAGCATGAATGGTAAAACTAAACACATGATCTCATGACAACCATTTATTATACTCAGAGAAACAAGGAACAGTTATAATGAAAAACCAAATAAATTAAGGATTAATGTTACATAGAAACAAAAAGTGCTTGGAGAAACAATTTTAAGCACTAGTAGCTATGAAGAAGGAGATCAGAGTAGAGCTATTGGGAAGGGTTGATACTAACCCAGGTACTGGAGGGATTACTAGCTGAAATTAACCACTCTATGCAACTTCATGTCACAGACATGGTGATACCTCAAAACCAAGGAGCATTCAAGGAGACAGCTTCACCCAAAATCGAAATAGCCCAGAATACCAAAAACCTGATGGATATGAAAGCCAAGGGACAAATACTCCACACCCTGGTAGCCCAGCTAAGCAACATGGGAGCTTGGATGGATCAAATGAAAGGAAAGATGGGAGCTCGTTCAAATGGAGATAGGAAATAAGATGGCTCAAATGAAAGAAAACATGGGAAATAAGATCGACCATGAGATCGATCAAATGAAAGAAGAGATAGGAAATAAGGAGACCACAGGATGGACACTTTGAAAGAAACACTAAAATCAAACTTAGAAAGCATAAAATTCTTCCAAGTTAAAGACCTCAAAAATAGATTGTCACATGGTATGGAACAGCTATCTATAGAGTTGAACACCATGCAACAAGACAATCAAGAGATGAGGCAAGCAATCGAGGAAATTAGAAGGGATGTCTAGGATAAAAATGTCAGATGTCAGCAGAGTTTTAAATAATTTCAGATTAGCATTACTGATTAACTCAATGCCAAATATGATAAAATATAAAACCAGAGAAACATTTAGGGGTGAAATATGTGCTGAACAGGACCAGTTGCAAACAAAGGTAGAAAAGGAAATACAAGAGGTGGACAATAAAATGGATCAATTGTACGCAAAGCAAACCACCAATATAGAGATAGAGGATAGATCATTAGAGAATATTGATATTGAGTTGAAGAAGCTGGAAGTCAGAGTGGCCTACATAGAGAACAGAACTACTGAAAAGATCCCCCTTGAAAATAGTTGGTAAAAAGTTCAACCAGATATGCAATTGAGTGGACCATTTGGCTGAGACCCTCAACCAGAAACTTAAGGTCATGGAAGCCCAGTTATCTCATAGGACCCCAACCCTCATGGATCAACAGACCAATACAGAAGAGAACAACAGGGGAGGACATCTTGAACTTGCTGTAAAGGATCCACAGAGGCTAATGAACCTGATCATGGATTTATCTATAAGTCAAACTGAATCCAATGCTGAGAGTTACCCTTTTGCCTTTAGCCTTGAAGGAATAATTCCAAGTGTATACCATGTCAATTAATCTGACCAGATACCCCATACACTAATGAACTGGCAAGAAACATATTAGACAAACACACCACCCAGTACCATTAATCAGTTTGTGTGATTGAAGTGTTCAAAGGCATTACATTCGAAGTCCCCATCGAACATTTGAAGGGCCTTCACCTATACTTTGTGATGAATCACACTTTATCTGAAGGGGAGAAAATCATCACATATAGTTACCTATAAAGAGATACTCTCACATGGTGGGAGTCATTATTTCAGATCACCACCCACATTTGAGGTTTACAAGACTCTTCTAGTCAAAAATTTTTGGAACAGGGATAGACAGGGGAAACTTAAGTACTTTTGTTGCCAGGTAATCAGGCTAATGACCTTGAACATGTATCACCTGAGTGAGAGTGAAATGATCAGATTTAATGTGTAATGCTTTGAGCTAGCCATTGGAGATGGATACAATCATTGATCAGGCTCTTCATTGCATCACTCACTGCATTCTACAAAAAGACCCTAGGTCTGACTGTAGTAAGACGTGACTCCCCTCTTCCATGTGGAAACTGGACCATTACAATATATATGACTAGATATTTATGTTATAAGTTAAAATATATATTTATTATAAGTATATATTAATACATGTGGGTATACTGTAAATGAACATAATACATATAATTTTATTTTAAATGAATATCACACATATAGTATATGTAAGTCATTAAATATCTGCACTAAGTTAATATATATACTCTTTAATGTTATATGAATTTCTCTTTTGTACTCTTAATGTATGTCAGTCAACATCATAAACTAGGTTTTCTATTTAAATTGATATATTTATTTTTATTTTAAAACAGTTGTTTTTGTAAAAAAAAAAAAAATGCAAAAAAAAACAAATTGGATCTTTTTTAATTTTTCAAGATTGTTTTAAATAACACAATTTTTCTAGTTTACTTTTTTAAAAAAACAATTGTTTTAAAATAAAAATAGAAACACTTTTAAATAGAAAACTTAGTTACTGATTAATTCTACATATATAATTATGTACACATACTAAATATGATGTACACATTAAGAGTTTAAAATGGTTTAAAAAAATATTAAATTGAAAGGAAAAAAATATATAAACTGCCCTCTCACAATCATTATTTGAAACAAATAAAAATTCTAAAAATAATTATTAACTGTAAAACATGAAATTATTGAATATTTTTCATATTTTCCCCACCCTCTTCCATATCTATCAAATTAGTTGACATACTGAAAAGATAAGTGTTTCAAATGTATTAGGGTGTTATAACTTAGTTATATTATTTTCAAGCAATTCTATTAAATTTAAATATATTAAATCTCAATTTTAAAATTTCATTCTAACTTGAAAAAGATCAAAAGATTTTCCAAAACTAATAAAAGCATTTAAAAAGGGCCTTTTATGAAGGGAAACAAGATTAAACTTTTTTTAAAAAAAGATTAAAACTACCAAGCAATATCAGATATCTATTGAAGGTAAAACTTATAGTAATATTGATTTAAAAAATGTATAAAGTAGACAAACATATAAATATATAATCATATCATTTAACTTATTTATCACTGGCTTACTAGTAATGTCTTATATATAGTAGAAGTTTACTTTTAAGTCCCAGAGAAAAGATGGTCATGGGTTATTATTTTCTGGAAAAGTTGAATTATATAAATGTACATATGCACAGATGTAGGTAATACTTTCCATGTCTTCACTTACCAGTTTTGATAATCTTGTAGAGTTTTGTCCTAGTATTTTTTTCATACTGAGAAATACATTTGATTGAATGACATATTTGACAGTAGCTAGCAGTCTGTTGCTTTCTCAGCAAGTAAAGTTAGCATTGGTGGGTATAGGCTACATACTGGAGAGTGAAATTCATTTTCTAGCATTTTAGCTATTCATAGTTTTAAACATGGCTACTGGTAAAAGTTTTGGATACAAAAGCTGAAATGGAAACCAGCAGAATGCTAATACAATTCTGAACTGGTCTTTTAATAGCATTAAATTTTTAATTAACAAAGCCAGTGATTAGCTGTTTACATTTTTTAAATCTAGATAAGTCAGTAAATATTTCATCAATAGATGTACTAGAAATTTCTTACTGCCTTAAACCAATAATTATTTTATCAAAAATTTATTAAATTAGCTAAATCTGTAACACTTGAAATATCAAAATCAGGAACAAGGCTGGTTTTAATTTATAAAAATGAAATTAAGAATTGACAAAGTTTTATAGATTAAATATCTTACTGTAATATAAATTTTAAACAGATTGATAATAATTTTGGTTACAATTTTTTTATCAACTAAAATAACATTGACTAACTATAATAAATGCAAACCTATTGTGCGTATGTATATAATACGAGCATATATTAAAAAAACTTATAGAAAGATTATCTCAATAAATATTAATTTATTAATTAATGTTAAAAAAATTCAAGTTCTTTATCAATTAATGATTGAAGAAAAATCCTCAGCAACTTCTAGTTTGAATGGTTATTTACATGAAAATGTAAATTAATATAAATATCTTGATAGTTTTATAAGTAGAAAAGTGGATCTTGATGTTGAGGTACAATACAGACTCTAAGGTGCTACTGCTGCTTTAAACAAGTTGAATTATAGAGTATTTCATCATAGGGAAATAATTATTACAACTAAGCTGTGTATAGAGCTGCCATTTTACCTAATTTATTATATGGAAGTGAAACTTGAACACACTATCATGGCAATTGAAAGACATAAGAAAAGTTTTGTTTAAAGTTGCTTTACAAAATTTTAAAAATTTAATGGCAAAATCATAATGAAACAGTATGTTCTTCACTTTTCTGGATGTGATACTATTGAATCCATTATTGTAAAATGATTAGGCATGTAAAATGAATGAACAATGGAAGACTTCCTAAAAGTGTGTTTTACAGTGAACTTCAGCATGGTTTTCATGGGAAAAGCAAACCCCCATCTAGAACATAACAATTATCTAAAAGACATTCTAAAGAAGGGCATTGTCAGTTGTTTCAATTGGGAAAATATGGCAGAGAATAGAGAATATTGGAATACTACAATTAATCATGATATTGAAGTACTTTAGAAAGAAAGGTTTTCTGCTGAAGAAATTAAGACATCATAAAATGTCAAGTAAATAGAAAAATGGACCATTATGTTCTATATATGACTATATTTATATTTCAAAAATTGGTTTGTATAATAATTGCAAATTTTATTTTCTATTTTGTTTCTTCCTTTTTTTTTTTTTTTGGATTTGGAATGGCCATCATCATCATCATCAACCATTATCAATCCACTGCAGGATGAAGGTCTCTCCAAGTTTAATCCATCTTCTCCGATCTTTAGCTTCTCTTTTCCACAACACCCCTGCACATTTGCTTATTTCATCCATCCATCTCACATGTGGTCTCTTTCTGGGTCTTTTACAATCTCTTGGAATCCAGTTTAAAATTTCAATTGTCCATCTATTATCATTTCTTCTAGAAATATGTCCAGCCCAACTCCATTTCAATCTTTTAATTTTTTCAATAAGGTCAGTAACACCTGTTTGTTGTCTTACCCATACATTGCGTTTTCGATCTCTTCTTGTTACTCCCAACATACATCTCTCCATACTCCTTTGAGTGGTCTGAAGTCTCTGTATTGCTCTTCTATTAAGTGTCCAAGTCTCAGATCCATAAGTAAGAACTGGTAAAACACATTTGTTAAAAACCATTCTTTTCAAACACATAAACATATTTCCTTTTAGTATCAAGTCATTTCTACCAAAAGCACTCCAACCAAGTTTAATTCTATGATTAATTTCCTCCATTATGTTTCCATCTGTATTAATAATCTGACCTAGGTATTTGTAACTGTTAACTTCTTCTAATTCTTCATAATCAATCTTTATTTTCATATTTTGAGCAAATCGATTAAACATTACTTTAGTCTTTTTAACATTTATCTTTAGTCCTACTTTTCTACTTTCATCTGCTAATTCCTGCAACATTTCCTGCAGCTCTGAAGCATTATTTGCAAAAACAACTACATCATCTGCAAAATCTAAATGGCTTAAATACTCTCCATTTACTTTCATTTCTTTAGTTTCCCATTTTAATCCACAAAATACTTCTTGCAGCACTGCTGTAAAAAGTTTTGGAGATATGGGGTCACCTTGCCTTACACCTTTCTCAATGTTGATTTTTCCAGTATCATTATGTAATCTAATTGTTGCTGTTGCATTTTTATAAATATTCTTTAAAATATGACAATATCCTGGATCTATACCTTGATGATCCAATGCTTTAATCACTGAAGAAATGTGTATAGAATCGAATGCCTTTTCATAATCTACAAATCCAAAACATAATGACAACTTATATTCATTTGTCCTTTCTATTACTTCTCTCAATACCTGGATATGATCTATTGTACTAAAACCACTTTTAAATCCAGCTTGTTCTCTTGGTTGGTGGAAATCCAAAGTTCTCTGTAGACGAGTTGTAATTATCTTTGTAAAAATTTTATATAAAACCGATAAAAGGCTGATAGGTCTGTAATTTCTAATATCTTCTTTATCACCTTTTTTAAATATTAATATTATTACTGCATTCTTCCAATCTTCTGGTACATCTTTATCATTTAGACATTTGGTATATAACTTTGCTAAAATTGTTTCTATTTCTTCACCTCTTTCTTTTAATATATCAATTATAATTCCATCATTTCCTGGAGCCCTTCCTTTCTTCATACATTTAATTGCATATCTCACTTCTTCATTTAAAATTCTGGGCAATTCGGAAGATGTAATAGATATAGGAGGTACTTGTTCTTTATTACTATATAATTCTTGATAAAAATCTTCTACCAATTTCATGATGTCATCTCTCTTTTTAGTAATAATTCCATCTTTTTTTCTTATTGCAGATATAAATTTCCTACCAATACCAAAATGTAATTTAACATTCTTGAGACTTTTATTTTCTTCTACAGCTTTCCTTGCTATTTCACAGTTATACTTTCTTATATCATTTTCAACTCTTTTCCGTACCATTTTACAAAATTCGAGATATTCAATTCTTTTTAATACATCATTTTTGTATATCTTCATATTCCTTCTTTTCTTCATAAATTCTCTAGTCTCAGAAATTTTATTAGTCAATTGCTGCTTTTTTCTACCAGCTATCTTTGTTGCAGTTTTTAAAAGTGTATCAGTTATTTTCATATTAATTTCATTCAAATCTGAATCTTGTTCAAAATCTCCTAACACTCGAAACCTATTTGTAAGTTCTAATTTAAATTCATTAGAATGTTTCTGAAGATTAGGAATATCAACTGTAAATATTGTTTTTCTCAATAATTTTTGTCTCTCTAGATTTACATTAACATGTAACTTACACCTTACTAATCGATGATCACTTCCTGTGTTATATTTATTAAGAACATTACAATCTTGAAATATGTATTTCCTGTTAGTCAAAATATAATCCAATTCTGCTGTACCTTCATTTGGATGCTTCCATGTCCATTTCCTTTTAACATTTTTCTCAAAAAATGAATTCATAATATAAAGTTTTTCTTTTTCTGCAAACTCCACAAGTCTATGTCCTCTGTCATTTCTATTACCATAAACAAAATTACCTACAGCAATTTCATCTTTCATTTGTCTACCAATTCTAGCATTAAAGTCTCCCATAACAATTTTAAAATGTTGTTTACTCTGATCAAAAGCCTTTTGTACACTCATATAAAAATCTTCTACTACTTCATCACTATGAGAACTTGTTGGGGCATAAACCTGAATTATCTACATTTGGTATCTGCTATTAAGTTGTATAACTAATCTTGCAACTCTGTCCGATACACCACCAATCTCCACAATATTGTTCTTCCACTTTTTAAATCAATTGTTTCTTCACCTTTTCTTCTAACTTCACAAAGTCCAATAATGTCCCATTTAATATAAGACAATTCTTCTTCTAATTCTTGCAATCTTCCTTCACTTGAAAGTGATCTGCAGTTGTAAGTACCTAAATAAAAAGTCGTCATCAAATGGCAGCCTGGGTTCACAATCAGGGGATTCTTAGCACCCTCCGCCTTCGGCCACCAACCGCTGCCTTGGTTGGTGACTTTACAGCCTCCTGGGAATAAGGGCCATGCTTTATTTTTGTCTGTCATTATTGTATATATGTATTGGAAAAATATTTATCATTTACACAAACATTCATTCTGCCTTATCCGGCACTGAGAAGAAAGACCATGTTGTTTCTTGATCTTAAACTCAGAGGTAAAAAGCCAATAAACTCACCACGCTGGCTAATGCGTGTTGGTGAGCAGCCCATCCATGTTCGTGTACTATATGAATAATCACATAGTAATAACAGCTGCAACAACAAGAACGTATGGAGTGGACATTAGGAATTTGCCCTGCTCAGTTCCTTTAAGGCCTCCAAGAGGAATCAAAGGGTCAGCTTGTTATTATTATCAATACTGATTTAGTTATTGTATTAAATAAAATGTTAAATGTTCCTTGTCATGCTTAAATATATATTTAATAACATTTTCTATTCAAACATTTAAATTTTGACTTTTTTTCATTTATAGTTATCCATAATTATTCTCACAATCATGATATCGAATCTAAGATTGAGAAATATTGCTGTCAGTATTTATATATTAAATAATCAAATTTGTTTTAACACATACATTTGTAGTTAAATTTATATTCAGGAAAATCACACTTAGAACCTAAGCATCTGACTTTTTTTTAACTGCAATTTTAAAGGTGGTTTTATTTCAAGTATTTTCACTTTATTTTCTTTTATAGAATAACTTTTGATTGCTAACAATTATTTATGAATTATAAATATATATAGCCGTTCATAAAAAATTTTAAATTAAAAAAGTATTGTATAGTTCAGAGTTTCTCAAACTTTTTGTAGTCATGAAATCCTTATAGATTAGCAAAAAAATTATTGAACTTAAAATCTTTCAAAATTGTAAACAAAATAAACATTTACATTCTAGATATAATGTTAAATGAAACAATATTTCACTTCATATATCACATATAGAATATTTCAATTTTTACAAACATTGCCTTTAAAGTATATAGTAGTTTCTGAATCTATTAATGCTACCTACAACAATATTTTTCATGAGACATCAAAATCTTTAAATCGTATATTTGGCATTGTTGTAATTTTATATATCTTTGGACTAGAATTTATTATTTTAAGGATTAAACTGATAACAACTGAATATCATATACATATAGTTTATTATAATTTTGACTTATGTTTGGGTTTTTAATGAAAACCAGTTATTTGAAATAAGTAAAGAGAAAGGGTAATAAATTCACCTTTTTAAAAACTAAATAAAACAGTTTTTTGCATGATTATATCTTCATTTTATGTTTATTTTATCAAGTTTGATGAATCTGTTCTCTGAAAGAAAGTAACAAAATTCAATAGGACTGGAATTTGGATTTATATCAATACTTTCAAAATTTTCAAATATAAATAATTTATTTCTCTGAAATTGATCACAGAATAAGTGATGGATTACGTAGAACTCTTGAGTTCCATGAAATTCAGTTTGAGAAACACAACGGAAAAACGGGCTTGAAAAAGTTTCATGCCAAAAGATAATCATAAAATCTGAATTAATTTTATTTTAAATATTTTAAAAATGTGAAATACAAATGATAGCAACAATATCAAGTCAGAATGGTTTATAAAAAATTATAAGTATTATGCTCTTAACATTTTAAAATGTATATTACACACACAAAAAAATAAAACTATATGCTGTTGTTTCTCATGTGACAATTTTAAGACTGTTATCTTAACTATAATTTATATGACAGATTGATGATAACAATGATTAACATAATATAATGCCTTTTTTTTTAAAATTGCAATAACAATTCACTTATGTTTCAATAATTATTTACCACACAATAATATTTGTTTTATTTTATTTTTTTCTTATTTACTTTTTGTAGTGATGTGGGAAAATATGATTACTAAAGCAGGAGGAATCATAACTAGAAAATTGGATTTGGGAAGTATAGCTAAAGCATCAGATGGTTTTGTTGGCCAAAATTTTTTAGACTCTGTTTCCACAGTTATGACTCAGAAAAGATTAGTAACACAGAAAACAAATGCTTTGACTGCACATGAATTTATTTTACCCCTGGTATCAATGAAACCAGTTCTTAAAGATGAAGAAGAAACATTCAAAGTATGTAGTATTGTTTTGTCTATTTAATTTCAAAGAAGTTTTAAATTATATTAGTTTAGAATCAGTAATTGTGATGAGATTATCTTTATAAAACACATTAGAACTTTTGAAAATTCTCTGGATTATAAAATACTTAATTCTAGTCAGCAATTTTTCTTTAAAAAAATTAAAGAATTTTTAAAAAAAATTGGTGATTAAAACATGAACATGCTCAAATTTGTTGGTTATCTGATAACAAGATATTAAAATTTTTCATACATTTATTGGGAATTTTTAAAAAAAAGACTATATATAAATTTCAATAAAACAATCTATGATGTCAGTATTATTTTTGAATCTCAGATTTTAAAAAGTTTAGATCAATTCATGTTTTTTTCTGTATTTAATAATAAAAGATTTTTGAAATTAAATTCAAAGTTAAAATCTGCTTGCATTGAAATCTTATACAACTTAAATAAAATGCATTACATCTAATTACATAATTATATAGAGATAAATTATATAAATGTATTAATAGAATAGTATATCAAAAAAAATTCAAATCATTATTTCTGTATTAATTCTTGCTTTATTTTTCTTTTAAGCATGAAGATAAGTAAAATTATTTTAAAACAAATATTTTTATCTTATTTTTCTGGGGACAATAAGCATTTAATATATTTACTCCTCATGAACAAAAAATATTATAGACAGATTATTAATTAGGAACAATTAATATCAATTATGATGTAACAACTATGCACTATTTATTTGGAATAAAATATTAAATGATTAAAAATATGTTTAGCATGTCTTCTTTATCAAAATAACCATTCTCGAGCCTAATGAGAACAGAAAACTTTAGAGATTTCAATTTAGTTAAGAACTTTTTTTTATTTATAAGATGTCTTTTTGCAAAAATAATAAAATATTTAATATTTACTGAGGCTGTAACCTTGAGAATATGCGTGTAAAATGCGATAGTAGGGATCTCTACAGGTGTTTAACCACAAGTTTACGCAATGTGCATTTAATAAATTCTTAATAAAATATTTAATAAATTCTCAAAATCTAAAATTTAATTTTTCTTTATATTTATAGAAAACAATTTTCTACTCAGAAACAAAAATTTAAATATATGTTAGCAAAATGTTATTTTACTATTTAATTATGTCCTGTATTATCATAATTGTAACTGTTATTCTTGATTGGCATGTATATATAATAAAACAAGACACAAATTATGTAACTTGCTTTTAAGCTTGTACTAAAATGTTCTTTTTAGACACTTATAATTAAAGCTTGTTTGGAGCTAGTGGTAAGCTCCATCTAGTGAAAATATATATATATATATTGAAGTGGGTGGGGTAGTAAGTTGAATAGGAAACAAAATATAGTGTAAACTTTTACTCTTTAATAAAACAGAAATTGTGAGAAGCAAAATTGTAAGACTTATTTTTATATATAAAAATATATTAGAAAATTATTTATTATAAATTCGATCTACTCTGACTGCAATTTGAGTCTTGCATCACACTGGTCCCTTAGGCAGAGAAGCATAATACCAAGAGAGTACCTATGACCAGGTCAAAATTATATAAGATATATAACTGCAATCACATTTGCAGGCCATAGATCTTCTTGACTGCTGGATTCAACACCTGTCATTCAGAGCACTTTTTTGTTTCAAAGTAACTTCAGGCACCAGTTAATTACAATAAGCAACTAACATACTCTGAATGACAGCAAACTAATTCAGCGCCTAAGAAATCCCAACTAGCTCAATCAAAAGAATAATATAATAAATTGCTGCTTTAACTTCTCTGCTAAATTGTTTTTTTTTAGTAGTATAATTAAAGAATTGACCTACAAATATTAATTTCTAAAATAATTTATTTTAAATGTTTAAAATTAACTGAGAACTAATTTATGACTTCAATATTTCTTTTTCTGAATAAAATAATAATACATAATAGCATATATCTTCACACATATTATAATAAACATAAAACATTAAATGAACATAAATATCAAAATATATAACACACACATTCTATCAGACGAGCTATTGGTTTGTATGATTTGTCAAAGTTCTAATGCTATCGGTTTATTATATCAACCTGCACATAAATAATTCATTTTATGCTGGCTATAGAGTTCATTTATTATACTGACTCTGGGAATACTCAAAGATTGTAATGACTACTTAAATTAATATCAGGAATTGGAATAAGAAATGTTATTACCTATAGGATTTTTAAACATGGTGGCTTCTTGCTCTTTACTGCTGAGTGTGTCTTTTACCAACTGATTGGATTTTAGGTTTCTGTTGCAGTGCTGGGCTATTTCTATTTAGGCAGTTAGACATTCCTGGTGGCTTCAGATTATTAGAAGTGCAGACTGCTGATGTTCTTGCGGATGGAATACATTGCATACTCCGAACTGCTTAGCACTGCATCATATTCATTGGAAAAAAAAGTCTAATAGGTGATTGACTTTAGATACGTGAATGACTGCCTGATGAAATTTTTGGCCTCATTTATATAACCTTGTTGTTATCCTTTTTAATTAGTTTTTAAATTCATCCATTGCTTTGATTAAATTCTTTTGATAAGATGCCTTTTAATTAATCCTGTTGTTTATGGATTTTAATTAGTAGCCATTGCTAATCCATTGTTTACTTATAAACTTTCATTTATTTTTAATATTTAATTTTCATATTTTATTTTTTTAACATGCACACATTTTATTATTTCTTTATGTTTACAATCAATTCATTATTTATGCACACATATATTTATTTTATTTTAAATAAATGGAAAGAGAGATTTTTTAGTTTTAAGATTTCTTTTTTTTTCTTTAATATTTAACTTTTCTGCTAAGTTAGATTTTCTCCCCCCTGAATTAATTTCAAAATTTTACTACTGACTTTTAGCAAACTGTTTTAAACTAATAATAAAAAACTCTAAATTTTTATAGATTTCTTCTTTTGTTTAAATGAGATACTTTAATTTCAAAATCTTTTCGTTGTTTATGGAATTTATTTTTTAATAATTTTAGACAAAATTATTTACAATATGTAATGCTATACATTACCAATACAATATATATATAAGACATTTTGTGGATCACCCAGTGGATGACTTGTGTGATTAAGTCGAAATGTTGGTATATCAATATTTAATTTTTTTAACATGGATGAACCCGCAAAATATGACTTTTATATATGTAACCCGTGAAAATCTTCATATCAACGATATATATATAAATGAATAGAAATGAGGAGATAATATCCATTAAATAGAGAGAAACTTTAACTTTTGATGTGACAAAGAAATTATATCTAAACTCCAAGGATATAAAGTATACCTGTATTTAAATATTACAGATGAACCCGCAAAATATGACTTTTATATATGCAACCCGTGAAAATCTTCATATCAACGATATATATATATAAATGAATAGAAATGAGGAGATAATATCCATTAAATAGAGAAACTTTAACTTTTGATGTGACAAAGAAATTATATCTAAATTCCAGGGATATAAAGTATACCTGTATTTAAATATTACAGATTTGTCCTGTATCTTGCCCATTTCCCTTCTGTAGAGAAGTAAGTCAAACACATTATTTAATGTTAATAACCAAGAATTTAAGTATGAAGAGGCATTACAATCAAAGTATGGGGTAAATAACATTATGTAGGAGGCTTATGATAATATATTGGATTTAACGGATGAGGAAAATGAAAAATCAACTGTTTTAATGAAGTCACTTAATGAATAACTTTTAATAAGGATTGAGAAATTTAAGGAATAAAAGCAAACAATTCTTTTACCAAGATCATAACCACAGACAAATTCATTTGACAAACTGGATGCTAGACACTCCAGCTAGAAATATCATTTTTGTAACAGTAATAGAGTTTTGTTGTAATATTTGAGGGCATGGGTCTGCACTCCTCATTTCTTCCGCAGAGGTTGATGATGTTGGTCGTTGGGGGTCTGGTTTATGGTTGCAGGCTGTTGATGGATTGTCACTACCCGGAAAACCTGCTGGAAGGGTACAAGGTCAAAGTTTTCAGCACCTTTTCCACTCTGATGGGCTGCTGCGCCCTCTTGATGGATTGTTTTTGGGCAGTGCAGATCTGTGCTCGTCCATGTATAGATACACATTAAGCAAAATTATACAATCCTTTTATGGATATATTTGTTATCGAGCGTATGTACTTTGTAAACCTGGTCAATAATTGTTTTACCTTGTAACATTGAACACTTTATAACATCATGTAGTGGGTGATCAGTCACCTGTGTTTTTTTCTTAATAATAAAAAAAGTCTTATACATAAGGGTTCAGAATTTGAGGTTAATATGGGCATGACAATAATATTGGCATGATCAAGGGATTTGGGTGTTCCATCATCAGATTTTCAATGGTATAGAAGGTTGAAGTTGGATGGTGGAGTAGATTGAAGCCTGTCCAAGATTTTCTATATGTGTGGGAAATGATAGGGATCAACTGATGAGCATTAAATATATATATTGGGATCATTTATCTTTTTCACATGTGTATCGGTTATATGAGATAGATGGATAGCTGAAGGGAACTTGAAAGTCTGGATTCAAATCCCCTATAATTACATTTAAACTCCAGGGATATAAAGTATATCTATATTTAAATATTATAATTATTATTAATTAACAATTCCAGAGACTAAGCAAATTTTTTTCATAAGTTTATGAAAAAACTTGCTTAGCCTCAGGAATTATTTAGTAGTAATTGATAATTTTTTAATATTAAAAATTAAAGTTTCTCTATTTAATGGATATTATCTCATTTCTATTCATTATTATAATAACAATCCATATAAACATTTAATTTAATATATACATAACAGTAAAATGTTTTGCTATTTTCCAATAAGTGAAATTTTATGTAGGATTGAAACAGGTTTCTTTTAAAAAAGGATTCAAAATATATTTTCACTGAAATTTAACTATTTTTTTTTAAAAGAATTAAATAGAAACAAAATTTCAATATATGGAACAAACAGAAATTATTTAAAACAAAACTCCTTAAATTTCATTTTATAAAAACTTAATTTCATACAAAAATAAAATTTTGTTTATTATAGAAAATGACTACTGAAATATTTTTAATATCTTTTAAATTACCTTTTCTATTTTTGTATAATTTTATATTCCTTACAGAAATATACTTTTCAAATTATTTAAACATTTTAGCATATATTTTCACATAGCTTTTTTTTTCTAATTTAATTAATTTTGATGAAATATTAAGGCAATATTTAAGGATTACAATTTTATAAGAGAGTTTATGAATTTTTAAAGACAGTTTCAGCATTTTTAATATTTTAATATCCATATTTTGACATATAATATTGCTTTTAAAAATATATAAGAAATTTAAGTAAAATGTATACATTGCTTTAACTTAATTTCTAATCTTCTGCAAGTTAAAGAGCAGGAATTTCTAGACTTCTAGCAATATATTTATTTCAATTGCCAAAAATAGTTTACTTTAAAAACTTTTCAATAGAAAATGTTTAGTGCAAGCAGTTAAGAGAAAAGAATGGTCATCAGCACATTAACTATAGTTTTATACTTAATTTTCTAAATGTTGATTGGTCAGAATAAATTTTTCAAAATTCACATCTATTATTTTTAGATTATAGCTATTTTAATTTTTAATTTAAAGAAGTCATTTTATTTTGTCAAATCTTTATTTAATGGTTTAACAGATTTGTACATTGAAATGATTATATACTCATGCATATATTTCAATTATATATTTGTTGCAAAAAAGATTATTTTATGTGATAACTTTATAATTGTTTTATAAATATTTATACTTATTATAAATAAACCAGATGCACCCAGCCCTATAAAGCCCCATGGTTTTTTAATTAGTTGCTTTAACATATTTGTTAAAACATTTAATATAAATTAAACAAAAGATTTTAAATGTGAGAATTGTATACCAATCTAAAAGACCATCGTTACGGCAGAATACAAAAACTCCGGATTTTCAGCCCATCAGTTTTGTAATAATTGATTGCTTTAACAATTTTTTTTAAAGATTTAATATAAATTAAACAAAACATTTTAATATTAGAGAAATAAATTTCTGAATTTTAATAAAGTTTAAATTAAAATTTATATTTTTAAATATACCTGTTATATTTAACAACATTAAGGTGCAAATATAGATTTACTGGAGTGCCTTCTGAATAAAAAATTTAATTTTTTTTATAGCATCATGGCTAATCATAATAGTTTTTTTAGCTTTATTAATTACTGTTTATAAATTTATGTAACGCTCATTGATTACGTAAGTAATATTTACTAAGGCAATAAACCTAAAGCATGTGCGGTTGAAAAAGCGAAGGTAGGGATCTCTACAGGTCTTAACCAAAAGCTTACGCATTGAGGTTAAGATATGTAGAGGTCCCTACCTTCACATTTTCAACTGCATATGCTTTAGATTTATTGCCTTAGTAAATATTATTTACTGTTTATTAATGTCAGAATACAAAGATGCTAGTGTTTTTTGTAATTGTTTTTAATTAAATATAATATTTATAAAATTTTATTTTAATTGGTTACTTTAATAATTTTTTAAAGATTTAACATGTTTTATTAAGCATTCTATCATTCATCTGAACTATTATTAAAACAGGCAAAACTCTCTATACATATTACCACTTAGTGCAAGCCAGAGTAATCAATAGATGCCAGAAGGCTTATGCATAAAATCCCCATCTAGTGCCTACTCATCCGATATCCCCAGACTAGTTTCTGACTTGTGGTCTTTGTCAGTGAGACGCCTTGGATCTCAGAGCACTGCATCTAGATCTTAGGATCTAATGCAACCCTCCAGCAGCCACCTTTTATCTCTACTTAACTACAAAACTATGAATCTTAAATTGAAAACACTATAATATTTTCAATCCAAGCTCATTAGCTTATAGTCATATAGGTCTGAACTCAGTTCAGTACCTATACATTTTGGTGTCTTTGGTTCTTTAATAACCATAGCCACCACTATCTTCATCTAATGCTTACTCATCCAATATCTCAATATCATGTAATATTTATTGGCTTAAAACCAATCCTGCCTAATAGGATAGTGGTGGCTATGGTTACTAAAGAACCAAGAACATCAAAATGTATTGGTACTGAACTGAGTTCAGACCTATATGACTATACAAGCTAATGAGTTTGGATTGAAAATATTATAGTTTTCAATTTAAGACTCATAGTTTTGTAGTTAATAGAGATAAAAGGTGGCAGCTGGAGAGTTGCATTAGATCCTAAAATCTAGGTGCAGTGTTCTCAGATCCAAGGCTCCTCAATGATGATGGGAATTTTATGCACAAGCCTTCTGGTATCCATTGATTACTCTGGCTTGCACTGAATGGCCATACATATAGTTTTGCTTGTTGAAATAAGTTATGAGTAAGCATAAGAAATAGTGATCATGTCATCTGAACTATATTAGGGAGTTGACAGACCATAAAAGTATAGAGCTTCTTAATGCCGAATTACAAATCAGCATTTGTGATGGTTTCTGCAGCTGGCCAGAAACTTTTACTACAAAATAAAAGCACTCATACTGGGTTTTTTTTCAATGTTTCTTATTTAATGGTGGAATTACTTCCTTCACATAAAGTAGTGTTTGTGAATTTGAGATTACATCGGACATTCCATGCATTCACCAATCAGACATCAGAGAAAATACAGATTTCACACACACACACACATATAGGATTATTTCTGTTTACAAAATCATGATATAATACTAATTATTTAATAGATATTTTCTTTATAAAGATTAATTAAGCACTGCAAAACTATTAAAACTAGTAAACAATTTGCTTATTCCTATCTTTTGCTCAACTTCTCTTTTTAATTTACTTTGTTGCATTTAAATAAAGTTTATCATTACTATTATTTTACAAATATGCACCAAGTATATGATATAAATCTCACACATAAGATCTGATCATCACAATATATATAAAACTTTTCTACCTTATGCATAATTACCAGTCTTGATTAATGAACTAACCTCTTAATAAACATTTCAGTATCCCTTTATTTACTAGATTGTTTATCCAATGCAAAGTGACTTATGTATTAGCTATTTTAGATGCATATAAGATTGAACAAGTATATTTTTTCAAATAAGTGTGAAACCCATTACAATCCAGATGTTAACACAAACTATTATTTATATTGTAACGGGCATAGACGTTCGTTACATTGTTTTTTTTTATATATTTATTAAACATGAAAGTAGATTAAAAAGTTCGCATTTAAAAATTTTCTTTAAGAATTAAAAATTGAAATTAAATATCATCTTAAACTCGTATATATTAAATCGCACAGATAAAAAAAATTATTAAAATAAAACTGTATTAAAAATAGAAAAGGTATTTTAAAAACAAAAACTTAAAAAGATTTAGAGATAAAAATATATCTTTAATCTTGAAAAACACAGAAATTAATCAGAAATGGAAATGATTGTTAATTAGTTAAATGTAAACCAGCCTTGGGCATTTAAATGTAAAAACATCGGTCAGATAGGAAAACAATAGAAACAAATAGCCAATGAAAGAAATCCATCGGGAAATCGGACCTCAGCGAAAGGATCATCACATCGATGACATAATGCCAAGTCAATCCTTCGAATACGTATAAAAGGAAAATTTGGAAATTATTAACTAGTGATTGGTAATTAATGATTATTACGATGTGACATATAGGTGTTAGTGCGGAGGTGCAGGAGAAGGAATTGAAGAGAGGCACGATTCAATCCCTTCAGCTTTTCAAAGAAAGAAAGAGAAATGAACTATCGTTTTCTACATTGAGGACCAACTAAATTAAAAAACCTCCGAATGAATAAATAAAACAATGGCTAAATGTATACCAATATCTTCAGGATGGCGTGGGAATTCCCGTTCAAACTTACAAACGACAGATAAAGATGAACTGTTTAAAACCGTAAGAACTTTACAATTAATGAACATTAAATTAAAAACTTTTCGTATTTAAAATAATTGCATTAGTTTCCTATCTGACTAAAGTAGTTAAAATGTTATTTGATGTATTTTTTATTTATTTGTTTAAAATCATTTCCATTTATTTAATTTTGTTCTTTAAGTTTATTTATGATTTCTGTTTTCCGATAAATTAAAATATATCAATATTAAACTTAAGTCAAGCGTGAATGGCTGTATAGATTTGTAAAGTTATATTAGGGGAGGGTAATCTTAGGTTATTTGTTTCGTGGTTAGATTGGGTCAATGGATTGGATATATTGGTGTGATTAGTAGATGTAATATTGATTCGCTACGGGCAGAATCGCTTCATACGCTGCACACTTCCATTTGCCTATGGAAGGAATTATAAGTCGGATACCGCAGTTCCTTTCTATGGAGTTTTTTGTTTTATTGCTCTTCTTTGCAGATAGATGTAATATTCCTATCTGATGAGAAGCAATTTCTTCTCTTAACTTTTTGTGCTGCCGTATTTTATTACATTGAATACATCGATATATCAGATGAATTGATGCCAGTTTGACTACGAATTTTAGCCTAAGGTTAAATAGGGATAGAATGTTTATTTTCAAATGCAAATCTATGGAGTCTATTCATAATCGACACTAAATAAAATTGCATTAAATTTAAGTTGTTTATAGATGCTTGCATGGATTGTTTATTGGTTAACTATGTTTTGCGTTTTCATATTTGATCAAAATATATAGACATTCGATAAATAATGATACCTTACGGTGAGTATCTAAAATGTATTTATTCGGATGTCTTTTAAGTTATTGGTGACAATGCAAGTATCTTATGGTGAATACTATTGGGTTACGTATAAATTTCCCTCCGCAATTGTCAGTAATCAATAATTTTGTATTTTGATCGTTTATGTTTATTTTGAAATGTTTTTGACCATGAAATCTATGTAACCGATCTATATTCAACATTATAAACAAGCTTTCATAAATTTATCTGTGCGAACTTAATTAAAATGTAAAATTAGAATATAATAGTAATTAAATGTAAATTAAAGTCAAAAATCAAAGTTAAAAATGTAGGTTAAATTTTGAAATGTAAAACTAATACTAAAATAATTTTAAATCTTATATGTATGTGAAATAAATAAATGTTTGTGTGTTAATTACTGGCAGTGGCTTATTTTATTCTTTTTTTTATATACTCTTAGATTATATTATTAAATCTCTGCTATTCCATTGAGCTAGTGACATGGGCTAACGACCGGATGCAAAATATAAAAAAAAAAAAAATTTTTTTTTGACTTACGTATCTGCCTACTTTATAAATTTATCTAGGTTCAAATGCCTAGATGGCGCCCTGTAGTGCAGTTTACGTTAAGTGCCTTCTCCGGATCATTACAATATATAGTCTGATTCAAATTTTAATTGGAGTATCCATTTCTAACTCATTTTTAAGCCATGAAAATTTTTTAAGTTAGGATTGAACAAATATATTTTTTCAAATAAGTGTGAAACCCATTACAATCCAGATGTTAACACAAACTATTATTTATATATAGTCCTATTCAAATTTTACTGGGAGTATCCATTTCTAACTCATTTTTAAACCATGAAAATTTTTGAGTCAAATATTTATAATATAATAAATACATATTAGTTTTTAACATTATATGTAATTTCCAGTCATGACTAATGAATCAAATGCTAATAATAAATATTTCAATACTTGTATTTACTAAATTACTCAGCCAATGCAAAATGAGATTTGCATATATAAAGATTAATATATATATATATATATATATATATTGTGATCTTGTGCTATTGCACATTGTCTTAATTGACTATCTTGGCTTATTAGTTTATGCTATTTTTTTTTAAAAAAAGGTAATAAATAAATAAAAAAAGATAACACTTATTGTATTGTTAATAATTCATCCAAAATGTTTGTAACTGTAACAGATAATTTTCCAGTGAATAGGCAGCAATCATGTATTCTTTATTTATGGCATCCTGTCAAAAAATAGCACCTATGTTTAGCAAATGACTTTGACAATAATTTTTTAAAATAAATTTTAGTAGTTGTAAATTCAGTAATGTAATAAATGTATTTATTATTATTTAAATTTAGTCTGTTTTTCTATATATGATTTTCTTGTGTCTTGAATTCTTAATTATATGACAGAAATCTTGGTGAATCAGATAATCAATTCTCATACAAATCCAAAAATCCCAATGTTAAATTAAAATATTATATAAGTGTCACAAGTCCAAAGATTGGAATTACAGTTAAAAAAAATGAATATTTATTTAATTTTCTTTTGAATTATTTAGTTCACTTTTCAGATTGCATATTATTTTATTTAGCTTATAAATAAAGAATATATTATTTAGAACTTAATTATTTTTGATTGTGTTGTTGATGAGTAATAGAATATAAAAAGTAACCTTTCTTTCTATTTATTGGAGTGTCACCCTAGGTAAAAGACTGATTTTTTCTAAAAAAATTTATGCAATTGTTAATTAGATTAAGCACATCGTTAAGTAATTATTGTTGCTATAATACATTTGGATACATTAGTTATAACATAAGTGTATGTCTTCTATGGTCTATTAGGATACAATTTATTTGTTCAACAACATATATATGATTTATTTTCCAAAATTAACAAAGAAGAAACCTGAGATCTTTACCCATTATTTCATTGATTATTAATGTTATATTTTGTTTTTTTTGTACTATTAAAAAAGTACATTATATTTCTTTCTACAAGAGTAGAGTAGATCAGATCATGACAATAAAACTTAATTGGTGATATTTACTCTTTAAGATATTGGAAGTAAAATACAGAAAAAATTCTATTAGAAGATATTACATTAAATACAAAATACGTATGCTACTTAGAGAATGCATTTTGTTAGAGAGAAATCTGTTTTAAAAGTGTTGTATAGGAATGGTTGAAGTTGTTCCCCTTCCTAATTTATTCATTTATTTTGGAGTAAAATACTTTTTTAAAAAAATTCCCTTGTATTTTAATGCAGGTCTCTGTAGAAACGTTAAGATAACTAATGACCCACTGAGCTTAACCATATTTTTATCATTATTAGAATAATAGATTAATTTTTAGTTGTGAATTTCATGTTTGTGCATCTCTGCTGTCTCTTTTTGGGTTAGAATATATATATATATATTGTGCCATTACAATTTAGTCACTAGCTAAATTTATAGTAATGTGCATGTAGAAAAGGTAAACCAAAATCATCATCACATTTTTATATAACCATAAAAGAAGCTGTAGGGCATCCAAGTTCAAACCCTACCAGATCAACCTTTAATTTTGTTACACTGGACTCCCTTACTTATTTCTTTTGATCCTCTTTATGTTACAATGGCTCCCAACATGGGGCTTGATATTTTACCATATACCTGAAAAAGGGAGTCTATAGAATGATAGGAGATGTGTGGTTAAAAATAGAGAAATTTTTTTTAGTAAATTTTTTTTTTTTCAGTAAAAAAATTTTTTTTTGGTCTTACAAAATTTTCTTGGCCAAACAGTCTTATTTTAGATGATGATGTTTAATATGATTTAATTTTTCATTGATGATGATAAAATGGGTACAGCCAAAACAGCTTAGTTTTTGTTTTATCAATTTTGAAAATAGAGATGAATATCACAACTTTAGACAAAGGTGAAATAAATAATAGAATTTTTTTTGTGGAACATTAAAATGATCTATTGCCAGATAGGATAGGCATAGTAATAGTGATGAATTATGGAATAGTAGTCTCATGTGTGTTTGGTGAGTTCATTTTGTAAAAAGTCTACGATTTTAGGTTTGATTGGATGTTTGATCGTTGGAGTTTGGTTGGTTAGATTGCAGTTTTGATGATGAGTGGGGAGTTTTGTCATTGCCTTGAGAATGCTGTGTATTTCGTGTAACTTATGATCAAACCCATTCACTGCTCCAACCCAATTTATATGTTATCTTTATTTTATCATGAAGCATTTAACAGCAGATCTGCCATGATACCAGCCTATAAGTCTCCAAGAGAGAGCATGGCATAGTTTTCCAATCAAGTTTATATGTTATTCTTATTTTATCATGAAGCAGTTAACAGTAGTCCTGCCATGATATCAGCCTATAAGTCTCCAAGAGAGAGAGCAAGGTTTCGTTTTTGTAGTCTATAATAAGCAGGGCATTCCTTGATACTTGCCACATAAGACTCCAAGAGAGAGAGCAAGGCATAGTTTATCTATTTTAGCCCCTAAAACTTAATATTTCTTTTATTGCAACAGAGTTTGCTTCATTCAATCAAGGGTTGTAGTAGTTAATAGTGACCGAATTCGGATGATCTTCTGAGTGCTCGTGATACATTGTGTGATTATAGTGTTGTGACTGAATTCTTTTATTTATCTCAGGATTGTGAACTGCTAGTCATTCTGTGGACTGTCAATATCTGTCAGATTTCTAGGAGAATGGATGAATGTATAATTTGGGCTATTACAGACAGACATGCACTATATAGATTATTGTTGTGTAGTTCATTAAATAAGGATATTAAAATTTTTTTTGTTGTATTTGTAATGCATGATAAGGTGAAAAGCAAATCAGTCAGTTGGTCAGAATAGATGTCAGACAGGGAGAAGATGTGTGGGTTTTTGGTGGTCAGGGAAAGCACAGATGGGATATATATTGAAATATATTAAAATTTTAATAAGATGAGTGAACGTGAAATGGAAATGATGAGGCAGTTACTTAAAAGTATAGAGAGTCTAAGAGAAGATAGTAAGCAATGGATGGTAAATCTAGAACAAAAGATAGAGAAAAATAATAAAAGTATGGTAAATCTAGAACAAAAGATAGAGAAAAATAATAAAAGTATGGTAAATCTAGAACAAAAGATAGAGAAAAATAATAAAAGTATGGAAAGTCTAGGACAAAGGATATGTCAATCCATAGAGAGCCTAATAGAAGGTAGTCAAAGCTCACTAGTGTTAAAGAATAAGTTAGATTGTCAGACTACTGATAATAGAGAAAGGAGTGAGAGATTAGAGGAAGAAATAGGTAAATCAGCTAAAACACTGATAGAGGATAAGTTCCCAGAAGTAGAAAGGCCAATAGTAGCTGCAAAACCAAGTCTCCCAATAAAGAGAATACATGAGGTGATGGACATAGAGCAGATGGGGATAGATCATGAAGTGAAAAGAAGGAAAAGAGAGTGGGAGGAAAAACTACATACACTAGATAAGGTGATTGAGTTAAGAGAGGCAACAGGGGAGATGAAACCAGATATTTTAGAAAGAGAACAAAAGTTTCAACAGTCTGTAGTTCTCAATCTAGTAACAAACCAGCATGTGTGGTTTCAAAAATATGTCTTCTTAAATAGATTGGAGATACCTTATATATGGTATAGAGAGGCAATCTCTCTGAAAAATGTAAATAACCAAATCTCTCTGAAAAATTCAACTGCTCTGGAAGATGTAATGAATTATATCTGGTACAGAGAGTCAATCTCTCTGAAGAGTTTAAATGTCCATTATATATGGTACAGAGAATCTATCTCTCTGAAAAATGTAAAGGTCCAGTGTGTATCATACACAGAATCAATCTCTCTGAAAAATTTAAATGCTCTGGAAAATTTAAGTGTGCCTTATATTTGGTACAAAGAGTCAACCTTTTTAGAGAGTTTAAAAATAAATTATACATGGCACAGAGAATTAACCTCTCTGGAAGATTTAAGGATGAATGATATCTGGTATAGAAAGTCAATCTCTCTGGAAAACTTCAAAGTGCCTTATATATGGTACAGGGAGTCAATCTTTCTGGAAAGTTTAAAAATAAAGTATGGATGGTATAGAGAGTCAATCTCTGAAAAATTTCAAGGCATATTATGTATGGTACCAAGAGTCCATATTTCTAAATGGAGTTTGTAATAGGAGGTTATGTAAAATAAATCCTCCGGATATGTTTTATAAATATCCAGTCAAGATGAAAAATGGAAATATTAAAAAGGGACTGGATGTACAGGTGCATTTTTATGCAGACCACAATATGGTTTGAAAAGAAAAAGCCATTCCAAATTACCAAGAAAATAGGAGAGAATGCCTTTATGCTTGCTGCTCTTG